>CM075753.1:10802885-11402885 GCA_037974335.1 Prionace glauca | reverse complement strand
GAAAGAAAGAGAGACAGAGACAAAGGAAGTGACAGAGAGAGAGAGAAAGTGACACAGAGAGACAGACAGACAGAGAGAGAGACAGACAGAGAGACAGAGACTATCCACACTACACGCTCTTGTTGGAGAGTTTCAGGCAGTGACCCTTGGGATGTAGCAGCAAAGAGAGAAATGATTGGATGTTGTGATTTTCTGTTTTGTGTTTGTAAGTGGAATCAGAAACGACAATCATTTAAAATATTAACCCTGTCTTTCTGGGCAGTCACTGCCAGGGCTGCTGAGTTTATCCAGCATTTTCTGTTTTTATTAGAGAGAAGCCCTCTCTCTCTCTCTCTTCCTTCCCTCTCTTTCTCTCCTCCTCTCTTTCTTCTCTATCACTCTCCCTCTCTTTTTTCTCCTCTTTCATCTCTTTCTTTCCCTCCCACTCACCTATCTTTCCTCCTCATCTTTCTCTTTCTCCTCCTTCTTTCCTTCCCCTCTCTTTCTCCTCTCCTCTTTTTCTTCCACTATCTTTCTCTCCCCTTTCTCTCTTCTTCCTCTTCCTTTCTCTCCTTACTCTTCTTCTCTCGCTTTCTCCCCTCCTCCTCTCTTATCCTCCTTCCTCCCTCCCTCCCTCTTTTTCTCTCCTCCTCTCTCTCCTGCTCTCTTTCTCTTCCTCTCTTTCTCTCATTCTCCCACATTCTCTCTCCTTTCTTCCCCTGTCTTTCTCTCCATCTTCCTCTTTTTCCCTCCCTCTCCCTCTTTCTCTGTCTCCCTCTTTCTCCCCTCCTCTCTTTCCCCCCTCTTCCCTCTCCTCTCTTTCTCCCTCCTCCCTTTCCTCTCCCTTCTCTTTCTTTCCTCCTTCTCTTTCTCTCCCTCCTCTCTTTCCCCCCTCTTCACTTTCCCCTCCTCCCTTTATCCCTCCCCTCTCTTTCTCCCCTCCTCTCTTTCCTCCCTCCTCTTTCTCTCGCTCTCCTTTCTCTCCCTCCTCTCTTTCCTCCCTCCTCTTTCTCTCGCTCTCCTTTCTCCACTCCTCTCTTTCTTCCCCCTTCTCCCCCTCCTCTCTTTCTACTCCTTTTTCTCCCTTGCTCCCCTCCTCTCTTTCCCCCTTCTTTCTTGCCCCTCTCTTTATTCCCTCTCCTCTGCATCCCTCTCCTCTCTTTCTCCCTTCCCTCTTCTGTCCCTGCCTCTTTCTCCCCTCCTCTCTTTCCCCCTCCTCTCTTTCTCCACTCTTTATCCATCTCCTCTCTTTCTTCCCTTCTCTCTTTCTCTCCCTTCCTCTTTCTCCCCTCCTGTCTTTCTCCTTCTCCTTTATCCCCGCCTACCTTTCTCCCCCTCTTTCTCCCTCCTTTCTTTCCTGTCCCCTTTCTTTCTTCCCCTCCTCCTCTGTCTCCCCTCCTCTCTTTCCTCTCTCTTTGTCCTTCTCCTCTCTTTCTCCCCATCTCCCTTTCTCCCCTCCCTCTTTTTCCCCTCCTGTCTTTGTCCCTCTCCTTTATCCTCGCCTCCCTTTCTCCCACTCTCTTTCTCTCTCCTCTCTTTCCTCTCCCTTTCTTTCTTCCCCTCCTCCTCTTTCTCCCCTCCTCCTTTCCTCTCTCCTCTCTTTCTCCCTTTCTTTTCTCCTCGCCTTTCTCCCTCCTCCCTTTCCTCTCCCCTCTATTTCTCCCCCTTCTTCTTTCTCCCCCCTCTCTTTCTTCCCTCCTCTTTCTCCTTCTCCTTTCTCCCTTTCCTTTCTTTCTCCTCCCCCTCTCTTTCCCCCTTCTCTTTCTCACCCTCCTTTCTTTCTCCCCCTCCCCTCTTTCTCCTCCTCCTCTCTTTACCCGCTCTCTTTCTCCCCCTCCTCTCTTTCTCCTTCCCCTCTCTTTCCCCCCTCTCTTTCTCCCCTGCCTCCCTTTCTCCTCCTCCTCTTTTCCCCTTCTCTTTCTCCCCCTCCTCTCTTTCTCCTCTTCTCCCCCTCCTCTCTTTCTCCTTTCTCCCCTTCCTCTCTTTCTCCCCTCCTCTCTTTCTCCCCCTCCCCTCTTTCTCCTCCCCCTCTCTTTACCCCCTCTCTTTCTCCCCCTCCTCTCTTTCTCCCCTCTCCACTTTCCTCCCTCCTCTCTTTCCCCCTCTCTTTCTCCCCCTCTCCCTTTCTCCTCCTCCTCTTTCCCCCCCCCTCTCTTTCTCCTCTATCCTCTTCTTCTCCCTTCCTTCCTCTTCTCTCTCTCCCCTCCTTCTCCCTCCTGTGAGTGTGTGTGTGCTTTGTGAGTGGATTGAATCAGAGAAACTGGCACTCTGCTGGCTGATCTGACGCAGGGGAGAGAGGAGGGAGCTGGCACCAAGACTGCAAAGCGAATCTGCAATGACCACTAAGTTCCTCCAGCACCTCCTCCGATTGCAAATCTCCTTTTGGGTGTGTGTGTGTGTGTGTGTGCTGATTAGTAAGTGAGTGGGGGGGGAAACCAGAGCAATAAAGAACAGAGGTAAGAATACTTAAAATAATTATACATTAAAAGAGAAATGTTATTATAAAAAAAAATTGCAGGATGTGTGTTCAATGAAAATTCTATGGGCTGTCTCGGGAAAATGTGTCTTTTATTGGCTGGTAAATCAATTTCAATGATGTTCCTTGACAACTAATTTCACCTCCCCCTTTCTGAGTGGAGGGGTGCATTGAGGGCTAATTATAAGGCGGTAGAGAGAGAGAGAGAGGAAGGGGCTTGGCTTTGCGAAGCTGAGCTCATCACAGTTTGCTGTGTGTATGGTTTTTGTGTCTGTATGTGCATTCGCCTCTCCTTCGACTATCGGAAGTTGGAAGGGATTTATTGATAAATTTCTTGCCTGGTGAGTGTGTGTTTTTTAAAAAATTGGTTTCCCCCCTTTTACAGGGTCTGTGAAGATGATTCATCCCCTCCCGTTCTTATTCTTTCTCATGTGCCTCCCTCTCGTTCTTTTGCAGAGGTTTGTGCCAGGATTCCACAGAGGGAGCCCCCGCTTTGAGATGCCCCTGATCCCTCAATCCTCGGAAGTCACAAAGTTGCCCAGACCTTCTTGCTAAAGGGGGGGGGGGGCTGCCGACAACCTTTCCCTAAAATAAAATCAGCAGAACAAAGCGGAGATATATTTCACCTCCATTTTAGACAGAGAGAGAGATTGATCGGTGCAGAGAGGTGTCCCTAGCCGGGTCTCAGACACAGACCAACATTGGGCTATGTGAGAGAGGGAAAGAGAGAGAGAGAGAGGAGGGAGGATAAAATAGATTGATGCAAACTGATAATCCGGGGAGAATACACAGACACCAGCTATTGCTATTTAGGAGACAAGAACGATGGAAGAAATAAAACAGATAGATTAGTGATTTAGACTGAATACAGCGACACACACCAGCATCTAGCTATTGCTATTTAGGGCAGAGGGAGAGGGGGCAGAATAAAATAGATTGGTGATTCTTAGAGACCGACATAGCCTCGCACCAGCATCTAGCTTTTGCTATCTAGGAAAGAGAGAGAGGCGACCAGAATAAAAGAGATTGGTGTAAACTGAGACAGTACGCAGGCACACACACTCGTACCTAGCTGTATAAGAGAGGGGGGGGGGGGGGGTGGAGAGAGAGAGAGAAAGGAAATTGAAGCAGATTGGCGCAAACTTGTGATTGTAGAGAGAATACACAGACACACACCAACATCCAGCCTTGTAAGAGAGAGAGGTTTTGGTGCAAACTGGCGTTATAGAGATTGCACAGACACCAATATCCACTAGGAGAAAGAGAATAAAATAGACTAATTAGAGCAAACTGGTGTTATAGGGAGAATAACAAACACACACACACACAGATACCCAGTTATGTAAGATAGAGAGGGGAGGCGGGGGAGAGAGAATAAGATAGACTGGTGTTATAGAGAATACACAGACACAGCTTTGTGAGAGAGGGAAGGGAGAATGAAATAGATTGATGCAAATTAATGATTTATAGAGAACACACACAGACACAGGGGCCTAAATCCACCTGGGTAAGAGAGAGGAGAAAAATAACTGGTGCAAAGTGGTGTTATACAGAGATTACAGACACACACACACCAATATCCAGCTATGTAAGATAGAGAGAGGGAGTAAACTAGACTGATGGTGCATCTATAGAAGATACCCGCTCCCCCTCACACACACACACACACACACACACATATCCAATCATCAACATCCAGCTACTGCCATGTAACAGAGACATATACACACACACACACACACACACACACACAGAGAAGGAAGAGGAGAGGGAGAGGAGAGAGATCCCCAGGCAAGGTTGCTCCTGGCGTTTTGGCGTGAAGATGGTGAGTCCTTCCCTGTGTGAGCCCCGGCCAACTCCAGGGAGAATCAGCCAGTTGAGCGGCGAGGAGCATGGACAGCCTGGCCCGCCGCAGCCCGGCTCTCTGAATAATGTCAACGAGGGGCAGCCCTCCCCAGCAACCCAGTGAAATCGCAGCGCCGCGCACCCCGGCGAAGGAGGTGATCCGAAACCGCATGAAAATGGTCATCGACCAGCTGGAAGCTATCCTCCAGGAGCTGAAGGAAGTAGCCAAGGAACTGAAGGAGGTAAAGGCAGATTCCTTTCCTTATTTCCCTCCCTCCCTGCAAGAGACTCATTTAAAAACAAAATTGAGTAAATTAAACTTCATCGCAGTGCCCCCCAACCCCATGCATCTCAGAAAAAGGTTTGGGTTCCAGAATGTGCAGTTGTAACATTGTAATTGTATATACACACAGATAATGATGTTAATCTAGCTTTATATTTAAAAAACTGTGTCCTAATATGCAGCTTAGCACTGCAATTTTACACATACACACAGATAATATTGATGTTAATCTAGCTTTATATTAAAAAAGAATTCTGTGTCCTAATGTGCAATTTAGCATTGCAATCGTACCCCCCCCCCATACACACACACAGATAATATTGATGTTAATCTAGCTTTATATTAAAAAAGAATTCTGTGTCCTAATGTGCAATTTAGCATTGCAATCGTACCCCCCCCCCCCACACACACACACAGTTAATATTGATGTTAATCTAGCTATCTTTGAAAAGAATTCTGTGTCTTAATGTGCAGTTCAGCATTGCAATCGTACACACACACACAGAGTTAATATTGACGTTAATCTAGCTTTATATTAAAAAAGAATTCTGTGCCCTAATGAGCAATTTAGCATTGCAATCGTACACACACACACACACATACACACACACAATATTGCAGTTAATCTAGCTTTTTTTTTAAAGAAGGGATTGTCTCTTATAATGTGCAATTTTTTAACACTGCAATCCTACAAGCAATATTGATGTTGATCTGACTATCTTAAAAAAAGGATTGTCTGTTCGAATGTGCAGTTTTAGTATTGCAATCGTGGATACACACACACACACACACATACAGATATTGAATTTACTCTGGTTATCTCAAAAAAGGTTTGTGTCCCAGAATGGGCACTTTCAACTTTGCACACGCACACACAATATTGAAGTCTATCTGATTCACTGCCCATAAGGAGCATAACATATTGATCGAGTGTACATGGGGGTGAGGTTGGTAAAGGAAGCAGAGAGAGAGAGAGAGAGGGGGGGAGGAGGGGGGAAGGCTGAGCGGTGGGGGGAATGATTTTGACTTATTCTTGTCACTTGTATTAGTATTCAGTGAGAAGTCTGGCTATACAGATAAAATAGACGGTACGCTGGGCGAACTTTTGTCCATCTTATATTCATTAGTGTCACAAGTAGGCTTACATTAACACTGCAATGAAGTTGCTGTGAGAATCCCCCCCCCCCCCCCAGTCGCCACATACTCCGGCGCCTGTTCGGGTACACTGAGGGGGAATTTAGCCAATGCACCTAACCAGACTGTGGGAGGAAGGTTGTGGGGAGGGCCAAGGACATGCCAAGGACAGGAGGAGTGTGTGTAGAGTGCGGGGGGTCTTCAAGTATCAAATTTTTAAAAAAGCTCAGTTTCCCCCTCGAATGCAGGCTGTTTATAGATGTTTGCTGGATTGTATACATGCAGCTGGAACAAGCAGCTGCCCCCAGCAGCCCTGGAAGCGATCACACAGTCTGATGTTTGCAGCCCTTCTGCCGAAGCAATACTGACCAAACCTTCCGAATTTCAGCCTTCAAATGAGAAGCAACACCCCCTCCCCCCCCCCAAAAAAAAAACGCTGGAGAAATTTCAGCGGGTTTGGCAGCATCCGTGCAGAGAGAAATAGAGCTAATGTTTGGCTGACCCTTCCTCACAGATCTGTCAGTATGATCACGCTAAGCCCTGTGTAATAATTAATTTAACATCAAGCCGTCTTCTGCTAAATATTATGGTTCTGCTGCCTTTCCAGATTTGGCTCTGCTGGGACATGCTTTTCATAGAATCCCTACAGTGCAGGAGGAGGCCATTTGGTCCATCCCAACCTGTACCAACAACAATCCCACCCAGGCCCTATCCCCATAGTGTCAAGGGAATTAAGGGTTATGGGGATAGGGCTTGGGTGAGATTGGCCAATCCCCCTAACCTACATCTTTGGACACTAAAGGGCAACTTAGCATGGCCAATCCCCCTAACCTGCATCTTTGGACACTAAGGGACAATTTAGCATGGCCAATCCCCCTAACCTGCATCTTTGGACACTAAGGGACAATTTAGCATGGCCAATCTACCTAACCTGCATCTTTGGACACTAAGGGACAATTTAGCATGGCCAATCCACCTAACCTGCATCTTTGGACACTAAGGGACAATTTAGCATGGCCAATCCCCCTATCCTGCATCTTTGGACACTAAGGGACAATTTAGCACGGCCAATCCCCCTAACCTGCATCTTTGGACACTAAGGGACAATTTAGCATGGCCAATCCACCTAACCTGCATCTTTGGACACTAAGGGACAATTTAGCACAGCCAATCCCCCTAACCTGCACATCTTTGGACACTAAGGGACAATTTAGCATGGCCAATCCACCTAACCTACACATCATTGGACACTAAGGGACAATTTAGCATGGCCAATCCCCCTATCCTGCATCTTTGGACACTAAGGGACAATTTAGCATGGCCAATCCCCCTAACCTGCATCTTTGGACACTAAGGGACAATTTAGCATGGCCAATCTACCTAACCTGCATCTTTGGACACTAAGGGACAATTTAGCATGACCAATCCACCTAACCTGCATCTTTGGACACTAAGAGACAATTTAGCATGGCCAATCCACCTAACCTACACATCATTGGACACTAAGGGGCAGTTTAGCATGGCCAATCCACCTAACTTACACATCGTTGGACACTAAGGGGCAGTTTAGCATGGCCAATCCCCTTAACCTACACATCATTGGACACTAAGGGGCAGTTTAGCTTGGCCTATCCACTTAACCCGCATCTTTGGAGTGTGGGAGGAAACTGGAGCACCCGGAGGAAGCACACACAGACACGTGGGGAGAACATGCAAACTCCACACAGTCAGTAACCCGAGGCTGGAATCGAACCCGGGTCACTGGTGCTGTGAGGCAGCAGTGCTAACCACTGTGCCACCGTTTCATTTTGCAGTGAATCACTTTGTTTTAATGCATTGGTTGCTCTGTGCAACAGTCAGTAGTCTCTCTCTCTCTCTCTGTGTCTCTCTCACACACACACATTAAACCCTGGAGCTGGGAACAGGCAGGATAGCTGTATACTGGGTCTCTCTTGAATGAATCCTGCTTGATTTAAGTTTGTGTATCAAAGCCCTGCCTCTGTGTTGTTAACTGTTTAGTTACAGAGAGCGTTCGAGGGAAAATGTATGCATGGCTACAAATATTTAGTGGCATGACATGATTGCTTTTGAGGGACATGTCCCACAATTGGCATTGCCAGGGCTTGATTGCGTGGGTATTTTCAAAGCCCCCCCACCCCCCAACCCACCCAGCACCCACCCACCCCCCTCTCTCTCTCTCTCCTTGTCTGCCCGCTGTAGGTAGTGAAACAGATCGACAGACTGACATCTGATTTTGACTTTGAGCTGGAGCCAGACGACTGGACGATTGCCACCATGAGTAGCACCTCCAGCAGCGACACGGCGAGGAACCACCATGAGAAGTCTGGCCCCCTGTCCGACTGCGGGCGGCTGGGATTCCTGACCCCGGACATCCTGTCGGACAGCTGGGAGTTCTGCTCCTTCCTGGAGCTGCCGGCGACGGAGCCAAGCCGGGCGGGGGTCCCCCCCCCGTCGGAGCCGGACTACAGCCGGGTGATGGTGAACGGCGGGTTAATCCCCAACGGGCCGGAGGGCTGCGCCGCCGACTCGTCCAGCGAGGAGACCATCAGCAGCGGCCCCGGCCCCAAGGCGCCCCCGCGGAGCTCGGGCACCAGGGAGAGGGTGCGTTTCAGCGACAAAGTGCTGTACCACGCGTTGTGCTGCGACGACGATGACAGTGGCGGTGGGGAGAAGGAGGAGCAGACCCACGCGGGCACGGCCAGTGCCGCCACGACCACCAGTGACACTGACGGGAGGGCGACCAAACCATCACCGCCACCCCCACCCTCCTCCTCCTCCTCCTCCACCACCACCGTCCCCAGACCCCACCACCACCACCACCACTGCCCACAGCCGGCCGCCAAAGGCCACCCCTCCGCCAGGAAAAAAGTCATGAGGAATAACAGCACACAGACAGTGTCCCACAAAAGCACTCAGACGCTCCTGTCCTATGGATCCTCCAAGAAAGAGGAGACAAAGTAGCCCCCCTCCCCACCACCCCCACCCCACACAACCCCCCCCCCCCACCCCACACACAACCCAACATCCTCCCCCCCCCCCACAACCCAACTTCCTCCCCCCCCCCCACAACCCAACATCCACCCCCACCCACCCCCCCCACCCCACAACCCAACTTCCTCCCCCCCCCACAACCCAACCTCCCCCCCACCCTCCCCCCCACACAACCCAACTTCCTCCCCCCCCCCACAACCCAACTCCTCCCCCACCCTCCCCCCCCCCCACAACCCCAACTCCACCCCCCCCCCCCCCCCCCCACAACCCAACACCCCCCCCCCCCCCCCCCCACAGCCAACCCAACTCCCCCCCCCCCCACAACCAACTCCTCCCCTCCCCCCCCCCCCCCACAACCCCAACTTCCACCCCCCCCCCCCCCCCCACACCCACCAACCCACCCACCCCCCTCCCCCCCCCCACACCCACCCCAACTTCCACCCCCCCCCCACAACCCAACTTCCTCCCCCTCCCACCCCCCCCCACAACCCAACTTCCCCCCACCCCACACAACCCAACTCCTCCCCCTCCCTCCCCCCCACCAACCCAACTCCTCCCCCCCCTCCCCCTCCCCCCCTCCTCCCCCACCCTCCTCCCCCTCCCTCCTCCCCCTCCCTCCCCCCCCTCCCTCCCCCCCCACCTCCTCCCTCCCCCCCCCACCTCCTCCCCCTCCCCCCCCCCCTCCCCCCCCCCCACCTCCCCCCTCCTCCTCCCTCCCCCCCCTCCTCCTCCCTCCCCCCCCTCCTCCTCCCTCCCTCCCCTCCTCCACCCTCCCTCCCCCCCACCTCCTCCCCCCTCCCCACCTCCTCCTCCCTCCTCCCCTCCTCCCTCCCTCCCTCCCCTCCTCCTCCCTCCCTCCTCTCCTCCTCCCTCCCTCCTCCCCCTCCCTCCCTCCTCCCCCCTCCCTCCCTCCTCCCCCCTCCTCCCCCTCCCTCCCTCCTCCCCCCTCCTCCCCCTCCCTCCCCTCCTCCTCCCTCCCTCCTCCCCTCCTCCCTCCCTCCTCCCCCTCCCTCCCTCCCTCCTCCCCCTCCCTCCCTCCTCCCCCCTCCTCCCCCTCCCTCCCTCCTCCCCCCTCCTCCCCCTCCCTCCCTCCTCCCCCTCCCCCCTCCTCCCCCTCCCTCCCCCCTCCCTCCCCCTCCCCTCCCCCTCCCCCCCCTCCCCCTCCCTCCCCCCCCTCCCCCCCTCCCCCTCCCTCCCCCCCCTCCCCCTCCCCCCCCTCCCCCCCCCCTCCCCCCCCCCTCCCCCTCCCTCCCCTCCCCCCCCCTCCCCCTCCCTCCCCCCCCTCCCCCTCCCTCCCCCCCCCCTCCCCCTCCCCCCCCTCCCCCTCCCCCCCCCTCCCCCTCCCCCCCCCTCCCCCTCCCCCCCCCTCCCCCCCCTCCCCCCCCTCCCCCCCCCCTCCCCCCCCTCCCCCCCCCTCCCCCTCCCCCTCCCCCTCCCTCCCCTCCCTCCCCTCCCTCCCTCCCCCCCCTCCCTCCCCCCCCTCCCCCTCCCCCCCCCCTCCCCCTCCCTCCCCCTCCCTCCCCCTCCCTCCCCCCCCTCCCTCCCCCTCCCTCCCCCCCTCCCTCCCCCCCTCCCCCTCCCCCTCCCTCCCTCCCTCCCCCTCCCCCTCCCTCCCTCCCCCCCCTCCCCCTCCCTCCCTCCCCCCCCCTCCCCCTCCCTCCCCTCCCCCCCCCCTCCCCCTCCCTCCCTCCCCCCCTCCCCCTCCCCTCCCCCCCCCTCCCCCTCCCTCCCCCCCCCCTCCCCCTCCCTCCCCCCCCTCCCCCTCCCTCCCCCCCTCCCCCTCCTCCCTCCCCCCCCCCTCCCCCCCACAACCCAACTTCCCCCCCCTCCCCCCCACAACCCAACTTCCCCCCCCCTCCCCCCCCCACAACCCAACTTCCTCCCCCTCCCTCCCCCCCACAACCCAACTTCCTCCCCCTCCCTCCCCTCCCCCCCCCCCACAACCCAACTTCCTCCCCCTCCCTCCCTCCCCCCCCCAACCCAACTTCCTCCCCCTCCCTCCCCCCCCCACAACCCAACTTCCTCCCCCCCCCCACAACCCAACTTCCTCCCCCCCCCCACAACCCAACTTCCTCCCCCTCCCTCCCTCCCTCCCCCCCCACACAACCCAACTTCCTCCCCCCCCAACCCAACTTCCTCCCCCCCCCCAACCCAACTTCCTCCCCGCCCCCCCACACAACCCAACTTCCTCCCCCTTCCCCCTCCTCCCCCCCACCCCACACCTTCCCCTCCAAAATGGAAACTGCTTGACTACCTATTGGCATCAGAGGCTCAGGGATTTTCAATAAAATATATTTAAGAAAATGTTTTACAGAAACAAAAAAAGTAGATTCCAAAATTTTGCACCCATTGACTAATTGCATAAAGAAAGCACTTTAAGGATCTACTTTTTTTTTTCTTTTTAGCTTTATTTTACCTGGTACCTTCAAGATTGTAGGAGCCTTTTATTTTGTCTTAACTCGCAGTATTTAACCTTGCCTGAGTACTGTGCCTGTAAATACAGCGTGCTTCCGAACAAGCCTTTATTATGTCTCCGTGCTCTGCTTCTTTGACAATGACTTCATTGCCATTTCTCTTCTCCCACCCCCCCCCCTACTCTTTTGTTTTAATTTCCAAGACGATTAAATCCGTCCCGATTTAATTGTTGCATTTTTGCGAGAAAAATCAAGGATTCCCAGTCTAGAGAATTTGGGCTTTTGCCTCGACCCATTCAGATGTTGTAACATCCACGCGAGGGGCGCTAGGTCAATGGAGAGGAAGATATAAAACTGGTGCACCATTCTTTCAATGAACGGACTGAAAACAAAATTAATCTTTTTTTAAAAAAAAAGAATTATGCATAAAATGCTTCCATAATAATCAGCGGAAGATTGAGTGCTACCTAACTCGAGATTGGAAGTGCATTTGCAGAGTCGCCCCAGTTGATAGAAATCTTATCCTTTTACTAATTAAATAACAGGACAGTGGTCTGGCGCAAGTCATTGGAGTATTTGTTACCGGCAAGTTCTTTTTTGATGACACACAGTGAGCACGTGACTTGAGGAATTTAAAAAAAGTTTACATGTTTGATTTGTAAGTCATATTGTATTGTTTAATGCAGAACATTAATGCAATAAATTAGTGTCTACTTTATTTAATATATTTTGAGCTTCACGATTAATTTTAAGACAAAGTACAAGGAACTTATATATGTAACTGAGTCCAATAGTTGTCAGGTAACAAATGTCGATTGACATCAGAAGAAAAAGGTATCTGAAAATAAATAGTCTCTCGACTTTGGTTCTTGGGGACAGGAGGGCAAGGGTGGCACAGTGGTTAGCACTGCGGCCTCACAGTGCCAGGGACCCGGGTTCAATTCCGGCCTCGAGGTCTTTGTGCGCTGTCCTCCCCCGTGGGTTTCCTCTGGTTTCCCTCCCACACTCCAAAGATGTACAGGTTAGGGTGATTGGCCGTGCTAAATTGACCCTATTACCAGGGGGCGTGGATTAGCAGAGTAAAAATTTGTGGGGTTATGGGGGGAGAGGGTGGGATTGTGGTCGGTGCAGATGGGCTGAATGGCCTCCTTCTGCACTGCAGGGATTCTATGATTTGAAAGTTGGATCGGTTTCAGTAATGTTGACATGGCCTTACAGGAATCTTTCAAGGGTTCTCAGAGTAAGGTGGCAATATATTCTTGTATAGAATGATGTACTTTGTAACCTACACCATCCTGCTGCTGAAACTGGGGTGGAATCTTCCTGTCCCGCCTGCTACGAGAATCATAGTGGGTGGGACACAGACCATGCAAAGATCTGTTGACCTCAGGTGGGATTTTCCAGTCTTGGAGCAAGTGCAGCTGGAAAATCCTGTGTCCCACTTGACCTGTTTCTTGAAGGCCACAAGATCTGACCAATACAATTTGTTTATATATGCACATAAATATATAATTTTTTTGCAGCCAGGAAGAAATCTTTCTGTACTAAAAGTGTAGTAGAAAAAAAATGCCTGTATTTCAAAAATATATACTTAAAAGGTACAAAGCCAATGTTTTATATGTTCTAAAGGTGCTTTGTTGATTTTGATGTATGAGGATCATAATTATATGTGTGAGTCAATCAAAATTTCTCGCGGTGAAGGAATGCATTAGATTGTGCTTTCCAGAATTTGTTTAAAGGTTGGGTGAAGGATG
This sequence comes from Prionace glauca, assembly GCA_037974335.1. Taxonomy (NCBI): domain Eukaryota; kingdom Metazoa; phylum Chordata; class Chondrichthyes; order Carcharhiniformes; family Carcharhinidae; genus Prionace; species Prionace glauca. The sequence continues at coordinate 11,389,988 of CM075753.1, read as the reverse complement.
TTGTGCCACTGGTGAATGGAATAGTTTTCCTGCATGCAAACGACCGTGACCCGGGTGTTCACAGGTTTTGTTCACACGTGTTTGAAATCACAGGCATCGCCACTCTCTGACCTCTTTTTTTTTCTTTAGAGAAAAGACCTGCCATGTGTCTATCACTAGAAAGATGGAGGATAAGGGGAGACTTGGCATGTTCGCCTTCATCAGCTGGGGCATTGAGTACGAGAGTTGGCTTTATCATGTTGCAACTCTATAAAACCTTGACTGGGCCGCATTGGGAGGATTGTGTGCTGTTCTAGTCGCCACACTACCAAAAGGACATGGAAGTTTTGGAGAGAGGGCAAAGAAGGTTCACCAGGATGTTGCCTGGTCTCGAGGGTGTTGGCTATGAGGACAGGTTGTATAAACTAGGATTGTTTTCACTGGAAAGAAGGGGGCTGAGGGGAGAACCTGACAGAGGTCTACAAAATGATGAGATAAGGTGGATAGTCAGAGGCTTCTTCCCTCAGGGTGGAAGTGTCAATTACACAGGGGAACAGGTTCAAGGTGAGAGGGGGAAAGTTTAAGGGAGATGTGCGGGGGAAGTTTTCACGCAGAGAGTGGTGGGTGCCTGGAATGCGCTGCCAGAGGAGGGGATGGAAGCAGGCACATTAGCAACATTGAAGATGTTGCTAATGTGGATGGGTACATGAATGGGGAGGGAATAGAGGGATATGGACAGGTTAAGGGCAATGAATAGGAAAGGTGTAAGGGATGTGGTCAGAGGAAGGGCAGAAGGTCTTTTTTTAGTTTAGTTAGGGCTTCATGATCATCACAAGATTGGAGGGCCAAAGGGCCTGTTCCTGTGCTGTACTTTTCTTTGTTCTTTGTGTTTTGTTATGGAGGGAGTTCACACTTCCTACAAATATAAATGAGACCATTTGCATTTTGGTTCCACCCCTTCCAAATATAAATGAGACCATTTGCATTTTGGTTCCACCCCTTCCAAATATAAATGAGACCATTTGCATTTTGGTTCCACCCCTTCCAAAAAAAGCCATTGGAAATAAAACATCAGGAAGGAATTCTCCTGTCCCGCCCACCACTGGAATTGTAGCAGGCAGGGCAGGGGCACCCCACGCGAAGGTCCTTTGACCCTGGGCAGAATTCATAAGAACATACAAACTAGGAGCAGGAGTGGGCCATTGGGCCCCTCGAGCCTGCTCCGCCATTCAATAAAATCATGGCTGATCTTTTTGTGGACTCAGCTCCACTCACCCGCCCGTTCACCATAACCCTTAATTCCTTTACTGTTCAAAAAACTTATCTATCCTTGCCTTAAAAACATTCAATGAGGTAGCCTCAACTGCTTCACTGGGCAGGGAGTTCCACAGATTCACAACCTTTTGCGTGAAGAAATTCCTCCTCAACTCAGTCTTAACTCTGCTTCCCCGTATTTTGAGGCCCTGCCCCTAGTTCTAGTTTCACCCGTCAGTGGAAACAACTTCCCTGCTTCTATCTTATCTATTCCCTTCATAATCTTATATGTTTCTATAAGATCTCCCCTCATTTTTCTGAATTCCAATGAGTATAGCCCCAGTCTACTCAGCCTCTCCTCATAAGCCTCTTATGAGCAACTCTGGAATCAATCTAGTGAATCTCCTCTGCACCCCCTCCAGTGCCAGTATATCCTTCCTCAAGTAAGGAGACCCATAGTACTCCAAGTTATGCCTTACCAGCACCTTATGTAGCTGCAACACAACCGCGCAATAAAGGACAAAATTCCATTTGTCTTCTTAATTACCTGCTGCACCTACCAACCAACTTTTTGTGATTCATGCACAAGGACACCCAGGTCCCTCTGCACAGCAGCATGCTGCAAATCTCCGGTTCTGGGGCAAACAGGGCCAGGGAACCCTGCTATTTGCTGTGATGCTAGGATCAGACAGCACTTGCTGAATAATCCTGAGTGTGCCAATAACTACATTAATAACTGATTTTAAAATAATCCATTCAGCTCCTAAATTAGCTCCTAAATTGCTGGAAGAGCCATATATTCATATTCAGGGACACCTCCCTGTAAACAAAAGAAATGTGCACTTTTTTTAGAATTACTTGGGAGTTAAGGGAACCTATTCCTTTCTCCGTAGCAACACCTCGACCAATCAGAGTTGACTTTGCAATCAATTGGCACCCTTTTCTCCCATTGTATAATTTTTGGGTTGGTTTAAAAATTGGCATTCCTGCTTTTGTCCTAATAAGAACGTAAGAAATAGGAGCAGGAGTAGGCCATCTAGCCCTTCGAGCCTGCCCCGCCATTCAATAAGATCATGGCTGATCTGTCGCTGCTCAGTTCCTGGTGCAAGAACAGAAGGTTTCGGTAACCTGTCTCTATTTCCATCAATATCAATAAAGAATAGAATTGCTGGTGTCAGTTATGAGCCTCTGGAAAGTTAATTATGGCCTAATGGTGAGACTTTTAATCCAGAAACTCACCTGGGGAAACCTGGGTTCGAATCCCGTTACGGCAGATGGTGGAATTTGAATTTGATAAAAAATATCTGGAATTAAGAATCTACTGATGACCGTGAAACCATTGTCGGGAAAACCCACCTGGTTCCCTTTAGGGAAGGAAATTACCTGGTCTGGCCTACATGTGAATCCCGAGCCACAGCAATGTGGTTGACTCTCAACTGCCCTCCAAGGGCAAGTAGGGATGGGCAATAAATGCTAGCCCAGCCAGTGACGCTCATGTCTCATGAATGAATAAGAAAAGAATTGTAGAAACTAATGGCTGATTGTAAATGAATTAGAACAGTAATGAACAGCTTTGTTCCTTATTATCCTCCATACCACTGAATGTATACAAGAGGTGGCAGGATGTAGCACTCGAGGCGAATGGGATCAAAGGTTATGGGGAGGAAGCAGGATTAGGCTATTGAGTTGGATGATCAGCCATGATTGTAATGGATAGCAGGCCAGGCTCAAAGGACCGAATGGCCTCCTCCTGCTCCTATCTTCTAGGTTTCGATTAAAATCCCCTGGTAGAGATGCCAGCGTTGGATTGGGATGGGCACAATAAGAAGTCTCTCAACCTGATGTCACAGCCTTTAACCTGGTGAAGTGAAACTAGAACGAGGGTGCAAGGCCTCAAAATAAAGGGGAGCAGATTTAGGACTGAGTTGAGGAGGGATTTCTTCACCCAAAGGGTTGTGAATCTGTGGAATTCCCTGCCCAGTGAAGCAGTTGAGGCTACCTCATTGAATGTTTTTAAGGCAATTTTTGAACGGTAAAGGAATTGAGGGTTATGGTAAGCGGGCGGGTAAGTGGAGCTGAAAAGATCATGAAAAGATCAGCCATGATCTTGTTGAATGGCGGAGCAGGCTCAAGGGGCCAGATGGCAGTGCGGGGCCTAGATAGAGTGGACATGGAGAGGATGTTTCCACTCGGAAAAGCCTAGAATCGGGGGGAACAATCTCAAGCTAAAGGGCTTTAAAACAGAGATGAGGAGGAATTTCTTCAGCCAGAGAGTGGTGAATCTGAGGAACTCTTTGCCGCGGAAGGCTGTGGAGGTCAGGTCACTGAGTGTCTTTAAGACAGAGATAGATAGGTTCTTGATTAATAAGGGGATGAGGGGCTAAGGGGAAAAGTTGTTGCCCCTGGAGACGGTGGTGGTGAAACCTTGAAACACTGCGATCCATGTGCTATGGGTTGAGCCACAACGCCATTAGGAAGGGAATTCCAGGATTTTGACAGTGAAGGAACAGAGAATGGGGACAAGAAAAATATCAGGGCGGCGTGGGCGGTGGCACAGTGGTTAGCACTGCTGCTTCACAGCTCCAGGGTCCTGGGTTCGATTCCCGGCTCGGGTCACTGCCTGTGTGGAGTTTGCACATTCTCCTCGTGTCTGCGTGGGTTTTCTCCGGGTGCTCCGGTTTCCCCCCACAGTCCAAAGATGTATGGGTTAGGTTCATTGGCTATGCTAAAATTGCCCCTTAGTGTCCTGGGATGTGTAGGTTAGAGGGATTAGCAGGTAAAATGTGTAGGGATATGGGGATAGGGTCTGGGTGGGATTGTGTTCGGTGCAGACTCGATGGGCCGAAGGGCCTGTTTCTGCACTGTAGGGTTCTATGAAACATCAGCAATGATTGAATGGCAGAGCAGACTTGAGTGGCCTAATTCTGTTCTTTTATCTTTTATGCCTTATGGCCTATTTCTGCTCCCAGCTCTTATGTATTCCTGCTTCTTTCTAGTTTGTCTGCTGTGAATGAAAACTGAATGAGCATTTCAAATGTGCTACCATGTCAGGATCTGCACAAAAAAAAATTGCAAGTCATTCTTAAAAGATGAAATGTTTCCATTTTGAGTTGTCATTCAGATCTGCTCTGACCACTGTGCACTTACTGCTAACTCTCAGTGCTGGCTTGATCTCTCTGCTATGACTCTAAAAGGGTTGAGAAATGCTGTGGGGATTGGTGTGACTCTCCAGTAATGTGACTGGGTGAGAGGCAGTGTAGCAGCTGGCCCAGTTGATGTCACTGTGACGTTAGGTAGGGTTTCTATATTAAAATTCCTGCTGCGGGCTCCCTGGACTCAGCTGTCACGAAGCATAAAGCGGAGACAAAAGAAGACTGAGAGACACCAGCAAGTACATAGATATTAAAGGATTGTGTGGTAGCTGAAACTGATATATTTCCTGTTTAACAGGGGAAGGCGAGATGTGACAGCTTAGACAGTGGGAGGCAGACACCTTGCCCATTCTGTTTGTCCAACCTCCAGAGTTAACTCCGGAATTACAATTGATTTGTCTGCTAACAGCTTATGGTTCTGTAACTATGTAGCTGCTTCCATTTTAACAGAAGGAAACTTGAGCTAATTAAATTAAGCTTAGGCATAAATGAAATCAGTAAAGTGGTGAGACTCTGCAAGAATGATAACTTGGTATGAAAAAGATAGAGGGGGCTTCAGGTTCTTTGTTACTCATGCGTGGGACATGGGTGTCGCTGGCTGGGCCAGTGTTTATTGTCCATCACTAGTTGCCCCTTGAGAAGGTGGTGGTGAGCTGCCTTCTTGAATCGCTACAGTCCACGCGCTGTGGGTTGACCCACAATACCGTCAGGGAGGGAATTCCAGGATTTTGACCCCCAATTCCAGGATTTTAACCCAGCGACTGCGAAGGAACGGCCAATGTATTTCCAAGTCAGGATGGTGAGTGGGTTGGAGGGGAACTTGGAGGGTGGTGTTCCCACGTATCTGCTGCCCTTGTCCATCTAGATGGAAATGTTTTGGGTTTGGAAGGTGCTGTCTAAGGATCTTTGGTGAATTGCTGCAGTGCATCTTGTAGATGGTACACACTGCTGCTACCGAGCCTCGGTGGTGGAGGGAACGGAGGTTTACTGCACTTAGGGGGCAAGTTTTCCTTCTCCGCCCAGCACGGGGATCGGAGCGGGCGAGGGAGGGGTGGAAAGGTCATTGACCTCGGGTGGGATTTTCCTATTTTGGGACGAGCTCGGCCGGAAAATCCCGCCCGCAGAATCATATTGTAGCTTGGAATGTGGCCGTTCTGTCCATCAAGTCTTCACCATCTCCTTCAAGACAGTTAGTCCCACTCCCTCCATCTTTCCCCATATTTCTGCATTTTATTCTTCGTCACACTTCTATAAAGCTACTTCCTGAAGGTTATTATGGAATTGGTATCCAATATCCTGGCCGGATTGACATTCCAAATCCTAACCATTTGGTGCCTTTAAGTGTGACCCTGTCCACAATTGGAAACAGTTTGCCTTTATTTACTCTATCTAGTTCCTTCATTGCGAACACATTTATCAAATCTCCTCTTGGCCTTTCTGCACTAATGTACAGCTTCCCTAATCTATCCGCCTGATTTGTAATTCCTTATTATAGAATCATAGAACCCCGACAGAACAGAATGAGGCCATTCGGCCCCTCGAGTTTACCCAACCACAATCTCACCCAAGCCCCACTCCCACAATCCCGTGCATTTACCCCAGCTTGCCCCCCGACACTAACAGGCAATTTAGCACGGCCCATCCACCTAACCCCCAAGTCTTTGGACCGTGGGAGGAAATCAGAGCACCCAGAGGAAACCCACACAGACACGAGAAGGATGTGCAAACTCCACACAGACAGTGACCTGAGGCCGGAATCTAACCCGGGTCCCTGGCGCTGTGAGGCAGCAGTGCCAACCACCGTGCCACCCATATCCCTGAAACCATTTGAGTAAATCGCTTTTGTACCCTCTCCAAAGCCACGGTGGTTACCACTGCTGCCTCATGGCGCCAGGGACCCGGGTTCGATCCCTGGCTTGGGTCACTGCCTGTGTGGCGAATACACGTTCTCCCCGTGTCTGCATGGGTTTCCTCCGGGTGCTCCGGTTTGCTCCCACAGTCTAAAGACATACTGGTTAGGTGCATTGGCCATGCTAACTTCTCCCTCAATGCACCCAAACAGGCATCCCCTCCACCCTAATCGCCACTCCTGATGGCTCTCCCCCCTTCATCTGCCACCGGTCCTGACTGCAGAGTGGCTGCAGGATCCACCCCACCACCCCTAACCCCACTGATCACCCACAGAGGCCTCACCCACCCCATTGGGGCACCTTCTGGTCCTGCCCCCCTTGGCACTGCCCTATGCCCAGTAGGCATTGCCAAGGGGGGCCCTGGGCATTGCCACTTGGCCTCTTGGGCCAGTATCGGGGGCCTTAGGCTGGCAGTGCCAAGCTGGCAACACCCAGAAGGCAACCCTCCTCCTCCTCACCACCTGGGGGGCCTCCATGGCCTCTCCTCACTCCAGTGGGGTCGGGTTGCCAGCTCCCCGTTAGTGGGGAGCTGTCGTAAACCCCACTGGAGTAAAATAGTCCCGGTGAGGGGGGAGGGCGGGAGGGGCGGGGGGAGAGGCCAGCAGCCCTAGAAACTTCAATCCAGGCCTTACTAATGAGATTGAAATTGGAATTATAATATTCAAATCTGCCCTGCACAGATTTCTGGCATTGTTAAAGCTGCGCCAGAAATCATGGTGGCACAGAAGTTAACACTACAGTGCCAGGGACCCAGGTTCGATTCCGGCCTCGGGTCACTGTCTGTGTGGAGTTTGCACATTCTCCCCATGTCTGCGTGGGTTTCCTCCGGGTGCTCCGGTTTCTTCCCACACTCCAAAGATGTGCGGATTGGCCATGCTAAATTGACCCTTAGTGTCAGGGGGATTAGTAGAATAAATAAGTGGGGTTACGGGGATTGGGCCTAGGTGGGATTGTGGTCGGTACTGACTCAATGGGCTGAATGGCCTCCTTTTGCACTGTTGGGCTTCTATGATATTACTAGGCCATGGGAAATCCACTGCATGGCTTCTGCTCGTATCGCTCCCATTGCGTCTCATTGGCAAGTTTCACTCTCCCTTCAAGTCCATGTCATTATTGTACATCAGTGACCCTTGCACTGAACTCCGTAACTAATGGTGATTACTTCTCCCAGTGCAGGAATGCTATATAATCATTAATAATTCTCAAGTTTAATTTGAAATCAGTGCCTGGATATAAAAGATTTCATATCGTTGTTTCTGCTGCTACAATTCACTGAGGCTGGATCTTTCAGAGGTACGTAACTTTAAAAAAAATAATACTTTTGGCATGTGTATTGGGAATTGAGTGCTGGGATTTATGCGATTCTTGATTAAGGTTTTATCAGCACTCAGGGCATCCCCTTCAGTTATCTCACAGCATGGGATAATGGGCCTGAATGATCAAATAGATTGCATGGGGAATGAGTGTGGGGGTTATGGTTACAGTGCAAGTCCATCATTACAGGGGGCCGTTTTTGGTGGGCTGGCATGGTGGCACAGTGGTTAGCACTGCTGCCTCACAGCCACAAGGACCCAAGTTCAATTCCAGCCTCGGGTGACTGTCTGTGTGGAGTCTGCACATTCTCCACGTGTCTGTGTGGGTTTCCTACAAGTGCTCTGGTTTCCTCCCACACTCCAAAAGATGTGCAGGTTAGGTGAATTGCCCGAGGCAAATTGCCCCTTAGTGTCCAAAGAAGTGGATGTTAGGTGGATTGGCCATGATATATTGCCCTTTAGTGTCCAAAGATGTGTGGATTTGGGTGATTGGCCATGCTAAATTGCTCCCTAGTGTCCAAAGATGTACAGGTTAGGTGGATTGGCCATGCTAAATTGTCCCTTAGTATCCAAAGATGTGCAGGTTCGGTGGATTGGCCATGCTAAATTGCCTCTTAGTGTCCAAAGATCTGCAGGTTAGATAGATTGACCAATCTAAATTGCCCCTTAGTATCCAAAGATTTGCAGGTCAGGTGGATTGGCCATGCTAAATTGCCCCTTAGTATCCAAAAGATGTGCAGGTTAGGTGGATTGGCCATGCTAAATTGCCCCTTAGTATCCAAAAGGTGTGCAGGTTAGGCAGATTGTCCATGCTAAATTGTCCCTAGGAGGATTAGTGGGGGAAACGCATGGCGTTATGGGGACAGGGCCCTAGGTGAGATGTTCTGTCACACTTGATGGGCCGAATGGCTGTCTGCTGTGCTGTCGGAATCCCGTGATCAGTCCTTATGCAGCTTCCTGGAAAAATAATGGAGCGTGAATGATGCACACTTCTGCAAACTATTCAGTAGGCCAGGGGTTTGGAAAAGACTTAGTGAATTGTAAAATCCTGAGCACTTTCTCTTCTATTTATCCCCCTCCACACTTTGTCTCTCCGAAATGACATTGTGCCCTCAATCTTTCCATTAGTTTGAGCATGTTGCTGGATTTATACATTAATTGGCCATTAAACTTGCTGCAGAAAGTTAGGTCTAACACTGAACCGCTTATAAGTACCCTTTTAGCACAGTGATAATTGTCACTGCAATGCTAATCAATCTCTGACGCCCAATTGGAAGCTCATCCCCGCATGCAATGAATTAGCCTTCAAGATTTTAAATATGCAAAGTTTTAAATTGTTTGATTACTTCTCCTTTCTGCCTATCGCTGCCTCTGGGTGGCACAGTGGTTAGCACCGCTGCCTCACCGCTCCAGGGACCTGGGTTTGATTCCCGGCTTGGGTTAGTGTTTGCACATTCTCCCCGTGTCTGCATGGGTTTCCTCCGGGTGTTCCGGTTTCCTCCCACAGATGTGTAGGTTAGGTGCGTTGGCTATGCTGAATTGCCCCTTCGTGCCCTGTGATGTGTAGGTCAGAGGGATTAGCAGGGTAAATATGTGGGGTTACGGGGATAGGGCTTGGGTGAGATTGTGGTCGCTGCAGACTCGATGGGCCGAGTGGCCTCCTTCTGCGCTGTAGGGATTCTATGGTTTCTAACAAAAGAGGGAGGAGCTGTGAGTCCAGAGTGTCTGTGCGGAGTTTGCACATTCTTCCCATGTCTGTGTGGGTTTTCTCCACATGCTGCAGTTTCCTCCCACAATGTGCAGGTCAGGTGGATCGGACATGTTAAACTGCCCCCGAGTGATGGGTTAGAGGGATTAGTGGGGTGATTATGGAGATATGGCTTGGGTGGGATTGTTGCCGGTGCAGATTCGATGGGCCGAATGACCTCCTTCTGCACTGTAGGGATCCTATTCTACGATTCTGTTTATCCAGTCTTTCTCTCCCTCTCTTTATGTCTCTCGCTGCACTCGAGTTGACTCAGGATTAGCCTCCATCTCAGGCGATCATCTTCCTGTCTTCAATCTCATTGACTATATGGAGGTTGCATCCTGCCATTCACCGAGCTCTGCGATACCCACTCGCCGGTACGAGCTATGGAGCAAGATGTGTCCAATCCAGAAGGTGAGGGGAGAAGACTAACGCACTCAGATTTGGGTGAGTATAACTTACCCCGACCCTTATTCCAGCATCTGAACTGCTGCAGTGTGGAAGCCATTTGAACAGCACAGGTAATGAGAGAAGTTATATTTTCACCCATGATTCAGATTAACGTGTTTTTAATCCCAGCAACTGTCCACATGAGCGCAAACGGTGGCGCAGCGGTTAGCACTGCCACCTCACAGCGCCAGGGACCCGGGTTCGATTCCCGGCTTGGGTCACTGTCCGTGTGGAGTCTGCACGTTCTCCCCATGTCTGCATGGGTTTCCACCAGGTGCTCCGGTTTCCTCCCACAGTTTGAAAGACGTGCTGGTTAGGGTGCGTTGGCCATGTTAAATTCCCCCCCCCCCCAGTGTACCCGAACTGAAACCGGAGCACCCGGAGGTAACTCACGCAGACATGGGGAGAATGTGCAAACTCCACACAGACGGTGACCCAAAGCGGAAATGGAAGCAGAGTCCCTGGAGCTGTGTGGCAGCAGTGCTAACCACTGTGTCACTGTGCTACCTCTAACTGCCTCACAATTTCAGCCTACTTGTGACACTAACAAATAAACTTTAAAAAGTGTATGGGTTTATCTCAGTTGGCTGGGTGCCACTAGCACGGGTTCAATTCCCGCACCGTCTGAGATTACTCATGAAAGCTACGTCTTCTCAACCTTGCCTCTCGCTTGGGTTGTGGTGACCCTCTGGTTAAGTCACCACCAAAGTCACCTTTCTCCTTTGATCATCTGAGACTATGGCAACTGTATCGAAGGTATTAAATTTTGTACCAAATTCTTCAATAGGCTAAAAAATGAATAAATAGAATCCATAGACTCCTGCAGTGCAGAAAGAGGCCATTCGGCCCATCAAACCTGCACTGACTACAATCCCACCCAGGCCCTATCCCCGTAACCCCACTCATTCACCCCACCAATCCCCCCAACATCCCCCAAACACAAAGGGGCAATTTATCACCTAATTCGCACATCTTTAGACTGTGGGAGGAAACAGGAGCACCCGGAGGAAACCCACGCAGACACGGGGAGAATGTGCAGACTCCACACAGACAGTGACCCAAGCCAGGAATCGAACCCAAGTCCTTGGTGCTATGAGGCAGCCGTGCTAATCACTGTGACAATGTTTGAGAGACAGCATGTTTTTTTAATTCATTCACAGGGATGTGAGCATCTCTGGCCAGCATTTATTACCCATCCCTAATTGCCCCTTCAACTGAGTGCCTAGGTTGGCCATTTTCAGAGGGCTTCTAATTGTCAACCATTTTGCTGTGGCTCTGGAGTTAAATGTAGACCAGACTGGCAGATTTCCTTCCCTAAAGGACATCAGTGAACCAGATTTTCCAACAATCGACAATGGTCATCATTCCAAACTTTTTCATTGATTTATCACCTGCAGTGGGATTTGAACCCTGATCCCTGAGGCATTGGTTCTCTGGATTCCTAACCTTAGTGACAATAACATTCTGCCACTGTCCTCCCCCTGCCCCCCGATGAGAATAACAGGGAGAATTCCCCTGTTCTTGTTTGCATCATGGCACGGGATCCTTTTATGTGCATCTGAGAGGGCAAAAGGCCTCCTCGATTAACATCTCACCCAACCATGGTGACGACACAGTGGTTAGCACTGCTGCTTCACAGCGCCAGGGACCTGGGTTCAATTCCCAGCTTGGGTCACTGTCTGTGTGGAGTTTGCACATTCTCCCCGTGTCTGCGTGGGTTTCCTCCAGGTGCTTCAGTTTCCACCCACAGTCCGACAGACGTGCTGGTTAGGGTGCATTGGCCGCGCTAAATTCTCCCTCAATGAACCCGAACAGGTGCCAGAGTGCGGCGACTAGGGGATTTTCGCAGTAACTTCATTGCTGTGTTAATGTAAGCTGACTTGTGACACTAATAAACGAGCTTAAACAAAAACTTTAAACTTAAAAAAAAAACGACAGCGTTGGGTTTCCTCCCACACTCCAAAGATGTGCGGATTAGGTTGATTGGCCATGCTAAATTGCCCCTTAGTGTCGGGGGGGGGCTAGCAAGGTAAATACATGGAGTTACTGATTTAGGGCCTGGGTGGGATTGTGGTTGAGGTGGATGGATGGGCTGAATGGCCTCCTTGGGCACTGTAGGGGGTTCTACGATTCTCTATACATTGATCATGTTAAATTCTCCCTCAGTGTACCCGAACAGGCGCTGGAGCGTGGTGACCAGGGGATTTTCACAGTAATTTCATTGCTTGTGACTCTAATAAATAAACTTTCAAAAAAAATTTAAACTTTAGTAAAAACGGCAGCACTTCTGGGAGTGCAGACGCCCTCACTTACTGCAAGTGGGGAGTGTAAGCCCAGAACAGGGTGTGAATCCACAACCTTATTGAACAGATACAAGATTTACTGAGCTACAGTTAACATGAGAAATCATCTTTTGAAATGTGTTCATCCTTTGCAATTGTGCCATGTGTGGTTATGCATTATAAAGTAATGGTGAATCCGCAATTCTTTCTCAAAGGCATTGAGATCTCCCTTTTAGGACAGAGGGAAGGAGAGTTCTTTTCTCTCAGAGGATTGTGTGGCTACTGCTTCCAGTAGAACAAAGAGCAAATTACAGCACAGGAACAGGCCCTTCGGCCCGCTTAGCCTGCACTGATCTTGATGCCCCAACTAAATTACAAATAATAATTTCTGCCCTTACTCAATCCCTATCCCTCTATTCCCTCTCTATTCATGTGCCCATCCGGATGCTTCTTCAGTGTTGCTAATGTACCTGCTTCCACCAGCTCCTCTGGCAGCACGTTCCAGGCACCCACCACTCTCTGTGTGAAAATCTTCCCCCGCACATCTCCCTTAAACTTCCCCCCCTCTCACCTTGAACCCTTGTCATTGACACTTCCACCCTGGGGAAAAAGCTTCTGATTATCCACCCTGTCTATCCCTCTCATAATACTGTAGACCTCTATCAGGTCTCGCCTTAGCCCTCAGTCTTTCCAGAGAAAACAACCCCAGTTTATTCAGCATCTCCTCATTGTCAATGCTCTCGAGACTGGGCAACGTTCTGGTGAACGTTCTTTGCACTCTCTCCAAAGCTTCCACCTCCTTCTGATAGACCAGAACTGCACACAGTACTCCAAATGCGGCCTAAGCAAGGTTTTATAGAGCTGCAACATGATTTTCCAATCCTTGTATTCAGTTCCCCAGTTGATGAAGGCAAGCCTGCCATATGTCTTCTTAATTACCTTGGCAAGCTATGTTGCCACTTTTAGGGAACTTTGGACCTGCACGCCCTGATCCCTCTGTATACACAGTGAGCACGTGATCTGCCATTGGTAGACAGGGCTAGGATCTGAGGGCACAGCTTTAGAGTAAAGGGGCCACCCTTTAGAACCAAAATGAGGAAGAAGTTCTCAAACTAGAGGGTGGTGAATCCGTGGAACTCATTGCCACAGAAGGCGGTGGAGGCCAGGTCATTGATTACATTTAATAAGAACATAAGAACATAAGAAATAGGAGCAGGAGTAGGCCATCTAGCCCTTTGAGCCTGCCCCACCATTCAATAAGATCATGGCTGATCTGTCGTGGCTCAGCTCCACCTTCCCGCCCTCTCCCCATAACCCTTAATCCCCTCTCTTATCAAAAACCCATCAACCCGTGTCTTAAAAATATTTAGCGAGGCAGCCTCCACCACTTCAACGGGCAGAGAATTCCAGAGATTCACCACCCTTTGAGTGAAGAAGTTCCTCCTCAACTCCGTTCTAAACCGCCTCCCCTTTATCTTGAGGCTGTGCCCCCTAGTCCTACTGTCCTTTCTGAGCGGGATGAGTCTCTCCACCTCTATCCTATCCATCCCATTCATCATCTTATACGTCTCAATGAGATCTCTCCTCATTCTTCTAAACTCTAACGAGTACAAGCCTAATTTATTCAGCCTCTCCTCATAGCTCAACCCCCTCAACTCCGGGCATCAGCCTAGTAAACCTCCTCTGCACTCCCTCCAAGGCTAAAATATCCTTGCGCAGGTACGGCGCCCAAAACTGCACACAGTACTCCAGCTGCGGCCTCACCAATGCCCTATACAGCCGCAGCAAGACCTCCCTACTTTTATATTCAATCCCCCTCACGATGAGGCCAGCATGAGATAGGTTCTTGATTGGCAAGGGGATCAAAGGATATGGGGAACAAATGGGAGAATGGGTTTGAGAAACTTATCAGCTATGAGTGAATGGTGGAGCAGGCTCAATGGGCTGAATTCTGTTCCTAGATCATGATCTTATGGGCTTTGGAATTCGCTCTCTCTGAGAGCTGGTAACTGGTGAGGAAGTGGAGGGGGGGTGGGAACTGGGGCTGTGTCATTATAAAATTTTAAGGTGGAGGTAGATAAATTCTTGCTAAGGAAGGGAGTAAAAATATTATTGAGGGGTTGGGTAGATTGGAATGTGGAATTCGAAACACGCAAGCTTGAAACCTCTGGCCTTCATTGCAAGAGGTTTCGAGTACAGGGATGTGTTGTTGCAATTATACAGAGCCTTGGTGAGGCCGCACCTAGAATATTATGTGCAGTTTGGTCCCCCTTTCTGAAGAAGGATGTTCTTGCTCTCAAGGGCTTGTAGCAAAGGTTTACCAGGCTGATTCCAGGGATGGTGGGACTGATGTACGATTAGAAACTGACTAGGTTAGAATTATTTTCATTGGAGTTCAGACGATTGAGGGGGGGAATCTCATAGAGACTTATACAATTCTAACAGGCCTAGACAGGGTAGATACAGGGAGGATTTTCCCTAATGGTGGGGGAGTCCAGAACCGGGGGGGGGGGGGGGGGGGGGGGTCACAGACTGAGGTATCAGGGTAGACCATTTAGCACAGAGGTGAGGAGACATTTCTTCACACGAAGAGTGGTGAGCCTGTGGAAATCATTACCACAGGAAGCGGTTGATGCCAAAACATTGAATGTACTCAAGAGGTGGCTAGATGTAGCACTTGGGGTGAACGGGATCAAAGGTTATGGGGAGAATTAAGCTATTGAGTTGGATGATCAGCCATGATCGTGGTGAATGGTGTAGCAGGCTCAAAGGGCTGAATGGCCTCCTCCTGCTCCTATCTCCTGTGTTCTATGTTTAAAGGGGTCAACCATGATCTGACTGAACGGCAAAGAAGGCTTAAAGGGCCTTGCCCTGCTCCTATTACAAATGTTTGCATGCCCTTGTTGAATTTTCCTTTTGTTACTCACTCCAGGAGACTGCACGCTCAAAGAATTCTGTTGTCCTTCATAAGAGCTGGTTGACTTGTCATGGTGTGAAATATTCACCTTCCGTCATTAAAGTGGAGGGGTCACTAAATGAATGCTTTTTAGCCTGGAAATTAAAATGGCATTTTGATTGACTTTTCAATGGTTGAACGGTAACAAGAAATGATTTGCCGATCAAATATATTAGGAATCAAGTTGAACCCTTGGCAAACTGGCTATTCGAAACTGATAGAGGCAAGATGTGCAGGTTAGGGTGGATTGGCCATGCTGAATTGCCCCTTAGTGTCCAAAGATGTGTAGATTAGGTGGATTGGCCATGCTAAATTGTCCCTTAGTGTCCAAAGATGTGCAGGTTAGGGTGGATTGGCCATGTTAAATTGCCCCTTAGTGTCTCAAAGCCATTGTTTGCTAATGTTACGCCGTTGTTTAAGAAGGGGTGCCAAGCAAAGGCGGGGAATTATAGTCCGGTTTAGTTAACGTCTGTGGTGGGTAAAATGTTAGAATCCGTCATTAAGGAGGAAATTGCGAGGCATCTTGAAGGGAATTGCTTGATAGAGCAGACACAGCACGGTTTCATTAAAGGGAAGTCGTGTCTGACAAATTTACTGGAGTTCTATGAGGATGTGTCTAGGGCAGTGGATAGAGGAGAGCCGGTGGATGTGGTCTTTCTGGATTTTCAGAAGGCATTTGACAAGGTACCTCACAAGAGGTTATTGCAGAAGGTCAGGGGACATGGAGTTGGGGGTAGGGTGTTAGCATGGATAGAGGATTGGTTGTCAATAGGAGGCAGAGAGTGGGGGTCAATGGGTGCTATTCGGATTGGCGGATGGTGACTAGTGGGGTGCCCCAGGGGTCGATGCTGGGGCCTCAGCTATTTACCATTTATATAGATGATCTGGAGGAGGGAACCGAGTGCAGGGTGTCGAAATTTGCTGATGACACCAAGATTGAGGGAAAGGCAAATTGTGCGGAGGGTGTGGAGAGTCTGCAGAAGGATCTAGATAGGCTGGGCGAATGGGCCAGGAAATGGCAAATGTAATTTAATGTTGGCAAGTGTGAGGTGGTCACTTTGGTAGGAGAATGGTAGGAAGGACTATTACTTACGTGGCGAAAAACTGCAGCAGGCGACGGTGCAGAGGGACCTCGGGGTCCTTGTGCATGAGTCGCAAAAACCCAGCTTGCAGGTGGTCAGGAAGGCGAATGGGATGCTGGCCTTCATAGCGAGGGGGATTGAATATAAAAGTAGGGAGGTCTTGCTGCAGCTGTATAGGGCATTGGTGAGGCCGCAGCTGGAGTACTGTGTGCAGTTTTGGGCGCCGCACCTGCGCAAGGATATTTTGGCCCTGGAGGGAGTGCAGAGGAGGTTTACTAGGCTGATACGGAGTTGAGGGGGTGAGCTATGAGGAGAGGCTGAATAAACTAGGCTTGTACTCGTTAGAGTTTAGAAGAATGAGGGGAGATCTCATTGAGACGTATAAGATGATGAATGGGATGGATAGGATAGAGGTGGAGAGAATCTTCCCGCTCAGAAAGGACAGTAGGACTACGGGGCACAGCCTCAAGATAAAGGGGGGGGGGCGGTTTAGAACGGAGTTGAGGAGGAACTTCTTCACTCAAAGGGTGGTGAATCTCTGGAATTCTCTGCCCGTTGAGGTGGTGGAGGCTGCCTCGCTAAATATATTTAAGACGCGGGTTGATGGGTTTTTGATAAGAGAGAGGATTAAGGGTTATGGGAGAGGGCCGGAATGTGGAACTGATCCACGACAGATCAGCCATGATCTTATTGAATGGCGGGGCAGGCTTGAGGGGCCGGATGGCCTACTCCTGCTCCTATTTCTTATGTTCTTATGAAAGTGTTTTTGCAGAGACCTTACCCTTCCAGCCATCACTTCTCGTTAGCTGGCCTGTTAGTCATTTAGACAGCCTGGTACCACAGCTTATAAGTCATCCCGCTAAGCGAGCATTATTGCATCAGCTACCTGTCGGACAACTTTCCTAATATTGGGTCATATCACACAGTGAGCACGTGAAATCACTCTGATTGCCTGACTGGGCGCGTGAGGGATAGCTGAGAAGCCAGGACCCAAATGACGCAGCACTTGTCCCTTACGTGTTTGTGTCCGTGGTAGTATTTTCCCCATGGAATTTAAGAATATTGCAACCTCGTAACTGCATCCCTCAAAGTGTTAGTGCCTTTGCGCAGCAGTCACTTATATTAGTAACCCCTGGCAAACTACAGTACAACTTTTGTCCTTAAAATTAAGATCAAAGGTCCTCAAACTACAGGAACCAGATTAAAACACGGACACAAAACAGCTTCATCTGAAGTGCCCGTCTATGATTTCAGTAGAAACGCTAACCTGTTTCGTAGCATCCCTACAGTGCAGAAGAGGCCATTTGAACCATTGAGTCTGTGCCATCTCTGTGACAGAGTATCTTACCTCTCCCCTGTCCTATCCTTGTAACCTCACACATTTAGCATGCCTAATCCACCTAACCTGCACTTCTTTGGACACTAAGGGGCAATTTAGCATGATTAATCCACCTAACCTGCACATCTTGGACACTAAGAGACAATTTAGCATGGCTAATCCACCTAACTTACAAACCTTTGGGCACTAAGGGGTAATTTAGCATGGCCAATCCACCTAACCTACACAGCTTTGGACACTAAGAGAAAATTTAGCATGGCCAATCCACCTAACCTGCACATCTTTGAACACTAAGGGGCAATTTAGCATGGCTAATCCACCTAACCTGCACATCTTTGGACACTAAGGGGCAATTTAGCATTGCCAATCCATCTAACCAGCACATCTTGGGACACTAAGGGTAACTTAGCATGACCAATCCATCTAACCTACGTGTCTAGGGACATTAAAGGGCAATTTAGCATGGCCAATTAACTTAACCTGCACATCTCAGGACACGAGGGGGCAATTTAGCATGGCCAATCTGCCTAACCTACACGTCTTGGTAAATTGCCCCTTAGTGTCAGGGGGATTAGCAGGGTAAATACGTGGAGTTACTAGGATAGGATTGAATGGGATTGTTGTCGGTGCAGGCTCGATGGGCCGAATGGCCTCCTGTATGGATTCTATGACCTGTTCTTATCTGTTCCCTCTGCAGCAGGATCTGTCACTGTCCATGATTAGAGATAACCCTGCAACATTCTTCATTGCGGGTGGAATTAATATCGGGGGGAAGTCAGGCCCAGGTCACAAATCATAAAGTGTCAATCGCCTCACCGCTGCTTACCCTTCTGAATACTCAACGTGGGCTAATCTGCTTTGTTGTACTGTCCGTGTCATGCGCAGAATCCCACAGAATCAGAAAAGGTTAAGAGAAGTCGACAGAGCTATAATACACTTACCAACAGTGCCATTAGCACATCACTTACCATTCACAATCACTTCATAATTGACGGTTTCAGAACATTGCCGCAGTACTTCCTTGTCTGGCTATCACATTCATACTCACAAACTCCCCCCTTCCCACATCCCCACATCCCTCTCATTCTGCATCTCTCAACCCTTCCATTTTGCAAGCATATTAACTGTTGATTTTTAATGATGCTTTTTCAATACATTTCCATTCATAAATGTGACAACAGCCCTTTATTTCCTCAGAAATGGAATTTTTAATAAAAGCCCTGTTAACATAGCTTCCTAAGTGTTTGCAGGACACAAAGGAACCCCAGTGAGTCCTTCTGAATCCAGCCTTATTTCTCCACTTAGAGGTGGTGTGTGTGTGAGTGTAGCTGTTTTTCATAGAATCATAGAAACCTTACAGTGCAAAAAGAGGCCATTCGGCCCATCAATCTGCACTGACCACAATCCCACCCAGGCCCTATACCCACATCCCTACACATTTACCCACTAATCCCTTTAATCTACACATCTCAGGACACTAAGGAGCAATTTCAGCATGGCCAAACAACCTGTTTTGTCTGTGTTTGTGCATACATGCGTCTGTCATTTTTGAGTGCATTTATACATGTGTATATTATCGGTGTGTTTCATAGTTGTGGCTGTGTGCACATGTATATTTGTGTGTATGTGCATGTATGTGTGTGTATGTAACATGGCTAATTCCTCAAACCTACGCATCTTTGGACACTAAGGGGCAATTTAGCATGGCCAGTCCACCTAGCCTGCACATCTTTGAATAATAAGGGCAATTTAGCACGGCCAATCCACCTAACCTGCACATCTTTGGACACTAAGGGGCAATTTAGCATGGCCAATCCACCCAACCTGCACATCTTTGGACACTAAGGGGCAATTTAGCATGGCCAATCCACCTAGCCTGCATATCTTTGAATAATAAGGGAAATTTAGCATGGCCAATCCACCAAACCTGCACATCTTTGAATAATAAGGGCAATTTAGCACGGCCAATCCACCTAACCAGTACATCTTTCGGACTGCGGGATTAAACTGGAGCATCCGGAGGAAACCCACGAATGCACGGTGGGAAAGTGCAAACTCCAACACATGGGAAACACTGACCTCCCACCTAGTCCCATTTGCCAGCATTTGGCTCATAGCCCTGAATATTGTGACATGCCATGCAGTCATCTAGGTACCATTTAAAGGATATGAGGCAACCTGCCTCCACCACTCTCCCAGACAGTGTGTTCCAGACCCTTACCACCCTCTGGGTAAAAAAAGGTTTTCCTCAAACCCTCTCCTCCCCTCAAAACCTCATGCACTCCCAAGTTGCTTAAGACAAACAACAAGGGTGGCACACTGGCACCAGTGGTTAGCACTGCTGCCTCACAGCGCTAGGGACCCAGGTCCAATTCCGGCCTCAGGTCACTGTCTGCATGGAGTTTGCACGTTCTCCCCGTGTCTGCGTGGGTTTCCTCTAGATGCTCCAGTTTCCTCCCATATTCAAAATATGTGTGGGTTGGGTTTGATAGGCCATGATAAATTGTCCCTGGGGCCGGAATTTTACCATCTTGCCCGCCACAGGTGTTGGAGCACGAAAAGGGCAGTTCATGTAAAGGCCGGAATTTTACAGTTTCGGGATGAGTGGGTCGGGGGAGAGGGCCTGAGTAGGATTGTTGTCGGTGCAGGCTCAATGGACCGAATGGCCTCCTTCTGCACTGTAGGGATTCTAAGAATGCTCCCCCCTTTCTACCTCCACTTCCATTAGTATTTAAAAAGGTAGCTCATTCTAATGAACGCTCAGAGACATTAAACTGTCTGTTCTATTTTGAAGATAGGAGCTGCTGTGGCGCAGTGGGTTAGCATCTCTGCCTCTGAGCCAGGAGCTCCGGGTTCGAGTCCCACCCCAGGACTTGACGACCAAGGAAGGTGTGTTCATAACTTGGCCAAACAGGTCGAGTATCAACCTGCAAAATCCTTCCAAACACACCAATAGCTGGCGGTGAGACCAGGAGAGACTCCTAATCAGCCAGGCTTGATGTGGAATGGGGCCCCATCAAGTTATAAACCCCCTGGCTACAGTCTAGCAACCTGTTGTGAGAATTACTAGCTATGGAAACAGATCAAGGTCTGCCTTGGTGCGCCTCTAGATGCGGGGAAGGAAATTGGAATCTGTTTCGAGGGCTGGTTTTATGTTAACATTAAGTCATGCCAGAAGTTTGCACCCTTTATAAACCTGTAAGAATACAAGTTTGCCCTTGACATAAATGTTGGAATACTTGGCGCAGGAGCCGGTTACACTGCAAGCTTTCCCCTCTGCCTTTCCGTAATCATTTCCAGTTCTCTTCGGGAGAATTGCACAACATTTCATTTATCCATGTGCAACACACATCGATTTCTGCGCTTTTTTTGACTGTAGGTGCATTAAGATGACGAGTGAGTGGATGAAAAATACCCGATGCCATATTTCCTATCCATCGTACCATGTCCACACTGGTTCAACACGTTCAAATCCCAGTAAAAAATCAATAAGTCTGGCATCAGTAGTATTAGGCCCCAGTTTAAGGTATACCAGACAGTTCAGACAGGTTTTACTGATACATTTCATTTCCAAGGTTTTGCCTTCTGAGCTTGTAAAAGGGAACTTTGTTGCTAAGTGCTCCTAGCAGAATTGTCAGCAATAGGTTCAATTTTAACAGACTGTGTCTTGCATTTCACATCAGAATACCAAAGAAATTTTGATTTGATTTGATTTATTATTATCACACATGTTATGGTTCGGGTCAGAAACTCCAAAGTGTTAGAACATAGAACATAGAACATTACAGCACAAACAGGCCCTTCGGCCCTCGAGTTGCGCCGATCACATCAACCCCACCAATCTATAGACCTATCTATAACCCCCAATCCCATTAAACCCCATAAACTCATCCAGAAGTCTTTTAAAAGACCCCAGCGAGTTCGCCTCCACCACCGATGATGGCAGCCAATTCCATTCACTCACCACCCTCTGAGTGAAAAACTTACCCCTAACATCACCTCTGTACTTCCCACCCCGCACCTTAAATCTGTGTCCTCTCGTAGCGACCATTTCAACCCGGGGAAATAGCCTCTGAGAGTCCACCCTATCTATTCCTCTCAACATTTTATAAACGTTTTATGGAACCTGTCTGGATCATACGTTTTGCATCTTGAATTTGGCTAGGAATAAGTGTGAGATATTTCACCTTGGGGATATGATTCAAATGACCCACGAGGGAGCTTTTATCAAACAAATGAATAGAAGCAAATTACTGTGGAAGCTGAAAGCTGAGACCAAAAGAGGAAATGCTGGAAAATCTCAGCAGATCTGGCAGGAATGTTGCCATTCCTGCAAAGATTTTCCAGCATTTTCTGCTCTGGTTTTAATCAAACAAAGTTTATTTGAGGGAGAATTTAGCATGGCTACTGCACGTCTTTCCAACTGTGGGAGGAAACCGGAGCACCCGGAGGAAACCCGCACAGGTACTGGGAGAATGTGCAAACTCCATACATACAGTGACCCAAGCCGGGAATTGAACCTGGGTCCCCAGTTCTCTGAAGCAGTGTTGCTAACCACTGTGCTACGGTGCCACCCCTAGTGAGCCAAATGGGTTTATCCATCAATCAACAATAGTTTCACGGTCGATATTTTTATTTGAATACAAATTCCGTCATCTGCTGTGACGGGATTCAAACCCGGGTCCCCAGAACGTGAGGGGAGTTTCTGGATGAATAATCTCATGTTAACAGCACTAGGCCATGGCCTCCCCTAGAGCAAATGAAAATAATAACACATAGCAGTTAACATGCAGGAAAAGGCACCAAGACATAAAATGCAACAGAGCACAGTGCCTAATCTTGTCTTCCTTTTTTGGCAATTGCAGGTGTAACGTGTAAGTGTGAGGGAGAAGTGGAATTCTCCTAAACCACGAAGGGATGGATGAATGTGCATGCAACGGGGGAACGCAAAGGATTTAAATCTGCTTGGACGATGAGTATTTTATTACGCAGTGAGATTCCCCTCGCCAGCAGAGAGGCAGCGATGAACAGCGCTTCTGCCTAATCTCGAGATCCCCCCGTTTGACCTTTCCGAATGCCTGTCGTTATTTCCGGAATACCAGATGCCAAGGCTGTTATTTTCCGCTTCTGTGCACGTGGGCAGCTGAGTCAGAAAGAACTAAGCACAGGTCAGCGAACAGGAAAGCCGAACCCGCGAGAGAAGGGGACTTATTATCGAGAAAAGGGGGTTCATTAGCAAAGCTTTAATATTTCCTGATTTTCATTGACTCTTTTAAGTGCCTCAGTTGTCACCATGCACCTGTGAAGCACTTTGAGATTTTCAAATTGCTTTATCAATGCAAAATGTTGTTGCTGTATAAGGATATGTGCCTTTAATAAGCCCGTATGGATTTATATTAACTCAAACATTGTAATTACAGAATCCCTACTGCTCCGAAGGAGGCCATTCAGCCCATCATTGACAGAGTATTTTACCCAAGCCATCTGCCGAAGCCTAACCCTGTAACAATTATCATGAGTAATCCATTTAACATACATAACTTTGGACACTAAGGGGCAAATTAGTATGGCCAATCCACCTAACCTATACATCTTTGGACTCGAAGGGGCAACTTAGCATGGCCAAATCACATAACCTAAATATTTTGGGACACTAAGGGGCAATTTAGCATGGCCAATCCACCTAACCTTCACACCTTTGGACACTAAGGAGCAATTTAGCATGGCCAATCCACTGAACCCACACATCTTTTGGACACTCAGGGGCAATTTAACATGGCCAATCCACCTAACCTGCACATCTGTGGACTGTGAGAGGAAACCGGAACACCCAGAGGAAACCCACGCAGACACGGGGAGAATGTGCAAACTCTACACAGACAGTGACCCAAGTTGGGAATTGAACCTGGGCCCCTGGTGCCGTGGGGCAGCAGTGCTAACTACAGCGCCACCGTGCTGCATTGACCCATATGAACTTCTATATCTGGCCTCCCCTCAGTGTTTCTCTCAATCGCGAGAGGTGACCTGCAGTTTCCTGGTGGTGGGATCCTCTGATCCCACTGCTGTCAATGGGAATTCCCACTGAAGGCACTCCATACCTCTGGGAAACCTGGAGTTAGGGGGAGTGGGGGGTTGCGATGCCGGTGGGATCAGAGAATGCAACCGACGTAAACAGCTGGAGAATTCAAGCCAATATTTTTAATTTGGTTTGACTTATTATTATCACATGTATTAGTATACAGTGAAAAGTATTGTTTCTTACAATATGTACTGTATGTACTGTTCATAGAGAAGGAAAGGAGAGAGTGCAGAATGTAGTGCATAGCTAGGGTGTAGAGAAAGATCAACTTAATGCGAAGTAGGTCCATTAGGGCGGCACGGTAGCACAGTGGTTAGCACTGCTGCTTCACAGCTCCAGGGTCCTGGGTTCGATTCCCGGCTCGGGTCACTGCCTGTGTGGAGTTTGCACATTCTCCTCGTGTCTGCGTGGGTTTTCTCCAGGTGCTCCGGTTTCCTCCCACAGTCCAAAGATGTGCGGGTTAGGTTCATTGGCTATGCTAAAGATTGCCCCTTAGTGTCCTGGGATGTGTAGGTTAGAGGGATTAGCAGGTAAATGTGTAGGGATATGGGGATAGGGTCTGGGTGGGATTGTGTTCGGTGCAGACTCGATGGGCTGAAGGGCCTGTTTCTGCACTGTAGGGTTCTATGTCTATGTAATTCAAAAGTCTGACGACAGCAGGGGAGAAGTTTTTCTTTAGTCGGCTGGTGCAGGTCTCCAGACTTTTGTATCTTTTTCCCATTGGAAGAAGGTGGAAGAGAGAACTCCCTGGGTGCATGGGGTTCTTAATTATGCTGGCTGCTTTTCCGAGGCAGCGGGAAGTGTAGACAGAATCAATGGATGGGAGGCTGGTTTGCGTATTTTATATATGTGTGCCGGTATGTGTAGAGGTAGATGGACAGAATTGCTGAAATATCCCTTTAATTACAGTGGATGAGGTGGGAATAAGCCTTGGATCATTCACAATCTAGCCGGCATTTATTTTTTCCAATAAATTAGCAGAGCAAACACAATTGATGAAAAATAACAGCAAAAAGGCAAACTCCTGAGAACTGAAGCTGATATTTTATTTAAGGAATTTAATTCAATGGCTACAGTGTCATAAAATCTGATATTTACTTTTGTATGTCTGACTGATTGTCTTAAGAGAAATAACGTTCGGTTACTTAAGCTTAATAAATTATATTTGATCCTAGATTTGCACAACTGAGTAAATGCAGAAGGAACGCGTTTCATTTCCCAAGGAGCCACTCCTACAAAACAGCTAGCATTTGACAGATTGTGAAGGTCATTTCATTTGCTCGAGGTTTCCTGCTGTCTATCCCAGTAAATTATTTTAGGCATGGTTACTCTGCACACCCCATCCACTCCCCACCAGACACATGCACATGCACACACACACACAGACACTCACACACAGACACTCACACACACACTCACACTCAGACACTCACACACAGACACTCACACACACACTCACACACACTCATACACACACTCACACACACTTACACACACTCATGCACACTCACACACTCATACACACACTCACATACACACACACTCACACACACTCATGCACACTCACACACATATACACACAGACACACACTCTCAATCACACACATACACATACATTCACACACACACACTCACACACAGACACACTCACACACGCTCACACTCACACACACACACACTCACACTCACTCAAACACACACACACACACACACTCATTCATTCACACTCACATTCATTCACACGCACACACACATTCACACATACACTCACTTACACAGACACACAGACACTCACACGCATATTCACTCATTCACACACGCTCACTCACAAACACTCACACACACACTCACACATGCACACACACACTCACAAACACACACACACACACACTCACACACACGCACACGCACACACATACACACACACACACACGGCATGGTGACAGAGTGGTTAGCACTGCTGCCTCACAGCGTCAGGGACCTGGGTTTGATTCCCGGCTTGGGTCACTGTCTGTGCGGAATTTGCGCATTCTCCCTGTGTCTGCGTGGGTTTTCCGGGTGCTCCTGTTTCCTCCCACAATTCAAAGATGTGCAGGTTAGGTGGATTAGCCTTGCTAAATTGTCCTTAGTGTCCAAAGATGTGGAAGTTAGATGGATTGGCCATGCTAAGTTGCCCTTTGGTATCCAAAGATGTGCAGATTAGGGTGATTGGCCATGCTAAATTGCTTCTCAGTGTCTAGAGATGTGCAGGTTAGGTTGATTGGCCATGTAGTGTCCAGGGATTAGTAGAGTACTTACGTGGGGTTACAGGATAATCCTGGGTGGGATTGTTGTCAGTGCAGTCTCGATGGGCTGAATGGCCTCCTTCTGCACTGTAGGGATTTTATGATTCTATGAAATATGCAGTCACTTTTTTGGGATTTTGTAATTCATTGTTAGATGGAAGGTGTTTGCATGAATCATAATAGCTCCCTCTGTACTGATTTCTCAAATTTGAGGCATGGACCACCTATTATCATGAAGATGTCCATATTTTAAATTGCTATTGGAAAGCCAGGTAGAAGTTATTATGGTCAATTAATTGCATAGTCAAAAGCTAGGCCCCAGACAAGATTTTAACAAGACATTTTATTGAGATATCCTTTTCATTAACGGACATGGGCATCACTGACTGGCCAGCATTTATTGCCCATCCCTACTTGCCCTTGAGAAGGTGGTGGTGAGGTCTTCTTGAATCTGTGCAGTTATTTGTCGATTATGTTAATGATTTAGATGAGAATATAGGGGGCATGGTTAGTAAGTTTGCAATGATAAGAAGTTTGGTGGCATAGTGGACAGTTATCTCCAATTGCAACGGGATCGTGATCAATTGGGCCAGTGGGCTGACGAACGGCAGATGGAGTTTAATTTAGACAAATGTGAGGTGATGCATTTTGGTAGATTGAACCAGGGCAGGACTTACTCTGTTACTGGTAGGGTGTTGGGGAGAGCTACAGAACAAAAAGATCTAGGGATACAGGTTCATAGCTCCTAGAAAATGGAGTCACAGGTGGATAGAGTGGTGAAGAAGGCATTCGGCATGCTTGGTTTCATCGGTCAGAACATTGAATACAGGAGTTGGAATGTCTTGTTGAAGTTGTACAAGGCATTGGTAAGGCCACACTTGGAATAGTGTGTACAGTAGTAGTCACCCTATCATAGAAAGAGTGCAGAAAAGATGTACTAGGATGCTACCGGGACTTGATGGTTTGAGTTACAAGGAGAGGCTGGATAGACTGGGACTTTTTTGTCTGGAGCGTAGAAAACTGAGGGGTGATCTTTTAGAGGTCTATAAAATAATGAGGGGCACAGATCAGCTAGATAGTCAATATCTTTTCTCAACGGTAGGGGAGCCTAAAACTAGAGGTTTAAGGTGAGAGGGGAGAGATACAAAAGTGCCTAGACGGGCAATTTTTTCATATGGAGGGTAGTGAGTGTCTGGAACAAACTGCCAGAGACAATAGGTGAGATGGGTACAATTTTGTTTTTTAAAAAGCATTTAGATAGTTACATGGGTACGATGGGTATAGAGGGATATGGGCCAAATGCGGGCAACTGGGATTAGCTTAGTGGTTTTAAAAAAAAGGGTGGCATGAACGAAGGACCTGTTTCCATGCTGTAAAACCCTATGACTCTATGACAGTTTGGGTGGCATAAGTATACCCACAGTGCTGTTTGATAGGGATTTCCAGAATTTTGACTCAGCGATCATGATGGAATGGCAACATAGTTCCGGGTCTGTGGATTGCAGGTGGCGATGTTCCCCATGCACCTGCTGCTTTTGTCCCTTTAGGTGGTAGAGGTCAAGCATTTGGAAGGTGCTGTCGAAGGAACCTCAGTGAATTGCTGCAGTGCGTCCTGTGGATAGTGCACACTGGCACAGTGCGGCGGCGGTGGAGGGAGTTGATGTTTAAGTTGGTGAATGTGGTGCCAATGAAGTGGGCTGCTTTGTCCTGGAGGGTGTCGGGCTTCTTGAGTGTTGTTGGAGGTGCACCTATCCAGGCGACTGGAGACTATTCCGTCCCACTCCTGACTTGTGCCTTGTAGATGGTGGACAGTCTTTGGGGAGTCAGGAGGTGAGTTACTAAAGAACTTGGGGCCTATTATTCTTCTGGCTAATTGGGAGTTTTCAATGTCAAAGCTTGCATTCAATGTTTCTTTTGAGATTAAGGGAGAGAATGATGTAATAAAGTTTATCTATTAGTGTCACAAGTCGGCTTACATTAACACTGCAATGAAGTTCTTATGAAAATCCCCCAGTCGCCACACTCTGGAGCCTGTTCGGGTACACTGAGGGAGAATTTACCTCGGTCAATGCACCCTAACCAACATGTGTTTCGGATTGTGGGTGGCAACTGGAGCATCCGGAGGGAACCCATGCAGATACAGGGAGAACTTGGAGATTCCTAAGCCAGGAATAGAACTCTGGTCCCTGGCGCTGTGAGGCAGCAGTGCTATCCACGGTGCCTTGATAAAGCTTATTCCTTCATATTAGATTAGGTTAAAATTAACCCCAAGAGGGAAAAAGATTGAGGCCTTCTAAGGTCTATTTTCATCTTCATATGCCTATGAAAAGTCCTGCAGACAGACTTGTCTCAGAGAAGTAGTTTTTGCACTGAAATTAATGAAATTGGAACTTATGTAGTACTTGACACACTGCATGCAATTACATCTATCAAATTGCTAATGAGTTTCTTGTAATGGGAGGGTCTGTTAACTAATCAGCTTAATTGTCTTGTTTAATTTGTTTGCTACATTTGAGCTGAGATTCTCTGAGATTTTACACCGTATCCGACACAGATCGATATTTCTTATCTCACATTTCTTATCCTCCCAGTTTTTTGGAAAGAAAGAAGGATTTGCATTTCTATAGCACCTTTCACAACCTCAGGGTATCCCACAGAATTCTGACCTGTGGTCTTGGTTGTAGGAAATGCGATTGTCAATATTCACGTGGCAAGTTCCAACAAACGGGTGGTACGGTGGTTAGCACTGCTACCTCACAGTGCCAGGGACCTGGGTTCGATTCCTTGCTTGGGTCACCGACTGTGCGGAGTCTACACGTTTGCCCCACGTCTGCATGGGTTTCCTCTGGGTGCTCTGGTTTCCTCCCGTTGTCCAAAGATGTGTAGAATAAATAGATTGGCCATTCTGAATTACCCCTTAGTATCCAAAGATATGCAGGTTAGGTGGATTGGCCATGCTAAATTATCCCTTAATGTCCAAAGGTGTGTAGGTGAGGTGGATTGGCCATGCTAAATTACCTCTTAATGTCTAAAGATGTGTAGGTTAGGTGGATTGGCCATACTAAATTACCTCTTAATGTCAAAAGATGTTAGGTTAGGTGGATTAGCCATGCTAAATTATCCCTTAATGTCCAAAGGTGTGTAGGTTAGATGGATTGGCCATGCTAAATTATCCCTTAATGTCCAAAGGTGTGTAGGTTAGGTGGATTGGCCATGCTAAATTATCCCTTAATGTCCAAAGGTGTGTAGGTTAGGTGGATTGGCCATGTGAAATTACCCCTTAATGTTCAAAGATGTGTAAGGTGGATTGGCCATGCTGAATACGTGGGGTTATGGGGATAAGGATGGAAGGATGGCCCTAGGAGAGATGAACTTTTGGAGAGACAATGTGAACTAATGGGCCAAATGGGATTCTATGATTCAATGATTCCTGCTTCTATTTCTTGGAGGTATCTCATCTCATCTTCCCCTATGTGAGACTCAGATCACTGGCCATCAGAAGGGAATTCACAACTCTTGTTGTGAATAATTCTGCCTTCAGCAGAATGAAAACCAAGAGAGATGTATAATGGACAGTTAAATTGGTATGGTGGGCTTTACATATTGCAAATATTAAAATGAAGGGTGCGTCTGCTCAGTTGCCCTCAGTTACTTTTTTACTAACGTAAGCTGGCAAAATAACTCCAATGTTGCCATTTTCTCCAGAATGGTGCTTCCTAATTAATTCTGTACAGTGAAAAGAATCCAGAGATGCATAGGAGGAGAAAGTTTTAATTAACTTAATAGGTGGATTTTCTGACCCCCTGCACCTCCCCCTTGATATGTTTGCTGGCAGCATAGGCTGCTCGCCATTGGTCACTGGCAGAATCTTTCTGTTCCACTTGATGCCTATGGGTGGCATGGTGGCACAGTGATTAGCACAGCTGCCTCACAGCGCTAGAGACCGGGGTTCAATACTGTCTGTGTGGAGTTTGCACATTCTCCCCGAGTCTGCGTGGGTTTCTTCTGGGTCTTCCGGTTTCCTCCCACAGTCCAAAGATGTGCAGGTTAGGTGGATTGGCCATGTTAAATTGCCCCCTTAGTGTCCAAAGATTTACAGATTAGATGCATTGGCCATGCTAAATTGACCCTTAGTATCCTAAAATGGTAGGTTAGGTAAATTCATGGGACTACATGGGGTCATGGGAAATGGATCTGAGTGGGAGAGTTAGTGCAGACGCGATGGGCTGAATGGCCTCCTTCTGCGCTGTAGGGATTCTACAGTTTTGCATAAAGTTTTAATAATACACCTATGTAGGCAAGATCAGGATTTAAAAACAATGTTCTATGTACTGACTAACTCTATCTGTGAATTGGAGCTGAGGGTTGTATTAGAATGTGCTCCCTGTGATTTGAGTTGGATCAGAGGTGGGTGCACTTCCAGAGGTTTCTCTGGGGTAGTTCCCTCCATGTTTGAACTATGAATAAACTATTGTAACCTGTCCCTGAGTTTCCTGTGATGAATTGAAGAATTCCATGACCACAAATGAATTGGATACACACTGAAAGGTGATAGATTTGAAGGGGTTGTGGGTGGGGAATATAAGAACATAAGAACATAAGAAATAGGAGCAGGAGTAGGCCATCTGGCCCTTCGAGCCTGCCCCGCCATTCAATAAGATCATGGCTGATCTGTCGTGGCTCAGCTCCACCTTCCCGCCCTCTCCCCATAACCCTTAATCCCCTCTCTTATCAAAAACCCATCAACCCGTTTCTTAAAAATATTTACGGGACAAATTGGATTGCCCTTTCCAATAGCAAGCACAGGTACGATGGGCTGAATGGTCGCCAATGCTGTATGATTTTTTAAAATCTTATTTAACGTGTAGTGTTAATGTTAATCAGGCTTACTTCTAAGTGCATAGCAAGTAAGGAATGAATTGCTGTGCTTAATAAATCACTGTTATTTGAGAGACTGAGGCTGTTCACAAATACACATAAATTAATTTGGCACTTTTGTGACTTGGGTATAATTTTTATGATGAATGACCATCAAGTGCCTGCTGCAAAGTTTAATTCTAGCTGCTAACACTGGAATCAGTGCATTGAATTTGCATAATGAACACAGGGTAGATGCTAAACTCAGTCCAGTAGCTGTTTAGGAATCTTGGAGAGGGTGAAACAAAGTTGGTTAAAATACAAATCAGAGATAAGCATAGGAGTAGGATCACTCAGCCCTTTAACACAAGGCTGTGCAATGAAATGGGAATCCATATGTTAATCCGGCATGGTGGCACAGCGATTAGTATTGTTGCCTCACTGCGCCAAGGACACGGGTTCAATTATGGCCATGCTAAATTGCCCCTTAGTGTCCAAAGATATGCAGGTTAGGTGGATTGGCCATGGTAAATTGCTCCTTAGTGTCCAAAGATACGCAGGTTAGGTGGACTGACCATGCTAAATTGCTCCTTAGTGTACAAAGATATGTGGGTTAGGTGGATTGGGCATGCTAAATCGCCCCTTAGTGTCGCAAAACATGTAGATTAAGTGGACTGGCCATGCTAAATTACCCTTCAGTGTCCCAAAATATGTAGGTTAGGTGGATTGGCCATGCTAAGTTGTCTTAGTGTCCCTAGCTGGATTAGCAGGGTAAACACATGGGGTTACGGGAATAGGGCTTGGGCGAGATGCTCTGTTGGAGAGTCAGTGCAGACCCGTCAGGCCGAATGGCCATCTCCTGCACTGTGGGAATCCGATGATCAGCCATTATGCAATATACGCTGACCCAAAGCTTCCTGGAAAAATAATGGAGCGTGAATGATGCACACTGATGCAAGATGTTCAGGAAGGCCAGGGGTTTGGAAAAGACTTAGTGAATTGTAAATCCTGAGCACTCGCTGCTCCATTTGTCCCCCTCCACACTTTGTCTCTCCGAAATGACATTGTGCCCTCAACCTTTCCATTAGTTTGAGCATGTTGCTGGATTTACACATTAATTGGCCATTAAACTTGCTGCAGAAAGTTAGGTCTAACACTGAACAGCTTAAGTACCCTTCTAACACAGTGACATGCGGGGGTTAGGTGGATTGGCCATGGTAAATTGCCCCGTAGTGTGAGGATGACTCGCAGGGTAAACAGGGCCTGGCTGGGATTGTTGTCAGCGCAGGCTCAGTGGGCTGAATGGCCTCCTGATGTACTGTGGTGATGCTATGAGCACCCTGATTAACATCTGACCTAAAAGATGGCATCAATGAGAGTGCGGCATTCCCTCAGTACTTCACTGGAGTGTCAGCTTTGATAACATGTCAAGCAAGGCTCTGGAACGGGACTTGAACCTTCTGCGTTTGAACACAGATGGAAGAGTCACACCACTGAGCCAAGGCTTTATAGAGAGAATACGTGTGATGGCTGGTTGACACGACCTCAACGCTTCCTTTAAGAAGTACCTGGATGAGCACTTGGCATATTGTAACATTCAAGGCTATGGACCAAGTGCTGGTCAATGGGATTAGGATGGCACAGTGGTTAGCACTGCTGCCTCACAGTGCCAGGGACACGGGTTCGATTCCTGGCTTGGGTCACCGTCTGTGCGGAATCTGTACGTTCTCCCTGTGTCTGTGTCCTCCGGGCGTTCCGGTTTCCTCCCACAGCCTGAAGGACGCGCTGGTTAGGGTGCATTGGCAGTGCTAAATTCTCCCTCAGTGTACCCGAATAGGCGCCGGAGTGTGGCAACGAGGGGATTTTCAGCGTAACTTCATTGCAGTGTTAATGTAAGCCTACTTGTGACATAAGAACATAAGAACATAAGAAATAGGAGCAGGAGTAGGCCATCTGGCCCTTCGAGCCTGCCCCGCCATTCAATAAGATCATGGCTGATCTGTCGTGACTCAGCTCCACCTTCCCGCCCTCTCCCCATAACCCTTAATCCCCTCTCTTATCAAAAACCCATCAACCCGTTTCTTAAAAATATTTAGCGAGGCAGCCTCCACCACTTCAACGGGCAGAGAATTCCAGAGATTCACCACCCTTTGAGTGAAGAAGTTCCTCCTCAACTCTGTTCTAAACCGCCCCCCCTTTATCTTGAGGCTGTGCCCCCTAGTCCTACTGTCTTTATTGAGCGGGAACAGTCTCTCCACCTCTATCCTATCCATCCCATTCATCATCTTATACGTCTCAATGAGATCTCCCCTCATTCTTCTAAACTCTAACGAGTACAAGCCTAGTTTATTCAGCCTCTCCTCATAGCTCAATCCCCTCAACTCCGGTATCAGCCGAGTAAACCTCCTCTGCACTCCCTCCAGGGCCAAAACATCCTTGCGCAGGTGCGGCGCCCAAAACTGCACACAGTACTCCAGCTGCGGCCTCACCAATGCCCTATACAGCTGCAGCAAGACCTCCCTACTTTTATATTCAATCCCCTTCGCTATGAAGGCCAGCATCCCATTCGCCTTCCTGACCACCTGCTGCACCTGCAAGCTGGGTTTTTGCGACTCATGCACAAGGACCCCGAGGTCCCTCTGCACCGTCGCCTGCTGCAGTTTTTCGCCCCGTAAGTAATAGTCCTTCCTACCATTCCTCCTACCAAAGTGGACCACCTCACACTTGCCAACATTGAATTCCATTTGCCATTTCCTGGCCCATTCGCCCAGCCTATCTAGATCCTTCTGCAGACTCTCCACACCCTCCGCACAATTTGCCTTTCCCCCAATCTTGGTGTCATCAGCAAATTTCGACACCCTGCACTCGGTTCCCTCCTCCAGATCATCTATATAAATGGTAAATAGCGATGAATAAACTTTAACTTTACTTTTTAGGTGGGTGGTTTTCACGTGTCGATGGGCCGAAGGGTCTCTTCTGCACCGTGATAATATACCTTGCACAGGAACATAGAACATTACAGCGCAGAACAGGCCCTTCGGCCCACGATGTTGCGCCGACCAGTTACAAAAACAATGACCCACTAACCTAAACCAATCCCTTTTTGTCCATAAACCTATCCACGGATCTCTTAAATGCCCCCAAACTAGGCGCATTTACAACTGCAGCAGGCAGGGCATTCCAATCCCTCACCACCCTCTGGGTAAAGAACCTACCCCTGACATCCGTCCTATAACTACCACTCCTTAATTTAAAGCCATGCCCCCTCGTGCTAGATTTCTCCATCAGAGGAAAAAGGCTATTACTATCCACCCTATCTAAACCTCTAATCATCTTATATGTTTCAATAAGATCCCCTCTTAGCCGCCTTCTTTCCAGCGAAAACAACCCCAAATCCCTCAGCCTCTCCTCATAGGACCTCCCTTC
Organism: Prionace glauca; assembly: GCA_037974335.1. Lineage (NCBI taxonomy): Eukaryota > Metazoa > Chordata > Chondrichthyes > Carcharhiniformes > Carcharhinidae > Prionace > Prionace glauca. The sequence goes on along the minus strand of CM075753.1, from coordinate 11,355,877 downwards.
CATACCAGGCAACATCCTGGTAAACCTCCTCTGCACCTTCTCCAAAGCCTCCACATCCTTCCTGTAATGTGGGGACCAGAACTGCACACAGTACTCCAAGTGCAACCGCACCAGAATTGTGTACAGTTGCAACATGACGCTGCGACTCCTAAATTCAATCCCCCTACCAATAAACGCCAAGACACCGTATGCCTTCTTAACAACCTTATCTGCTTGACTCCCAACTTTCAGGGATCTATGTACACATACACCTAGATCCCTCTGCTCATCCACACTATTCAAAGTCCTCCCGTTAGCCCTATACTCGACACATCTGTTATTCCTACCAAAGTGAATTACCTCACACTTCTCCGCATTAAACTCCATCCGCCACCTCTCGGCCCAGCTCTGCAACCTGTCTAAGTCTTCCTGCAAACTATGACACCCTTCATCACAATCTACCACACCTCCGACTTTGGTGTCATCAGCAAATTTACTAATCCACCCAACTATACCCTCATCCAGATCATTAATAAAAATTACAAACAGCAGTGGCCCCAAAACAGATCCCTGAGGCACACCACTCGTAACCGAACTCCATGATGAATATTTACCATCAATCACCACCCTCTGTCTCCTATCTGCTAGCCAATTCCTGATCCAATTCCCTAGATCACCCCCAATCCCATACATCTGCATTTTCTACAGAAGCCTACCATGGTGAATCTTATCAAACGCCTTACTAAAATCCATATACACCACGTCCACTGCCTTACCCCCGTCCACCTCTTTGGTCACTTTCTCAAAAAACTCAATAAGGTTAGTAAGGCACGACCTACCCGCCACAAAACCATGCTGACTATCTCCAATCAATTCATTACTCTCCAAATAACTATAAATCCTATCCCGAATAATTTTTTCTAAAACCTTGCCCACAACAGAAGTGAGACTCACCGGTCTATAATTCCCGGGGAAGTCTCTGTTCCCCTTCTTAAACAATGGGACAACATTCGCTAACCTCCAATCTTCCGGTACTATACCAGAGGCCAACGACGACCTGAAGATCAGAGCCAGAGGCTCTGCAATCACTTATCTTGCCTCCCAGAGAATCCTGGGGTAAATCCCATCCGGACCAGGGGACTTATCTATTTTCAGACCCTCCAGAATATCTAACACATCCTCCTTATCAACTGCAACACTGTCAATTCTACTCCCCTGCAATCTAGTGTCCTCCTCAGCTATATCCATGTCCCCCTGTGTGAACACCGAAGAGAAATATTGGTTCAATGCCTCTCCAATCTCCTCCGGTTCCACACATAACTTCCCTCTGCTGTCTATAACTGGCCCTAATCTTGCCCTAACCAACCTTCTGTTCTTGACATACCTATAGAACGCCTTAGGATTCTCCTTAACCCTATCAGCCAAAGTCTTCTCATGTCCTCTTTTAGCCCTTCTTAGCTTACTCTTCAACTCCCTCCTAGCCAATCTAAAGTTTTCTGGTGCACTACCCGAGCCTTCATGTCTCATCCGAACATAAGCCTCCTTTTTCCTCTTAACCAACGAGAAAACTTTTTTGGTGCACCGCGGTTCCCTTGCCCTACCAATTCCTCCTTGCCTGACAGGGACATACCTATCACAGACTTGCAGTAGCTGCTCCTTGAAAAAACACCACATTTCAGATGTTCCCAGTCCCTGTAATCTCCTAGTCCAACCTATGCTTCCTAATTCTCTCCTAATAGCCTCATAATTACCCTTGCCCAGCTAAAACTACTGACCCGAGGTTCATGCCTATCCCTTTCCATCACTAAGGTGAACATAACCGAATTGTGGTCACTATCACCAAAATGCACACCAACTTCCAAGTCTAGCACCTGGTCTGGCTCATTTCCCAGCACCAAATCCAATATAGCCTCACCTCTAGTTGGCCTATCTACATACTGAGTTAAAAAACCTTCCTGCACGCATTGTACAAAAACTGACCCCTCTAACGAGCTAGAGCTATAACAATTCCAGTCAATATTAGTAAAGTTAAAATCCCCCATAACAATTACCCTATTACTTTCACTCCTAACAAGGATCATCTCCGCAATCCTTTCCTCAACCTCTCTAGAACTTTTAGGAGGTCTATAAAAGACTCCCAACAGGGTGACCTCTCCTCTCCTATTTCTAATCTCCGCCCATACTACCCCAACAGACAAGTCCTCATCAAACTTCCTCTCTGACACTGTGATACAATCCCTGACCAATAATGCTACCCCTCACCCCCCCCCCCCCCCCCCCCACCTCCTTCTCTACTCCGACTAAAACATTTGAACCCCGGGACCTGCAGCAACCATTCCTGCCCCTGCTCTATCCATGTCTCTGAAATGGCCACAACATCGAAGTCCCAGGTACTGATCCACGCTGCAAGTTCATCCACTTTATTGCGAATACTCCTCGCATTAAAGTATACGCATTTCAAACCTTGCTCCACCCCACCCCTGCGATGCTGTGCATTGCAGTCCCCATCTATGCCCCCCTCACTTTCAACCCCTCTACTCAGGATCCCACCCCCCCCTCCGAATCAGTTTAAACCTAACTGGATAGCCTTAGCAAATTTACCCCCCAGGATATTGGTCCCCCTCTGATTCAGGTGTAGACCATCCCTCTTATAGAGGTCCCACCTTCCCCAGAATGAGCCCCAATTGCTCAAGTACCTGAACCCCTCCCTCCTGCACCAACCCCTCAGCCACGAGTTCAAACTTTCCCTCTCTCTATTCCTCTCTAAACTAATCCGTGGCACAGGCAAGAGTCCGGAGATAACTACTCTATCAGACTTGGCCTTTAGCTTCCACCCCAACTCCATAAATCTCTGCTTAATATCCCCTTCCTTTAACCTCCCTACGTCATGTGTCCCCACATGAACTATAACTTGTGGTTGATCTCCCTCTCCCTTAAGAGTCCTGAATACCCTTTCTGATACATCCCGGACCCCAGCCCCTGGTAGGCAACACACCAGCCCTGAGTCCCTACCTTTACTTCCAACTCTCTTATCTGTCTCTTTAACTGTGGAGTCCCCAATCACGAGGCCCAATCTTTTACAGCCCTTAACCACCTGAGCTTTCACACTAGGCTCACCCCCAGCAGCCTGCTCCCTTTGGCTATTCCCAGTTGATTCCTCCTCAACTGTAGCCTCCAGGACCGAAAACCTATTTTGGAGGGGAACAGCCCCAGGGGATTGTCCCCCCGATTGCTTCTTTCCCCTCTTCCTGGCAGTGACCCAAGACTCATTTCTAGGAGTGACAATCTCCTTATAACTCCTGTCGATGTCAGCCTCCGCCTCCCGAATTATGCGGAGTTCCTCTAACTCCATCTCCAGCTCCTTTACACGCTCCTCCAGAAGCTGCAATCTAACACACTTCCTACAAGTAAAATCACCTGAAACACTACTAGATTCCCTCACCACATACATCCCACAGGAGATGCAGCACACTGCCTGAACTGCCATCCCTGAAACAATTACCAGCAGAAAAACAGAGACAACTCATTCACAGTCTCCAAGCTTCGTTCCAGCCTCTGTGGGCATCTCTCTGAAGGCTGGTTGCGTGATATTTTGACACCAGAACACTATTAGCTCTTAAGGCAATAAAAAAAACCTTCAAAATTATACCAGTGCAATATTGTCTGAGGGCAAAGTTCTTGACTTGATGCCAAAAGAACCTTTTGCTCTTCTTCAGTTATGCCATGGGTTGTTTAACAGCCACAAACGGTAGATCCAAGGGCTACAATTTAAACTTGCCAGTAGTCTCCAGTCTCACACACCCTGCGACCAGTGCCAGCCGGGATGGAGAAATTAACACTCCGCCAGATCCCCATTCACTGCACCGGGACTGGATAATCCCAGCTCATAGAATCTCTACAGTGCAGAAGGAGGCCATTCAACCCATCGAGCCAGCACTGGACCGCTGACTGACATCTTACCCAGGGCCACTCACCACCATGTCCCTGTAACCCCACATAATTACCCCACTAATCCCCCCTAATCTACACATCTTGGGACACACTAAGGGCAGGGTTTTATGGCCTTGCTCATCCCAAAATCATAAAATCCCACCCGAGGCCAAAGAACCTTCCCACTGTCCGCTCCTCGCACGCTCCAATTCCCATAGGGGGGTGGGTGGTGGGGAGGTGGGGTGATAAAATTCCAGCCTAAGGAGCATTTTACCATAGCCAATCCACCCAACCTGTACATCTTTGGACACTGAGAGGGAATTTAGCATGGCTAATCCACCTAACCTGCAAATCTTTAGACACTAAGGGGCAATTTAGCATGGCCAATCCACCTAACCTGCAAATCTTTAGACACTAAGGGGCAATTTAGCATGGCTAATCCACCTAACCTGCAAATCTTTCCATATTTAGGGGCAATTTAACCTGGCCAATCCACCTAACCTGCAAATCTTTTGACACTTAGCGGCAATTTAGCATGGCTCATCCACCTAACCTGCACATCTTTGGACTCTAAGCGGCAATTTACCACGGCCAATCCATCTAACCTGCACATCTTTCGATTCTAAGGGGCAATTTACCATGGCTAATCCACCTAACCTGCACATCTTGGAACATTAAGGGGCAATTTAGCATGGCCAATCCATCTACCCTGCACATCGTTGGACACTAAGAGGCAATTTAGCATGGCCCTAACCTACTCAGGTTATGAAAGTAAGGCCCAATCCCCCTAAACTACTCAGCTTGGGACAGTAAGGGGCGACCTAGCATGGTGATTGTGCCTAACCAGCACATCTTTCAGTCTGTGAGTGGAAACCAGAGCATTTGGAAGGAAACCCACGCAGACACGGGGAGAATGTGCAGTCTCCACACAGGCAGTGCCCCGAAGCCAGGAATCGAACCTGGGTCCCTGGCGCGGTGAGGGAGCAGTGCTAACCAAAGATGTATGGGTTAGGTGGATTGGCCAGGCTAAGTTACCCCTTAATGTCCCAAGGTGTGCATTGGCACCGTTCCGCCGTGCCGGACAGGCTGTGGAATTCCAGCTTTAATATCTGGCGCAGCGAATGCGTTGTAAAAATTGTTTGCTGTTTGTAAACCCAACCGTTTGAATCAGAGGTGAGAGTGATGCAGGCAGATTGAGGCTGTCAACTCATCATGTAGGTTGCTGATAATCTGCAAACCTCCCCAAAATGACGCCTGCTGATTTAAATGTTCTCCTTCTTAAGCAGGAAAGCTGTATCTCAGTGAAAGTCACACTGCTGCTTGCTGCGAAAAATTTGCACCTCCTCTGCACCACCCTGACATTTTCTTTCTGTTTGCTTTTGCTTCTGAGAAGCCCTTTATGAAGATATTATTCCAGCTCCCATACACTTCCCCCTCCCCGGAGATGTGCAACGACTTCTTTAAGAGAAGTGGTGGAGGCGAACTCGCTGGGGTCTTTTAAAAGACTTCTGGATGAGTATATGGGGTTTAATGGGATTGGGGGTTATAGATAGGTCTATAGATTGGTGGGGTTGATGCGATCGGCGCAACTCGAGGGCCGAAGGGCCTGTTTGTGCTGTAATGTTCTATGTTCTAAGAGCTCTTACTAATAGGTTGAAAAATCTGCCATCTTCATCGCAATGTGGGTATGCCGGCGTTGGACTGGCGTAAACACAGTAAAAAGTCTGACAACACCAGGTTTTAGTCCAACCGATTTATTTGATAATATTCTCACAAGCTTTCGAGGGGACTGCCCCTTCGTCAGGTGAATGGAGTGTTCTGGCCTCAGACAGAGCATATAAAGCACAGACAGTTTAGAGATTACTGATTAGAATGCGAATCCTTACACCTAACCTGCTGTTCAAGTCTTAAAGTGGCTGATAATGTGAGTGGAAGGAGCACTGATCACAGTTTAAAGAGATGTGTATTGTCTCCAGAAGTACAGTAAGTGAGGTTTTGCAAACCCAGGCAAGTCATGTGTGCGGAACTTGGCTATCAGTCTCTGTTAGCCAAGTTCCGCACACATGAGGACGGTCTCAACAGGGATCTTGGGTTCATGTCGCACTATCTGTAACCCCCGTGACTTGCCTGGGTTTGCAAAACCTCACTTACTGTACTGTCTGGAGACAATACACATCTCTTTAAACTGTGATCAGTGCTCCTTTCACTCACATTATCAGCCACTTTAAGACTTGAACAGCAGGTTAGGTGTAAGGATTCGCATTCTAATCAGTAATCTCTAAACTGTCTGTGCTTTATTTGCTCTGTCTGAGGCCAGAACTCTCCATTCACCTGACGAAGAGGCAGTCCCCTCGAAAGCTTGTGAGAATATTATCAAATAAATAGGTTGGACTAAAACCTGGTGTTGTCAGACTTTTTACTATCTTCATCGCAGCCATCCCTTACAACACAGGGGTACAAGGAGGCTAATCGGCCCATCGAGTCTGCTCCTACTTTTATATCGTAGCATCCCTACAGTGCAGAAAGAGGCCAGTCGGCCCAAAGATTCTGCTTTGGCACTCATAGAATCCCGACCGAACAGAAGGGGGCCATTCGGCCCATCAGGTCTGTACCGTCTCTCTGACAGAGTGTCTTACCCTGGCCCTCTCCCCTCCACGAAATCTTGGCTCATTTGTCACTTCTATGGTTTGCACCTGATTTGCTAGCTTGCACGGTCACTTCATCAGCAGACATGGGGTATCTGTTCCTTGGTTGCCTTTGTAGGTACAATAGGGGCATCTGTTTGAAGGTTAGCAAGGTGATCAGACGACAACTCAAGTATCCCTCCTGGAAATCAGGCTTCACAAGGCTCCAGGATGTGACGAACACTTCGGAGAACGAGATGAGAGGGAGGCTGAGGGGAGATCTGATAGAGGTCTACAAAATGATGAGAGGCATAGACAAGGTGGATAGTCAGACGCTTTCTCCCCAGGGTTGAAGTGTTGATTATAAGGGGGCACAGGTTCAAGGTGAGAGGGGCCAAGTTTAAGGGAGATGTGTGGAGGGGGGGGATAGTTTTTCATGCAGAGAGTGGTGGGTGTCTGGAACACGCTGACAGAGGAGGTGATGGAAGCGGGGACAGTAGCAACATTTGAGGGGCATCTGGATGAGTATTTGAATAGGGAGGGAATAGAGGGATACAGACCCAGTAAGGGCAGAGACCAAAAGAGAAAATGCTGGAAAATCTCAGCAGGTCTGGAAGCCTCTGTAAAGAGAGAAAAGAGCTGACATTTCGAGTCCAAATGATCCTTTGTCAAAGCTTTATCAGCTTTGACAACGGGACATCTGCACTCGAAACGTCAGCTCTTTTCTCTCTTTACAGAGGCTTCCAGACCTGCTGAGATTTTCCAGCATTTTCTCTTTTGATTTCAGATTCCAGCATCCGCACTATCCAGGGCGGAAGGTTTTTTAGTTTAGTTAGGGGCAGCGCAGGATTGGAGGGCCGAAGGGCCTGTTCCTGTGCTGTGCTTTTCTTTGTTCCTTTAATGCGTTTCTCCTCATCGTTAACACGGAGAACCATCTTTTCTTATTTAGCTTTGATATTGACGCAATGCTTTCTTCTGGTACTGAGCAGACAGAGAGCGCGTCTCTAAGTGTTGAGTGCAGTAGGATCTTGCACAGCTGCTTGCTAATGGAAAACATGTCAATGCATAAAGTGGTGAGACTGAGAGCTTTGAAGGCATCTTGCCATGGGTGATCAAATCTCATCCTGACATAATGTCACCAGCCCACTTCAGAAAGAACTCTCCCTGCGTGACGAAGAGAGAAGAGACAGGCTTTCCTTTGTATAGTGACTGTTTTATTTCTGCCTGTTGTACAGCAATTCTTTTCTTATTCACTCGCGGGCCAAATCATGGGAATTGCACCACCTATAAATTCCCCACCAAGTCTCAAATCATCCTAACTTGAATATAAATAAATTGCTGTCCCTTCAAGGTTGTTCAGTCAATATCTTGTAATTCCTTACCAAATGCCATTGAGAAATAACCAGTATCATGGGATAGGTGATGAGTACAAGATTGTATCTAACAGGCATAGTTGTGCAAGATCCTACTGCACACAACACTTAGAGACGCGCTCTCTCTCTGCTCAGTACCAGAAGAAAGCATTGCGTCAATATCAAAGCTAAATAAGAAAAGATGGTTCTCCGTGTTAGCGATGAGGAGAAACACATTTATTGCCCATCTCTCAATGCCCGAGGGCAGTTGAGAGTCAGCCAATGTGGCTCTGGAGTCACACATAGAATCCCTACAGGAGGCCATTTGGCCCATTGAACAGAACTTCCCCTTAGCGTCAGGGAGTTTAGCAGGATAATTATGTGAGGTTACGGGGGTATTGTGGTATTACGGGGGCCTGGTGTGATTGTGGTCAATGCAGACTTGATGGGCCGAATGACCTCTTTCTGCACTGTGTCATAGAATCCCTACAGTGCAGAAGGAGGCCATTCAGCCCATCAAGTCACACCGAACACAATCCCACTCAGGCCCTATCCCCATAACCATGCACATTTACCTTGCTAATCCCCCTGACACTTGGGTCAATTTAGCATTGCCAATCCACCTAACTTGCACACTTTGGGACTGTGGGAGGAAACCAGAGCATCCAGAGGAAACCCACGCAGACACAGGGAGAACGTGCAGACTCCACACAGACAGTGACCCAAGGCCAGGAATTGAACCCGGGTTGCTGTGAGGCAGTAGTGCTAACCACTGTGACACCACACCCGCCCAACAGAAATTCTATGACTCATACTTCGTCTGCCAGGATGAAGGGTCATCCAGACTTGAAACGTTGGCTCTATTCCGTCTCCACAGAGGCTGTCAGACCTACTGAGATCTTCCAGCAATTTCTGTCGTTCTAGAAGTATCCTGTGGACTGGTAGGTATCATCCTGTGATCAATCATCCTGTTTTTATAAATGTGCCTTCTTTCTTTTGATGAATTTTATAAATTACCAGACACACTACAGCATCCATCCATGTGACACTTTGTACCATACCTTTCGCTTTACAATGTCAAGTGAGATGGAATAAAGATGGATAAGCGGAGATGCAAATCAATCTTGATTTAAGTTTCTTTTTATTCTTTCACAGGAGATGACTGTGGACGGCTAGGCCAGCGTTTATTGCCCAAACCTAATTGCCCTTAGAAGGTGGTGAGTCAACCCCTTGAGCCGATACAGCCTAGGTGATGTAGGTACACCCATGGTGCTATTAGGCAGCGAGTTCCAGGATTTTGTCCCACTGACTGTGAAGGAACGGCCGATATATTTCCAAGTCAGGATGGTGCGTGGTTTGGAGGGGAACTTGCAGGTGGAATGTCCCTTAGAAAGCATTCTTTCTGGTTGTATCACAGCTTGGTATGGCTCCTGCTCTACCCAAGACTGCAAGAAACTACAAAGGCTTGTGACCGTAGCCCAGACTGTCATGCAAACCAGCCTCCCGTCCATTGACTCCATCTACACTTCCCGCTGCCTCGCCAAAGCAGCCAGCATAATCAAGAACCCCACACACCCCGGACATTCTCTCTTCCACCTTCTTCCTTCATGAAAAAGATACATAAGTCTGAGGTCACGTACCAACCAACTGAAGAACAGCTTCTTCCCTGCTGCCATCAGACTTTTGAATGGACTTACCTCGCATTAAGTTGATCTTTCTCTACACCCTAGCTATGACTGTAACATTACATTCTGCACTCTCTCATTTCCTTCTCTATGAACGGTATGCTTTGTCTGTATAGCACGTAAGAAACAATACTTTTCACTGTATGTTAATACATGTGACAATAGTAAATCAAATCAAATCAAAAATTTTCCATCGGGAGAAAGACAACAAAAGTCTGAGGTCACGTACCAACCGACTCAAGAACTGCTTCTTCCCTGCTGCCATCAGACTTTTGAATGAACCTACCTCGCATTAAGTTGATCTTTCTCTACACCTAGCTTTGACTGAAACACCACATTCTGCACTCCTTTCTTTCTCTATGAATGGTACGCTTTGTCTGTATTGTGCACAAGAAACAATACTTTTCACTTTATACTAATACATGTGACAATAATAAATCAAACCAAATCATAGGGTCGAAACGTTAACTCTTGCTCCAACTCATTACAGCTGCTTAATAAAAGAATGGTGTTTCTTCAACATTAATCCTGAACTCTCTGACTGTATCACTGTGCATGATAACTTCTCCCATTAACTTTATAAATCATTTGTCCAACAAGTACATATGGTATTCCTGTGGCTAACCATTTGTCTAAAAGAAGGCGATTAAAGTGCCAAACATGGTTGGCTATGTTGTTCAGAGCTGCCCATTAATAATAGGTTTAACTGATGTCTTAGCCATTATGTGAAAACCTTGGAGTTATTTGTAGTTATACCAAACATAGGTTGCTGCCAAAAACCCTTCCAATATAAATGCTAAATGCGATATTGCTGCAGTGGGGGCCATCACGTAAATGCAATGTCTGCAATTTTGCAATGAAGTCAGTGCAGACTCGATGGGCTGAATGGTCTCCTTCTACACAATTTGTTTAAAGTTTATTTATTAGTGTCACAAATGGGCTTACATTAACACTGCAATGAAGTTACTGTGAAAATCCCCTAGTCGCCACACTCAGGCGCCTGTTTGGGTACGCTGAGGGAAAATTTAGCACCTAACCAGCATGTCTTTTAGACTGTGGGAGGAAACCAAAGTGCCCGGAGGAAATCCATGCAGACACGGGGAGAATGTGCAAACTCCACACGGACAGTGACCCAAGCCGGGAATCGAACCCGGGTCCCTGGTGCTGTGAGGCAGCAGTGCTAACCACTGTGCCACCAACAGGATTTGCTCCCTGGGATTTCCAGGCGACTGGTGGATGCCAGTGGTATCAGGATAAGTCCCTTAGGTGAGTCTTCCTGCTATGGACTGAATCGGGGCAGAGGCGGGAAAGCCTTGGGGATCACCACCCACCTAACCAACTTCTATATTCCCTCCATCACCAGACTCACCGCACCTGGGAGGACATTAAATTCCACCCCAGATTTGTACAATATTCACTTCTAAGAAACAGAGAAAGAACCTACACCCATACAAGCACCCTTGTGATGCTCCATTCACAGCACGATATCCCTCTGTGAGGCGGTATGGTTGAAAACACGATGGGCGAACATCAGTGCACATGCTCAGAAAATGACAACAAAGAGGCAAAAGACAAGGGCAGCACAGTGGTTAGCACTGCTGCCACACAGTGCCAGGGAGCTGGGTTCAAATCTCGGCTTGGGTCACTGTCTGTGCGAAGGTTGCCTACTCTCCCCATGTCTGCGTGGGTTTCCTCTGGATGCTCCAGTTTCCTCCCACACTCCAAAGATGCATGGGTTAGGCAGATTGGCCACGCTAAATTGCCCCTTAGTGTCCAAATACATGCCGGTTAGGTGGATTGGCCATGCTAAATTACCCCTCAGTGTCAAGGGACTAGCAGAGTAAATGTGTGGAGGTTGCAGTAATGGGGCCTGGGTGGGATTGTGGTCAGTGCAGACTCAATGGGCCAAATGGCCTCCTTCTGCATTGCAGGGATTCTATGAAGATGATATGTCCAGGCCTCAGTGTCTCTCTGGCCGGACAGATTTCTCCCTCCAGTGGGAGCAATAGTGAGTTGGGATAGGGGGAGGAACAGGGGAAGATCCGAAATTCGATTTCACGCCCGCAGGATTTTCGGATACTTCCCACCACGGCGAATCCCACTGGAATGAAACTGACTTGCAACCCACTAATGGGAGGCAAATAAAAGTTGGAGTGGGATCTCCCCCCGCGCCCCCACCCCTCCCCCCCATATATCCGATTCGCCATTACACCAGTGGGAAAGTAGCCACGCCTTTCTTGAACATTTCTGGACCAATGTGGCCCTCTGATTGGCAAGGTGGTACAGTGGTTGGCAGTGCAGTCTCACAGCGCCAGGGACCCAGGTTCGATTCTGCCCCCGGGTCACTGTCTGCGTGGAGTCTGCACGTTGTCCCCATGTCTGCATGGGTTTCCTCCAAATGCTCCAGTTTTCCTCCCACACTCCAATGATGTGCGGGTTAGGTGTATTGGCCATGCTAAATTGACTCTCCAGTCAGGGGGATTAGCTAGGGTAAATACACGGGGTTGTGGGGATAGGGGCTGGGATGGGATTGTGATTGGTGCAGACTCGATGGGCTGAGTGACTTCTTTCCGCCCTACACGATTTTATGACCATATCCAAACACCCTGCAGTAGGAAGACAGAGTGGAATCTGAGTTCATCCCCGTTCTCGCAAATATTATCGAAGATTGTGCATTTGCAAATGTAATTAGATAGCAAAAGATGTCCAGAATGTGATAGGAATGACAAGGCAAGGAGTGGAGACATGAGTTAAAAGCTGCAATCTAATTTTATGGATCGAGTGAGGCTCATTATCGCTTCAATTAGATACTGGCGTTATCTTCACAGACATCGGTCCATTGTCCTGCCATTCGCACCTCATGGACTGTCTCAATTCACCAAGGACCATAAAATGATGGAAGTAATCAAGATAGCTGCAAGATAGACTGATTGTATCTTTTGCAATGGTGCCAGTCATTCCATCTACCAAATAACTTTCCCCTTGGCTGATGCGACCACGGAAAATTGACATTTAAAACCGAACAATGCACAAGGATAATCATAGAATCCCGACAGGACAGAAGGAGGCCGTTCGGCCCATCAAGCCTGCACTGACCACAATCCCACCCAGGCCCTATCCCCATAACTCCATGCATTTACCCTAGCTAGTCCCACTGACACTAAGGGGTGATTTAGCATGGCCAATCCACCTTACATGCTCAACTTTGGCAGGGAACCCACGCAGACACAGGAAGGATGTGCAGACAGGCCGTGACCCAAGGCTGGAATTGAACCTGGGTCCCTGGCGCTGTGAGGCAGCAGTGCTAACCACTGTGCCACCCTTGATAAAGTCGAAGCCCATTTGGATTTTGAGACTCTTTTTTGATAGTTGTCATCCATTGTTTCATTGGTGACCCACTTTATCCCCTGATTCATTACAACATCTCATTGTCACTCCACTGTAGTACTTAGTGCCATACAAGGGTCTGGAAAATATGGCGTTAATGTGGGACTGAGTCCTGCCCATATAGTAATGTAAGGGAGCTCCAATCTAGTGGTTAGACTAATGCTTGACAGCACAGTGTGCGCAAGCAAGTATGGAGGCAGTTCCTAGCTTTAATCCTTGTTTCTACATATGTACATATCTTTTGAAGTTAATAATGACAATAGTTAACCTACTGTTATGACCCAGGCTAGAAGCTCGAATGTACTTTGTGAAGTTAACCTAGATGCTAAGTTTTATATTTGAATTTAACATGAGGGTGAGCATTAGATGTTTAACTCCAGGTATGGTTCAAGTCTTCTTTTTGTTCATTCATGGCTGGGCCAACATTTATTGCCCATTCTTAGTTGCCCTTGGAGTTGAGAGTCAACCCTATTGCTGTGGCTCTCGAGTCACGTGTAGGCCAGACTAGGTAAGGACGGCAGATTTCCTTCCCTAAAAAAGACATCAATGAACCAGGTGGGATTTTCCAACAATCAACAATGGTTTCATGGTCATCAGTAGATTCTTAATTTTAGATTATTTTTGTTGAATTCAAATTTCACCATCTGCCGTGGTGGGATTCAAACCCGGGTCCCCAGAATACGTGGAATTTCTGGATTAATAGTCTAACAATATTACCACTCGGCATTGCCTCCCCAAAGTGACCAACTAGAAAGATTTTATCAAAGTTTATTTAAGAACACAGTTAAAATCTAATAAAAAAGATGAACACAACTTTTACCAATTACAAAACTTAAACATGACGCAGTGTAAGTCCTAACAGCTAGCTATCTCTGTTGTTCCAGGTTACAGCAATATCCCACAGACAAACACCCTTCTTCAAACGTGGCACAAAAACAAGTACGCTCATATGATGCTGGATTTTCAGTTTTGTAACAGCTATGTACAGAAATCCAAGCCATCAATTTTCAGAGAAGGGTATATCCTCAAAACAGCCAAACCTCAGAAAGGTACATTTAACCTCTGGTGGTTTCCAGTCTTCAGACCCCAGGGAGGGGAAAAGCACTGCTGTTTGTCTCAGTTTCAAACAGTTTCTGAAAACCGGAACTAAAACTGAACTCCTCTCTGAAAATCACTGTCCCCAGACACATGGCCCGACCTGTCAAACACTCCCAATCATTTCTTTATACATTCATGTCACGTGAGTGTCACTGGCTGGCCAGCATTTATTGCCCATCCCTAGTTAGACCATAAGATCATAAGATACAGGAGCAGAACTAGGCCACTCAGCCCATCGAGTCAGCTCCACTACTCAATCATGGCTGATATTTTTCTCATCCCCATTCTCCTGCCTTTTCCCCATAACCCCTGATCTCCTTATTAATCAAGATCCTATCTATCTCTGTCTTAAAGACATTCAATGATCTGACCTCCACAGCCTTCTGTGGCAAAGAGTTCCACACGTTCACCACTCTCTGGCTGAAGAAATTCCTCCTCATCTCTGTTTTAAACATCATTCCTTGAGCCTGAGGTTGTGCCCTCTGGTTCAAGCTTTTTCTACTAGTGGAAACATCCTCTCCATGTCCACTCTATCCCGGCCTCACAGTATCCTGTAAGTTTCTATAAGATCTCCCCTTATCCTTCCAAACTCCAATGAGTACAGACCCAGAGTCCTCGACTATTCCTCATACGACAAGCTCTTCATTCCAGAGATCATTCTTGTGAGCCTCCTCTAGGCCCTTTCCAAGGCCAGCACATCCTTCCTTAGATATGGGGCCCAAAACTGCTCACAATATTCCAAATGGGGTCTGACCAGAGTTTTACACAGCCTCAGAAATACATCCCTGCTCTTGTATTCTAACCCTCTCCACCAAAATGTTAACATTGTATTTGTCTTCCTAGCTGCCAAATGAACCTGCACATTAACCTTAAGAGAATCTTGAACAATGACTCCCAAGTCCCTTTGTGTTTCTGATTTCCGAAGGATTTTCCCATTTAGAAAATAGTCTGTGCCTCCATTCCTCCTTCCAAAATGCATAACCTCACACTTCTCCACATTGTAATCCATCTGCCATTTCTTTGCCCCCCTCTCCTAACCTGTCCCAAGTCCTTCTGCACCCCCCCTGTTTCCTCAATACTACCTGTCCCTCTGCATATCTTTGCATCATCTGCAAATTTAGCAACAGTTGCCCTTGAACTGAATGGCTTGCTAGACCATTTCAGAGAGCAATTGAGAGGCAACCACATTGCTGTGGCTGTGGAGTCACATGTAGGCCAGACTGGGTAAGGGTGGCAGATTTCCTTCCCTAAAGGACATTAGTGAATCAGGCATGGGCAATAAATGCTGGCCAGCCAGCGACATCCATATGCCACGAATGTATTAAACAAAAACACTCTCCCTTTTTTGAGACCTTGTCCAACAACCCCCTTGAATGTATCAATACTGTGCAATTCAGTAACTCACTGTGGTCCCAAAGTGGTGGAGAAGTTCCTTCTGAATTCCCGATTGGATTGCTTGGTGACTATCTCATATTGACGGCCTGTGGTTACGCGCTTAACCACAAGAGGAAATGCTCTCTCTCGGCAGGATTTTTCTGGCCCTCCCCCTGTGGAGTGTTTTCCAGTGGTGGAGGTGGCTTGTCTTTAGCAACTAACAACATCTTCCAGTCCCACCGATGTCTGCTATATAAACATCATGGAACAGATTTTACAGCCTCACTCGAAAAAGACTGGAAACGGATATTCCCGTTGTCCACTCCTTGCCCGCTCCGATTCAGTGTTGAGCAGGGCAGTAGGTTTCTGGCGAATGTGTATGTAAATATAATTAGCGTTTATACATTTAGGGGCAGCGTGATGGCACAGTGGTTAGTGTTGCTGCCTCACAGCGTCAGGTATGCATGTTGGATTCCTGGCTTTGGTCACTGTCTGTGTGGAGTTTGCACTTTCTCCCTGTGTCTGCGTGTGTTTCCTCCAGGTGCTCCAGTTTCCTCCTACAGTCAGAAAGATGTGCAGGTTAGGTAGATTGGCCATGCTAACTTGCCCTTTATTGTCCAAAGATGTGTAGGTTAGGTGGATTGGCAATGCTAAATTGCCCTTTAGTGTCTAAAGATGTGCAGGTTAGGTAGATTGGCCATGCTAACTTGCCCTTTATTGTCCAAAGATGTGTAGGTTAGGTGGATTGGCCATGCTAAATTGCCCTTTATTGTCCAAAGATGTGTAGGTTAGGTGGATTGGCCATGCTAAATTGCCCCTTAGTGTCCAAAGATGTGTAGGTTAGGCGGATTGGCAATGCTAAATTGCCCTTTAGTGTCTAAAGATGTGCAGGTTAGGTAGATTGGCCATGCTAACTTGCCCTTTATTGTCCAAAGATGTGTAGGTTAGGTGGATTGGCCATGCTAAATTGCCCCTTAGTGTCCAAAGATGTATAGGTTAGGTGGATTGGCCATGCTAAATTGCCCCCTCAGTGTCCAAAGATGTGCAGGTTAGGTTAATTGACCAAGCTAAATTGCCCCTTAGTGTCATGGGCATTAACAGGGTAAATACTTGGAGTTATGGGGATAGGGCCTGAGTGAGATTGTCAGTGCAGCCTCAATGAGCTGTATGGTCTCCTTATGCACTGTGAGGATTCTATGGACTTTATATATAAACTGTGGCTGGGATTCTCCGATCTC
This sequence comes from Prionace glauca, assembly GCA_037974335.1. Classification (NCBI taxonomy): domain Eukaryota; kingdom Metazoa; phylum Chordata; class Chondrichthyes; order Carcharhiniformes; family Carcharhinidae; genus Prionace; species Prionace glauca. The sequence continues at coordinate 11,339,210 of CM075753.1, read as the reverse complement.
GTACGCTTTGCCACTACGACCGGCGAGAACGGGTAATTTGGCGCTCATCCAAAACTCCATTCACTGCAGCGGGACTGGAGAACCCCAGCCACAGGCGAGGTGGGAGAATTCCGGCCTGTGTACTGCTCGCGTACACTTCACGGCATCCCAACCAAGTGTGAGGTTGTTCACGTTTTGGCAGTAATCGCGTGCCAAGCGTCCGCACGATCCCAGTGTATTGCCCTCAGCGCACCAGCGATTTAAACACTGCGTTGTTTAGGTAATGAACGTGCAAAGTCACCTTTCCTTGCTTTGCAACCTGACAGACGTCTGTTGCCATGTTTTGTTTTAAGACAGTGCTGTAAGGTGGCCAAGCGCATGTGTACACGTTACTGTGTCTCTTGGCAGCAGCTTAGCTCCAGTCAGTGGAGCTGCCAGTTCTATAATGGAATGATGTGAGATGCTCTTGGACCGTTTCTCTGAAAAAAGAACAGAGTAGAGCACTAAGCTAATCTTCGCCAATCATAGAATTGAAACTTCTTAACCTTTCATTTTAATTTCCTCAATAATCCCATCAATCTTTTGTTTGACAGCACTTCACAGAGTCTGATGCTTTTAGAGGTTGCCGACTTGTTTTGAAAATCATCAGCCGGAAATGTTGACACACTAATTGATTCCAACGTTGAATTCCTGGGACGTGCTGAGGGAAACAACCTGGGCTTGCCACCCCCTCCGTTCGCCACCCCCCCCCGCCAAGACTGCAAGGAACCCACAAAGGTGGCTCATGACACAAACCTCTCCCATCCATTGACTCCATCCACACTTCCCTCCGCCTTGGCAAAGCAGCCAGCATAATCGAGCCACCCCCTCCAACGACAACACACTCCGGACATACTCATTGGAATTTTATTGCCACGCTTGCCATGGGAATTGGAGCAGGAAAGGGACGGACCATGGAAAGATCTGTTGACCTCAGGCACAGTTTTACAGTTTTGGGATGAGCGAAGCCATAAAATCTCTTCCACCTTCTTCCATCGGGAAGAGGATACAAAGGTCACGCGCCAACCAACTCAAGAACAGCTTCTTCCCTGCTGCTGTCAGACATTTGAATAACCTACCTCGCATTAAGTTGATCTTTCTCTACACCTTAGCTATGACTGTAATACTACATGCTGCACCCTCTCCTTTCCTTCTTCCTTATGTACTCTATGAATGGTATGCTTTGTGTAACTTCCAAGAAGCTATACTTCCATTATATCCCAATACATGTGACAATAATAAATCAGATCAAATCAAAATTCTTCAAGTGTCTTCGGCCCTGGAAACCAGGATTCCCACTCCAGATCCCATCATCTGGTTGTCTAGTTTGGAATGATGTTTGGGCTGGAATTCTCTGGTCTCGAATGTCCTGCTACCGCTACCAACAGGAACAGAGATTGACTGAAGTGGGACAAGAGAATCCCAGCTGCGGACAAGGTCGGAGAATTCCTTCCATGATGTCATGACATAATGACTTCCATCCCAGTTGTCTCCCAATGTGTACTGCCTTGACTCACATACATAGAAACCAGGAGTAGGCCATTTGGCCCTTCTACTCTGCGCCACCATTCATTGTGAAGTCTCACAACACCAGGTTAAAGTCCAACAGGTTTGTTTGGAATCACGAGCTTTCGGGCCACTGCTCCTTCATCAGGTAGCCCCATTCTTTCATCTCACCTGTTGAAGGGGCAGCACTCTGAAAGCTAGTGATTCCAGATAAATCTGTTGGACTTTAACCTGGTGTTGCGAGAAATTCTTACTGTGCCCACCACAGTCCAACACCAGCATCTCCAAACCATTCATTTTGATCATGGCTGAACATCAAATTCACTACTCTGATCCCACCTTTCCTCCATATCCCTTTATCCCCAAGAGCGATATCTAATTCCTTCTTGAAATCACACAATGTTTTGGCCTCAACTACTTTCTGTGGGAATGAATTCCACACATTCACTACTCTCTGGGTGAAGAAATTTCTCCTCACCTCAGTCCTAAAAGGTTTACCCCTTATCCTCAAACTATGACCCCTAGTTCTGGATTCCCCATCATTGGGAACATTCTTTCTGAATCTACCCTGTCTGAATCTGTTAGAATTTTATGAGTTTCTATGAGATCCCCTCTCACTCTTCTAAACTCCAGTGAATATAATCCCAACCGACTTAGTCTCTCCTCATATGACAGACCTGCCACCCCAGGAATCAGTCTGGTAAACCTTTGCCAATACTGTCTCTCTCAACCTTATCTACAGTTAATGACCCAGCCTCTACAATCCTCTATGGTTAAGAATTTCACAGATTCACTACGCTCTGACAGAAGAAATTCCTCCTCACCTCTGTCTTAAATGGGTGACCCCCTTACTCTGAGATTATGCCCTCTGATCCTCGACTCTCCCACTGAGGGAAATAACACTCACAACTCCATCAGAATCTTTGTAGAGACAAGATCACAGATCTTTCATCAGTTTTCTCTCTACAGGTGTTGCCTGGCCTGCTGAGTATATGAGGCAATCTCTGTTTTTTTTCTGAGATGTTTTGGTGACAAGGTTAGCTTTAGGTAGTTGGAAAAAGTTTATTCATTATTGTCACGAGTAGGCTTACATTAACACCGCAATGAAGTTACGGTGAAAATCCACCACTCACCACACCCCGGCACCTGTTCGGGTACACTGAGGGAGAATTTAGCACGGCCAATGTACCCAACCAGAACGTCTTTCGGATTGTGGGAGGAAACATGAGCACCCAGAGGAAACCCACGCAGACATGGGGAGAATGTGCAGACAGCCAGACAGTCGCCCAAGCCGGGAATCGAACCCGGGTCCATGACGTTGTGAGGCAGCAGTGCTAACCACTGTGCCACCCCATTGGGGAGTGATTGGAGAATCCAACCCTCATTCCTGAAAAGTTTAAAAGGTTTATTTATTATTCACAAGTAAGACGTACATTAATTTCACTGCAATGAAGTTACTGTGAAATTCTCCTAATTGCTACAGCCTGGTGCTTGTTTGGGTCAATGTACCTAACTAGTAGAATGTGGGAGGTAACTGGAGCACCCAGAGGAAACCCACGCAGACACGGGGAGAATGTCCAGTGAACAAACAGACAGTGACCCAAGCTGGGAATCGAACCCGGGTCTCTGGCACTGTGAGGCAGCAGTACTAACCACTGTGTCACCGTGCCACCCCAAAAGTTGAGGCTGGGGGGCTATGGAATAGACAGTATGGATGCGATGGCCCGAATGGCCTTTTTTCTGTGCTCTGTTATATATTTCGGTCCAGGGATCCACTGATTACACCTATCGTTGACGATTGTTACTGGATGAAGCAAAACGCTGTTGTGTATTCTTTGCAAACGCTTGGGAAACACGGCCCAGAATCTTCAGTCTATATTTAAATTTGTTCTTATTTTCCACAGCTGTGAGATATTTTTGCAACATATGTCTGAGAGGTAATGCAGGTTCCCCTTCCATCTGGAACTGAAATTCCAGTCAATCCTATCTTCAATCCGCATGCAAAAATCAATTAGCCCGTTAAAATACATAAGAACTAGGAGCAGGAGTTGGCCATCTGGCCCCTCGAGCCTGCTCCGCCATTCAATAAGATCATGGCTGATCTTTTCATGGACCCAGCTCCACTTACCCGCCTGCTCACCGTAACACTTAATTCCTTTACTGGTCAAAAATTAATCTATCCTTGCCTTAAAAACATTCAATGAGGGAGCCTCAGCTGCTTCACTGGGCAGGGAATTCCACAGATTCACAACCCTTTGTATGAAGAAGTTCCTCCTCAACTCAGTCCTAAATCTGCTCCCCCTTATTTTGAGGCCCTGCCCCCTAGTTCTAGTTTCACCCATCAGTGGAAACAACCTCCCTGCTTCTATCTTATCTATTCCCTTCATAATCTTACACGTTTCTATCAGATCCCCCCTCATTCTTCTGAATTCCAATGAGTATAGCCCCAGTCTACTCAATCTCTCCTCATAAGCCAACCCTCTCAACTCTGGAATGAACTGTTGATGTCTGGTGGCTGATATATGTTAGCTGTGATTCAGTTCTAACCTTTAAACCAATGGGTCATGCGTTCTGCAGGATTTGAACACAATGATTAGGCAAAAGCTCCAATGCAGTGCTGAGGGAGGCCTCCATGCTGAGGGGGGCGGCTACAGTGCTGAGGGAGGCTGCCACGCTGAGGGGGGCGGCTACAGTGCTGAGGGAGTGCTGCAGTACTGAGGGGGGCTGCAGTACTGAGGGAGTGCTGCAGTACTGAGGGGGGCTGCAGTACTGGGGGTGTACTGCAGTACTGAGGGTTTGCTGCAGTGCTGAGGGAGGTTTGCAGTGCTGAGGGAGTGCTGCAGTGTTGAAGGAGTGCTGCAGTGCTGTGGGAGGGTTGCAGTGCTGAGGGAGTGCTGCAGTGCTGAAGGAGTGCTGCAGTGTTGAGGGGGTGCAGCAGTGCTGAGAGAGGGCTGCAGTGCTGAGGGTTTGCTGCAGTGCTGAGGGAGGGTTGCAATGCTGAGGGAGTGCTGCAGTGTTGAGGGGGTGCAGCAGTGCTGAGAGAGGGCTGCAGTGCTGAGAGAGGGCTGCAGTGCTGAGGGAGTGCTGCAGTGCTGAGGGAGTGCTGCAGTGCTGAGGGAGTGCTGCAGTACTGAGGGAGTGCTGCAGTACTGAGGGAGTGCTGCAGTGCTGAGGGAGTGTTGCAGTACTGAGGGAGTGCTGCAGTACTGAGGGAGTTCTGCAGTGCTGAGGGAGTGCTGTAGTACTGAGGGAGTGCTGCAGTGCTGAGGGAGTGCTGCAGTACTGAGGGAGTGCTGCAGTGCTGAGGGAGTGCTGCAGTGCTGAGGGAGTGCTGCAGTGCTGAGGGAGTGGTGCAGTACTGAGGGAGTGGTGCAGTACTGAGGGAGTGGTGCAGTGCTGAGGGAGTGCTGCAGTACTGAGGGAGTGCTGCAGTGCTGAGGGAGTGCTGCAGTACTGAGGGAGTGCTGCAGTGCTGAGGGAGTGCTGCAGTACTGAGGGAGTGCTGCAGTGCTGAGGGAGTGCTGCAGTGCTGAGAGAGGGCTGCAGTGCTGAGGGAGGGTTGCACTTTTTTTTTCATTCGTGGGACATGGGCGTCACTGGTTGGCCAGTATTATTGCCCATCCCTAATTGCCTGTTGACTACAACTGTTAGAGATACATAGAGCTTTACAACACAGTAAGAGGCCCTTCGGCCCATTGTGTGTGCATTGACCATCAATCCATTTTCCAGAACTTGATCTGTAATCTTGTGTGCTATGGTGTTTCAAGTGTTCGTCTAAATGCTTCTTAAATGTTGTGAGGATTCCCACTCCTCCCACTCTTTCAGGCAGTGAGTTCCAGTTTCCTCAAATCCCCACAAAATCTCATGACCCATACTCCCTTGTTACTCCCATGTCCCCTTGTTACTGACCCCTTTACTCAAATCTTCCCTATGCATGTCCCTCATAATTTTGAACATCTCAATCAATTCTCCCCTCAGCCTTTTCTGCTTTAACCCCATCTGATCCAACCTCTCTTCATAGAATCATGAACTCCTTGCTGTGCAGAAGGAGGCCATTCAGCCCATCAAGTCTGTACTGACAACAATCCCACCCAGGCCCGATTCCCATAACCCTACACATTTACATTGCTAACCCTCTGATACTAAGGGTCAATTTAGCATGGCCAATAAGCTTAACCTGCACATCTTTGGAGGGTGAGAGGAAACCAGAACACCCGGAGGAAACCCACGCAGACACGGGGAGAATGTGCAAACTCGACACAGACAGTGACCGAGGCCGGAATTGAACCTGGATTCCTGGCGCTGTGAGGCAGCAGTGCTGACCACTGTGCCACTGTGCAGCCCCAATGAAATTCTTTAGCCCAGGCAGTGTCCTGGTGAACCTCCTTCGCACCCTCAGTGTCGGAGGTAGTGTAATTCTGATGAGATGTTGCAGAAGGGTTTAGTGTATTACCTGAAGTGGATGTAAACGATCCCGTGACATTATTGTGATGGGTAAGCAGGGCTGTTCTTGATGCTAATGAACATCACTCAATAGCAGCTTATTAGTCATTTCTGCTCTCTGTGAAACCATGTTAATTGCTTTTCTCGTTTCCTGCACTTCAAGAATGAATTCCGCCTCTGTGAAAGCTTGGTGAACCCTGAAACCCTAAAACATTGGGCGGAATTATCCAATCTCGTCCACACTTGCCCCGCTGCCAGCTCGGTTGAATCTCCATTCACCGCAGCGTTACTGGAGAATCCCAGCCCCTGGTGAGCACAGTGATACAGTAGTTCACACTGTTGCCTCACAGCGCCAGAGGGTTTGATTCCTGTCTTGGGTCACTGCCTGTACAGAGTCTGCATGTTCTCCCTGTTTCTATCTGTGTGGGTTTCCTCCAAGTGCTACAGTTTCCTCCCAGAGGCATATAAGACCATAAGACATAGGAGCAGAATTAGGCCACTCGGCCCATCGAGTCTGCTCTGCCATTCAATCATGGCTGATATTTTTCTCATCCCCATTCTCCTGCCTTTTCCCCGTAACCCCGATCCCCTTATTAATTAGAACCCATCTATCTCTGTCTTAAAGACACTCAATGACCCCGGCCTCCACAACCTTGTGCGGCAAAGAGTTCCACAGATCCACCACTCTCTGGCTGAAGAAATTCCTCCTCCTCTCTGTTTCTTCAGCCTGAGGTTGTGCCCTTTGATTCTATTTCTTTCCTCCGCGTGGAAACGTCCTCTCCGCGAAGATGTGCGGGTTAGGTGCATTGGCCGTGCTAAATTCTCTCTCAGTGTACCCCAACAGGCACTGGAGTGTTCCGACTAGGGGATTTTCACAATAACTTCGTTGCAGTGTTAATGTAAGCCTACTTTTGAATCATAGAATCAGTAGAGTACAGAAGGAGGCCATTTGGCCCATCAAGTATGTATCGACCACAATCCCATCCAGACCCTAACCCTGTAACCCTACAAATTTACCTTGCCCTTCCTCATGACAATAGGGTCAATTTAGCATGGCCAATCAACCTAACCCACACATCTTTGTGACACTACTAAATAAACTTGAAGAGATGGAGGGATACAGGAGACTTTTCTAAATAAAGATCAAGAGCTTTGGGACATCCCTGGGAATTAATTGATTCCTATGGACCTCCCAAAATATTTCATGGCTCACTTGCTTTATTTCTGCACTTCTGGGGATTCCGTAAATGTCTGTCTAAGTTGTGCATGTTTATTGATGTCTTTTCTTTTACTTCACAGGCGATGACTCCACCTTGTTGTCCAACAAGGGGCATACACACTGTGGGTCGTGCAAGGGCTGCTCTTGGATGTTTCGAGAGTTGCCTAGCGCTTCACGTGGTTAGTGTGCGGTTAAACTGGACCATCTGCTGGGCAACACGACAGCTCAGTGACTATCACCGTTTGCTGTGCAGACACATGGATTTGGGCCGGTGTCTGTGGGAGTTTGCACATTCTCCCCGTGCTTGCGTGGGTTTTCTCCGGGTGCTCCGGTTTCCTCCCACACCCCAAAGATGTGCTCTTAGGCTAATTGGTGTAACAAATTGTCCCTAAATTAGTCTCCCCTCAATCTTCCCCAATAGGCGTAGACAAAGGTCATGGGTAGAGGAGGGCGTTCAATGTTAAAATGGCAGCGCGGGCTCGTTGGGCCGAAGGGCCTGATTCCCGTGCTGTGTTGTTCTTTGTTCTTAATTCTGTCAATCTAGCAATGCAAGCCTTTGATCTTATTTCCTTCGGCCTACATTGTTCAGTTATTCAATATGTAAAGTGACACTTTTAGCTTACATTAAATAATAAAAAAACAAGACACATTTGAAGCAGAACAGCACAGTATTAGGTCCCAGTTTCCCTTTCTGATGAGTGAGATTTTCGTGTTGCGTGGTAACATAGGGTATAAAGGTGCACTGATGTACATTGTTCGTTTAAATAATTTATCAGTACATACTGTAATTGTGAATTATTAATGGCTAATTACTCTCATTAAATTATTAATGTTAACAATGCTGTCATGACTGTGACATTTGTCATGTTATATAATATTACAGTGTCAACAGATTTTCTGCAAATGTATGTTGCAAAAGAGAGAAAGAGTTACTTGGGAAACCTCTTCTTCCGATTGTCAGGCTGAAATGAGATTGCGTTTACTTAATCTTCTGAACCCCCACCTTCATTAACCGCACATGCACATTCCACAAGTGATTTTCCGCTTGTTCCTGGGTCGCGGGCATTGTTATCAAGGTGATGGTGCAATGGTTAGCACGGCTGCATCACAGCACCAGGGACCCAGGTTTGATTCCCGGCTTAGGCCATTGTCTGCGCGGAGTCTGTACATTCTCCCCGTGTCCACGTGGGTTTCTTCCCAGTGCTCTGGTTTCCTTCCACAGTCTGAAAGACGTGCTGGTTAGGGTGCATTGGCCGTGCTAAATTCTCCCTCAGTGTACCCGAACAGGTGCCAGGGGGTGGCAACTTGGGGAGTTTCACAATAACCTCATTGCAGTGTTAATGTAAGCCTACTTGTGACACTAATAAATAAATTTTAACTTAATTTCTTGCCTATCCATGGGTTTTTTCACAAAAAGAAATGCTGGAAAATCTCTGTGGAATGCTGGAAAGTCTCTGAAACAAGAACAGAAAAATGTTGAGATTTTCCAGCATTTTTCTGTTTTTGTTTCAGATTCCAGCATACACACACACTCTCACAGACACACACACACACACACACACACACTCACACACACACTCTCACAGACACTCACACACACACTCTCACACATACACACACACTCTCACAGACACTCACACACACACACACTCACACACACACTCTCACAGACACTCACACACACACTCTCACACATACACACACACTCTCACAGACACTCACACACACACACACTCACACACACACTCTCACAGACACACACACACACTCACACACACACTCTCACAGACACTCACACACACACACACACTCTCACAGACACACACACACACTCACACATATACACACATTCACACACACATATACACACACACTCTCACAGACACTCACACACACACACTCACACACATTCACACACACACACATACACATACATTCACACACACATACACACACACAATCACACACACTCTCACAGACACTCACACACACACACACTCACACACATTCACACACACTCACACATACACACACATTTACACACACATATACACACACACTCTCACAGACACACATATTCACATACAATCACACATACATACACGCACACACACACTCAAACACACACACAAACACACACACACAAACTCACACACATATACACACACACTTACATATACACACACATTCACACACACATATACACAAACACACACACACATGCACACACACACACTCACACATACATAAGAACATAAAAAATAGGAGCAGGAGGAGGCCATCTGGCCCTTCGAGCCTGCCCCGCCATTCAATAAGATCATGGCTGATACACACACTCACACATACACACACAAACACACACACATACATACACACATTCACACACACATGTACACACACATGTACACGCACAGACATTCACACATTCACACACACACTCACACATACACACACACACACACACACACACTCACACATGCACACACATATATATATATGCGCATATTTTTATTCCATTAGCTGATCACTTTCACTGGCTGGGCTAGCATTAATTGCCTTTGCTAGGCTATTTCAGAGGTCAATGACATTGCTGTGGCTCTGGAGTCGCATGTAGTCCAGACCAGGTAAGGACAGTAGATTTCCGTCCCTATAGGACATTAGTGAACCAGACGGGGTTTTTGTTACAACAATCGATAATGGTGTCATGAACATCTGTGTTGTCAACTCGGAGTGGGATTTGAATGCAAGAAACTATAAAGGGCCTACCATATATTGAGTTGATTTTTCTCTAGTCCCTGGCTATGACTGTAACACTATGGGGAAAATTTTCCTATCGAGAGTGGGGTGGACCATGCAAAGATCTTGGGGGCATTTTCCAGCTTTGGGGCAAACACAGCTGGAAATTCCTGCCCGCTATGCTGCACCGCTCCTTCCCTTCTCCGCTGTTATGGGATCTTTTGTACAGTTTGCTTCAGTGAAAAGACTTCATTTTAAGATATTTCTGCCTGTGTAACTAACTGTGTGAAGCTTCAAAGTTAACTTGGCCACATTTTAAACCTAGCAGGTATGCTGGGATTAGCTTGGAAAGTAATGCTGCAAGCAAAGCTTTCTCATAAGCAAAGCAAGGGTTTTCATAAACCAACACCTTTATGGTCACAGCTGCCAGTTGTTTATGAAAGTTAGAGACTGTGTGTGCCCAGCAATTTCAATAACACTGATAAGAATTCCTTTATTATAGTAACAGTTCAATTAGTTTGACCCAGTATGAGGTTTGAACTCAAGTTGGTGTTTTGCTGATCTCTTTTTCTTTCTTTCTTTCTTTCTCTCCCTCTCTCTCCAGCAATCCTTTTTTCCCTTCTGTAATGTTAATTTTAAGTTTTATTCAATAAAGGAATCTCAGCTTTGTACCAAGTGCTGTCCACATCTATTCTGAGGAATGAATGGACCCTACACCTAAGTATTCTATGAATGATATACTTTGTCTGTAAAGCGCGCAATAAATAATATTTTTCCCTGTAGCCCAATAATAATAAATCAAATCGAATCAAATCAAGACTTGTGATTTGGCTACGAATGTGTGATAACTGAGTCACCATTACCACTCATTGGTTTGCCTGGTACTTATCGACTCTGGCCTAGGCTACAGTCTCTGGGCCACTGTCTCTGTGAGACTTCGTGATGAGAACATTGGATCCTGTGGAGGTGGACTGATAGTTTGCCAATCGGAACCATAAGGCGAGGATCTGAATCTTACCCCCAGGAGCCAAGAACTTTATGTAACACACTGCAACACGCAGGCTACAGCTGAAGATTTCGTGATTGACTTTGATGTCTCCCAGAGTGAGTCAGGTTCCCGATAGTGCAAGCGGGGGGCATTATTATTCATGACATATCGCAGCCCGCACCAACACAGACCAATAATGGAACTGTTGGGTGGCAGGTAAAATAGAACTCGCACCTTTAAGCTCGCAAAGGGAACGCATGTGACTTTATCCACGTGATTATATACAACCTGACTTTAAGGACAAAACTTAAGGAATTTTGGCATGTCAGCTATGACTCTCACCAATTTTCACAGATGCACCATAGAATGCGTCCTTTCCAGATAATTCACAGCTTGGTATGGGCTCCTGCTCTGATAAAGGCCGCAAGGAACTACAAAGGGTTGTGAACTGCCCCAATCCATCACTCAAACCAACCTCCCATCCACTGACTCCATCGACACTTCCTGCTGCCTTGGGAAAGTAGCCAACTTAATCAAGGACCCCAAGAATCGCAGATGATTTTGCTCTCCTACCTTCTTCCAAGATACTAAAGTCTGAGGTCACGTACCAATCAACTCAAGAACAGCTTCTTCCCTGCTGCTGTCAGACTTTTGAATGGACTTACCTTGCATTAAGTTGATCTTTCTCTACACCCTAGCTATGACTGTTACACTACATTCTGCACTCTCTCCTTTCCTTCTCTACGAACGGTATGCTTTGTCCATATTAGCGCAGAGGAAACAATACTTTTCACTAATACGTGTGACATAATAAATCAAATCCAAGTCATATTCCTGCGAATGTTTCTATCAGGTATGGGTAATTGGAGGCTGGTTATTTTTCTAATGAACACAGAAGGCACAAAATATTGTGGAGTTAAACTTACGTGGATTTTAAATCATGCTAAATTATGTTAACAGAGCAGTTCGGAAATGCCAGACAGGAAGTTCTCCCCGTGTGTCAATTCTGTTCGTAACGCCTTAACCTATTGCCTGCAAAATAAAGTTAATGGAGAGATGTTCCCAGTTAAGTAGCAAGAGGTGAAATCCCAGAGTGCCGACGATTGATGTGAAGAACACTTTCCAATGTCACTTATATAGAATATAGAATAGAACCCTACAGTGCAGAAACAGGCCCTTCGGCCCATCGAGTCTGCACCGAACACAATCCCACCCAGACCCTATCCCCATGTCCCTACACATTTTACCTGCTAATCCCTCTAACCTACAAATCCCAGGATACTAAGGGGCAATTTTAGCATAACCAATGAACCTAACCCGCACATCTTTTGACTGTGGGAGGAAACCGGAGCACCCGGAGAAAACCCACGCAGATACGAGGAGAATGTGCAAACTCCACACAGGCAGTGACCCAAGCTGGGAATCGAACCCAGGACCCTGGAGCTGTGAAGCAGCAGTGCTAACCACTGTGCTACCGTGCCGCCAACTGGACTTTGTCCAGCAGTTCTTAAAAGCTCTCAATCTCAAACACATGCAACTGCCTCAAGGCTGTTACACAAGCATATTGCTACTCATTACACAACCCATTGAAATTCCCCATCCATTGACGAAACATTTGAGAGAAAGATTGAACAGAGGGAGTAATGTGCACTTGGTCGCCAATCCCCCAACCGTGGTTTCTCTCCTCGACAAGAGTTGAAATTCAACCTTAGAGGTGTACAAATTAGGTGGATTGCCCATGCTAAATTGTCCTTTAATGTCCAAAGATACACAGGTTACATGGATTGGCCATGCTAAATTGCCTCTTTGGATTCAAAGATGTGCAGGTTAAGTGGATTGGCCATGCTAAATTACCCCTTAGTGTCCAAAGATGTGCGGGTTAGTTGGATTGGCCATGCTAAACTGTCCATTAGTGTCCAAAGATGTGCAGGTTAGGTGGATTGGTCATGCTAAATTGCCCCTTAGTGTCCAAAGATGTGCAGGTTAGGTGGATTGACCATGCTAAATTGCCCCCTAGTATCCAAAGATGTGCAGGTTAGGTGGATTGGCCATGCTAAATTGCCTCTTAGTATCCAAAGATGTGCAGGTTAGGTGGATTGATCATGCTAAATTGCCCCTTAGTGTCCAAAGATGTGCAGGTTAGGTGGATTGACCATGCTAAATTGCCCATTAGTATCCAAAGATGTGCAGGTTAGGGTGGATTGGCCATGCTAAATTGCCCCTTAGTATTCAAAGATGTGCAGGTTAGGTGGATTGGCCATGCTAAATTGCCCCTTAGTATCCAAAGATGTGCAGGTTAGGTGGATTGGCCATGCTAAATTGCCCCTTGGTGTCCAAAGATGTGCAGGTTTAATGACCATGCTAAATTGACCGCAGATGCATAGGTTAGAGGATTTGTGCGTAAGATATGTACGGATGTGGAAGTAGGGCCTAGGTGGGATTGTAGTCAGTGCAGACTTGTTGGACCGAATGGCCTCTTTCTGTACTGTTAGTGTTTCTATGATTCTACAACCCAAGCTCCACGTGAAAGGATCTGTGGAATGGAGGGCAGACTCTTGCCCAAAGAAGTGGGCACAGAGATGATGGCGATGAAAGGAGAGTTCAACATCATGTCAAGCCCAGAATTTATTGAGGAGGGACGTAAGGGTACAAAGGTGAGTCCTTGGCTGAGAACAGCACGCTCAGCCTGAGAGAAGGGAAGCTTAGAGGGTACGGTGAAGACACAGAAAGGGCTAGGGCTGGAAGAGATGGAGTTCGAGAGATTGCGGCTGGTGGAGGGCCTGGGATGGGTGTTGATAAGTTGTTGAAACTTGCTTTGTCATCTGGACTCGAAACGTCAGCTCTTTTCTCTCCTTACAGATGCTGCCAGACCTGCTGAGATTTTCCAGCATTTTCTCATTTGATTCCCATGTGCCGATGGGGATGTTGCATTCATCTGGGGAGGCTTTCAAAGGGTCTTTATAGTGTTCCCTCAGCTGTCCCTGTGACCTCCTGCCTTTGCGGAACTTGGAATAAAGAACTTGTTTTGGGAGTTTTGAGTGTGGTCAATGTGGGTCACCCATCGCAGCTGGTCAAACATAACCAGTGCTTGATTCTGGGGATATCAGCCTGGGAGAGACACTCACATTGGTACGCCTATCCTGCCAGTGGAGTTGTAGGATTTTGCAGAGGCTTGTAGTATAGATGACCGAAGACATACAAAGAACAAAGAAAAGAACATGACAAGAATGGCGGCACGGTAGCACAGTGGTTAGCACTGCTGCTTCACAGTTCCAGGGTCCTGGGTTCGATTCCCGGCTCGGGTCACTGCCTGTGTGGAGATTGCACAATCTCCTCGTGTCTGCGTGGGTTTTCTCCGGGTGCTCCGGTTTCCTTCCACAGTCCAAAGATGTGCGGGTTAGGTTCATTGGCTATGCTAAAATTGCCCCTTAGCGTCCTGGGATGTGTAGGTTAGAGGGATTAGCAGGTAAATGTGTAGGGATATGGGGATAGGGTCTGGGTGGGATTGTGTTTGGTGCAGACTCGATGGGCCGAAGGGCCTGTTTCTGCACTGTAGGGTTCTATGTATGGTAGGTCCTTTGGCCCTCTCAGCTCATGTCAACCTAACTAAACTAAAACAAAACCTTCTGCCCTTACTGGTGAATGGAATCGGCTGCCGTCAGTGGTGGTTGAGGCAAACTCGCTGGGGTCTTTTAAAAGATTTCTGGATGAGTACATGGGGTTTAATGGGATTGGGAGTTATGGATAGTTCTCTGGCCTGGTAGGTATGGATATGAATGGTGCAACTTGTGGGCCGAAGGGCCTGTTTGTGTTGTAATGTTCTATGTTACTAGGTCTGTATCCCTCTTTTCCCTCCCTATTCATGTACTCATCCAGATACCTCCTCAATGTTGCTGATGTCCCTGCTTCCACCACCTCCTCTGGCAGTGAGTTCCAGGCACCCTCCATTCTCTGAATGAAAAGCTTCCCCTGTACATCTCCCTTAAACTTTCTCCCTCTCACCTCGAACTTGTGCCCCCTTGTAATCGATACTTCTATCCTGGGGAAAAAGCCTCTGACTATCCACCCTGTCTCTCATCATATTGTAGACCCCTATCTAGACCTCCATCTCCCCTCAGCCTCCATCTTTCCAATGCAAACAATCCTAGTTTATTCAACCTCTCCTCATAGTCCTGCACTACACAAATGCCAGACAATGACTATAATCAATGAGTGACACTCTAATCACTACCCCTTGGTATTCAATTGTGTTACCATCACTGAATCCTCCGCTATCAACATCCTTGGGGGTTACCATTGGCCAGAAACTCAACTGGACTCGCCACATAAACACATCAGCTATAAGAGTAGACCAGAGGCTGGGAATACTGCAGCGAGTAACTCACCTCCTGATTCCCCAAAGCCTGTCCACCATCTACAAGGCACAAGTCAGGAGTGTGATGGAATACTCCCCACTTGCCTGGATGGGTGCAGCTCCAACAACACTCAAGAGACTCAACACCATCCAGAACAAAGCAGCCCCACTCGATTGGCACCACATCCACAAACATCCATTCCCTCCACCACCGATGCTCAGTAGTAGCATTATGTACTATCTACAAGGTGCACCACAGAAATTCATCAAAAATCTTTAGACAGTGCCTTCCAAACCCACGACCACTTCTGTCTAGAAGGACAATGGCAGCAGACACACGGGAACACCAAGCAACTCACCATCCTGACTTGGAAATATATCAGCCTTTGCAGTCGCTGGGTCAAAATCCTGGAATTCTCTCCCTAATGGCATTGTGTGTCAACACAGTAAAAAGTCTGACAACACCAGGTTTTAGTCCAACCGATTTATTTGATAATAGACTCACAAGCTTTCGAGGTTTCCCTCTTCGTCAGGTGACGAAGGTGACGTCAGGTTCACCTGACGAAGAGGGAAACCTCGAAAGCTTGTGAGTCTATTATCAAATAAATCGGTTGGACTAAAACCTGGTGTTGTCAGACTTTTTACTGTGTTTACGCCAGTCCAACGCCGGCATACCCACATGTGGGTCAACCCACAGCTCGTGGACTGCAGCGATTCAAGAAGGCAGCTCACCCACCACCTTCTCAAGGGGCAACTAGGGATGGGCAATGAACGCTGGCCCAGCTAGCGACGCCCATGTCCCGCAAATAAATAAAAGAAAACCCCCTTGAGACAATACTGGGTGAAGGGATTGAGGGAACAGGGAATGTGGTGGCCTTCTTATTGTTTAAGGTGGCCGTGAAGTTGAATGCAGAAATTAAGGGGGAATCGGGGAGGCGATGGCCTAGTGGTATTATCGCTGGACCATTAATCCAGAAACTCATAATGTTCTGGGGGACCCGGGTTCGAATCCCACCACGGCAGATGGTGGAATTTGAATTCAATAAAAAAAAATCTGGAATTAAGAATCCAGTGATGACCATGAAATGACTGTCGGAAAAACCCATCTGGTTCACGAGCTGTCCTTTAGGGAAGGAAATCTGCCATCCTTACCAGGTCTGGCCTACATGTGAGTCCAGAGCCACAGCAATGCGGTTGACCTCGGGTTGGGTAATAAATATTGGCCCAGCCACCGACAGCCAGGTCTCTTGAACGAATAAATAAATGACATTTGATTTAACCAGGACAGGCTCCTTTCTTTTCCTCCTGGGAAGAGGAGTAGGCCACTCAGCCCCATGAGCATGCTGTGCCATTCAGTAAGATCCTGGCTGATCTGTGGCAGAACCTGGGCAACTAGGGATGGGGCAATGAATGCTGGACAGCCAGTGACAAAGCAAATAACTACAAAGCCAGTGACGAAATCAGATTTATTCCATTGGAAAATGGTTGCCTGGTCATAAAAAAAGACTTTAAAGTATCTTTTAAAAAAATACAGCGGTACGGTCTTGCCAGATAACAAAGAACAAAGAACAAAGAACAACACATCACGGGAAACAGGCCCTTCGGCCCAACGAGCCCGCGCCGCCGTCCCATGGTCAGTGACCTATTCATGATTCTAGTCTATGCCCAATGTGTGAGGATCAGGGAGGTCCAATATAGGGACAATTTGTTACCCAATCAATCAGCCTAAAAACACATTTTTGGGATGTGGGAGGAAACCGGAGCACCCGGAGGAAACCCACGCAACCACGGGGAGAACGCGCAAACTCCCACGGACACAGGCCCAAATCCATGTGTCCGCACAGCAACAGAGATAGCCTCTGAGCTGCCCTGATGCCCTCGAGATGGTCCAGTTTACGCACACCAACGACATGAAGCAGTAAGCAACTCCCGAAACAATATCCAAGAGCAGCCCACCACAACCTGCCGCCCGCATGCCCCTTGCTGGACTTAAGTGCCTGTGGATAAAAATTTCATTATTAAAAGACTCTATATCCCTGAGGCTAAAACTGACCCCAAGCCTACAATGCTTAGTAAGATCGCACATTAAAATTCAGAATGAGTCCTGTGGCATTTTTCTTTCTTCTCTCTATGTCTCACTCTGCCTTACAGACTTAATGGAAGCCAATAGATGATTTGGAAATCCTATTTCACCCGGGGTAAGAGAAATGAGCAAGTAATGGTCACTTTCTACATCGATGATGGGATTGACCCGTTTTGAAATTATACTCAGAAAGCAAAGCGGCAAAATTCAGAGAGGCGAAAACCGAGAGGCTGGAGTAACTGACAGAGACAAATAGAATCTTAGATTTGTGACTGTCGCACGATATAAATGGCATCCCAGCCGCAAAGTGCTTTTGTACGTACAATCATTCGGTGATTGGAAAAAATATTAGCTGGATCAAAGTTAATACAGAAGGACGGGATGAGAAACTATTTCTGCCGGGGCTGGGAAAATGTTTTCAGAGGAGTAAATAATGTCTCACCGGTGACATTTGCATGAGGTAGGTACTGATAATGGAGCAGCACGGTGGCACAGTGGATTGGCACTGCTGCTTCACAGCTCCAGGGGCCTGGGTTCGATTCCCGGCTCGGGTCGCTGTCCATGTGGAGTTTGCACATTCTCCTCGTGTCTGTGGTGGGTTTCCCACCACAGTCCAAAGATGTGCTGGTTAGGTTGATTGGCCATGCTAAATTGCCCCTTAGTGTACTAGGATGAACCATAGAATCCCTACAGTGCAGAAAGAGGCCCTTTGGCCCATCGAGTCTGCACCGAACACGATCCCACCCAGGCCCCACCCCCCTGTCCCTACACATTTACTCACTAACCTACATATCCTTAGACACTAAGGGGCAGTTTCTTAGCATGGCAATCAACCTAACCCGCACATTTTTGGACTGTGGGAGGAAACCGGAGCACCCGGAGAAAACCCACGCAGACACGAGGAGAATGTGCAAACTCCACACAGGCAGTGACCCGAGCCAGGGATCGAACCCAGGCCCCTGGAGCTGCGAAGCAGCAGTGCTAATCACTGTGCTACCGTGCCACCCCTTGCTTAGGTTAGAGGGATTAGTGGGTAAATATGTAGGGACGTGGGGGTAGGGCCTGGGTGGGATTGTGTTTGGTGCAGACTCGATGGGTTGAAGGGCCTCTTTCTGCACTGTGGGGTTCTGTGATTCAGTTTGAGATGATGACACCAGATCTCTGAGACGTTTATAGGAAGGTGATGGCCAAGGGGTATAATGGCTCGACTATTAATCCAGAAACTCAGCTAATGCTCTGTGTCTGAATCATGAGGTCATAAGGTATAGGAGCAGAATTTGGCCATTCGGCCCATTGAGTACCCTGCTAATCCCTCTTACGCTCGAGTCATTTTAACATGGCCAGTTGACATTACCCGCACATCTTTGGACTGTGGGAGGAAATCAGAGCACCCGGAGGAAACCCACGCAGACACATAGAACATAGAACATAGAACATTACAGCGCAGAACAGGCCCTTCGGCCCACGATGTTGCGCCGACCAGTTACAAAACAATGACCCACTAGCCTAAACCAATCCCTTTTCATCCATAAACCTATCCACAGATCTTTTAAACGCCCCCAAACTAGGTGCATTGACAACTGCAGCTGGCAGGGCATTCCAGTCCCTCACCACCCTCTGGGTAAAGAACCTACCCCTGACATCTGTCCTATAACTACCCCCCCTTAATTTAAAATCGTGCCCCCTCGTGTTAGCTTTCTCCATCCTAGGAAAAAGGCTATCACTATCTACCCTGTCTAAACCTCTAATCATCTTATATGTTTCAATGAGATCCCCTCTCAGCCGCCTTCTTTCCAGCGAAAACAACCCCAAATCACTCAATCTCTCCTCATAGGATCTCCCCTCCATACCAGGCAACATCCTGGTAAACCTCCTCTGCACCCTCTCCAAAGCCTCTACATCCTTCTTGTAATGTGGGGACCAGAACTGCACACAAAACTCCAAGTGCGGCCGCACCAGAGATGTGTACAGTTGCATCATGACGCTACGACTCCTAAATTCAATCCCCCTACCAATAAACGCCAAAACTCCGTATGCCTTCTTAACAACTTTATCTACTTGATTCCCAACTTTCAGGGATCTATGTACACATACACCTAGATCCCTCTGCTCCTCCACACTATTCAAAGTCCTCCCGTTAGCCCTATACTCAACACATCTGTTATTCCTACCGAAATGAATTACCTCACACTTCTCCACATTAAACTCCATTCGCCACCTCTCAGCCCAGCTCTGCAACCTTTCTAAGTCATCCTGCAAACTATGACACCCTTCCTCACAATCTACCACACCTCCGACTTTGGTGTCATCAGCAACCAAGACTTCCATGGGAGTCACTGATTCAGTTTGAAGGGCAACCTTCGAATATTCACCTCACTTCTTTTATTAAGATGTGCGGGTTAGGTGGATTGGCCGTGCTAAATTGCCCCTTAGTGTCATCAGGACACGGGGAGAACATCCACACAGACAGTGACCCGAAGCCAGAATTGAATCTGGGACCCTGGCGCTGTGAGGCAGGTGGGATTCACCCAAAGATCCCCTGTTGAGACCGTCCTCATGTGTGCGGAACTTGGCTATCAGTCTCTGCTTAGCAACTCTGCGCTGGGAGGCAGCAGCGTTAACCACTGTGCCACCCATGATGTTTCAAACATGGCTGATCCATTTCTCAACCTTTATTCTCCCATTTTTTTTCCCCTTGATCCCCTTACCAATCAAGAACCTATCTATGCTGGAGAGTTACGGTCCCTCGGAAGGGTAGGGGGTTTGAGTTTAGTTGGACAACATGGTCGGTGCAGGCTTGAAGGGCCGAAGGGCCTGATCCTGTGCTGTAATTTTCGTTGTTCTATGTTCTCCTCATTCTTTGTTCTTAAAAGCAAATCACTGCGGAAGCTGGAATCTGAACCCAAAAGAGAAAGTGTTCAAAAATCTCAGCAGGCCTGACAGCATCTGTAAGGCGAGAAAAGAGTTGAGCTTATCTATCTGTGTCTCAAATACATTCAATGACCAGGCCTCCACAGCTTTCCGTGGCATAGAGTTTCACACATCTACCCCGCCACAGCCGATGGTGGTATTTGAATACATTTATTTAAAAAAATTCTGGAATTAAAAGTATAGGTAAAAGGAGGAGGTGATGGCCTACTTGGATTAAACTCAGTTAACGTTCCAGGGACCTGGGTTCGAATCCCGCCACTATCCAGAATTAAGAATCCACTGATGACCATGAAACCATTATTCATTGTTGGGAAAACCCATCTGGTTCACTAATGTCCTTTAGGGAAGGAAATCTGCCGTCCTTACCCAGTCTGGCCTACAAGTGACTCCAGAGCCACGGCAATTTGGTTGATCCTCAACTGCCCGCTACGGGCAACTAGGGATGGGCAATAAATGCTGGCCCAGCCAGCAACACCCATGTCCCACAAATGAATAAGAACAAACAGGCCTCCGAGACATCGATATAGGCCCTGCAATTTGTGATGGGAAAAGGGCCTTGGGATATGAGATAACCCCCAAGACTTCCATGGGAGTCACTGATTCAGTTTGAAGGGCAACCTTCGAATATTCACCTCACTTCTTTTATTAAGATGTGCGGGTTAGGTGGATTGGCCGTGCTAAATTGCCCCTTAGTGTCAGGGGATTGGCAGGGTAAATACATGGAGTTATGGAGATAGAGCCTGGGTGGGAATGTGGTCGGTGCAGACTCGATAGGCAATATGGCCTCCTTCTGCACTGTAGGAATTCTACGATTCTATGATATTTTGTTTCCACACTCGTGCTTCACACTTTGCCATTTCCTGCACCTCCTTTGGTACCTTCTACGCATAGAAACATAGAAACTACGTGCTTCACACTTTGCCATTTCCTGCACCTCCTTTGGTACCTTCTCCGCATAGAAACATAGAAACTAAAAGCTGGAGTAGGCCATTCGGCCCTTCGAGTCTGCTCCACCATTCACCATGATCATGGCTGATCGTCGAATTCAATATCCTGATTCCCCACTTCCCCCCATATCCCTTGATCCCTTTAGCCCCAAGAGCCGTATCTAATTCCTTCTTGAAATCACACAACGTTTTGGCCTCAACTACCTTCTGTGGGAGTGAATTCCACACATTCCCCACCCTCTGGGTGAAGAAATTTCTCCCCGCCTCAGTCCTGAAAACATTACCCCTTATCCTCAAACTATGACCTCTAGTTCTGGACTCCCCCACCATCGGGAACATTCTTTCTGAGTCTACGCTGTCTAACCCTGTTGGAATTTTATAAGTTTCTCTGAGATCACCTCTCACACTGTCAAAATCAAAATTCTCTTTAATGGCCCTGGGAGAACTGCCGAGAGTTTGGGTTCCGTTCCACAACAATATCACGCAGTCTCGCCGAGCAGTGGACAGAGGTTCTAATAGCTGTACCTGCACCAGCAGGTAATTCCAAAAAACTCAAGAGTGGTTCATTGCACAGTTGCTTATAATGGGCATAGCTCTCACATATCGAGGGTGCCTGCACCGAGTTACTTGTTTTGCTGTTATAGAGCTTTAGCTCACATTGTCGACAGCTTTACGCTCAGGCCTCTATAATTGTTGGTGATATCATCAAAGGCAACAGGACCAACAACTCCATGCCTGCTATGGATATCCCAGCAGCATTTAGAAGCCAAGCAAGACAAGACTTCTTTGATCACAGGTGGTTGCATGCGTGAACACTGTCTAATCCTGTTAGAATTCTATAAGTTTCTATGAGATCCCCTCTCACTCTTCTAAACTCCAGTGAATATAATCCTAACCGTTTCTCCTTCTACACTTTAGACAAACTCATATGTTTTCACAACAGTTTCCCTTCACTGGAGGTTGTATCACCAATCACCAAAGACACGAGGAGAATGTGCAAACTCCACACAGGCAGTGACCCGAGCCGGGAATCGAACCCAGGACCCTGGAGCTGTGAAGCAGCAGTGCTAACCATTGTGCTACCGTGCCACCCATAAGACACGTATCTCAGACAAAAGTCTGAGGTACGTGACCTCAGACTTTTGTATCTTTTTCCTGACGGAAGAAGGTGGTAGAGAAAATGTCCAGGATGCGTGGGATCTTAAATTATGCTGGTTAAATTTAAAATCAAGTTTATTTATTAGTCACAAGAAGGCTTACATTAACACTACAATGAAGTTACTGTGAAGATTCCCTAGTTGTTACACTCTGGTGCCTGTTCGGGTACACTGAGGGAGAACTTAGCATGGCCAATGCACCCTAACCAGTATGTCTTTTGGACTGTGGGACGAAACCGGAGCACCCGGAGGAAACCCACACCGACATGGGGAGAATATGCAGACTCCGGACAGAAAGTGACCCAAGCCGGGAATTGAACCCAGGTCTCTGGCACTGTGAGGCCATGATGTGAAGATGCTGGTGTTGGACTGGGGTGGGTTAGAAGTCTCACAACACCAGGTTAAAGTCCAACAGATTTATTTGGTTGCAAAAGCTTTCAGAGTCTCGCTCCATCTGCGGGTGAGTGAGAATTGTGTTCACAAACAGGGCATTTTAAGACAAAAACTCAATTTACAAGATAATGTTTGGAATATGACTCTTTACAAGTAATCAAGTCCTGAAGGTACAGGCAATGTGAGTGGAGAGAGCGTTAAGCACAGGTTAAAGAGATGTCTATTGTCTCCAGACAGGACAAGTTAGTGAGATTTTGTAAGTAAATCTAAGAATTACGATCAGAACTCCCAGCCACCTGACGAAGGGACAGGCTGTCCCGAAAGCTTGCGGCGTTTGCTACAAATAAACTTTAAGCTGATGTTGTGGGATTTCTTTCAGATTTTGCAAGCCCAGGCAGCAGTGCTAACCACTGTGCCACCTGCGATATGACTATCAGTGAATGTCTCCATCTGAATTGTAATGCCTCCCAAAAAAAAAGACGTTCAAGGTGCAGATTACAGAGGCGTTTGGTCAACTAACAAGGAATGAGATGGTCTCACCTTATTGCTCACAGCTCTTGGGTTCCCCAGCATCATTGATATGGAAATCAATCAGGTGAATAACACAATGTTCAACTTCCAGAGGAGGAATAGTGTATAATAAAGTGTGCTGACAGTAAGGGTAAGTAGCCCATTGAATACATCCATCCAACAGCTTTTATAACAGGTGAGATTCTGGATGGCACCACTTCCAAAGCAGGGTGTGGGGTCATTTGGAAGTGTACCAACTTTTTTTGGGGGGTATTTAATCACCAGCGTCCTCCGGGCCTCAAAGCTCAAACATGGTAAATATTCAGTGCTGATTCAACAATCATGATCTCAGCGCTCAGGAACTGACGCCGTGCAGTGATTAATCTAATTATCACATCTTGGGTACGTAAGGCCATCAGATTGCCTCAATTATTTATATACACAGTTGTCACTCCACTTCCAAACAAAACGAACGCAGAAAAAAAAGGAAATGAAATGCAGAATAAAACATTGGGAGACATCAGCTTTGGATTTGAGGCAGTGAGGTAATTGATTCAATGTCATTGCTTATTATTTTTATGACACGAGGTAGTGGTGTTCAACGATAAGTATCTCTATGACAGCCCGATCAACAGTAACTGTGGAGAAGGCTGTTTCGCCTCAGCAGTTGGCAAAAGTGATTAAATTGTTTAACATGCAACTAAATCATAGAATCCCCACGGTGCAGAAGGAGCCCATTTGGCCCATCGAGTCTGTACTAACCACAATCCCACCCAGGTCCTATTCCCGTAGTGTCACATTTACCCTGCTCATCCCCTCCACACTAGCATCAATTTAACATGGCCAATCAACCTAACTCTTTGGACTCTGGGAGGAAATCAGAGCACCCTGGTGGAAACCCACGCAGGCACGAGGAGAATGTGCAAACTCCACACAGACAGTGACCCAAGCCGGGAATTGAACCGTGATCTCTGTTGCTGTGAGGCAACAGTGCCAGCCACTGTGCCATCGTGGCGCTCTATGGTGCAGAAGGAGGCCGTTTTGCCCATCAAGTCTGCATCCACAACAATCCCACCCAGGCCCTATCCACATAACCCCATGTATTTACCCTGCTAATCCCCCCCGAAACTAAGGGACAATGTAGCATGGCCAATCCATCTAACCTACACATCTGCTCTACAGGATGGCAAGGTGGCATAGTGGTTAGCATTGCCACCTCACAGCGCCAAAGGGACCCGGGTTCGATTTCCGGCTTGGGTCACCATCTGAGTAGAGTTTGCATGTTCTCCCCATGTCTGCGTGGGTTTCCTCCCACAGCACAAAGATGTGCCGGTTAGCTGCATTGGCCGTGCTCAATTCTCCCTCAGTGTCCCCCCCAACGTCAAATCCCATCAGGATTTCATATGTTTCTGAGAAATACTCTTTATCTTCTGCCCACATTAATTACGATACATGGTTTGTCAGGTAGACACGGGGGGTCGACTATTGATGAATCAATAACAACAAACTCTCCTGAGAAAAGTCTGGTATTTGGGGCCGTCAGTTGAACAGATTAGGATATATCTTTAATCTCGGGTTGTGCTGGGAGAGGTAATTAATTGTGTTGATTAACATCAATAACTTCCAAACAGTGTCACTGATTAAGCTCTTTCGCCACATCATTCCTTGAGGCAACAGTGCAAAATGTTCAATAACTGATTGCAAATTATTTGCTAAAATATAACCAAAAACTGTCTTAAAGATATTTTATTGGGCAACCTGTTTCATTTTGTTTCGCAATTTGGACTTCAAGGACGCCTAAGGAAAAGCAGTCACTTATAGTAACGAACATTAATACAAAATTCTATTGTTACATTTCACAGCGATTTATTAGAAGCTAAGAGACCTCTCCAGTAAAGAAAAGAATGAGCAACGTGCAAAGAGGCTTTCCCCTAATTCTAAAATGCAAGGATAGATCCCAGGTTTCATTGTGTCGGAATGACTCGGGAGGAACTTGCTTAAAAATGATGGGGTGGGTTCTAATTGGTGGGTTGCATGGTTATTGGCACTGCCGCCTCACAGCTCCAGACGTCTGAGTTTGATTCCCGGCTTGGGTGACCGTCTGCTCGTTCTCCCCCGTGTCTGCATGTGTTTCCTCCGGGTGCTCCAGTTTCCTCCCACAGTCCGAAGATGTGCAGGTTAGGTGGATTGGCCATGCTAAAGATACCCTCCCCCCTCCCCCCCGGGATGTGTAGGTTAGAGAGATTAGCAGGGTAAATATGTGGGATTACGGGGATAGGGCGTGGCTGGGGTTGTTGTCGGTGGAGGCTCAATGGGCCAAATGGCCTCCTTCTCCACTGAAGGACTTCTATGATTTCTACAAAAACGATGGCGCCAAAACTTCCCGGAATCTTACGTTTCAGTCATCGACATTTGTTGTATAGTTATTCATTGTGTCTAAAAGTTGGCCTATCATTTGCTTGATGGCATCGTGGTATTTTCATTGGGTCTCCAGGGGGTGGGATTTTCCAGCTGCCGCTCTCACCCAAAAGCAGAAAATTCCACCCAAGATCAACAGAGAATTTAGCACTCAGAGGAGCACTCAGAGAGGAATTTCTCTCAAATGCCATCAATTGCCCGATAAAGAACATCAAATCACAACCTTGTCAGCATTTGTATCTATCATTTGAAATGGGAGCTAAATCATTTCTAAATATTGTTTCCCCCCCAGAAACCCAACTAATGTTCTGGGGACCCGGGTTCGAATCCCACCACGGCAGATGGTAGAAATTGAATTCAATAAAAAATATCTGGGATTAAGGATGTACCGATGACCATGAAACTATTGTTGGAAAAACCCGTCTGGTTTAGGGAAGGAAATCTGCCATCCTTACCCGGTCTGGCCTACATCAGATCCACAATGGGACAAGGTTTAGCAGTCTGAGAAAACAATCTTAAGAACAAGATGGCCTTGTGAAGGAGTAGGGTGGGGTTTCCGCTGGGATAAAACATTTTTGGATTGGAAAAAGGGGGTCAACAGTCACATGTTGTTGAACTGAAGGCTGCAAAGCGCCTTATCTCTTGTTCAATTACCCATCTAAACAAGCATTCCCTCCAGTAAGCAGTGGACACTGGTTACAGCGTCCACTCTCTGCCAGACACACTACTGCTTCTTTCGATAGCAATCTGCAAACCTGTGACCTCCATGCCGCACAGTTAGCAGGTGAGTGGGATGACCAACACTCACAAGTGTGTCTCCAAGTCAAACAGTATCCTGAGGCATGTATCGTCTGCCAGTCCCTCATTATCACAGGGTTAAAAATTCTGGATCTTCAAAGAAGTATGGGACTATCCTGGTTATCGCCACCTTCATAGAATCCCGTACATGCCACAAGGGTGTAATTACAACGTGACATGTTTACATGGGTCATTTTCATTAATAAGGCAGGCGTGGGCTTTTCTTAATGAAAAAGAAATCACACAAAAGTGTGACAATAAGGAGTATCATCACCAATAAGAAATATTCTAACCAATGCCCTTTGACTTTCAATGGTGTTACCATCACTGAATCCCTCCAACATCCTTGGGGTTGCCATTGATCAGAAACACAACTGGACTCGCCATTTAAGCACCAAGAGTAGATCCGGGGCTAGGAATACCGAGGCGAATAACTCACCTCCTCACTCCCCAAAGCCTGTCCAACATCTACAGGGAACAAGCTATTCACCAAAGGTTTTAAGCAGAACCTTCCAAACCCATGGCCACTTCCATCTAGGAGGAACAAGGGGCAGCAGATACTTGGGAACACCACCACACCTGCAAGTTCCCCTCCAAGCCACTCTCCATCCTGACTGGGAAATATATCAGCCATTCCTTTGCAGTCACGGGGTCAAAATCCTGAAATTCCCTTCCTAACGGCATTGTGGGTCAACCCACAGCACATGGACTGCAGCGATTCAAGGAGGCAGCTCACCACCACCTTCTCAAGGGGCAACTAGGGATGGGTAATAAATGCTGGCCCAGCCAGCGACACCCATGTCCTATGAATGAATGATAAAAAAAGATTTTGCAGAGTGTAAATTTTCACAGATCCAATTATTTTGCAGAGGAAAATTATGTACTCACAACCTGGATTTAAAATATGGAAAATTATTAGACAAGTCCCCTTCCCTCCCACACCCACTCCATCACAGCATCCTTTCCAGTGGGGGTAGTAACTTGATATTGGTTGCATGCTGAAATCCATGTTCTGTGGGTTGGGATCTTCCAGTCCCAACAATGTCTTTGATGTCTTGTATGGCTCATACCTTCCTTGGCTGGAGAATTCCACAGTGGCATGGTGGCACAATGGTTAACGCAACTGCCTCACAGCACCAGGGACCTGGGTTCGATTCCCGGCTTGGGTTGCTGTCTTTGTCGAGTCTGCATGCCCTTCCCATGTCTGCATGGGTTTCCTCCGGGTGCTCCGGTTTCTTCCCACAGTCCGAAAGGCATACTGGTTAGGTGCATTGACCATGCTAAATTCTCCCTCAGTGTACCCAAACAGGCACTGGAGTGTGGCGACAAGGGGATTTTCACAGTAACTTCATTGCAGTGTTAACGTAAGCCTACTTGTGATTCTAATAAATAAACTTTAAAAAAATGGGGCTATTTCCATGGTCAGGAAGTTTCTGTTGGTGGGAAGGAATGGAAAATCCTTTTATTTGCTCCTTTTGTACTGGAAACAAGCTTGTTTTGTTCCAAGAAATCATTTGACCAGCACGGTACATGAGGAGGAATAAGCTATTTGTTTGTCATGAACTTCAATCACTGCAACCGGTAAAGGCTAGTGATTTACTGGAAATCGCATGGCAGAGACAAGCTTTAAGTTCTGGACCTGTTGTTCTTTTATCTCAGTGTGCTCTGGGGAATAAGCTGAGAGAAAAAGACTGCCCTAACTCGCTCTGTACCTGCCTTGCATGAAATTCCAACTGCGACTATCAGCCTGCAGACAATCAATCCTCATCTGTGTAGAACTTGTTTGCCTGAAAAGTTGAGACAAGAAGTGAATTGATCCAGCTTTCTATTCTCCTGCAGACATCTACTGCAACTGGCAACCTGTCATCGCTCGAGCGAGCTGCAGATCGACAGCGGCGGGACCCTATGAACTTTATCCTTCGTTTTATAAATCTTTTCCTACACAGCCCATCCATGCAGTGACCCTGTCTGTTTGTTTATGCGTTTGTGCTAGTGTATTTATTAAAAAGGGATAAATAATAACGCTTCTATTGTACGATTCTGTGTGAATCAGGACATGTTTTGTTGTAAATCATAATGGGTGAGTGCACGGTGGCACAATGGTTAGTACTTGCTGCCTCACAACATCAGGGGACATGGGTTCAATTCCCGGTTACTGTCTGCGTGGAATCTGCACATTCTCCCCATGTCTGAGAGGGTTTCCTCCGCATGCTCCAATTTCCTCCAACAGTCCGAAAGACATATTGGTTAAGTATATTGGTCGTGCTAAATTCTCCCTCAGTGTAACCAAATATGGGCCAAAGTGTGGAGACTAAGGGATTTTTACAGTAACTTCAGTGCAGTGTTAATGTAAGCCTACTTGTGGCACTAATAAATAAACTTTAATCAGTCATTCCAAGTTTATTGAAGGAAGCGTGGTTTAAAGTTTGTTTTATTCTGAGTCCAACAGCAGTGGAGGTAAATAAATGGTTATTTTGGTGAGTGAATTAATTTCTTAAACTGATAGTAACCCCCCTGCCCCCTGCAGAGTATTAGGGCTGGATAATCTGAACATTTCTCCCTTCCCAGTCATAACAATACAATATGGGTAATGTTACACCTTCAGAGCAGTGCTTGTGGCATTGGATTACATGATATAATATATGGCTCCGATCGATATAAATGAGAGTAATAATTGTTTGTTTGTCCCAAGACGTGGGAAGACTTAATGGCCAATACAGCTATACATTTCCAGAGCTGTGTGTCAGGATAGAAGATTCCATCGATTAATGAAAATGAGGGTTGCCTGCGTCATAAATCTGATGCGGAGATGCCGGCGTTGGACTGGGGTAAACACAGTAAGAAGTCTCACAACACCGGGTTAAAGTCCGACAGGTTTATTTGGTAGCAAAAACTACTAGCTTTCAGGGGACTACTCCTTCATCAGGTAAGTCACCCATAACGCTCAAATGAAACGATCAGGGAGGAATTTCTGTTCCCATTTTTGGTGGGCAGGATTGGCATCAGGAATGGAAAATTTTTATTATTTATTCATTGGACATGGGTGTTGTTGGCTGGTCAGCGTACACATATGACAATACACATCTCTCTGGCCTGTGCCTGATGCTATCTCCACTCACATTGTCTGCACCTTTAAGACTTGAATAGCAGGTTAGCTGTAAAGACTCGCATTCTAATCAGTAATCTGTGCACTGTGTGTGCCTCTTATATGCTCCGTGGGAGACCAGAACTCTCCACTCACCTGACGAAGGGGCAAACCCCGTAAGCTTGTGGGTTTACCTTCAAATAAGCCAGTTGGTCTTTAACCTGGTGCTGTGAGACTTCTTACAGCATTTATTGCCCATCCCGAGTTGCCCTTGTAACTGAATGGCTTGCTCGGCCAATTCAAAGGACAGTTGAGAGTCAACCACATTGCTTTGGCTCTGGACCCACATGTAAGGACGGCAGTTTTCCTTCCCTAAAGGACTTGAGCGAACCAGATGGGTTTTTTTCCGACAACGGTTTCACCAGTAGGTTCTTAATTCCAGGGTTTTTTTTTCAATTGAATTCAAATTCCACCAGCTGCTGTGGCGGGATTCGAACCCGGGTCCCCAGAACATTAGTTGAGATTTTGGATTTATAGTTCACCAGGGCATTGCCTCCTCCAGCCAGTGACGTAACAGGCTGTTCAGCCTCGGAAAAATGAATTAGCATCTAATTACCAGACCTACGTGCCTGATAATCCTTACACAGTGAGCACGTGACACGCTGGTGTGACTTATAACAGGCCTCCCATAGTATGCCCTTAGTAGGCAAAATTTGCTAGAAGAGCTTAGATGAGTTTATTGCTCAGAAGAGCATGCCCTGGCACTGCTGGGCAGATGTTTGGATGTTGGGGGGGGGGAGTTGGCACTGCATTGGGGTCGGGGGAATGCTGCAATGGGATGGGTTTCGGGGGAGGAGGAGCCCGATTCTGATTTATTCTTTTGTATTGGAGCTGTGAGACAACAACGCTAACAACTGTGCCACCATGAGATAGAGGGAGAGAGGGATGGTGTAATGGGAGAGAAGGGACAGACGTGCCTGGGGCATAATTTAGACTCACTGGGGGAAATAATAGGTCTCTAATGGCTGGAGTTTAGGGAAGAGATTTGAAATATAAGTTATATTTTCCAACAAACTAGTCGAAGAGATGTCTGCAAAGCTGTGCATTGAGGTGGTTGCATCATTGAAAGATCTCAATTCTCTGTCACTTTTAAGTAAATAGATGGAAGTCCCTCTGAGGCACATTTAAGATACTTTCGATGCCTCGGCAGACAAACTGAGATGTGCAAATTTAATTTGCTAATGGTGGCTACTAATACTAATACTGAGTAAAAACCCCAAGCTACACAAAGTGCTTGCTTCATTTTGTGCCCGCGCTCTCATTTTCAAACATATTTCTTTCTTCTCACTCGAGATTGGTTTTAGGAAGAGTTTCTGTATAGCGGAATTCCAGCGGGAGAGAAGGGGATTGTTAAATGGCGTGTGGCTCTGTAATAATATCATCGAGGTCCATAGAACCATAGAACCCTACAGTGCAGAAACAGGCCCTTCGGCCCATCGAGTCTGCACCGAACACAATCCCACCCAGACCCTATCCCTACACATTTTACCTGCTAATCCCTCTAACCTACACATCCCAGGACACTAAGGGGCAATTTTAGCATAGCCAATGAACCTAACCCGCACATCTTTGGACTGTGGGAGGAAACCGGAGCACCCGGAGAAAACCCACGCAGACACGAGGAGAATGTGCAAACTCCACACAGGCAGTGACCCGAGCCGGGAATCGAACCCAGGACCCTGGAGCTGTGAAGCAGCAGTGCTAACCACTGTGCTACCGTGCCGCCCTATAAATCCATGAGGTTGACCTCTTGGAGTATGAGCTCAGACACATCCTGGAGCCCAGCGAACTGGCCATGTGGGGTGTGGTGCAGCCAGCAATGTGGGGGGTCGCGGGGCTTGTCAGCAATCAGGGGGCTAGCAGTGCGGGGCTACTGCGCATGCGCTGATCTCGGCGCTGACAGATCGGCAGTGACCCATTCAGCGCTACGCTGCCAGCCTCGCCAGTATCCTCTCCAGTGGTGGCACAATGGTTAGCACCGCTGTCTCACAGCGCCAGGGTTCCAGATTCGATTCCCGGCTTGGATCACTGTCTGTGTGGAGTTTGTACATTCTCCCCGTTTCTGTGTGGGTTTCCTCCGGGTGCTGCGCTTTCCCCTCACACTCCAAAGATGTGTGGGTTAGGTAGATTGGCCATGCTAAATTGCCAATTGGTGTCGGGGGCCTAGCAGGGTAAATGCTTGGAATGGCTGGATGGGATTGTGGTCGGTGCAGCCACGATGGGCTGAATGGCCTCCTTCTGCACTGAAGGGA
Organism: Prionace glauca; assembly: GCA_037974335.1. Taxonomy (NCBI): domain Eukaryota; kingdom Metazoa; phylum Chordata; class Chondrichthyes; order Carcharhiniformes; family Carcharhinidae; genus Prionace; species Prionace glauca. The sequence continues at coordinate 11,307,312 of CM075753.1, read as the reverse complement.
TTCTATGAATAGGTTCCGGTCAATGATTTTAATGAGTTTTCCACTCGGGAACTCTGCACAATGTGGGAGATTCATTTTGAAATTCCCGCTAAAAGAAAACAATGGAATTTACTCCAGTTTTTTATGACAATTCGATGCTTCGAATTTTTCTGGGAGAATCCCACCCAATGTCCTTCGGAAATGGCATTTAGTCAAAGCTCCATTTCCCTTGAAAGGGGAGATTCCGGATTAAACAACCTTTGATGAAATTCAATCGACATTGTACCAAAATGTAGATCCCAACTACCATGTAATTGCGACAATGGTTATATAATAAATTAGGATATCATTTTGGTAATTAATGAAGCTTTAATGAGGGGCAATCAATAGTCAAGAAATGACTAAGACATGTTTGATCAATTATTTACGAATCGCAATTCGACTCTGCAATTATTCTGAAATATTCATTCCCTCCTCAACTTTTACTCTGGCCTAGCCAGGCTACAGATCCCAGTGGTCAATTAATAATTCATTGTGCGCTAATTAATTGTGGCAATGTCAATTTGCTTAAGTGGCAGTGTGCTGCTGGTGAGATACAGAAGCTGTCGGTGGTTCAAGTGGCAGAGAGCTGGATATGGTCAAAGTGTTTCACTTCTAACCAAAACTCCAAAATGAATGTTGCAGGAGTTTTAAAACAAATGCTTTGACCTCTGCCACCTCTGTGTGTTCCCCCACCCCCAGTTACCTGAAACTCTTGGGGTGGCGCAGTGGTTAGCACTGCTGTCTCACAGCACTAGGACCCGGGTTCGATTCCTGGCTTGGGTCACTGTCTGTGTGGAGTTTGCACGTTCTCCCCGTGTTTCCTCCGGATGCTCCAATTTCCTCCCACAGTCCTAAGATGTGCGGGTTAGTGGATTGGCCATGCTAAATTGCCCCTGGGCATCCAAAGATGAGTGGGTTAGGTGCATTGGACATGTTAAATTGCCCCTTAATGTCCAAAGATGTGTAGGTTAGGTGCATTGGCCATGCTAATTTGCCCCTGGGCATTAAAAGATGAGTGGATTAGGTGCATTGGACACGTTAAATTGCCCCTTAATGTCCAAAGATGTACAGGTTAGGTGCATTGGCCATGCTAATTTGCCCCTGGGCATCCAAAGATGAGTGGGTTAGGTGCATTGGACACGTTTAATTGCCCCTTAATGTCCAAAGATGTGCAGGTTAGGTGGATTGGCCGCGGAGACTGGGGGTGCCGAGCTAAGATGCTCTGTCAGCGAGTTGGTACAGACCCGATGGGCAGAATGGCCTCCTTCTGCACTGTTGGGATTCTATGGTTCTGTCTTCCCTGACTTGGAGTAGGTGTCATTATCAAATTGAGGAACAGCCAATGATCAGCATGCTTCAATATCAGGATCTCTCTCCCTCTCTATCGCTCCTTTTCATTCCCTTCCTCTCCATCAACTTGCAATCGTTTTTACACGCGGCTATCACACTATAGTTACACCGTTTGTAGCTTGGCTTTGAGCTGTTATGTCCCAAAGCTCTGAAATTTTCCACTTTTTCCGCCCCCCCCCCCCCCAACTCTACTTTCTTCAATCTGCCTCTTAAAACGTACCTCTTTGACCGAATGGTTAGTCAGCTGCCCTAGTGTCTCCTTATAGTCAAATCTTGTCTGATAACACCTCGGGATGTGTTCCAATTTAAAGATGCTACATAAATGCAAACTGTTTGTGGCATATTACTATTTTTTTTAGAACCTTTTTTTTTTAGATCCCTACAGTGCAGAAACAGGCCCTTCGGCCCATCGAGTCTGCACCGAACACAATCCCACCCAGACCCTATCCCCATATCCCTACACATTTTACCTGCTAATCCCTCTAACCTACACATCCCAGGACACTAAGGGGCAATTTTAGCATAGCCAATGAACCTAACCCGCACATCTTTGGACTGTGGGAGGAAACCGGAGCACCCGGAGTAAACCCACGCAGACACGAGGAGAATGTGCAAACTCCACACAGAGCTGGGTGGGTTTTCCAGTCTATCCTGTGTTCTAACGGCACAGACAGCTCATCATTGGTGATATCTTCCAGTCCCGCTGATGCCTCAGGCACTTGGCATGTTTCACCTGTCCTGTCGACGGCGTAGCTGCTTCCGGGCATCACTTTTGACGGGACTGGAAGATCCCGGGAAGGGCTGGTAAATCCCATACCCACCTGGCGTCGCTTATATCCCAGATTGTTACAGATGCCAAAATTTTAATGATCGCAAGCAGCCATAAAACAGCAGAAAGGAAAGGTCAGCTTGTTGGACATAAAACTGGGTGCGTGTACATGAATAAGAATGCACTGGTTTACAGGCTGCAAGGAGCCAGACAGAGAAAGCAAAAATGTTGAGGTGTGAGATAATGTTACTCTAATTTTGTACCGATCTGATAATCCCTTTCAAGAATGTATACATTCTGTGGACGTGATGTGGAGATGCCGGCGTTGGGGTGGCCACAGTAAAGTCTCACAACACCAGGATAAAGTCCAACAGGTTTATTTGGAATCACGAGCTTTCGGAGCACTGCCCCTTCATCAGGTGAGAGGAGCCATCAACTGGTGAAGGAGCAGCTCTCCAAAAGCTTATGATTCAGAGCCTCCTGTCCACGTGTCCGTCTCAAGGACGTGTGGACAGGACACTCAAGGGTGGACGTGTGGAAAGGGTGGTGTGCTGAAGGCGGGCAAGTGACGGGAAGGTCTGGGTCGTGTTTACAAATGGGAGGGGGGTTTTCAGGATACTGAATTCGATGATCAGTTATGATCAAAATGAGCAGGGTTCGAAGGACTGAATGGCCTCCTAGTTTCTATAAGAAGGTAACAAATCAGGGATGTGCTGATAGGGAACATAGCAGGCAAAATGTGCGCATAAACGCCAGTAAAATAATACTGCAATACAACTAAGCAATTGTCAGCAACACTACCAATAGGAGCGGCACAGTGGTGTAACACTACTTCATCCCTCTTCCCTTTTCTCCCCTTCGCTTCTCCTGTACATTCACCTCTGCCCCATCTTTACTCCAACTCCCCCCCCCCCCCCCCCCCCCACAACATCTCCATCTGTCATAGCTTATAGCTTCTCTGCCTTTTGGGCATTCACACCTTCTATTCTCTCCATGGGCTGCCATTAGCAGCCTTTCCCCTCGTTTCTGTGGCTATGCCTCATCTTTCATTCCCTCACCCTGCAGTATAAATATCTCCCACTTTCTATGGCTTTTAGCTTTGACAAAGGGTCATCTGCACTCGAAACGTCAGCTCTTTTCTCCCCTTACAGACGCTGCCAGAGATTTTCCAGCATTTCCTCTTTTGGTGAGCACCGCTGCCTCACAGCAGCAGGGACCCGGGTTCAATTCCGGCCTCGGATCTGTGTGGAGTCCGCACATTCTCCCCGTGTCTGCGTGGGTTTCCTCCGGGTGCTCCGGTTTCCTCCCACAGTCCAAAAATGAGAGGGGTTCGGTTGATTGGCCGTGCTAAAATTGTCCCTTGGTGTCAGGGGATTAATAGGGTAAAATGTGTGGGGTTATGGGGATAGGGCCTGGGTGTGATTGGGGTCGGGAGCAGGCTCGATGGGCCAAATGGCCCCCTTCTGCATTGCAGGGATTCTGATGATTCCATGAAGAAATAAAGATGTGAAGCTTCTGGAGTGAAATATTTTGTGGTGATCCTTTCGAATTCTCACCCAGTGAAGAGGATCCGGTGCGGTTAAGTTATGCAGCATGAAAATGATTCATCTGAACATCAGAATAAGGTTTGCTGAGCTGTAAGTGATTCTATTAGAAAGCAGAGAACGGAACTAGAGGCAACAAATTTAGCCAAGTTTAATGGCATAGTCACTTAAATTCTGACTCAATTTCTGGCTGTTTCTTAGAAGCAGACAACAAATTCAGATCACTTTACATCTCTGACATTGTAGAAACCCTACAGTGCAGAAAGAGGCCATTCGGCCCATTGAGTCTGCACCGGCAACAGGCCCTGTCCCCACATTTACCTGCTAATCTCTCTAACCTACACATCCCGGGACACTAGGGGGCAATTTAGCTTGGCCAAACCACCTATCCCACATATCTTTGGACTGCGGGAGGAAACCAGAGCACCCGGAGAAAACCCACGCAGACACAGGGAGAATGTGCAAACTCCGCACAGACAATGGCCCAAACCGGGAATCGAACCCGGGTCCCCGGAGCTGTGAAGCAACAAGTGCGAACCACTGTGCTACTCTGATTGCCAGAATAATGTCTAACCATCGCAAGGCACCATTTCACAACTAACCGTTTCACAGCGTTTGTTCAAACTAACCCGCAGAGTCAGATGTTGAAAATATTTCTCTATCAGTGTAAAATGTCCAAAGATGCGTGGGTGAGGTTGATTGGCCGTGCACTTAGTGTCAGGGGCATTAGCACGGTAAATATTTGGGGTTACGGGGATAAGGCCTGGATGAGATTGTTCTCAGTGCAGGGTCTATGAGCCGAATGGCCTCTTTCTGTGCTGTTTTAAAAGTTTATTTATTAGTGAAAAGTTTATTTATTACAATGAAATTACTGTGAAAACCCCCTAGTCGCCACACTCTAGTGCCTGTTCAGGTACACTGAAGGAGAATTAGCATCTAACCAGCATGTCTTTTGGACTGAGGGAGGAAGCTGGAGTACCCAGAGGAAACCCATGCAGACATGGGGAGAATGTGCAGACTCCGTACGGACAGTGACCCAAGCCAGGAATCGAACTCTTGTTCCGGGTGCTGTGAGGTCAGCAGTGCATGGTGGCACAGTGGCACTGCTGCTTCATTTGGCAATGAATTCCATAGGTTCACCACCCTCTGGCTGAAGAACTTCCTCCTCATCTCTGTTCTAAAGAGTTGTCTCTTTACTCTGAGAGCCTGCGATCCTAATCTCTCCCACAGTGTCCTGTAGGTTTCAATGAGATTCCCCCTTCATCCTTCTAAACACCACCCAGAACAGACCCAGAGTCCTCAAACACTCCTCATACGTCAAGCCTTTCATTCCCGGGGTCATTCTTGTGAACCTCCTGTGGACCCTCTCCACGACCGGCACATCCTTCCTTAGATACAGGGCCCAAAATTGCTCACAATATTACAAATGTGGAGTAACTACCATTTGGGTGGCACAGCGATTAACACTGCTGTCTCACAGCGCCAGGGACCCGGGTTCAATTCCCAGCTCGGGTCACTGTCTGTGCGGAGTTCCACATTCTCCTCATGTCTGCGTGGGTTTCCTCTGGGTGCTCCGATTTCCTCCCATAGTCCAAAAGACGTGCTGGTTAGGGTGCGTTGGCCGTGCTAAATTCTCCCTCGGTGTACCCGGATGGAGCGCGGCAACGAGGGCATTTTCACAATAACTTCATTGCAGTGTTAACGTAAGTCTACTTATGACACCAATAAATAAACTTAAAAACTTGTTCCACAGAAAAAGTTACACCGTGTATTCTCCCTGTTTACCAAGCATCAAGACTTCTGTTGCTCAAGGGTTTGGGCTAAAATTAAACATTATCCTCGGAAATATTGAGAAAAATACAACTCTCTCATGCTACTGATACGGAGCCTTTGAAATCTGTTTATGTTCGCACTTTTCATTTTGATATGTCGTTAAAACATCAGGTTTAGAGAAATTTCATTTATTTTTTAACGCTGTACCATCTGTTCCTGGTGCACCCGTGATATTAGCAGAAATAATAAATAGTTATTTCCACAGCCCTTGCACAGGGCAAAGCAAACCCAGTGGGTTAGTTGCATAGAAAATACACTTGAGATGTCAGACATGCAACAGACATCTGATAGCTCAGACAGCTCATTAAATATCGCCACCACACTGACGCAGGCTCCGGATCTGCACCTTGCCTCAAAGGGCAATAAATCGGACAGGCTTCTCCACAGCACATCCCCATAACCTGAGCCCGTAAAATCTACAACGCTGTCAATTTTATTCCATCAGGGCGGCACAGTGGTTAGCACTGCTGCCTCATTGCGATTAGGACCCAGGTTCAATTCCTAGCTTGGGTCGCTGTCAGTGCGGGGTTTCCACATTCTCCCCGTGTCTGCGTGGGTTTCCTCCGGGTGCTCCCGTTTGCCGTCCGATGTTATTTGCTCGAGACGGGATTCTCTGCTCCCGTGGGACTTCCCACTGACGTCGCCCCACACATCCCGCACGGTGGTTGGCACAGCTGCCTCACAACTCAAGGGGCCCGGTTTCGGTCGCCGGCCTTGGGTCACTGTCTGTGTGGAGCCTGCCCGTGTCTGCATGGGTTTCCTCCGTGGTCGTCCAAAAGATGTGCAGGTTAGGTGCATTGGCCGTGCTAAATTGCCCCTTGGTGTCCAGGATGTGTAAATGAGAGGGATTAGCGGGGTAAATGTTTTGGGCGCCGCACCTGCGCAAGGATATTTTGGCCCTGGAGGGAGTGCAGAGGAGGTTTACTAGGCTGATACCGGAGTTGAGGGGATTGAGCTATGAGGAGAGGCTGAATAAACTGGGCTTGTACTCGTTAGAGTTTAGAAGAATGAGGGGAGATCTCATTGAGACGTATAAGATGACGAATGGGATGGATAGGATAGAGGTGGAGAGACTCTTCCCGCTCAAAAAAGACATTAGGACTAGGGGGCACAGCCTCAAGATAAAGGGGGGGCGGTTTAGAACGGTGTTGAGGAGGAACTTCTTCACTCAAAGGGTGGTGAATCTCTGGAATTCTCTACCCGTTGAAGTGGTGGAGGCTGCCTCGCTAAATATTTTTAAGAAACGGGTTGATGGGTTTTTGATAAGAGAGGGGATTAAGGGTTATGGGGAGAGGGTGGGAAGGTGGAGCTGAGCCACGACAGATCAGCCATGATCTTATTGAATGGCGGGGCAGGCTCGAAGGGCTAGATGGCCTACTCCTGCTCCTATTTCTTATGTTCTTATGTTCTTAAATGTGTGGGGTTTTGGGTGGGAGTGTAGCTGGTGCAGACTCGATGGGCTGAATGGCCTCCTTCTGCACTGCAGGGATTCTATGATTCAGCGTGAATGGTCGGAGAATCCCAGCCATTTTTTTTTAATTTATTTTCAGTATGGAGTGTGCTTTGTACACCTGAGAAGCAAATAAACAATGTATTTTGCGAAACCTGTAAATGTGACTGACCCCCATGCTTTATGGGTTTTCCATAATACAATCTCCTCAGCCGTCTGGGACCTCACGCTCCACGGGGATCTGCCAGCGTACCAGGTTCCTTTCTACACGGCTGTGACAGGTTCATTCATCAACAGAACTGAATCAGTTTCTGTTGAAGTGGGTGATTATGACCCTAATTCTCCCTGGACCAGCCGTGCATCAAAACACCCGTCTTACAGAATACTGAAAGGCCCGGATGGCGTGGAAGTGGAGAGGATGTTTCCATTGGTGGGAGAGACCAGAACTCAAGGGCACAACCTCAGAGTGAAGGGGCGCTCCTTTAAAACCGAGGCGAGGAGGAATTTCTTCAGCCAAAGGGTGGTGAATCGTTGCCGCAGAGGACTGTGGAGGCCAGGTCATTGAGTGTACTTAAGACACAGACAGATAGGTTCTTGATTAATAAGGGGGGGGGTCAGGAGTTACAGGGAGAATCATAGAACCCTACAGTGCAGAAAGAGGCCCTTCGGCCCATCGAGCCTGCACCGAGCACAATCCCACCCAGGTCCTACCCCCTTATCATACCCACTAACCTACGCACCTCAGGACACTAAGGGGCAATTTCTTTGCATGGCCAGTCAACCTAACCCGCACATCTTTGGACTGTGGGAGGAAACCGGAGCACCCGGAGGAAACCCACGTAGACACGAGGAGAATGTGCAAACTCCACACGGACAGTGACCCGAGCCAGGAATCGAACCCAGGACCCTGGAGCTGTGAAGCAGCAGTGCTAACCACTGTGCTACCGTGCCACCCACGAGAATGGGGATGAGAACCATATTAGCCATGATTGAGTGACGGAGCAGAGGCGATGGGCCGAATGGTATAATTCTTCTCCTATATTTTATGGTCTAATTCAAAGTTTAGGTTGGGTCAGCCATGAGTGAATGTTGGAGCAGACTCAATGGCCCGAATGGCCTAATTCTGCTCCAATATCTTCTGTTCCTTTAGTGTTCATGACAAGAGTTTGGTACAGAAGAATAAAAACGGAAGACGTGTGTTTATTTAATTTTTCTCAGAAGCTCGCATTGCACTTTACGGACTGGGAGGTGCTTATTTTGAAATATTGGGAGGGATTCTCCCATCCCCTGTGGGGAACGGAGATTTGGCTGAGCGCCAAGTTCCCCATCCTCACCGGCAGTGGGGCGTGAACAGACAGAGAATTCCAGCCATTACAAAGGCAGACAATTTGGGCACAACATGATATTGCCACTAGACTAATAATTCAGAGACCCAAGCGAATGCCCCGGGGATCGTGCGTTAGAATCCCACCATGGCAGATGGTGAAATTTGTATCCTTTGAAATCTGGAATTGCAAGACTAACAAAAACCATGAACTGTTGTCGATTATGGCAAAAAAAAATTGGTTCACTCATGCCATTCAGGGAAGGGAATATGTCACCCTTGGCCGATTCCAGATCCACAGCGATTCGTTGACTCTTAAATGCCTCCTGACTCTCTCAGTACAAGGGCAATTAGGGATGGGCTGTAAAATCTGGCCCAGCTAGTGATACCTGTGAATGAAATTGAGATAAATGTGCACGGTGGTTAGCACTGCTATGTCCCGGTGCTAGGGAACCAGGTTCAATTCTGGTCTGGGGTGACAGTGCGGAGTTTGTACATTCTCCCCATGTCTGTCTGCAGGGGAGTCCGGCCTCTCCTTATAGCTTAGACCCTCTAATCCGGGCAACATCCTGGTCAACCTCTTCTGCACCCTCACCAGTACCATTCCAAATCTACACTCCAGAGATGTCAACTAGTTTTGCCAGTCATATTACTCGAGCGATTATTTCAGCGATTTAACATTATTGCCAGTGTAAAGTTGTGTGAAAGACACAGTTCTTGCAGAAATGGAGCTGAGAAAGAGCTATTAATTAGCTGATAAAGATCCAGCTTTCAAATGAAGACATGTTAATGAGCTACGTCAAAGCTTGAAGTAGATCTCAAACGGTTGGTAAAGTAATTGCTGAAGCTAATTTAATATATTTCTCTCTTCTGACAAGCTACCGGTTCATTTGCCTCCGAGCTATAGCATAATAGTTTCCTGCACTGCTTAAAAGGGTGTTGCAGCTGTCTGCACAATGGCAACTAATTAGCCAGGATTTATTCCTTCCCCACGCACCCATATCATCGCTCTACCTACGGTGATGAAGTGGAAATGGTTCACAGGTGTCCAGATCACCAACAACTGTCCTAGTTCCCCCCCCCCCCCACCCCCTCCCCACCCCCATGCCAACGCTATAGTTAAGAAAGCCCCACCAACGCCTCTATTTCCTCAGAAGGCTAAGGACATTTTTCATGTCTCTAAGACTCTCACCAGATTTTACAGATGCACAGTAGAAAGCATCCGTTCCGGATGTATCGTAGCTTGCTATGGCTCCTGATCTGACCAAAAGCGCAAGAAGCTACAAAGAGTTATGAACATAACCCAGTCCATCACTCAAACCAGCCTCCCATCCATTGACTCTGTCTACACTTCCCGCCACCTCGGAAAAGCAGCCGGCATAATCAAGGGCCCCGTGCACCCCAGGCATAGTCTCTTCCACCTTCTTCTGTTGGGATAAAGGTACAAAAGTCTGAAAACATGTACCAATTGGCTCAAAGATAAGGAACAAAGAAAATTACAGCACAGGAACAGGCCCTTCGGCCCTCCAAGCCTGCACTGACCATGCCTCCTGACTGAACTAAAACCCTCTACCCTTCGGAGACCATATCCCTCTATTCTCATCCTATTCACGATTTTGTCAAGATGTACTCAAAAGTCGCTACCGTATCCACTTCCACTACCTCCCCCCGCAGCAAGTTCCAGGCACCCACCATCCTCTGTGAAAAAACTTGCTTTGTTACATCTCAAGACTCAAGAGCAGCTTCTTCCCTGCTGCCATCAGACTTTTGAATGGACCTACCATATATTAAGTTGATCTTTCTCCACACCCTAGCTATGACTGTAACACTATATTCTGCACTCTCTCCTTTCCCTCTCCCCTATGTACTCTATGAACGGTATGCTCTGTCTGTATAGCACGCAAGAAGCAATACTTTTCACTGCATATTAATACATGTAAGAATAATAAATCAAATCAAACCTGGCCATGTACTGGTGCTTCTAAGATGGTACCATAGTGGTTAGCGCTGCTACCTCAAAGCGCTAGGGTCTTGGGTTCAATTCCCGGCTTGGGTTTTTATGGAGTTTGCACTTTCTCCCTGTGTCTTTGCGGGTGTGTTGGTGTCTTCTTTGTGTCACAAGACTAGTAACGATAGAAAAGCTGGAGCATATAAAGAGGCCACTCAGCCCATTGTGTCTACCTGCCCATTCTAATCCCACTGAGGCAAGGCTTAAAATACTCATTTACATCACGTGATGGCCCAGTGGTGTTATCGTAGACTATTAATCCAGAAGCCCCGCTAATGTTCTGGGGACCCGGGTTCAAATCCCACCATGGCAGAAGGTGGAATTTGAATTCAACAAAAAATATCTGAAATTAAGAATATACTGATGACCATGAAACCATTGTCGATTGTCGGAAAAACCCATCTGGTTCACTAATGCCCTTTAAGGAAGGAAATCTGCCATTCTTACCTGGTCTACTAATGGAGATACCTTCTCCATGTCACTCTATCCAGGCTTTTCAGTACTCTGTAGATTTCAATGAGATTCCGTGACCCCACAGCCCCGCTGACCTTCTAAACTCCATCGAGTGCAGACCCAGAGTCCTCAAACACTCCTCATACATCAAGCCTTTAATTCCTGGGATCATCCTTGTGAACCTCCTCTGGACCCTCTCCAAGGCCGGCATATCCTTCCTTAGATACGGGGCCCAAACCTGCTCACAACATTCCAAATGTGGAGTAGCTACTATTTGGGATGGCACAGTGGTTAGCACTGCTGCCTCACAGCATCAGAGACCCAGGTTCGATTCCCGTCTTGGGTCACTGTCTGCGCAGAATCTGCATGTCCTCCCAGTGTCTGCGTGGGTTTCCTCCAGGGGCTCTGGTTTCCTCCCAGAGTCCAAAGATGTGCAGGTTGGGTGGGTTGGCCATGCTAAATTGCCCCGAAGTGTCAGGGGGACTAGCTAAGGTAAATACATGTTAGATGCTAGGCTCACCAAAGCTGGAAATCACCCCCAGTGAACTTTGATTTGATGACAATTCATTTTACAGCTTCGTACAAGTCGATTAGATGCATTCTTGAGCCAATCAACAGCTGTCGGGTATATTATTTTTATAAGCAACTTCCTCACAACCCTACAGTGGTTAGTTAGCATTGCTGCCTCACATCACCAGGGATCTGGCTTCAATTCCCGGCTTGGGTCACTGTCTGTGCGGAGTCTACACATTCTTCCGTCTGCATGGGTTTCCTCTGGGTGCTCTGGCTTCACCCCTCCTATATCTGAAAGACGTGCTGGTTAGGTTGATTGGTTGTGTTAAATTGCCCCTAGCGGGAGGGGGGGGGGGGGGGGGATTGGCAGGGTAAATATGTGGGGTTGGGGGGATAGTTGGGATTATGCAGAGCCGATGGGCCAAATGGCCTCCTCCTGGCACTGTAGGGATTCTGTGATCCATGACTGGGGGATTTTCACAGTAACTTGATTGCAGTGTTAATGTGAGCCTACCTCTGAGTAATAAACTTTAAACCCTCTGGTAGTGAATGGATAAGAAGTGAATTTTTCCCGATCTTGTACAGCGTTGTGAGCAATGATATTAAAGTTGCCCTCAAAGTCAATTTAAACCTTGCTTTCAGAGCAAACCAATCAAAACTCTGTCCTGGTAGCCACCAACAACACCTTATCTTTCTTGGAATGGAATAGTTGTGTGTCTTACATTCTACAGCATGCGTGGTATCTCATTCCGAGATTAGTACTCATTCTAATACATCAGCTTGGTGGAAATGATTGATATGAACTCAGAAAAAGGTATTTCATTCTCAAACAGGATGTGTCCCTGATGTTGCTTTGCATGGCGAAACTGACTTGTAGATCGTAGAACCCTACAGTGCAGAAAGAGGCCCTTCGGCCCATTGAGTCTGCACCGAACACAATCCCACCCAGGCCTTACCCCCATATCTCTACATATTATACCCACTCAACCTACACATCCCCAGACACCGAGGGGCAATTTCTTAGCATGGCCAATCAGCCTAACCTGCACATCTTTGACTGGGAGGAAACCGGAGTACCTGGAGGAAACCCACGCAGACACGAGGAGAATGTGCAAACTCCATGCAGACAGTGACCCGAGCCGGGAATCAAACCCAGGATCCTGGAGCTGTGAAGCAGCAGTGCTGACCACTGTGCTACCGTGCCACCCGTCTGTCACCTCACTGTCCCTTTCATGCATCCCTGCTTTCCTCATCACCAAGGTGTCACTCTTGGCAACACCTCCTGCAGTCATCGGCTGAGGCTTTTCGCCCTCGTTAGTGCAGCTTGCTAGCCCGTGTTAGGATGAGCTCGTAGCCTGTCCGTAACTTTAGGCTGCCCACGCTGAAGGGTAATTCCAAAAGGCAGCCAGGTTCACACAAAATAAAATGGGGGATTAATGCTTAGAACTTGGGTGACATGGTGGCACAGTAGTTAGCATTGCTGCCCCTCAGCGCCAGGGACCCAAGGATTCGATTCCCAGTCTTGGGTCATTGTCCAAGCAGAGTCTGCACGTTCTCCCTGTGTCCACGTGGGTTTCCTCCCACAGTCTGAAAGACGTGCTGGTTAGATGCATTGGCTAAATTCTCCCCCAGTGTACCCGGACAGGCGCCGGAGTGTGGCCACCAGGGAATTTTCACAGTAACTCCATTGCACTGTTAACGTAAGCCTGCTTGTGACACTAATAAACAAACCTTAAATTTTAGGGAAGGAAGTCTGCTGTCCTTACCTCCTGGTCTGGCCTACATGTGACTCCAGAGCCACTGCAATGTTCTCCAAAGGCAACTAGGGATAGGTAACAGATACTGGCCAGCCAGCGATGCCCCATCCCATGAAGGAATAAAACAATCTTCAGATACGCCATATGGAAACTTTTCATTACGTTAAAGACCTCTGTAAGATCACTCCTTAGTGTGGATAGCTAATGAGACATTTCTTTTTACTGAAAACGCACAGTGGCACATTGATGATTCCAGAGCCACAACAATGGGACACATCTTTGGACACCAAGAGGCAATTTAGCATGGCCAATCCACCTAACCTCTTATCTTTAAACAGTAAGGGGCAATTTATCGTTGCCAATCCACCTAACCTGCATATCTTTGGACACTAAGGGGCAATTTAGCATGGCCAATCCACCTAACCTGCACATCTTTGGACACTAAGGGGCAATTTAGCATGGCCAATCCACCTAACCTGCACATCTTTGGACACTAAGGGACAATTTAGCACGGCCAATCCACCTAACCTCTTATCTTTAAACAGTAAGGGGCAATTTATCATGGCCAATCCACCTAACCTACATATCTTTGGACACTAAGGGGCAATTTATCATGGCCAATCCACCTAACCTCTTATCTTTGGACACTAAGAGGCAATTTTACATGGCCAATGCGCCTAACGTATATATCCGTGGGAGGAAACTGGAACACTGGGAAGAAACCCATGCTAACACAGGGAGAACATGCAAACTCCACCCAGTAGTGAAGGCCCTTGGATTTTATGGATACGACAGGTTATTCCCATGGAGATCGAGCAGTTATATCAATACAGTCAACCACTGTGCTGCCCCTAAATGACATTAGTGAACCAGATGGTTTTTTTTTTCCGATAATCAACAATGGTTACATGAGTAAATTCTTAATTCCAGATATTTTTTGTCGAATTCAAATTCCCATGGCGGGATTTGAACCTGCGTCCCCAGAACGTTAGCTGAGCGATAATACCACAAGGCTGTCACCTCCTGAATCTTATTCAGGCAGATGGGTGATAAACACCAGCTGTCAGTTATCTCTGCTCATTAACAGATAGAACAGCGTAAAGGCAAAGATTTGGAGAAACGCAGAGCCCTGATCATCTTTAATGAGATCAGTAGACACGCTTGAGGAGAGATGCGCTGAAAGAGATCTTGGTGGCTCTCAAGAGATTGCTCTGTGGACCAAGAGGATATTTACAAGGGTGCTTTGATCAGGCCTGTAATCACTTGAAAAGAATTTAGGATCAAATGACCTCTATGGATAAGTACTTAAGAGTGATAGCAGTTGTCTCAAGTGTTTGCTTTAGTCCTTGAGAATACAAGAGGACTTGGAATGACAAATGGGTCAAAAGATTATCCATGTTTTCCATAGATTACTCAACCCATCAATTTTGTCTTTTAAAAAGCATTTAGACAGTTACATGTCTAAGACGGGTACAGTGATATTGGCCAACGCAGGCAATTGGGACTAACCTAGTGGTTAGCATGGACAAGTTGGACCGAAGGGCCTGTTTCCAGGCTGTAAACCTCTATGACTTTATGATTATGACTATCATGGACTTTATAAAACTCGGCTAACCTGGGAAAAAACTTTGACAGATGTTCTCTCTGATTTACCCTCATATTTTTTACATGCAGTAGGCCGTGTTTTTGGTACCTGCCTTAAGAGGGGCTGTGGGAGGAAACTGGAGCCCCACAACCCCATGCATTTACACTAGCTAGTCCCCCTGATACCTGGGTCAATTTAGCATGGCCAATCCACCTAACCCGCACATAAAGTAAAAGCAAAGTAACAAGTTTATCAGTCACAAGTAAGCCGACATCAACACCGTGAAAATCCCCGAGTCACTTCACTCCGGTGCCTGTTTGGGTACACTGAGGGAAAATTTAGCACGGCCAATGCACTCTAACCAGCACATCTTCAGACTGTGGGAAGAAACTAGGGTAGGAAACCCAGGCAGACACAGACGCAGAGAATGTGCAGACTCCACACAGACAGTGACCCAAGCCGGGAATTGAACCCGGGTCCCTGGCGCTGTGAGGCAGACACAGACGCAGAGAATGTGCAGACTCCACACAGACAGTGACCCGAGCCGGGAATTGAACCCGGGTCCCTGGCGCTGTGAGGCAGCAGTGCTAACCACTGCGCCATCCATCTTTGGACTGCAGTGAGACCTTTCTATATTTAGGGAGTTCCTTTTAATGCAGTGTATGCCAGTGTTGAAGTGGATGCGAGTGGAAACTCTGGAGTAATTGTAGGACGGAACTGGATGCTATTCCGGGGGGAATGGCATGGCCTGTTGTGCAGGAAGGACTGAGATGATCTTTCTCCCACGTATTTGACTTACTGTCTGTGACCTGGACGCAGTATTACAGAATTGAGCCAAGAATCTGCTTCACACAGGCACTGCTTTGGGCAGGAGCTGGATTCAGAATACAAGTTTGGCTTGATGTTTGTTAGTTTTACACTCACGTCCCCCCATTCTGTGCTCGCTTAGTCCAGCTAGGCTAATTAGTCGATTTGCACTGTTGCTTCCCCTCGGACTGTGTTTCGGAGAGACGTTTGAAGGTGGACGTTTGAAGGAGAAATATTTCCCCTCTATCTTACTCAGGCTTACTCTCCGCCCTATCCCCATGACCCCATGCATTTAGCTTAGCCAAGCCCCCAAACCTGCACATCTTTGGACACTAAGGGGCAATTTAGCATGGCCAATCCACCTAACCTGCACATCTTTGGACACTAAGGGGCAATTTAGCATGGCCAATCCACCTAACCTGCACATCTTTGGACACTAAGGGGCAATTTAGCATGGCCAATCCACCTAACCTGCACATCTTTGGACACTAAGGGGCAATTTAGCATGGCCAATCCACCTAACCTGCACATCTTTGGACACTAAGGGGCAATTTAGCATGGCCAATCCACCTAACCTGCACATCTTTGGACACTAAGGGGCAATTTAGCATGGCCAATCCACCTAACCTACACATCTTCGGGCACTAAGGGGCAATTTAGCATGGCCAATCCACCTAACCTACACATCTTCGGGCACTAAGGGGCAATTTAGCATGGCCAATCCACCTAACCTGCACATCTTTGGACACTAAGGGGCAATTTAGCATGGCCAATCCACCTAACCTGCACATCTTTGGACACTAAGGGGCAATTTAGCATGGCCAATCCACCTAACCTACACATCTTCGGGCACTAAGAGACAATTTACCATGGCCAATCCAACTAACCCTGACATCTTTGGACATTAAGGAACAACTTAGCATGGCCAATCCACCTATCCTGCACACCTTTGGTTGATCTTGCTCAATTCCACTTTCCTGTCCTATCTCCTGAGTTCACGCACTGCTCAAGTATGTCATTCCATTCTCAACATCTGAGAATCCACAGACCACCAGGAGAATTTCAAAGATTCTGAACCGTCTGAGTGAAGTAATTTCTCGTTATCTGAGTCCTAAATCCCTACAGTGCAAAGGGAAGCCTTTTGGCCCATCGAGTTTACACCAGCTCTTTGAAAGAGCATCCTCAGCTCTGCCTGATCCCAGAAAGCCCACGCAATCCAACTAACCCGCGCATCTTTGGACTGTGGGTGGAAACCGGAGCACCCGGAGGAAACCCACGCAGACATGGGGAAAACATGGGGCTGAAGTTATTCCAGGAATTCTGCCAGCTAATACTGGCTATAATGAGGATGGATGAAGTGTGCAGGTCACAAATTAGTTTCTCACAGCGTGTGTTTAAGGGTAGGTACTCTGGGGAAAAGCTTTATCAAGGCTCCAAGTGCATGACCACTGCATCAAAGAACTTTATCATTGCCAATTCACCCTCAAGCTGTAGACTATTTGAAAAGTGGCCCAGAAAATAAGCTCAACACCCCACTATTGTGTGTAATTCGCCTGTCGCTTATTTGATTATAAACTTGGATACAACTCAGCCACTTGGCTCCCACTCATCTATGAGATCTTCGATCCGTTAACGCAGTGCCAGCACTTAGCACAGTCATGACACCGTAACACAAGGAAGGCGGAGTGGCACAATAGCACAGTGGTTAGCGCTGCTGCTTCACAGCACCAGGGACCTGGGTTCGATTCTGGCCTTGGGTGACTGTGGATTTTGCATGTATCCGTGTGGGTTTCCTCCAGATTTTGTTCTGGTTTCCCCCCCCACGGTCCAAAGATGTGTAGGTTAGGTGGATTGGCCCCTAAAGTGCCCCTTAGTGTCAGAGGGATTAGCAGAGTAAACATAGCGAAGGGGATTAATTCATAGCGAGGGGGATTGAATATAAAAGTAGGGAGGTCTTGCTGCAGCTGTATAGGGCATTGGTGAGGCCGCAGCTGGAGTACTGTGTGCAGTTTTGGGCGCCGCACCTGCGCAAAGATATTTTGGCCTTGGAGGGAGCGCAGAGGAGGTTTACTAGGCTGATACCGGAGTTGAGGGGGTTGAGCTATGAGGAGAGGCTGAATGAACTAGGCTTGTACTCGTTGGAGTTTAGAAGAATGAGGGGAGATCTCATTGAGACGTATAAGATGATGAATGGGATGGATAGGATAGAGGTGGAGAGACTCTTCCCGCTCAAAAAAGACAGTAGGACTAGGGGGCACAGCCTCAAGATAAAGGGGGGGCGTTTTAGAACGGAGTTGAGGAGGAACTTCTTCACTCAAAGGGTGGTGAATCTCTGGAATTCTCTACCCGTTGAAGTGGTGGAGGCTGCCTCGCTAAATATTTTCAAGAAGCGGGTTGATGGGTTTTTTATAAGAGAGGGGATTAAGGGTTATGGGGAGAGGGCCGGAATGTGGAACTGAGCCACGACAGATCAGCCATGATCTTATTGAATGGCGGGGCAGGCTCAAAGGGCCAGATGGCCTACTCCTGCTCCTATTTCTTATGTTCTTATGTTCTTACATGGGGTTACGGGGATAGGCCCTGCATGGGATTGTTGCTGGTGCAGACTCGATGGAGTGAATGGCCTCATTTCTGCATTGTCAGGAGTCTATGAACTATGAGTGGGCCAATCTGAAACAAGTATCTCACTTTAGCCTTCGTCGTCAACACCCAGCCTCTCCTTATAACTCAAACCATCAAGTCCCTGTTGCATTTTCTTCCGTGGGGAAAAAGGTACAAAAGTCTGAGAAGCAACTCAAGAACAGCTTCTTCCCTGCTACCATTAGACTTTTGAATGGACCTACCTTCTCTTAAGGTGACCTTTCTCTACACCCTAGCTACGAGTGTAACACTATATATTTTGCACCTTCTACTTTCCTTCTCTGCTATGTACTCTACGAACAGTATGCTTTGTCTGTAACGAGCACAAGAAACAATACTTTTCACTGCATCCCAATACATGTGCCAATAATCTTAGAATCATACAGCGCAGAAGAGCCCTTTGGCTCATTGAGTCCGCACCAATACATTAGAAACACCTGCACTCCCACCTCGTCCCATCTGCCAGCACTTGGCCTGTAGCCTATGATGTGCCAAGAGCTCATCCAGGCACGTTTTAAAGGATGTGAGGTATCCCGCCTCCACCACCCTCCCAGACACTCACTCACTCACACTCTCACTCACACACACACACATACACACTCACACACACTGACACTCACACACACTCTCACTCACACACACTGACACTCACACACACACACACACTCACACTGACAGTCACACACACACACACACACACTCACACACACATACACACTCACACACACTGACACTCACACACACACACACACACTCACACACACATACACACTTACACACACTGACACTCACACACACACACATACACACTCACACTCTCACTCACACACACACACTCACACACACATACACACTCACACACACTGACACTCACACACACACACATACACACTCACACTCTCACTCACACACACACACACACTGACACTCACACACACACACATACACACTCACACTCTCACTCACACACACACACATACACACTCACACACACTGACACTCACACACACACACACACACACTCACACTGACAGTCACACATATTCACACACACACACTCACACACACATACACACTCACACACACTGACACTCACACACACACTCACACTCTCACTCACACACACACACACACTCACACACACTGACACTCACACACACACACATACACACTCACACTCTCACTCACACACACACACTCACACACACATACACACTCACACACACTGACACTCACACACACACACACACACACTCACACTGACACTCACACACACATACACACTCACACACACTGACACTCACACACACACACACACACTCACACTGACAGTCACACACATTCACACACACACACTCACACACACACATACGCACTCACACACATAGTCACACACCCCACACGTATGCACTTACACAACATGTGCACACCCAATACTCATGCACTCACACCGACACATGCGCACCCATGCACTCACAAACATGCACTCACAAACATGCACTCATACACACTCACACTCACACACATACACACAGACACTGCTGGCAGTGGAGTGGAGGCGCTGGTGGGGAGGTCTTGGGGGCATCAGGTAGTTTCTTTCACCACTGGAACGGGCTGTGTGTCGAATGTGAAAATCCAACCCCTTTTGGCTTTTGGGCTACCCTCTTGAAAATTCTATGGATGATGATAATCCTTGGGGTGGCACAGTGGTTAGCACTGCTGCCTCACAGCGCCAGGGACCAGGGTTCGATTCCAGCCTCAGGTCATTGTCTGTGCGGAGAAGTTCATAGAGTCCACAGGAAGGGAATTTCCAGCAAGCACTCACCCCTTACCAAGGCTGGAAAACCCTGCCCAAGGTCAACAGAGCTTGTCCTGTTTGGGCAGGAAAGGAAAACACCTCCCAGAGTCTCACAGTGCAAAAAAGATCCACATGGAGGACTCACATTTCGTTAATGACCCTTTACACTCAGTGTGATCTTTCATCTCTACCTCTCATACTCATAGGGCAGAAAAAGACCCTTCAGCCCATCATGTCTGTGCATTAATCTATTCTAATCCCATTTTCCAGCACTTGGTCTGTAGCCTTGAACGCTGTGACATTTCAAGTACTCATCTAAATGTGATGAGGATTCCTGTCTCTACTGCCCTCTCAGGCAGAGAGTTCCAGATCCCCTCTGGGTGAGAAAGTGTTCCCTCGTAATCATAGAATCACAGAAACCCTGCAGTGCAGAAAAAGGCCATTTGGCCCATTGAGTCTGTACCGATCACAATCTCACCCAGGCCCTACCTTCATATTCCTACACGTTTACTCACTAATCTCTCTAAGCTGTGCATCTCAGGCCACTAAGGGGCAATTTTAGCACGGCCCATCAACTTAACCCTCACATCTTTGGATATAACCTCCTGCCCCTTACCTTACATCTATGTCCCCAGTTATTGGCCTCTCTCGAAGGGAAAATGTTTCTTCCTATCTATGTCCTTCATCACTTTGTGCACCTCGATCAGCCTTCTCTGCTTGAAGGAGAACAGCCCCAGCCTCTCTTCATCGCCTTGAGTGGCACAGTGGGTAGCACTGCTGTCTCACAGTGCCAGGGGCATGGGTTCGATTCCTGGCGTGGGTCACTGTCTATGTGGAGTTTGCACGTTCTCCCTGTATCTGCCTGGGTTTCCTCCGGGTGCTCGGGTTTCCTCCCAAGGTCCAAAGATGTGTGGGTTAGATGGTTTGGCCATTCTAAATTGCCTCTTAGTGTCAGGAGGGTTAGCAGGGTAAATGTGAGGTGTTACGGGAACAAGGTTTCTAGGTGGGATTGCAGTCAGTATGGACTCGCTGGGCCGAATGGCCTCCTTCGGGACTGCAGGGATACTAAGAAAAGCTCCAGCCCAGGTAACATCCGGTGACCATATTAAATTCTCCTCTGTCATTTTAATAGAAACACAGAAGATGGGTGGCACGGTAGCACAATGGTTAGCACTGCTGCTTCACAGCTCCAGGGTCCTGGGTTCAATTCCCAGCTCGGGTCACTGCCTGTGTGGAGTTTGCACATTCTCCTCGTGTCTGCGTGGGTTTTCTCCGGGTGCTCCAGTTTCCTCCCACAGTCCAAAGATGTGCGGGTTAGGTTGATTGGCTATGCTAAAATTGCCCCTTAGTGTCCTGGGATGTGTAGGTTAGAGGGATTAGCAGGTAAATGTGTAGGGATATGGGGATAGGTTCTGGGTGGGATTGTGTTTGGTGCAGACTCGATGGGCCGAAGGGCCTGTTTCTGCACTGTAGGGTTCTATGTTCTAAGATAGGAGCAGGAGGAGGCCATTCGACCCTTCAAACCTGTTCTGCCATTCATCACGATCACGGCCGGTTGTCGAACTCTAATAGCCTAATCCTGCTTTCTCCCCATATCCTTGATCCCGTTTACCCCAAGTGCTATATCCAGCCGCCTCTTGAATACATTCAATGTTTTGGCATCAACTATTTCCTGTGGTAATGAATTCCACAGGCTCACCACTCTTTGGGTGAAGAAATGTCTCCTCACCTCCATCCTAAATGGTCTATCCCGAATCCTCAGACTGTGATCCCTGGTTCTGGATTCCCCCCACCACCAGGAACATTCTCCCAGCATCTACCCTGTCTGGTCCTGTTAGAATTTTATAAGTCTCTGCGCAATCTCCCCCTCATTTGTCTGAACTCCAGCGAAAACAATCCTAACCTAGTCAATCTCTCCTCATACATCAGTCCCACCATCCCCGGAATCAGCCTGGTAAACCTAATACAGGTCTTTAACTGTCAAGAAATAAACTTAGAACATCCCGAAAGAAAGAAATTTATAACATCCCTGTCTGAGGCTGTACAAGGCGCTGGTCAGGCCCCATTTGGAGTATTGTGAGCAGTTTTGAACCACATATCTAAGGAAGGATGTGCTGGCCTTGGAAAAGATCTTGAGGAGGTTCACAAGAATGATACTTGGAATGAGGAGCTTGTCGTACGAGGAACGGTTGAGGACTCTGGGTCTGTACTTGGAGTTTAGAAGGGGGGGTCTTATTGAAACTTACAGGGTACTGCGAGGACTGGGTAGAGTGGATGTGGAGGGAATGTAGGAAAAACGAGAACCAGAAGTCACAACCTCGGGCTAAAGGGACAATCCTTTAAAACAGAGATGAGGAGGAATTTCTTCAGCCAGAGAGTGAGGAATGTGTGGAACACAGAAGGCTGTGGAGGCCAGGTCATTGAGTGTCTTTAAGACAGAGATAGATAGGTTCTTGATTAATAAGGGGGTCAGGGATTATGGGGAAAAGGCAGGAGAATGGGGATGAGAAAAATATCAGCCATGATTGAATGGCAGAGCAGATGGGCCGAGTGGCCTAATTCTGTCCCAATGCCTCGTGGCCTTATGTTGAAATAATGGAGAGACCCTCTTATTAAGTAACAGCACTGACAGTAATTCCCTGGCTACAGCGCTCAATTTGTTGTCTGATATTTTCTTACAGGTACCAATATTGTACATTCTTATTAAATGCGACAACCACATTTCTTTTGCCACTCAAATCACAATATCGGTGGCATCTGTCTGACAGATATCAACCTTATGATAGATGAATCAGTAGGGTGAATTCTCTGCTGTTCTGTTATGTTGCTGGTTTGTAAAAACCCATGCGTAATCTGTCAGCAAAATTTCCCTAATGCACATTACTTGTGAGTTTGCTTTGGGACGACTAATTGTTATTCAATTCTTTTTCTTTTTCTCTTGTACAGTCCTCAGACAGTCTTTTCTCCAACAACCCGGAAGGAGAACTACAAAAATAATGACAAGGTTTATTATTTTTTTACAAAATAAGAGCCCCAGTGAATTATTGCAATGCATTACGTGCTATTCACAATGAATCTGATGGCTAACATAAGAAGTAATTATTCATTCGATATCAGAAAATGGAAGGATTTAAAAAACTGATCAAGGGTGGGGTTCATAGAATGACGATGAATCATAGAATCTCGACAATGCAGAAAAAGGCCATTCGGCCCATTGAGTCTGCACTGATCACAGTCCCACCCAGGCCCTATCCCCATTACCCATGCATTTACCCTAGCTCATACCCTCTAACGTTAAGGGGCAATTTAGCATGGCCGGTCCACCTAACCCGCACATCTTTGGACTGTGGGAGGAAACCAGAGCACCCGGAGGAAACCCACGCAGACACGGGGAAAACGTCCAAACTCTAAAGTCATGAATCGGACCCGGGTCCCTGGTGCTGTGAGGCAATAGTGCTAACCACTGTGCCACCCCGGATTCTCCAATCCCGCACGTTCCGTCACTGCTGCCAGGGGACTTTGGCACTCAGCCGGGAATTTGCAGCTCAGCTGAGAATTTGGCGCTCAGCCGAGACTCCATTCACTGCAGCGGGACTAGAGAATCCCAGTCATGGGTGAGATCAGCGAATTCCGGTTTATATCTGCCTTTGGTTTATTTCAAAGATATGCATCAGTATCTGGAATTAAGAAGCTACTGATGACAGTGAAACCATTGTCGATTGTCGGAAAAACCCATCTTTGTTTATTGAATTCAAATTCCATCACCTGCTGCAATGGGGTTCGAACCAGGGCCCCAGAGCATTAGCTGAGTTTCTGGATTAATAGTCAAGCAATAATACCAGTGGGCTACCACCTCACCTAAACCTGATGGATGAGTGGGGCCAAAGAAGCTTGCTTCCATGCTGTATATCTCCATGAATCTATTAATGTTGTGTGCCTCAGTGTCAAACTTGCCAGGGACCCGGGTCCGATTCACAGCTTTGGATTTGCACATTCTCCCCGTGTCTGCGTGGGTTTCCTCCAGGTGCTCCGGTTTCCTCCCACAGTCTAGAGATGTGTGGGTTAGGAGGGTTGGCCATGCTAAATTGCCCCTTAGTGTTAGAGGGGACGAGTTAGGGTAAATGCATGGGGTTATGGGGATAGGGTGAAATGCATTTGGATGTCAAAGATGCTACTTAATTACAAGTTGTTGTTGCAGTGGTAGTCTTATAACAGCTCCAGAGCCTGAGAGTTGATTTGATTTTGATTTGATTTATTATTGTCAGATGTATTAGTATACAGTGAACAGTATTTCTTTTTGCGTGTGATACTGACAAAACATACCGTTAACAGAGAAAAAAAGGAGTTCAGAATGTAGTGTTACAGTCATAGCTAGGGTGTAGAGAAAGATCAACTTAGTGCGAGGTAGGTCCATTCAAAAGCCTGACTGCAGCAGGGAAGAAGCTGTTCTTGAGTCAATTGGTACATGGTCTCAGACTTTTGTATCTCTTTCCGACAGAAGAGAGTATATCCGGGATGTGTGGAGTCTTTGATTATGCTGGCTGCTTTTCCGAGGCAGCGGGAAGTCAATGGATGGGGAATAGGTTTGCATGATGGATTAGGCTACATTCGTAGTTTCTGGCACAGCAGAATCCATCACAAGCTGTGATACATCTGGAAAGTTTGGAAACTCAGAACGGAATTTTTCCTGTCCTGCCTACCACAGAAACTGTAACAGGTGGGGCACCGTCCATGCAAAGGTCCATTGACCTTGGTGGGACGGAGTGGAGGAGTTTTCTGGCCATGGGGCGAGTGTGACTGGCAAACTCCACCCCAAGCCTCCTCTTAAAAGTAAAGTAAAGTTTATTTATTAATGTGACAAGTAGGCTTACATTAGCACCGCAATGAAGTTACTGTGAAAATCCTGTAGTCGCCATACTCCGACATCTGTTTGAGGGGCAATTTAGCATGGCCACTCCACCTAACCTTCACATCTTTGGATACTAAGGGACAATTTAGTATGGCCAATTCACCTAACCTGCACATCTTTGGACACTAAGGGACAATTTAGCATGGCCAATCCACCTTAACTGCACATCTTTGGACACTAAAGGACAATTTAGCATGGCCAATCCACCTAACCTGCACATCTTTGGACACTAAGGAGCAATTTAGCATAGCCAATCCACCTAACCTGCACATCTTTGGACACTGAGGGGCAATTTAGCATGGCCAATCCACCTAACCTGCACATCTTTGGACACTAAGGGACTACCCACCGAACCGGCACATTTTTGGGGTGTGGGAGGAAACTGGAACTCCAGGAGGAAATCTACGCGGACACAGGGAGAACATGCAGACTCCACCCAGATAATGGCCCAAAGTCCCAGGAATCGAACTCGGGTCCCTGGCACTATGAAGTTCCAGTGTTAACCACTGTGCTGCCCCTTGTAGTCCTTAAGAAACCCAGGTAATGAGTTGCAGTGTAATTCCAAAATGCAGCATTGGCTCCTGCTCTGCTTAATCGCAAGTCAACCTGGAAGTGCCGTTTGCTCGTGTTCCTGGTGCCCCGGGAGTTCGAAACACTTCCCTTCCGTCTGTGAGCTGACTAACTGATGTCCTTCATGTTGGGGAAATGGGATTGTCACGGTTTAGTTCTGTATCGTAGCAAAGGGTTCAAATACAAGTCAAAACTGAGAACAGGAGGAGATGGAGGGGAAGTGAAACAATATTGTTTAACGTGAAGAGCGATATTCCTGTGGGGCTACATCTTTAGAAAACATTATTGAACTGAATAGAGCTATTGGAGAGACCCAGAGAGTGTTTCTTCCACACGCCGAAACAATCCAAAGATCTTCACAGGCAATGAAGTACTTTTAAACTGCCAATACGTTTGTGATCTAACGAACAGTGGCTGCTCAATGCACAGCAAGATCCCATTAACAGCAGTACAATGAACGAACAGGTCATTTGTTTTAACAACATTGATTGAGGGATAAATATTGGCCGGAATTCTCTGGTCGAGGATTCTCCAGCCCCGCCAGGTTCCCGCCGGAGTGTGTTGGCATTAATGGAAATTCCCATTGTTAGCGGCAGGGGCGGAGAATCCCACCGCTAGCCAATCATGCGCCACCTCCTGCAGGCAGGAAACACGCGGCTGGGAGAATCCCACCCATGAATGTGGAGATTTCCGCTTGGAGATCTTTGGCATTCTCGGGGATTCACTGCGGCAGGAAGTAGTTGAGGCCGAAATATGGTATGATTTCAAGAAGAAATTAGGTATTGCTCTTAGGGCTAAAGGGATCAAGGGATGTGGGGGGAAAGGGGAGGTCAGGATATTGGATTTGATGATCAGCCATGATCAAAATGAATGGTGGAGCAGGCTCGAAGGGCTGAATGGCCTCCTCCTGCTTCTACCAGGCAATGACCCATCACCAATAAGAGGCTCTCTAACCGACTCTTGGCATTCAATGGTGTAGCCATCACTGAATCCTCCACTGTCAACATCCTTGGGGTTACCATTGACCAGAAACTCAACTGGACTCACCACATAAACACAGTGGCTATAAGAGTAGGTCAGAGGCTGGGAATACTGCAGTGAATAACCCACCTCCTCCCTCCCCAAAGCCTGTCCACCATCTACAAGTCACAAGTCAGGAGTGTGATGGAATATTCCCCACTTGCTTGGATGGGAGCAGGTCCAACAACACTCAAGAAGCTCGACACCATCCAGGACAAAGCAGCCCTGCTTGATTGGCATCACATCTACAAACATCCACTCCCTCCACCACCGACACTCAGTAACAGCAGTGTGTACCATCTACAAGATGCACTGCAGCAATTCACCAAAGATCCTTAGACAACACCTTCCAAACCCATGACCATTTCCATCTAGAAGGACAAGGACAGCAGATACATGGGGAACACCACCACCTGCAAGTTCCCCTCCAAGTCACTCACCATCCTGACATGGAAATATATTGGCCATTCCTTGGCAGTCGCTGGGTCAAAATCCTGGAATTCCCTCCCTAACGGCATTGTGAGTCAACCCACAGCACATGGACTGCAGCGATTCAAGAAGGCAGCTCACCACCACCTTCTCAAGGGGCAACTAGGGATGGGCAATAAATATTGGCCAGTCAGTGATGCCCATGTCCCAGAAATGAATTTTAAAAATTCTATGTTTGTATACTTAGACTGAGCCTTGGTATAACATCTAAATTGAAATGAGTTGGAGGCAAGTATGTTTGATCGCAGAGAAAGTTAAAGTAAAATTAAAGTTTATTACTCACAAGTAAGGCTTACATTAACACTGCGATTAAGTTACTGTGAGATTCCCCTGGTCACCGTATTCCTGTTTGAGTCAATGCACCTAACCAACACGCCTTTCTGTCTGTGGGAGGATCTAACCTGCACATCTTTCAGAACGTGGGAAGAAACAGAAGCAAACCCACGCAGACACGGGGAGAATGTGCAAACTCCACACGGACAGTGACCCAATCCAGGAACCAAACCCAGGTCCCTGGCACTGTGAGGCAGCAGTGCTAGCCACTGTGCTACCGTACTGCTGGAGATGCCATCAATAACATTGGGGGGCTAGAAGGCAATGGATTAATCAGTGGGAAGAATGTGTGTGCTACCTCTGGTTTTGTTTTATGCTCCTGCCTTCCAGGCACCAGTAGGTGACATTAATGAGAATGCTGTATCAACCTATACTCAGTAAGTGACTGATGGCTGCCTCCAGAAAGTTGACAGACCCATCCATTTTTTTATCCCCCAGTAATTCTCCGAGGCAGATTGCCAAGCGATCCGGAAACTCCGTCCGATCAGTCGTTCCTCGGAGAGCCTCAGGTGGGACGCACCGTGCGTTGGTGGAGATGGAATTCCTGTCAGTCTAGAGATGTACATCAATTGCCAGGGCTCCTTTCTCTCCCCCTCTGTGTGCAGGCAGCGATGATGTGGAGAGATTACTTTTTACAATGAATGGAAATCCCCAAGGTGCCAACACATGACTTAATAATCATTCCCAGTTATTCACAACCCAGCTAATTGTTATCCAGCAAGGAAGTTATAGACAGAAAGTGTTTCTTTCTGATGGTCCTTGAGGGCAAAACACCTCCTGATTCAGCAAGTAATCACTCCAAATATTCCTCAAAAGTCATACCTTAATTTAAGGATGCTAAATTTGAGAGGAAGGGACCACAATAAACATTGGCCATGCTAAATTGCCCCTTAGTGTCGGGGGACTAGCTAGGGTAAATGTGTGGGGTTATGGGGATAGGACCTAGGTGGGATTGTGGTCAGTGCAGACTCAATGGGCCGAATGGTCTCCTTCTGCACTGTCACGTTCTATGTTAATCCAAACCGAACATCAGACGAGAGACGGATGCTAATGATAAAGACCAACTGACCCCTTTTAAAGTTTATTTATTAGTCGCAAGTAGGCTTGCATTAACACTGCAATGAAGTTACTGTGAAATTCCCCTAGTCGCCACACTCCCAAGCCTGTTCACTGAGGGAGAATTTGGCATGGCCAATGCACCTAATCTGCAAGTCTTTCGGACTGTGGGAGGAAACTGGGAGAAACCCATGCAGACACTGGGAGAATGTGCACACCGACAATGGCCCGATCTGGGAATCGAACCCAGGTCCCTGGCACTGTAAGGCAGCAGTGCTGACCACCGTGCTGCCCATGGCCAATACAACTAACCAGCACGCCTTTGGACTGTGAGAGGAAACGGGAGTAACCAGAGGAAACCCACGCAGACACGGGGAGAATGTGCAGACTTCACACAGACAGTGACCCGAGCTGGGAATCGAACCCAGGTCCCTGGCACTGTAAGGCAGCAGTGCTAACTACTGTGCCGCCGTGCTGCCCCTGTAGCAGTATCTGGAATTAAGAATCTACTGATGACCATGAAACCACTGTCGGAAGAACCCATCCTTTTCACTAATGTCGTTTAGGGAAGGAAATCTGCCATCCTTACTCAGTCTGCCCCACGTGTGACTCCAGAGCCACAGCAATGTGGTTGACTCTCAACTGCCCTCAGGCAACTAGGGATGGGCAATAAATGCTGGCCCAGCCAGCAACACCCATGTCCCATGAACGAATTTTTAAAAAAATTAATCCAGAGAGCGGCTTTGCAAAAGTAGAAAGTTGGACTTATCAATTGATGAGCAAGCTGGTTACCTCTGGAAACAATCTAAGATCTTGTTTAGGCTTTTGCTGAAGGATTCGGAGGAAGTCGTTGGGATTGTGTAATTTAACTAGAGGTTGACATTGATTTTGTTTGTGTCAGTCTTCTCCAGTAGCACAGGTGAAGGCAGTGACGCCATATAAGATTGGTTTCAAGAATTTCTCACAGAGTCATGTCATTAAGATTGATTGTATCCACCAGAGCTGTCGATATAGCAATTTACAGCTGCATCACTCTACTGCTTTTTTGTGTGGGTGCTGATAAGGGACCATGTAACTCGGTACATTGCATCACACACATAAAAAATGATTACGAGAGATGAGTAGGTCTTTCCACTCGCCTCACTTCATTGTATCCTCCACAATTTATCAAATTCACCTATCTTTTCATTCTAAAAAAAATGGTTCTTGCGATGTTGCAGGCAAGGCCAACATTTATTGTCCATTCTCATTTATTCCTTATTTAGGGTGGCACAGTGGTTAGAATTGCTGCCTCACAGCACCAGGGACCCAGGCCTGATCCCAATCTCCGGTGACTGTCCTTGTGGAGTTTGCACGTTTTCCTCCACATCAGTGTGGGTTTCCTCCGGGTGCTCCAGTTTCCTCCCACAATCCAAAGATGTGCAGGTTAGGTGGATTGGCCATGCTAAATTGCCCATTAGTGTCCAAAGGTGCGTAGGTTAGATGGATTGGCCATGCTAAATTACCCCCTATTATCCAAAGGTGCGTAGGTAAGATGGATTGGCCATGCTAAATTACCCCCTATTATCCAAAGGTGCGTAGGTTAGATGGATTGGCCATGCTAAATTACCCCCTAAAATCCAAAGGTGCGTGGGTTAGATGGATTGGCCATGGTAAATTGCCTCTTGGTGTCCAAAAAAGCTCAGGTTTGGTAGATTGGTCATGCTAAATTGCCCCTTAATGTCCAAAAATATTTAAGCTTAGGGAACTGGCCTTGGTAAGTTTCCTCTTTGTGTCTAAAGGTCTGCAGGTTAGGTGGATTGGCCATGCTAAATTGCCCCTTAGTGTCCAAAGATGTGCAGGTTAGGTAGATTGGCCATGCTAAATTGCCCCTTAGTGTCCAAAGATGTGCAGGTTAGGTAGATTGGCCATGGCAAATGTGCAGGGTTATGAGGACAAGTGGGAGGGAGATGTGAGAGACAGAGGCAGGTGACTCGATACGATTCTCTTTCAGAGAGTCATTGCAGATGCGATGGACCAAATGGCCTCCTTTTGTGCTGTAGAGATTCTATGATTCTAATTTCCAATGTGGAAATGGCGGTTAACCTCACTGAACCGTCTGTACACCCACATGGTGATCAGGAAAGGAGTTGATCCAATGACAGTCAAGGAACAGGATAAAGTTCCAAGCCCGGAGGACGTGTGTGGCTATGAGGGAAGCTTGCCGGCGGTGATGTTTGCTTTGTAGTTGGTAGTCATCGTGGATTCGGAAGGTGCTTGTAATAACTGGGCTCCCACCAGTTAGACATAAGTAATAAATATTTACTTACACAATATGCTACTTACGGAGTTACGACCCCACCAGTCTGCATCCCAGATCGGACTGAGGCAAAAGACCACGTACACAAGGGTGATCCCCCCACTCTACTTCCTGGTTGGATGGGGCCTTATCAGAAGATCACCCCGTAAAGGGGACAGACACCACAGCATCTGCCGAAGGAGCCTTGATGAGTTGGTCACAGTGCATCTTGTAGATGGTACGCACTGGGTGCCGGTGGTGGTGGGAGTGAATGTTCCAGGGCGTGGATGGCTTGTAAGCCAGCTGCGCTGCTATGCCCTGAAAATGATTTAGCTACTTGTACATTGTTGGAGTAATATTCACCCAGGCAAGTGGGAGTATTCCAGCACATCTCTGACCCCTTCCATCACTTCTGATGATGATTGAGAGTGGATTGAGTGGGTGGTAAGTGACTGGATTGCCTTGACCCTGGGCTGGATAAGCTGGCCAATTTCCCATCCTGTCAGGTAGCTGTCAATTTCTTTCTCGTAGCTGTACTGGAACAGCTTGGCTAGGGATGCGCCTCATCGGAACACGCGCCTCAGCCTTATACAGCAGGGATACTGTCGGGACTTATAGTCGTCAGCACCCACAGTCATTTCTAGATGTCACACACAATTTCAGGAGTGTGCAGGTAATGTTGGACGGAAAACCTCTGATTAACATAAGCTGGGACAAGCTGTAGGAAAACAGTTTGAACTTGTGTGGGTTTCCTCCGGGTGCTCCGGTTTCCTGCCACATTCTAAAAGTCTGCAGACTCTGTGGATTGGCCAAGCTAAATTGCATCTTAGTGGCCAAAGATGTGCAGGTTAGGTGGATTGGCCATGCTAAATTGACCCTTTGTGTCCAAAGATGTGCAGGTTAGGTGGATTGGCCATGCTAAATTACCCCTTAATGTCCAAAGTTTAAAGTTTTAAACTTTAAAGTTTATTTATTAGTGTGACAAATTGGCTTACATGAACACTGCAATGAAGTTACTGTGAAAATCCCCTGGTTGCCACACTCCGGTGCCTGTTTGGGTACACTGAGAGAAAATTTAGTATGACCAATGCATCTAATCATAAGTGGTCATTAGATGGCCATGTAAGGGGCACAATGTGAAGCTAGGCAAGTTGGCTGACCATGGGTCTTCCTGCTCCATACTTAATTTGCAATGGGGCATCAGGATGTCCATGTACCATCCTCCAGCCTGATTAGAAGCCTTGCCTTCCCCCTAATATATTGCGAGAGCAGGCATAAAATCTCCTCCTTTGAGTCTTAGAGAGCCTGTTGTCTGCCTTGTCGCCAAGATTGTGGAACAGGAGCAGCCGTTCGACTGCAAAATTATCCCTTGAAAATTAATGGCCCAGACGATGTGGGACTTAGAAAGAAGAAACATCAAGAATCACCATTTTGGTTTGGTTTGCAGTGTTAACCATTGCCCTGACTCTAACCTTAAGAAGGAACATTGTGTAGTGAGGCTGATTTCAATCAATTTGGAAATGCATCATATCACAATCAACTCACCTCAAGAACATCATTTCAGGCGTTTCATTCAAGAGCAGTTGTATGGAACTTTGGAGAGCTGGGGTACTGTTCGCAGTTCTGGTCGCCACATTATAGGAAAGAAGTGATCGCACTATAGGGGATGCAGAGGAGATTGACCAGGACGTTTGCCTGGGATAAAGAGAGAGGTTAAACCTCCCAGGGAAGCAAAAGAGATGACAACCTGTTATTACCAAAAGAGAAAATGCTGGCAAATCTCAACAGGTCTGGCAGCATCTGTAGGGAGGGAAAAGAGCTGACGTTTCAAGTCCATTTGAACCTTTGCCAAAGCTACAAGGCATAGAAAGAGAGAGATATTTATACTGCAGGGGGGAGGGAATGAAAAATGAGTCACAGCCACAGAATCCAGTGGAAAGGCAGTCCGTAGACAGAATAAAAGGTGCAAATGGCCAAACAGCAGAGAAGCTACAATGAAGTTTTTGGGTTGGGAGTGGAATGGAAGCAAGATTTAGAAAAGGAAGGGGGAGAAAAGGGAAGGGAAAGAGGCACAAAGTAAGGGAAAAGATTGGGAAGAAAAATGAAGGAAGACAATAAAGAAATAAAAGGTAGAGAACAGCAAAAACTTAAATAAAATAGAATGAAAATAAAGGGGGTCGAAGTGGGGTAGAGCAAATCATCTGAAGTTGTTGAATCTGATGTTGAAAGCGGGAGGCTGTAAAGTGCTGGAAGATGAGTTGCTGTTCCTCCAGTTTGCAGTGGGCTTCACTAGAACACTGCAGCAGGCCAGGGACAGACATGTGGACATGGGAGCAGGATCGTGTGTTAAAATGGTAAGCAACTGCAATGTCAGGATCCTGATTGCCCACAGGCTGAAGGTACTCACCCACTCTACGCTTGGTCTCTCCGATATAGAGGAGATCACATTGGGAGCAGCGAATGCAATAGACCAAATTGAAAGAGGTGCAAGTGAATCTAGCCTCTGATTGGCCAGTGGCTCTCTCAGTGGGTGGGATTTCAACGTCTGGGGTCCACGATCCCAGGGAAAGTCCATTGTTGTCCGCAGAAGTGCCTGCAGACAAGTAATAATGTCACCACGCAACAGTGCAGCACTCCCTCAGTACTGCACTGAAGTGTTAGCTCAGATACTTGCGCTTAAGTCCTGAAGTGGGGCTTCGATTCACTATATACTGGTTCTGAGGGAACGATACTCCAACTGAACCACAGTTGACACAAGTTAGTTTATAGGAATGGAGCAAACTCATAAGTCTTTCACCTAAATAAACTGTTATTTGGTGAAGGTTGACAACATTTTTACAATTGCTTTACGAACTTCGAGTAACCCTTTCGAGTGCATTGGGATATTGGGCTGCTGCCGGTCATTTAGAATAATATTTGCACTTGATATATTTACTGCCCAGATCATCACTAACCAAGCCAGCAATCTTTACCCAATTGATTTTGAATTAAGGAAGCTGATCGATAGATGTGGAAGGGAGAATGGCGAGCCGTGCTGTAAGCAGGGATTTTTTAACAAGGTAACAAAAGATTCATTCGTGAAGCTAATGTCATTGGTACAAAAGACATCTTCATTAAAACCAGAAGCCAATGGGAGAAATTATCTCGATGGCCACAGAATACCCAGATCTCTTGGACCAATTCTGAAGTTATCAGTAAAAACAGAACAGTTGTACTTTTCTCCTGATCAGATTTCTTGCCCTTCATTAGTTTAAAATTAATTTCATTTAGTGCTAAATTGCCCCTTAGTGTCCAAAGACATACAGGTTCGGTGGATTGGCCATGCTAAATTGCCCCTTAGTGTCCAAAGATGTGTCGGTTAGGTGGATTGACCATGCTAAATTGCCCCTTAGTGTCCAAAGATGTGTCGGTTAGGTGGATTGACCATGCTAAATTGCCCCTTAGTGTCCAAAGATGTGTCGGTTAGGTGGATTGACCATGCTAAATTGCCCGTTAATGCCCAAAGATGTGTAGGTTAGGTGGATTGGACATACTAAATTATCTCTCAGTGTCCAAAGATTTGCAGATTAGGTGGATTGGCCATGCTAAATTGCCTTTTAGTGTTCAAAAATGTGCAGAGTTGTTGGTTTGACTAGAGCAGAGAGGAGGGCCTGAGTGGGATGCACTTTCGGAGAGTAGGTGCAGACTCAATGGGCTGAATGGCCTCCTTCTGCACCAAAGGCGTTCTATGGTTCGATGTAGTGAAACAGTGAAGGCTGCGTCTGGGGAATAGCCATGGGAGGAGGGTCTCATGCAATAATACCTGAATGGCATTGAGGGTTATAGATAGACCTGGTAGGTAGGGATATGATCGGCGCAACTTGTGGGCCGAAGGGCCTGTTTGTGCTGTAGTGTCCTATGTTCTATGTTCTATGAATGCTATTCAGGTAAAAACATCACGAGTACATCATTCCATATAAAAATATCAGAAAGAAATCCAGGCTGGAGCACGTATCACAAATGGTTTAGTAAGTCCACGACACATTCCCTTTCTTGCTATTGATGGACTGCTGTGCTTTGCAGAAAGTAAACCCTCCTGATTGATGATGGCAGCTGTCTACTGGAGGAGGATGGAAATGGCGTGCAGTAGGTTCATTTTGCAAAGATTTTTTTTCTCCAGGGTAACACGGGTAACAGGGTGGCTACACATGACCTACAATTTCAAGTGAACTTGTTCCCACATGGCTTTCCGCTTAATGTTCAATCAGAGCAGATAAGACGCAGACTGATTGGTATGACTAGCAACTAGTTTGGTCAGGACATATTTTAACATAGTCCATTTGCGAAGGGTGCTCATGGGCAATTGAGGGATCCTACCTCCATTCGCTTCAGTCTATGTAAAGACTTCATTTTAAGATATTTCTGCCAATTTAAATGCTAGACTGTAGAGGTTAACAAACTCTGCTGAGCTGAATTATAGCTAACTTGACTACGTGTAGAATCAGAAGGCATGATGGGTTCGTTAAAAATTGTATGCATTCCCGAAGGGTACACAATGCAGGCAAACAACAGTTTCCCTTAACAGGAGCTGTGAGGATTGGTTTTTCTAGATAGAGACAGCATGCAAAAAACATTTCCAATAATGAGATAAGGTTTGAAATATATTTTGGATTTCAAGTGTGTTTAGTTCAGTTCAAGTTCAGTTCCGTTCTTAGGTTGCCAGTTGCCATGTTCGCTTTTATGTGTCTGTCATTTTAAGATCTTTTCAATTAAAGAAGATCATTTTAAAACTAGCACCAGTGCCGTCTTCTTGTCTCTTCGCCCCAACAGCAATGCGGGAACTTTAACCCAGAAAGAGAAAGTACTGCCATTATACGCTCACATTGCTGAGGCAGCACAGTGGCATGGTGATTAGTACTATGCCTCACAGCACCAGGTACCCGGGTTCGATTCATGGACCTGGGTCACTATCTGTGCAGAGTCTGCATGTTCTCCCAGTGTTTGCACGGGTTTCCTCTGGGTGCACCAGTTTCCTCCCACAGTCAGAATAATGTGCAGGTTAGGTGGTTAGGCTGTGCTAAATTGCACCTTAGTGTCCAAAGATGCTCAGGTTAGTTTGATTGGCCATGCTAAATTGCTCCTTAGTGTCCAAAGATGTGTAGGTTAGTTTGATTGGCCATGCTAAATTGCTCCTTAGTGTCCAAAGATGTGTAGGTTAGTTTGATTGGTCATGCTAAATTGCTCCTTAGTGTCCAAAGATGTGTAGGTTAGGTGGATTGGCCATGCTAAATTGCTCCTTAGTGTCCAAAGATGTGCAGGTTAGGTGGATTGGCCATGCTAAATTGCTCCTTAGTGTCCAAAGATGTGCAGGTTAGGTGGATTGGCCTTGCTAAATTGCTCCTTAGTGTCCTAAAATGTGCAGGTTAGGTGGATTGGCCTTGCTAAATTGCTCCTTAGTGTCCAAAAGTGTGTAGATTAGGTGGATTGGCCTTGCTAAATTGCTCCTTAGTGTCCAAAGGTGTGTAGGTTAGGTGGATTGACCTTGCTAAATTGCCCCTTAATGTGAGGGGTTTAACAGGGTGGGATTGTGATTGGTGTAGACATGATGGACCAACTGGCCTGGTTCTGCACTGTAAGGATTCTATGATTCAATGACCTTGAAGAAACAATCTCAGTTCACTTTCCGTGAAGTTTAAAAGGAGCTCAGTGATCCTTTGTAGGAAATAAATTACATCTAACCTCAGTCTCAATCTGGTGCGGGCAGAAAGATGTGTCAACTCTCTCTGGTGGCTGTTAATTAAGTTTTGTCAAGTGTCTATCCAATAGCCAGGGAAGATGAGCTTACAGTAGCTGAGGTGCTTACACCCGTCATTCACGCACATTCACTTTAAGCGTCTGGATGCGGCCTTTTAACTGTGCCCTTACCAGGATTGCCATCTGGGTTTAGATCGGGGTTAGGATCTGGGTTCAGGTCAGAGGTCGTTGGATCAGAGCTGGGGGTCAAGGTTCATATTTTCAGCCCAGGGAGTTCTCAACCCTGTGACAAATAATGCTGGTGGCACACAATCTGGGAAGTTTCAATACTCATATGCTGCATCCCTTATAGAGTAAATAGAGACTAGAGAGAGAGAGAGAGACAGTAGAATACATAGATGCTTAGATGGGCATGCACGGTTGGCACAGTGGTTAGCGCTGCTGCCTCACAGCACCAGGGACCTGGGTTCAATTCCCGTCTGTGTTTAGTTGCATTGGCCATGCTGAATTCTCCCTCAGTGCACCCGATCAGCTGACTAGGGGTTTTCACACTAACTTCATTGCAGTGTCAAGAACAGGCTATTCAGCCCATCATGGCTGCTCCAACATGGCTGATAAGTTTCTCAACCCCAATTTCCTCGCTTTTCTCTATAACCTTTGATCCCCTTACCAATCAAGAACCTATCTATCTCTGTCTTAGATACACTCAATGATCTGGCTTCCACAGCCCTCTGTGCCAGTGAATTCCACAGATTCACCACCCTCTGGCTGAAGAAATTCCTCCTCATCTTGGTTCTAAAGTGATTGGTCTTGATTGGTAAGGGGATCAAAGGTTATGGAGAAAAGTGAGGAAATTGGGGTTGAGAAACTTATCAGCTATGATGGAGCGGACTCGATGGGAAGAA
Source organism: Prionace glauca (assembly GCA_037974335.1). NCBI lineage: Eukaryota > Metazoa > Chordata > Chondrichthyes > Carcharhiniformes > Carcharhinidae > Prionace > Prionace glauca. Next base: position 11,270,167 of record CM075753.1, on the reverse strand, counting down.
TGGCCTAATTCTGCTCCTATATCTTATGGATGAGATGGAATGTGATGAGATATTCACAGAGGCAGAGGCAAGGTGTGATTTGGTGATTAGGGTTCTATGGCAATATCATAGAATCCCCACAGTGGAGAAGGAGGCCATTCAGCCCATCGAGTCTTCACCAACCACAATCCCACCTAGGCCCTATCCCCATAAACCTAAACATTTGCTCTAGCTAGTCCCCCTGACACTAAGGGAGGATTTAACATGGCCAAACCACCCCAGCCCGCACATTTTTGGACTGTGAGAATAATATGCAGGTTAAGTGGATTGCCCCTGCTAAATTGCTCCTTAGTGTCCAAAGAAGTGAAGATTAGGTGGATTAGCCATGTTAATTTGCACCTTAGTGTCTCAAGATGTGTTGGTTATGTTGATTGGCCATGATAAATTGCTCCTTGGTGTCCAAAGATGTGCAGGTTATGCAAATTGGCCATGTTAAATTGCCCCTTAGTGTCCAAAAATGTTCAGGTTAAGGCAATTAGTGGGGTAAATGCATGGGGTTAAGGAATAGGGCGGGCTGTGGGCCTGGGTGAGGTACTCTGTCGGAGAGTCAGTGCAGACTCAGTGGGCCGAATGGCCTCTTTCTGCCCTGTAGGGATTCTATGATAGATTTATTTTTGCACGGGGAGTTGGCAACAGAAGCATTTTCAACAGCAACCTACAAAAAGAGAATTGGATTAAAAAAGAACATGGAGGCAAAGCAAGGCGGTGGAATCAGTTGAGTAGCTCAAACAAAGGGCTGGCAGAGGCAAATGGGCTGAACAGACTCCTTCCGCGCTGTACAACTCAATGGTTCAGTGTGACGTCGTTGCTAATAGGACTAATTAGTTACAGAGAAAGTGAAGGTAGTTCCTTAAGGGATTCTCTACACATCAGATTCTGAAGAGAGGCTCACATGTACTGAACTGGTTCTCATTAGAGGGAGAGATTTAGATGCGATATGATCTGAATTTTTCCTGCTGAGAGCAAGTAAGATGATGAGTGGTTGATTTATTCCAGATCACAAACGCAGAAGGAGAGAATATGGTTACAAAAGAACCTGTAATATTATTTGCTCCTTTAGCTTGTGACTCATCTGGGGAGGTACAGGAACACTAACAGTATACCACCGATGCAGAGCTTTATTTATTGTATTTTTGAGTAGGAGCATATACATGCTCCATGGTCAGGATTTTACAGACCCCCCCACACACACACACACACACCCCAGTTTTACAGTCCCGCAGAAGTAAACAGCAACTTAAACTGCTGTCGGACCCACTGGCAGGAGACATACCGAGGTGGGGTCACAAACTCCAAGCCTAGAAGGGTGGCACAGTGGTCAGCGCTGCAGCCTCACAGCGCCAGGGACACGGGTTCGATTCCAGCCCTGGGTGACCGCCCATGTGGAGTTTACACCATCTTCATGTGTTTGTTCTTTGTCCTTTTCTTGAGCTAGTCAGCTGATTCCACTGCCTTGCTTCTCCACCTTGATTTATTTCCTCCGGGTGCTCCGGTTTCCTCCCACACTCCAAAGATGTGTAAGATTAGGTTGATTGGCCATGCTAAGAAATTTCCCCTTAGTGTCCAGGGATGTGTAGGTTAGAGGGATTAGTGGGTATAATATGTAGGGATACGGGGGTAGGGGCTGGGTGGGATTGTGTTCGGTGCAGACTCGATGGGCCGAAGGGCCTCTTTCCGCACTGGAGAGTTCTATGATGACAAACACATGTACATACAGATGAGTATACACAAACACACACACACATACATACTCACAGGCACACACATACATACTCACAGGCACACACACACACATATACGTGCATGCACGTATGCACACACAAACACGCATGCACACACCCACACAGGTAGACACATGCATGCACAGACACACATGCACACATACAGAAACATGCAGACACATATGAACATGTATACGTATGCAACACAAACACACACACACACACCAGGGTTAATTACAGGTAAAGGTTTTATATTTATAGAAAGTCTCTAGTTTGCCTTTTCCATTCTCTGGTGAAGCAGGCCTGATTTCTTGAAGCAAATTGAGGCTTTAAAGAGGAAGCAAGGGGCTATAAAACAAAGGATGGTGACGGTTCCTGAATTTCCAGGAGGTTAGTTTTTGAAATTGGAACAGGCTGGGGGAGTCCCTCTGTCGGGTGATCTGCTGTGAATTCCCCAGGCTGCTGAGATAACTCACAGCTAGTTTGATGCTTTAGTACTGTCTGTCTGTGCTGCATTCGAAAAGGCAGAGAGAAAGCTTGTCTGTCTCACCGTGTGTCTGTCTCACCATGTGTCTATCCCATCGTGTGTCTGTCTCACCGTGTGACTGTCTCACCGTGTGACTGTCTCACTGTGTGACTGTCAACATGTGACTGTCTCACTGTGTGACTGTCAACATGTGACTGTCTCACCGTGTGTCTGTCTCACCGTGTGTCTGTCTCACCGTGTCACTGTCTCACCGTACGCCTGTCTCACCGTGCGTCTGTCTCACCGTGCGTCTGTCTCACCGTGCGTCTGTCTCACCATGCGTCTGTTTCACCGTGCGCCTGTCTCACCGTGCGTTTGTCTCACCGTGCGCCTGTCTCACCGTGCATCTGTCTCACCGTGCGTCTGTCTCACCGTGCGTCTGTCTCACCGTGCGTCTGTCTCACCGTGCGTCTGTCTCACCGTGCGTCTGTCTCACCGTGCGTCTGTCTCACCGTGCGTCTGTCTCACCGTGCGTCTGTCTCACCGTGCGTCTGTCTCACCGTGCGTCTGTCTCACCGTGCGTCTGTCTCACCGTGCGTCTGTCTCACCGTGCGTCTGTCTCACCGTGCGTCTGTCTCACCGTGCGTCTGTCTCACTGTGCGACTATCCCACTGTGTGACAGTCCCACCATGTGTCTGTCTAAGTTCCTCTCCAAATTAGGGTAGTTGTTCATGTTGATTGCCACATCCCGTGTTGTGATTTAACACGTTGAGGATTTGAGACAGTCAGTGGATGGGACTTTCCGGCTGTGCTTCCCTAAAATTGGAGTTAACTGCGGTTAACTGACCTTTCCATCGTTCCCTCAATCCCCCCACCCATGGCAACCGAGACGGGAAAGCTCCCCACAGTACCTTTGTCATTAAATGATACTTTCAATTTGCTTTTTTGATAATGATTCACATTAGTCTGGAACACTCCTTTTGAGGTCTCTCAGAATAGAATCATAGAATCCCTATGGGGCAGAAGGAGGCCATTCGGCCCACCGACAACCATCCTACCCATGCCCTATCACTGTAACCCCACATTATACCCTACCAATGTTAACCTATACATCTTTGTACTCTAAGTTTAGCATGACCAATCCACTTAACCTGAACACTAAGGGGCAATTTAGCATGGCCAATCCACCTAACCAGCACATCTCTGGACACTAAGGGCAATTTAACACGATCAATCCACCTAACCTGCACATCTCTGGACACTAAGGGGCAATTTAACACGATCAATCCAGCTAACCTGCACATCTTTGGACACTAAGGGGCAATTTAACACGGCCAATCCACCTAACCAGCACATCTTTGGACACTAAGGGGCAATTTAACACGATCAATCCACCTAACCAGCACATCTTTGGACACTAAGGGACAATTTAGCACGGCCAATCCACCTAAACTGCACATCTTTGGACACTAAGGGGCAATTTAACACGGCCAATCCACCTAACCAGCACATCTTTGGACACTAAGGGGCAATTTAGCACGATCAATCCACCTAACCAGCACATCTTTGGACACTAAGGGGCATTTTAGCACGGCCAATCCACCTAACCTGCACATCTTTGGAGTATGGGAGGAAACTGAAGCACCCGGAGGAAACCCACGGAGATAAGGGGAGAATGTGTAAACTCCACACAAACAGTAACCCAAGCCAGGGATCAAAGCCGGCTCCCTGGTGCTGTGAGGCAGTGGTGCTAACCACTGTGCCACTGTTTCCCTAGATCAGAATAAAGCCAGTTAAAAAAGATAAAGCAAAGCAAAGAAAGCTATTCAGATAGCGGCAGAAGTAATAGTTTAATTTTGTTGCAGATGGTTAAATGTATAATTCTGAGGCTGATTCAAAGTGTTGACAAATCTTTGAACTCATGGTCCGACACGTTAATAGGAAATGACATGCTTAGTAATTTTCTCCTCTTCCTCGTTTGTGTGGGAGTGTGTGATAGAAATCTGTGCACTCCTGCAAACTGTGTCTAATTAAAACAAATTGGCCTCGGAATTTGGGCAGCGCAACTTTATCTGTGAAAATAGGGGTGGCGAGGGCCTAGTGCTATTAATGCAGAAACCCAGCTAATGTTCTGGGGACCCGGGTTCGAATCCCGCCAAGGCAGATGGTGGAATTTGAATTCGGTATCTGGAATTAAGAATCTACTGATGACCATGAAACCATTGTCGGAAAAACCCAACTGGTTCACTCGTGTCCTTACCTGGTCTGGCCTACATGTGACTCCAGAGCCACAGCAATGCGGTTGACTCTCAACTGCCCTCTGAAATGGCCTAGCAAGACACTCAGTTGTATCAGCGATGCCAGAAGGCAGCTCACCATCAACTTCTCAAGGGCAACTAGGGATGGGCAATAAATGTTGGCCCAGCCAGAGACGTGCATTGCCCACGAATGAATTTTAAAACACTGCCTCGATGCCTGACACCTTTAGCTTGCAATTGGCCATGGTTTGCCCGCACAGTCATGCCCCACCCAGTGACTTGTTGGTCTAATGTATGCCACAATAGATGGTGGAATTTGAATTCAAAGAAATATATCTGGAATTAAGAATCTACTGATAACCATTGTCGGAAGAACCCATCTGGTTCACTAATGTCCCTGAGGGAAGGAAATCTGCCGTCCTTACCTGGTCTGGCCTACATGTGACTCCAGAGCCACAGCAAGGTGGTTGACTCTCAACTGCCCTCGGGCAATCCGGGATGGGTAATAAATGCTGGCCAACTAGCGATGCCCGTGTCCCACGAATTAATAAGAAAAATAAAAGTGAAAAGTGGTATATGATCCATTTTAGACCTGGTAGGAGGTGCCCTTGTTTCTCCTTATCCAATGGTGCAGATTTGGCCAGAAGTATCCTCACACTTTCTTCAATATTCATTCATGGGCTTCATCATGGAATCCATTTAGTGCTTAAGGAGTCCAAATCATTTCTTAAAATCTGCAAAGGAGGCACTGTCTGAAATCATAGATTATAGAGATCATAGTATCCCTGCAGTGTGGCCTTCCGGCCCATCGAGCCTGCACTGACAACAATCCTATCCCGACCCTAACCCTGTGACACCACATTTTTATCCTGCCAATCCCCCTGACACCAAGGGGCAATTTAGCAGTGCCAATCCACCTAACCCGCACATCTTTGGACAGTGGGACGAAACCGGAGCACCCGGAGGAAACCCACGCAGACACTGGGAGAAGGTACAAACTCCTCACAGACAGTCACCCGAGACCAGATTCGAACTCGGGTCCCTGGTGCTGTGAGGCAGCAGTGCTAACCACTGTGCCACCGTGCCGCCATGGCTTGGTCAGCATTTGTTGCCCGTCCTGAGTTGCCATTGAGACAGTAAGCAACTGCAGTCCAACCACAGTGCAGTTACAACTGTGAAGGTTGGAAAGGAGTTTCAGAATTTTGAACCTGCGACAGCGAAGGAACAACACCGTGATACATTAAAGCTTAAAGTTTATTTATTAATTTCACAAGTAGGCTTACATTGACACCGCAGTGAAGTTACTGTGAAAATTAGAATTGCAGCAGGGAAGGAGCTGTTCTTGGGCTAGTTGGTACGAGATAAGAACATAAGAACATAAGAAATAGGAGCAGGAGTAGGCCATCTGGCCCTTCGAGCCTGCCCCGCCATTCAATAAGATCATGGCTGATCTGTCGTGGCTCAGCTCCACCTTCCCGCCCTCTCCCCATAACCCTTAATCCCTTCTCTTATCTCAGACTTTTGTATATTTTTCCTGACGGAAGAAGGTGGAAGAGAGAGTGTCCGATTGCATGGAGTCCTTGATTATGCTGGCTGCTTTTCCCGAGGCAGCAGGAAGTGTAGACAGAGTCAATGGATGGGAGGCTGGTTTGGGTGATGGATTAGGCTACATTCACAATCCTCTGTAGCTTCTTGCGATCTGGGTCAGAGCAGGAGTCATCTGGAAAGGATGTTTTCAATGGTGCATCTGCAAAAATTAGTGAGAGTCATAGCGGACATGTCAAATTTCCTTAGCCTCCTGAAAATGTAGAGGCATTGGTAGTTTCCTTGCCAGAGTGGAGAGACCAGGGCAGGTTGTTGGTGATCTGGACACCTAGAACTTGAAGCTCTTGACGATTTCCACTTCATCCCCATTGCTGTAGAGAGGGCCATATCCTCCACTACACTTCCTGAAGTTGAAACCTCTCTCCTTTGTTTCATTGACTTTGAGGGAGAGATTCATGTCTCCGTGGGCTTTCTCCAGGTGCTCTGGTTTCCTCTCACAATCCAAGAGGTGTGAGAATTAGGTGCTTTGGCCGTGCTAACTTGTCCATTAGTGCATTAGGGGGATTAGCCAAGTAAATATCTGGATTATTAAGGTAGTGCCTGGGTAAGCTGCCCTGTTGGAGAGATGGTGCAGACTCGATGGGCCGAATGGCCTCCTTCTGCATTGCAGTGATTCCTCCCTTCTTGTCCTCCAGAAGTCCCTCCACTCTCCACCAGTCCTTCTTCACCCCTTCCCCCCCCACCCCCACAATCCCCTCCAACAAGCTCCCCCCAACACCCACAAGCTCTCCGATCCTTTCCTGTCCAAAATGCTGCAATATCTGGGCCCGGACACCAAAGCCGGAATTCTACCGCATCACCCACCACGGAATCGGATTGGGCGAGGGGTGGATACTGGAAATGTCCGTTGGCCTCGGGCAGGGTTTTACCTCGAGGCTGTAAAGTCTTCATCAAGGGACCTGCCTGCAATTTTGGCAGTCTGATTGGTTTACAGCTCTTGAGGGCGGGGCTTCCTCTTGCTGAGGGGCAGAAGCCTAACCCTCGCCTATTCAGGTCCACCCTTGCCCTGTTATGGCTACAGGCACACTTGTGTTGACTGCCAATCAAAGGGGCGCTGACATTTCCTCCAGGTGTGCGAGGGACATGCCCTCCCACCTCCCTATCTCCCCACCCCTCCATTAAACTCCACCCACAAAGTTGTCCATGAATCTGATTGGTTAATCCTTGACCTCAAATAGCCAGGCCCCGATCCTTTCGATAACAGCAGTGAAATTATCTTCAGGTCTGACAAATATCAAATGCGTAAGGATGGAACGAGACATTATGTGACATTAAATTTTAAACCTTCCTTACATTTTAATGAGACGGCCTTTCTCTGCTAACCAAATGGATGCAACTTGTCCATATTTGAACTTTGGTTGCCATGGTAACATGGTTGGTGACATTTATTTTCTCCCAGTTTTACGGTCATGAGGTTTCTGAGATCCAACTGTTTCAGTATTAATTAGGGTTATGTTTGAGTTATTATTAGTTGTGGTCTGCCGTGTTAGAAGTCTCTGAAATGTTGCCACTATAAACCCTCAAATGGAATGGGATCTGCTTACCTCGCATAATTAATCACAGGGGTGTGAAATAAATTGTTATAGTCTACTTTGGAACATCTTGGTGGCTGTGCATTTAGTTACCTGGGCCCGAAACTCTGAAATTCCATCCTTAAACCTCGCCACACTTTCCCCTCAGATGTTCCACCTGCCCTAATATCACTTCATATCGCTAATGTTCCTGCCTCGGGGGCTTTCATATACAATAATCTCTCCTTCAATGTCAACAAAAAGAAAGAGATTGCCATCAGCTTCAGGAAGCGTAAAGGAGAACATGCCTCTGTCTACATCAATGGGAATAAGGTAGAAAGGGTTAAGAGCTTCAAATTCTCAGGTGTCCAGATCCTGTCCTGTCCCTCCATAGTTAAGAAAGCCCACCAATGACTCTACTTTCTCCGAAGACTGAGGAAATTTGGCATGTCCGCTACGACTCTCGCCAACTTTTACAAATGTACCATAGAAAGCATCCTTTGCAGAAGTATCGCATCTTGGCATGGGCTCCTGCTCTGCCCAAGACTGCAAGAAACTACAAAAGGTTGCAAATGTAGCCCAAACCATCAGGCAAACCAGCCTCCCATCCGTTGACTCTGTCTACACTTCTTCCTGCCTCGGGAAAAGCGGTCAGACAATCAAGGAGCTCATGCAACTCAAACATTCTCTCTTCCACTCTCACTTTTTGTTCCCTCTTCGGGATGGATGTGTGTTGTCACATTTCGATTCACCCTCCACCCTCCATTCCATCACTGAAGTACTACTTTTCCTACCTATTTTGTGCTTATCCCTTGAATGGTGTCAATCTTGATGAGGAGTTTTTTCATTCATTCACTGGGTGTCACTAGCTGGGCCAGCATTTATTGCCCATCCCTAGTTGTCCATGCAGGGCAGTTGAGAGTCAACCACATTGCTGTGGCTCTGGAGTCACATGTAGGCCAGACCGGGTAAGGACGGCAGATTTCCTTCCCTGAAGAACATTAGTGAAGCAGGTGGGTTTTGCCAACAATGGTTTCATGGTCAATAGGAGTGTGGCAACTAAGGGATTTTCACAATAACTTCACTGCAGCGTTAATGTAAGCCCTAGTTGCGACCCTAATCAATAAATCTACACCGCACGGACTGCTCACCACTGCCTTCACAAGGGCAATGAGGGATATTGTAATAAACACTTGCCCTGACAGCAACACTCATCCATCCCAAGGAGGGAACAAAAAAGTGAGAGTGGAGTGAAAATTAAGCAACCCTTGTAAAATGCATGATTACAAAGCAATTTTCAGCATTCAGTACTTAAAAAAAAAAGCTATAATTGTGTTCATTGTTCCATGCAGAATACAAGGCTGACACCAGTTGTACTTTGTGCAACATTTAATTTGAGATGTTCTTACTCCAAGGAGCCTGTCAGACTATTTAATTACATTGCAGCCACTGCTTATAATTATTAATCCCAGATGGGACCAAGTTAGACTGGAGTTGGAAAAGGACAAATCTGTACCACATGCAAAAGCTCCAAACAACTGTGTGGTTACCGACGAAAGAAGGAGCGATAATAATTAGCAGGCAGACTACATCACACTTTGTTCTCTGTGAGGGTTTTTTTTTTGTCCGACCGTTTGGATTTCGACGCAGGAGGGACAGGAAGGTAGAGAAAGCACATAATTAAAAAGAAAAGGACAGATCACGACCTTGTCCTGCCCGTGGGGAAGTCAGCAGGAGGTTTCTGCCTGTTTATTGTTTGTGACCCTATTCTCTCAATTCAAGGGGTTTGGGGACAGAGGGTTAAGGACACTTGGGTGAAGAGAAATTTCCACCCAGACAAGTCTATTCTCATAAAGGGCCCCAGTAATTCACAGAATCTCTGCAGGAAGAGGCCATTCGGCCCATTGAGCCTGCAATACTGTACACTGAGCCTGTACACTGAGGAAGAATGATAACAACCCCAGCCAGGCCCTATCTCTGTATACCCAACTTGTCCTGGTCCTGGACTCAAATCCTGGACAAACCCCCACCATCCTTCCCTGCCGTAACCCAATCGAATTTTATAAATCTCTATGAGATCCCCCCCCCCTCATTCATCTGAATTCCAGCGAAAACAATCCTAACCTAGTCAGTAATCAGTTCATTAGATCTGGGAGCAGACTTAGGCCATTCGGCCCATCGAGTCTATTCCGCCGTTCGATCCTGGCTAATATGCTCCTCATCCCCATTTTCCTGTCTTCTCCCCATAACCTTTCAACCCATTCCCAATTAAAAATCTGTCTCACTCCTCCTTCAATTTACCACTTCTTTTCAATAAAATCACATTAAGTAATGTCGGGGCCACATTTCGGCCCAAACCCCCAAACTAATGAAACAAGGTTGCAGGTTGATGATAAACAAGCGGGAAAATATCTGTGTGTGATGCATTTTATTTGTTGGCATTTTCCCCCTGAATTACAGAAATTTGTAAAGAATTTACCCCACGGAAATAGGTTGTTTGGTGCTACCAAAGGACGGCACGGTAGCACTGCTGCTTCACCACTCCAGGGACACGGGTTCGATTCCCGGCTCTGCTCACAGTGTGGCGTTTGCACATTCTCTTCGTGTCAACGTGGGCTCCCTCCCGCAGTCCAAAATGTGCGGGTTAGGTTAAGTGGCCATGCTAAACTTGTCCCTTAGTGTCCTAAGATGCTTAGGTTAGAGGGATTAGTGGGTAAAATATGTAGGGATATGTGGGTAGGGCCTGGGTGGGATTGTGGTCGGTGCAGACTCGATGGGCCAAAGGGCCTTTTCCTGCATTGTAGGGTTTCTATGATTCAATCCCTTCTGGTTTTCGTGCTCCCCCAATTCTATTTTGTGAAGTGGCCTTCTAACCCCATTGCTCTTATGTCTAGCTTCCCCCTTTTATACTTCAATGTTCTTCACACCAACAGCTCCCTGTGATAGCGAGTTCCTCACTGTGACTCATCCTTGTGAAGTTGATACACAGGTCCATCATGTCATAAAAAAGAGGCAAATGGGATGTTGGTATTTATTGCAAAGAGACAAGACTATGGAAGTAGAGAAGTGTTGTTGCAATTGTACAGGCGAGACAACATCTGGAGTACTGTGTGTAGTTTTGGTCTCTTTATTTGAGGAAGAATGTGGTGGCATTGGAGGCAGTTCAGAGGAAGTTCAGATTTATTGCGGGGATGATGTACAAGGAGAGATTAAACAGTTTGAGCTTGTACTCACTGGAGTTTAGAAGCATGAGAGGGGATCCGATCAAAATATATGTTATAAGGGATTGATAAAGTAAGTATAGCCCAAACATTTCCCCTTGTGGGGCAATCAGGAACAAGAGATCATGGATATAGGTTGAGAGGTGGCAGATTTAAAACTGAGATGAGAGGCAACTTCTTCTCGCAGAGTGGGGTGAATTTGTGGAACATGATGTGGTGGAATCTGAATGGTTTCAAGAAGGAGATAGATATATTTCTAATAAAACCTTTTTAAAAGTTTATTTCTTAGTGTCACGAGTAGGCTTACACTAACAGTGCAATGAGGTCGGCCTATTGGAATATGAAATAACCTGATTAAGAAGTCAATCTTTTCCTTGTATTTAACCGGGAGTGTCAGTTCCTCTGGCAATCGGAAGTTAGACTGTTGACTGATAGCCCTCTGTGCACTGCAGTTGGAATTGTAAATAAAGGGGTTATGGTGAAGGGATTTCTGCCTCTGCAGACTTTCTACACTAACCCAGTACATCTTTCGGACTATGGGAGGAAACCAGAGCACCCAAAGGAAACCCACGCAGACACGGGGGAGAACATGCAAACTCCTCAAGACAGTGACCCAAGCTGGGAATCGAACTGGGTACCTGAGGCAGCAGTGCTAACCACTGTGCCACCTTGACGCCCACCAGGTTGCCCACAGCGGGGGACAGGTGGGGAGGTGGGTTTGAGAGCAGGGAGAGATCAGTCATTGAATGTTAATGGACAGGCATAGAGTCAATGACCTATCGTAACTTAACCTATCATAACTTGACTTATCATAACTTGACATATCATGACTTGACCTACTACCTCCTGAGTGCCTCAGAGTAACCTGGATAGTGGTTCCATTTCCACCCCCTCCCCAGCCCCCGATCCATCAGCAATGTTAACGGACAGGCAAAGAGTCAATGACCTATCGTAACTTGACCTCTGCCCCAAATTCTGCCATCGCCGCATCCAGATTACTTAAAAAAATACGGAAAATTATGATATTCGGATGCCGGTGTTGGACTGGGGTGGGCCCAGTGAGAAATCTCGCAACACCGGGTGAAAATCCAACAGATCTATTTGGTAGCACAAGCTTTTAGAGCGCTGCCCCTTCACCACTCACCTGATGAAGGGCCGGTGCTCCGAATGCTTCTGATACCAAATAAACCTGTTGGACTTTAACCTGGCGGTGTGAGATTTCTTGTAGAAAATTATAGCACAGGAACAAGCCCTTCGGCCCTCCAAGCCTGCACCGAGCATGATGCCCATCTGAACTAAAACCCCCGACCATTACGTCTGCGGAATATTGACTATTATCCACGGTGCTTTATTAACGAGAACAAAGGGGACTATTAATGCCTCTCATCCTCTGTTATTTTGAAACGAGGAGACTGACGCGGAGCTCAGGCCTGTCATTTCCTCGAGGTTCTGCTGTGGAAGGTTTTGTGCCGATACTGTTTGTCAGCGGGCATCCTTGCTTTTGAGGTCGAGGGGGTGTGTTTTCTCTCCGTTGCCTAGTCTCTGTGGAGAGGACTTGTAAATGTGTGCCTTCTCCGCCTGCTGAGGTCGATGATTATTTCTTCGTAAACAACACAGACGGGCATTAAATGAGATGGAAGCTGAGCTCAGTGACTCCCCAGCCCCTGCCACTCATGTTTGCAATGCCAGTAAAGTGATATCACTGGCTTGCAACATACTCTGTGTCCTGGCGAGTGGGGAACAGGGCAATTTTCGCCTCATTTTTTCAACTTGCCACAGACATCAGAGGATACAAACAGACCAGCTGAGGTGGCTGCAATCTCCAGCAGTCTTCTTTGTGAAGGGGATGTGTTCTTTGGGGCCTGAGGTTCCTTTCTGGATGAAGAGAGGCTGTAGTTTCGACTTCACAACCCCTACGCTCCAGTCCATGGGTGTTTAAGCAGGCGTCTCCCCCTGAGTTGTCTGGATCCATAAAATCGCCCCTGACCTTCCAATGAGTGAGAATACTCTGTCAGCAAAAACTGTTTCATTTGTCCTGACAAACCAGGGCACGAGAACTGCTTAGAAACGTAGAAACTAGAAGCAGAAGTAGGCCATTCAGCCCTTCGAGTCTGCTCCGCCATTCACTTTGATCATGGCTGATCATCAAATTCAATATCCTGATTTCCTCCCTCCATATCCCTTGACCACCTTAGCCCCAAGGGCAAAATCGAATTCCTTCTTGAAATCATAAGACATAGGAACATAAGAACATAAGAAATAGGAGCAGGAGTAGGCCATCTAGCCCTTCGAGCCTGCCCCGCCATTCAATAAGATCATGGCTGATCTGGCGTGGCTCAGTTCCACTTTCCCGCTTTCTCCCCATAACCCTTCATCCCCTTGCCTATCAAAAACCCATCCACACAATGTTTTGGCCTCAACTACTTTCTGTGGGAGTGAATTCCACACATTCCCCACCCTCTGGGTGAAGAAATTTCTCCTCACCTCAGTCCTAAAAGGTTTACCCCTTATCCTCAAACTGTGACCCTTAGGCTGGAATTTTACCGGAACTCCCACTCCGATTCCGGGGGCGGCCAAGGCTCGGAGAAAGGCATTCTCCATTGGCCTCGTGGGGGAATCGTACGAACCCTAGGCAGAAGTGCCGATGAAAATCCAATTTAGTTCTGGGACTCCCCCCACCATCGGGAACATTCTTTCTGAATCTACCCTATCTAACTCTGCGAGAATTAAATAAATCTCCATGAGATCCCCTCTCACTCTCCTCAACTCCAATGAATATAATCCTAACTGATTTAGTCTCTCCTCAGATAACAGTTTAACCATCCCAGGAATCAGCCTGGTAACCCTTCGCTGTAATCCCTCTACAACAAGGACATCCTTCCTCAGATATAGACACCAAAACTGCACACAATACTCCAGCTTCACCAACACCCTATACAATTAAGATTGACCATAAGATATAGGATCTGAATTAAGCCCTTCCATTTTCTTCCAGTCTTTCTTCTTACTTTACATGGAAATCCAAATTATAATTGACTTTAACTGTGTCAAGAAGCCCTTCTCAATTCAGAGAGAGCAATGTTATATTCTGTTAGAATTTCCAGGAGCCATTCTGGACACCAGCCCAAATTCAGCCTGCACTATGTTTGACCTTGCAAATAAGACTGTAAAACAGGATAAACATGAAAGTGAGCCATTCTTTCAAAGCCAAACCACAGCGAGTGGTTCCCTGGCAGGAAAAAAATATATAATTAGACTAACATTGGCTCTGGCCTCAACGGATATGAGGGTCCTGGTGTAAACGTGATGTGACCAGGTGATATGTCAGTAACTGGCCTCGCTTATACCTCTGAGACGGCGTGTTCTGGGTTCTAGTCCCACACCAGAGACCTGAGCACACAAAGCAAGGCTGACACTCCAGCAGGACTGTGGCGGGTGCTGCGCAGTTAGCAGAGCTTTCTTCCGAATTGAGATCCCAAACCAAGGCCCCTCCCTGCCCCCTCTGTTAGACAGCAGAAATCCCATGGCACCACATCCAAGGCCATTGCACTGGCCAATCATTATGCCTCGGGCTACATCCCAACTCCAGCGAAAACAATCCTAACTTAGTCAATCTCTCCTCATACATCACTCCCACCGTCCCCAGAATCAGCCTGGTAAAACTAATACAGGCCTTTAAATGTTAAGGAATAAACTTAGAACATCCCTAAAGAAATAAACTTATAACATCCCTGTCTGAGGCTCTGGTCAGACCCCATTTGGAGTACTGAGAGCAGTTCTGGGCCCCAGATCGAAGGAAGGATGTGCTGGCCTTGGAAAGGGTCCAGAGGAGGTTCACAAGAATGATCTCTGAAATGAAGAGCTTGTTGTATGAGGAACGGTTGAGGACTCTGAGTCTGTACTCATTAGAGTTTAGAAAGATGAGGGGGGATCTTATTGAAACTTACAGGACACTGCGAGGCCTGGATAGAGTGGATGTGGAGAGGATGTTTCCACTAGTAGGAAAAACTAGATCCAGAGGGCACAACCTCAGGCTAAAGGGACGATCTTTTAGAACAGAGATGAGGAGGAATTTCTTCAGCCAGAGAGTGGTGAATCTGTGGAACTCTTTGCCGTAGAAGGCTGTGGAGGCCGGGTCAGTGAGTGTCTTTCAGACAGAGATGGATAGGTTCTGGATTAATAAGGAGATCAGGGTTATGGAGAAAAGGCAGGAGAATGGGGATGAGAGAAGTATCAGCCATGATTGAATGGTGGAATGGACTCGATGGGCCGAGTGGCCTAATTCTGCTCTTATGTCTTATGGTGGTATCACTCAACTATTAATCCAAAAACTCAGCTAATGTTCTGGGGACTCAGGTTTGAATCCCACCGCGGCAGATGGTGGAACTTGAATTCAACAAAAAATATCTGGAATTAAGAATCTACTGATGACCATTGTTGGAAAAACCCATCTAGTTCACTAATGTCCTCTAGGGAAGGAAAATCTGGCGTCCTTACCCAGTCTGGCCTCCATGTGGCTCCAGAGCCACAGCAATGTGGTTGACTCTCAAATGCCCTCTGAAGTGGAGGGCAGTCAGGGATGGGCATAAATGATGAGCCCAGCTAGTGGCACTCACATCCCATGATTGAAAAAAATGTCAGCTTGGGCTGTCCTGTAGAGGGCATCCTCTGTCATTGTAGGTTGTTAAAGTAAATTGTTAACAGGCACAGGTAAAGGGCATTGATTAATTAAGTACATAGGGTACTTATAAAGAGAGACCACATGTCCTTGGCCAGGTGCTTTTGGAGAGAGAGCATGAGGTGTCCATTGGTGAACTTGGGGCCTTCCAGGTGTTAGAGTACATCTTTAGCCCCCCCCTCTTAAGACCACCTCCTAATTTAACTTAGCAAGGTTCCTTCAAATATTATCTTTAATTACACTATCCTCTCTTGATTTGTTAATTTGTTGCATTTGTCTCACCCAAACTGTGGATTTGCACTTTGGTCATTAGGAAGGCAAATGCAATGTTAGCGTTCATTTCAAGAGGACTACAATACAAGAGCAGGGATGTACTGCTGAAGCTTTATAAAGGGCTGTCCCTTTACTCTGAGATTGTGCTTGCGGACCTTAGTCTCTCCTACAAAGGGAAACATCCTCTCCATGTCCACTCTATCCAGGCCTTTGAGTACTCTGTAAATTACAATGAAATCCCCCCCACTCATGTTTTTAAACTCCATCGAGTACAGACCCAGAGTCCTCAAATGCTCCTCAAGCCTTCCAGTCCTGGGGCCATTCATGTGAACCCCCTCTGGGCCCTTTCCAAGGCCAGCACATCCTTCATTAGATCCCTACTTAGCAATCTTGATGGAGCCCAAGATTGCTTCCAATAATCCAAATGTGGTCTGACCAGAGTCTTATACAGCCTCAACACTGCATCCCCGCTTTTGTATTCTAGTCCTATCGAAATGTATGCTAACATTGCATTTGCCTTTCTAAAACTCAACTCAACATGCAAGTTAACCTTAAGAGAATCCTAAACTAGGGCTCCAAAGTTCCTCTGTGCTTCCAACTTCGGAACTCTCTCCCCATTTGGAAAGTCCCTTATAGGTCATCGGACAAATATCGGTGACAATCTGTTAATACACAGGACACTGGGTCGCCCTATTCACTGAGCCCCTGCAGTTTCCAACCTAGTGGTCATCTCATTTGAGAAACATTGTGAACCAGAAGACAATGGTTTGGTTTCAGATGTGGCTTCCATCTTGCATCTACTCATGTTTAGACCTAAATGGAGAGGATCAGTTTAAAGATCACCTTATCAACTACCCCCTCATTAGGTGAGGACTAGCGCTCCAAAAGCTCCTGATTTCAAATAAACCTGTTGGACTTAACCTGGTGTTGTGAGACTTCTAACTGTGCCCACTCCAGTCCAACACCGGCACCTCCACATCATGGGTAAGGTGGGCAGAGAGGGGTCAAACGTGGGCAACTGGGACTAGCTTAGTAGTTAAAAACAAAAGGGTGGCATGGACAAGTTGGGCTAAAGGGCCTATTTCCATGCTCTAAACCTCTATGATTCTAGCCCACCAGAAGGCAGTAGTTTGCTTTCAAATGTGCCTCTAGTTTGCATCAGCTCATTGTTGGACCTAAGTGGACCAGCTTGAAGGCCCCCTGAAAGTATCACCCTCCCACTGTGCTACACAGTGAGAGCACAGTCGAGGCAGGTGAGGTGGAGAAACAGCTTGCAACAATGGATTGGCAATGGATCGCTCTTAAAACAACTGGGAGGTTACAATGAGGCAGCCATCCCATTACTCTCATTACTCCTCGTAAAACTATAAAACAGTCTTAGTGCTTTGGTCCCTTTGGGAATACGATGCAGAAATGTGATGAGTGTTGCCAATGAGTTGAGCCAATTTCTGTCCATGCTTCTAAATCGGGTTAGAGCTGAATGGTTCTGGAGTCAACTGAGTTGTTTACTCATCTCGCAAAGCTGATCAACATAAGAAATAATTCATAAACCCATTAGCTGGAACACAACAAAGGGGGGAAATTAAGGACAGGAATTCCTTATGAGCTGATTATACTAGAGAAACAATAGTAGCCAGAGAGAGAGTTCTGATGCCACCAATTCTCAATTATAATTATAATTATAAGGATCGAGGGAATAGAAACATAGAATCTAGAAGCAGGAATCAGCCATTCGAGCCTACTCCACCATACATTATGATCATGGCTGATCATCAATTTCCCGATTTCAACTCCATTGAGTCCCAACAGTACAAAAGGAGGGAATTCAACCCATCAAGTCTATGTTGGCTCTCCAAAAGAGCATCCCCCCCCTTTCCTCGTAACCCTGTGTATTTACCATGATCAGTGCACCTAACCTGCAATCCACTTTACCCCATGTAATTACCCTCCTAATCCCCCAAGAATGAAGGAGCAATTTAGCATGGCCAATCAACCCAACCTGCAGATCTTCGGAGTCTGGGAAGAAACTGGAGCACTGGAGGAAACCCACGCAGACATGGGGAGGACATACAGACTCCACACAGTAATACATTATGGGAGTGAATACACTTGTGATTCATTCACTTGTGTCCAGAGGGATCGAGCAACGATATCAGTGCAGTCAATGGGGCCCCTGCCCCCACAGCGCCTGGGTATCAGTGACTCACAACAATGGTTCTAAAGGTCACTGGCTTTGTAGATTAGCTTTATAAACTTTGTTAAATTATTGGCCCATCTGAACAACATATTGGTCATCTACTTGATGTGTTGCATTCTGGGACATTGGATGTCCAGTTGGACTGCTGGAATGAACCGGTGATATCGAAATTTAATGTCACCTTCATCTTGAGGACAACATTGGGTTCCCTCCAAATCCACAAACGTGCAATCTCCACACAGACCCGAGGCCAGAATCGAACCCGGGCCCCTGGAGGTGCAAAGCAGCATTGCTAAACACTCTGCCACCCAAGATATCAGTAAACAGCTTCATTTGGAAAGTTTAAGTCTATTTATTGGTGTCACAAGTAGGCTTACATTCACACTGCAATGAAGTTACTGTGAAAATCCCCCAGTTGCCACACTCCGGCACCTGTCTGGGTACAAAGAAAAGTACAGCACAGGAACAGGCCCTTCGGCCCCTCCAAGCCTGCACTATCACGATGCCTGCCTAAACTCAAACCGTACGCACTTACAGAGTCCATATCCTTCCATTCCCATCCTATTCATGTATCTGTCTAGTTACCCCTTAAATGCCACTGTCATACCTGCTCCCACCCTCTCCCCAGGCAGCACGTTCCAGTCATTCATCACTCTCTGTGTAGGAACTTGCCTCACACACCTCCTCTAAACTTTTCCCCACGCTTCTTAAACCTATGTCCCCTAGTAGTTGACTTTTCTCTTCTAGGAGAGAGTGTCTTGGGCACACCAAGGGAGGATTTAGCATGGCCAATCCATCTAACCTGCACGTCTTTGAACCGGAGCACCCGGAGGAAACCCACGCAGACACGGGGAGAATGTGCAAACTCCGCACAGACAGTGACCCAAGCCAGGAATTGAACCCGGGGTCCCTGTGAGGCAGCAGTGCTAACCACTGTGTCCTCGTGCCTTCCTGGGGAGTGGGAACAAGAGCCACAAGTTCTTGATATTTAATTCTTTTGCAGCGGAATCATCGAAGAGAATTGAAAGGCAATTAGAAAAATCAATCCGGAAACTATGATTAATCAGGCCTAAAAAGAATCATACAGTGCAGAAGGAGATCGACTGGATCCATTGCGTTTATACCTGTTCTTTGATAAAGAACACTAAATTCCATGCTCTTTCTCTCTTTCTCTCTCCCTGGCGTGCTTTATCATAGAATCTCTACAGTGCAGAAGGAGGCCATTTGGCCCATCGAGTCTACACCGACCACAATCCCACCCAGACCTTATCTCAAAAATCCCACCTATTTACCATAGCTAGTTCCCCTGATACTATAAGGCAATTTCGCATGGACAATCCAGCTAACCCACACGTAAGAACATAAGAACATAAGAAATAGGAGCAGGAGTAGGCCATCTAGCCCCTCGAGCCTGCCCCGCCATTCAATAAGATCATGGCTGATCTGACGTGGCTCAGTTCCATTTTCCCGCCTTCTCCCCATAACCCTTAATCCCCTCTCTTATCAAAAACCCGCGTCTTAAAAATATTTAGCGAGGCAGCCTCCACCAATTCAACGGGCAGAGAATTCCAGAGATTCACCACCCTTTGAGTGAAGGAGTTCCTCCTCAACTCCGTTCTAAACCGCCCCCCCCTTTATCTTGAGGCTGTGCCCCCTAGTCCTACTGTCCTTTCTGAGCGGGAAGAGTCTCTCCACCTCTATCCTATCCATCCCATTCATCATCTTATACGTCTCAATGAGATCTCCCTTCATCCCACATCTTTGGGCTGTGGGAGGGAACCGGAGCACCAGGAGGAAACCCTCGCAGACGTGGGGGAAAACATGTAGACTCCAAGCAGACAGTGAACCAAGGCCGGAATCGAATCCGGGAGCTTGGCATTGTGAGGCCGCAGTGCCAACCGCTGTGCCGCCGTGATACCCCTAGGAAAAGATGTAACCGATCTCCGAACTTCAGACTGGCAATGTTATTTGGATTTACGTTCTAGGTTTGAGTTGTACCAGTCCAGTTGTACATCCACCAGGCTAATATGAGACGATAACCAGCTTGAGTTCACAATGCAGGCTAGATTTATGAGATGCTCGGAATATGTCACACAACTGCAGATTAAAGATCTCTGGTTGATAATACATCCAAAAAGCCTTTTCGGAGAACAAGGCTTATTAACTATGTGCATGCGGGTAGGATTTGACTAATGGTGCAGGGAAGCAGCTGGGTAAATAGAAGGACACATCCGAAAAGTCTTTTGTTTGGAAGCAGTGATGAGTGTAATTTTGACAAGGAGTCGGTCTGCTGTTCCTCACCTTGTTCATGACTTGGATATATACTAGGATATTAAATGGAGCGTCTTGTTCTGCAGATGTTAGCACAGAGAGCAGCAAGCCAAACTGTGGAGCGCAGGCAATTATTAGTCAGAAAGATAGAGAGATGTCATGGACAGGAGGCTGACAAATGGGTCCCCGATCTGAATAAATAAATAGCCTCTGCGCATAAGTGAGAGAAAAATTAGTTCTACAAAGCGATGCGGCACGGTGTTAGCACTGCTGCCAGCGACCTGGGATAGTGGTCAGTGTAGACTTGATGGGCTGAATGGCCTCCTTCTGCACTATAGGGGTTGTATGATTCTATGACTCTATTCTGGGTGGCATAGTGTTTAGCGCTGCTGCCTCACAGCGCCAGGGACCCAGGTTCGATTCCAGCCTCGAGTCACTGTCTGTTTGGAGTTTACACATTCTCCTCGTGTCTGCGTGGGTTTACTCCAGTTTCCTCCCACAGTCCAAAGATGTGCGGTTGTTGGCCATGCTAAAAATTGCCCCTCAGAGTCCTGAGATGCTTGGGTAAGAGGGATTAGCGAGTAAATATGTTGGGATACGGGGGTAGGACCTGGGTGGGATTGTGGTCTGCGCAGACTTGATGGGCCGAATGGCCTCTTTCTGCACTGTAGGGTTTCTATGATTTCTAAGAACATGGGGACAGGAATTGGCCGCTGCAATTTCATCTCAGTTGACAACCCAGTCATGGTCAGGCGAGCTTCGCCACTTCCAACGAGCAAACATTGACAGAGTTTGCAGTGAGGGGGGAATGTGTCAAATGGTATGTGAAGGCAGCAGGCAAAGAGATCTCAGTGCACATTTCACTCCTCCACCAATTCCACTCCAAATGGACAGGGAGTGATGGAAGTCAAATTTGGAGCCAAATGGTTTCATATTTCCTTTCAATTAGGCTGGCAATGGAGGAATGACAAAGCTGGTTGCTCAGAATGGCACGTCTTTCATTTAATTTCTTAATATTTTGGGAATCATAGAATCCCAACAGTGCAGAAGGAGGCCATTCGGCTCGTTACGTCTATACCAATCACAATGTCACCCAGGCCTTAACCCACCCTGACACTAAAGTCAATTTAGCATGGCCAATCAACCTACCCACACATCTTTTGATCTGATTTGATTTATTATTGTCACATAGCGAGGGGGATTGAATATAAAAGTAGGGAGGTCTTGCTGCAGCTGTATAGGGCATTGGTGAGGCCGCAGCTGGAGTACTGTGTGCAGTTTTGGTCGCCGCACCTGCGCAAAGATATTTTGGCCTTGGAGGGAGTGCAGAGGAGGTTTACTAGGCTGATACCGGAGTTGAGGGGGTTGAGCTATGAGGAGAGGCTGAATAAACTAGGCTTGTACTCGTTAGAGTTTAGAAGAATGAGGGGAGATCTCATTGAGACGTATAAGATGATGAATGGGATGGATAGGATAGAGGTGGAGAGACTCTTCCCGCTCAAAAAAGACAGTAGGACTAGGGGGCACAGCCTTAAGATAAAAGGGGGGGCGGTTTAGAACGGAGTTGAGGAGGAACTTTTTCACTCAAAGGGTGGTGAATCTCTGGAATTCTCTGCCCGTTGAAGTGGTGGAGGCTGCCTCGCTAAATATTTTTAAGACGCGGGTTGATGGGTTTTTGATAAGAGAAGGGATTAAGGGTTATGGGGAGAAAGCGGGAAAGTGGAACTGAGCAGCGACAGATCAGCCATGATTTTATTGAATGGCGGGGCAGGCTCGAAGGGCCAGATGGCCTACTCCTACTCCTATTTCTTATGTTCTTATGTTCTTATGTATTGGGATACAGTGAAAAGTATTGTTTCTTGCATGCTATACAGACAAAGCATACCATTATTGCTTCTTGCGAGCTATACAGACAAAGCATACTGTTCATAGAGAAGGAAAGGAGACAGTGCAGAATATAGTGTTACAGTTACAGTCATAGCTAGGGGGTGTAGCGAAAGATCAACTTAATGCGAGGTAGGTCCATCAGAGGAGAAGCTATTTTTGAGTCAGTGGGTAAGTGTCCTCAGACTTTTGTATCTCTTACCTAATGAAAGAAGATGGAAGAGAGAATATCCGGGGTCTGTGGGGTTCTTAATTACGCTGGCTGCTTTTCCGAGGCAGCGGGAGGTGTAGACAGAGACAGTGGGTGGGAGGCAGGTTTGGCTATGACAAATTGCCCTTTGGTGTCTCCAGATGTGTACGTTAGGGGGATTAGTGGAGTAAATATGTAAGATTACAGGGATAGGGCCTGGATAGAACATAGAACATAGAACACTACAGCACAAACAGGCCCTTCGATAAGATGCTAATTGTTTCTTAGGGCGAGGGGGCTATCAGGGGGTTTAGTAGGGTAAATGTGTGGGGTTAGAGCATGGGTGGGATGGTTGTCGGTGCAGATTTGATGGGCCGAGTGGCCCACCTTCTGCACTGTAGGGATTCTATTCTATCCTATAATCTTGTACACTCAATGTGTTTATTTGTGTGCCTGATTTAAAAATAGCTGTCGCAACTGCCTGTGAATCGGGTCCTCAAGCGTTTGGAACTCTTTCTGTCTACGATTAACGATTCCGTCCCAACCTTGAATCGCTATTGATGATAATATTCAATGTTCAAACTTTACATTCGGCAGATTAAGAAAATTTTGCGCGAAAAATAGCGCAAATATACTCTCTTAAATCTCCTTCAGAAGGCATTAATGACACAAGAAATTAGAGCTTGATCTTACTCAGTATGACGGGGAACAACAAAGGCACGCAAGGAGGGGGAAGATTTTTTTAATTAATTTTAATTTGCCCAAGGCATTTAACAGATTGCCACTCCATTCCCTGCTGTGCTGGTACAAACATTTCCTCCTTCTATGAGAGCCCATTCAGTCTTAACTAAAACATTGGCATGGTTAATCGAAAATTAAACACTGTTGTGTTCAATCGTTTGGAGTTTGATTGTGTGAGTCTGTTTACTATTGATGCTCACTGTGCTTGACTGGTTGGGCTTTGATGTGAACTCAGTAAGCGAACGTAGAAAGAAATACAAACCACAGCCGTAGCATTGAGCCGACGTCTTAAAGATGTGCAGGTCAGGTGCACTGGCCATGCTAAGCTGACCCTTCGCATCCCGGGACGCGCAGGTGAGAGAGGTTAGCAGGGTAAATATGTTACGGGGATAGGGCTTGGGTGGGATTGTGGTCGGTGCAGACTCGATGGGCCGAGTGGCCTCCTTCTGCACTGTAGGGATTCTACAATCCTATGAATCACTCTAAGTAAAACATAGACACCAGTGTCAACTCGGCATGGATCCCAGATATAAAACAAACAGCAAATTGGCAACAAGGATCATTGGGACAAATTTAACTTCAGCAACTGCGTTTTTGAAGATGAGGGGCTTCATCAATTTGACACGTGGAGGGATCTCTTCTTGAGAACGAGGTACAATATGTGTTCACCACCAAACATAGTAAAGCACCAGGTCATTTTAAGACATGCTCAGTTGAGATCATGGGCATTTCAGTGTTGCTTCTCATCAATATGCCCTTATTGAGTGATAAACTCTTCACAATGGCACAGTGGTTAGCATTGCCATCTCACAGCGCCAGGGACCTGGACATGAGCACTTTGTCTCTTGGGCAGTGCTAGGGGGCACAGGCTGGCACTGCCAGGGTGCCTGGGCCCCCAGGGCGCACTCCCCTGCTGCCCAACCCCCTCCCCCCACCCCCACCGAGGGGCCTCGATTGCCCCCCCTTCATTCCGGCAGGATCCCTGAGTGTGGGGAGCTACTCTAAACCCCACCGGAATGAAGTACTCCTGGCGAGGTGAGAGATTCAATCGGGTTTGGCAAGTTCCCGATAATTACATGCAAAATATATTTAAAATACATTAACAAAATATTCAAGTGACTTACCTCTCTTCCCACCAGTTTCCAGCACGGTCTCGACTGTGACTGTTCTGGGAGATGCACCTGTGTTCCCGACACGCGATTCTCCGGACTGGACCTGCCAAAAAAGTTGCGATGGGAGAATTAGGCCCTAAATTTCTTTCTCAACTTTTCTTAAACATTATTTCATAACAGCGCTGGTTGAGCCAGCATTTATTGCTCATCCCTGAGGGTATTTAGGAGTCAACCACTTTGCTGTGGCTCTGGAGTCATATGTAGGCCAGACCGGGTAAGGACGGCAGATTTCCTTCCCTAAAGAGACTTGAGTGAATCAGATGGGATTTTCCAACAATCGACGCTGGTTTCATGGTCATCAGCAGATTCTAGTTGCCCTTGAAAGCTGAATGGCTTTCTAGGCCATTTCAGGTGTCACAAGTAGGCCAGATCGGTTCAGGACAGCAGATTTCCTTCCCTAAAGGCAGCCAGGGACCCGGGTTTGATTTCTGCCTTGGGTCACTGTCCGTGTGGACTCTGCACATTCTCCCTGTGTCTGCACAGATTTCCACCAGATGTCCAGTTTCCTCCCAAAGTCCAAAAGATGTGCAGCCAGTTGCACTGGCCATTCTTCCTCTGGGGGATTTTCACAGTAACTTCATTGCAGTGTTAATGTAAGCCTACTTGTGACATGAACAAATGAACTTTAAATTTGTGAACCAGATGGGTTTTTGCAATAATCAACAATGGCTTCATGTTCATCTTTAGAACTTTATTCTCAGATTTTCATTGAATTCCTTAGACCAAGGTGACCTCTTGGCAGCTTTGCTCAGCATACCTTCTAACTCCATCTTTTACTCTCATTACACCCTACCTTTGACTGTAACACTACATTCTGTACTCTGTCTCCTTTCCTTCCCTATGAACGGTATGCTTTGTATAGCGTGCAAGAAACAATACTTTTCACTGTATACTAACATATGTGACAATAATAAATCAAATCAAATCAAAAGAAATAAGTTCAAATTTCACCATCTGCCATGGTGGGATTGAAACCCAGGTCCCC
This sequence comes from Prionace glauca, assembly GCA_037974335.1. Lineage (NCBI taxonomy): Eukaryota > Metazoa > Chordata > Chondrichthyes > Carcharhiniformes > Carcharhinidae > Prionace > Prionace glauca. Next base: position 11,244,955 of record CM075753.1, on the reverse strand, counting down.
AGAGCATTAACTTGGGTTTCAAACTTAGTGGTCCAATGACAGTACCACTACATCAAAGCCCCTCCCTGTCTTGGTATCAATTGGCCGAGCACATTCCTTTTTATCAAATATATTATCACATAGAGACGGCATAGATAAGGTGTCACAGTTTGGATCTGGCTTCGATTTCTGGCTTGGACCACTGTCTGTACAGTGTCTGGGGAGTCTACCCTTGTCCGCTGGGTTTCCGTTGGCTACTCCAGTTTCCTCCACAGTCCAAAAGACGGGCATTTAGCATTGGCCATTCTAAGTTCTCCCTCAGTGTAGCTGAACAGGCGCCGGAGTGTGATGACTGGGGGGTTTTCACAGTAACTTCATTGCAGTGTTAATGTAAGCCTACTTGTGACACTAATAAATAAACTTTAAATTCTCCTTCGGTGTACCCGAACAGGCACTGGAGTGTGGCAACTAGGGGATTTTCACAATAACTTCATTGCAGTGTTAATGTAACCCTACTTTTGACACTAATAAATAAACTTTAAATTCTCTTTCGGTGTTACCCAAACAGGCGCCAGAGCATGGCGACTACGGAATTTTCACAATAATTTCATTGCAGTGTTAATGTAACCCTACTTTTGACACTAATAAATAAACTTTAAATTCTCCTTCGGTGTACCTGAACAGGCACTGGAGTGTGGCAACTAGGAGATTTTCACAGTAACTTTATTGCAGTGTTAATGTAACTCTACTTTTGACACTAATAAATAAACTTTAAATTCTCCGTCAGTGTTACCCAAACAGGCGCCAGAGAGTGGCGACTACCGAATTTTCACAATAACTTCATTGCAGTGTTAATGTAAGCCTACTTGTGACACTAATAAATAAATTTTATCTGTACCTTTATCTTTTATCGCCAGAAGATCAAAAAGCAAAGTGAAAGGAGCATCTGACTAATAAGTACTGCTTTTAAAGAAATTAGGTTGACCATTTTTTTGAACCCCTGAATCATATTGCTTTTAGCACAGATACCTCTCAAACGTGAGATTTTGACACAAGTCCATGGTAGATTTGATATGTGGAAGAGGAGGCTGCTTTTGTCACTCACACGTTGGGAAATAGCTATGTTTCTTTTAATGCTGTAAGCATATTTTAACCTCACACTAGGAGCAATTTATGCATTCACCCACTTAACACGGGCGGCACGGTAGCACAGTGGTTAGCACTGCTGCTTCACAGCTCCAGGGTCCTGGGTTCGATTCCCGGCTCGGGTCACTGCCTGTGTGGAGTTTGCACATTCTCCTCGTGTCTGCGTGGGTTTTCTCCGGGTGCTCCGGTTTCCTCCCACAGTCCAAAGATGTGCGGGTTAGGTTCATTGGCTATGCTAAAATTGCCCCTTAGTATCCTGGGATGTGTAGGTTAGAGGGATTAGCAGGTAAAATGTGTAGGGATATGGGGATAGGGTCTGGGTGGGATTGTGTTCGGTGCAGACTCGATGGGCCGAAGGGCCTGTTTCTGCATTGTAGGGTTCTATAACATGACAAGATTCATCGAAAAGCACGCTCTGGTCATAATAAATATCACTGCCAAGTCTCCTTTACCAAACCCCGTCAGTGCCCACCATGCCCCGTGGAAAGTATTAGAGGGCCACCTCAGGGCTTCTTCAAGAAATATATCAGGAAGCGCAAAATCTCATTCAATGTACCTCTCGCTGAGGCCTAGTCAGAGGACGAGCCTGGCAGCACTCAATCTCATCTCATCATGGTCGCTCAGGGACTAATCGGCTGTCTCTGGTTAGTCAGACTGCGGCATCGGCATCCAGTGTCGGAGAAGAAACGAATTGTGGAGGCGTGATGATGTTAAAACCTTTCACCTTGCACCCAATGCGCAAAGCACAAGAATTTCAGCAGCTTACACTTGTACCAGCATGCACATGTACCGCCAAACATGCGTCAATACATAACAACATACATACATACAATCCAATGTACACACTTGCAATCCAACGTGTGTACATACACTCTAACATGCATAAATATATAACATACATACATACAAACATGTATTACTGGAATAAAGGGATATGGGCCAAACCTGGGCAATTGGAACTAGCTTAATGGTAAAACTGAGCAGCACGAACAAGTTGGGCTGAAATCTCCTCTCTGCGAGAGGGAAATCCATGTACCAATGAATCTCTGCGAATTTCAAATGACCACAGAAGGGATTGTTGATTGGTTGGCAAGTTGATAGTGATTGGTTGAAGCGTTGCCATGGAGCAAGAAATGGGGAATGACAGACTCCCTGGGTTATTGGGTAATTAAAACAAAAGGTGCAAAGCTTGGACATATTCCTTTTGTTTGCAGAGAATGGATCTCTGTGTCGCTTTGAGCATGTTTAAATGAGCCACTGATTATTTTGTGGGTGCGCCTACACCACAGGGACTGCAGTGATTCAAGAAGGCAGTGATTCACCACCTTCTCCAGATGGGATTTACCCCAGGATTCTCTGGGAGGCAAGAGAAGTGATTGCAGAGCCTCTGGCTCTGATCTTCAGGTCGTCGTTGGCCTCTGGTATAGTACCGGAAGATTGGAGGTTAGCAAATGTTGTCCCATTGTTTAAGAAGGGGAACAGAGACTTCCCCGGGAATTATAGACCGGTGAGTCTCACTTCTGTTGTGGGCAAGGTTTTAGAAAAAATTATTTGGGATAGGATTTATAGTTATTTGGAGAGTAATGAATTGATTGGAGATAGTCAGCATGGTTTTGTGGCGGGTAGGTCGTGCCTTACTAACCTAATTGAGTTTTTTGAGAAAGTGACCAAAGAGGTGGATGGGGTTAAGGCAGTGGACGTGGTGTGTATGGATTTTAGTAAGGCGTTTGATAAGGTTCACCATGGTAGGCTTCTGCAGAAAATGCAGATGTATGGGATTGGGGGTGATCTAGAGAAATGGATCAGGAATTGGCTAGCAGATAGGAGACAGAGGGTGGTGGTTGATGGTAAATATTCATCATGGAGTTTGGTTACAAGTGGTGTGCCTCAGGGATCTGTTTTGGGGCCACTGCTGTTTGTAATTTTTATTAATGATCTGGATGAGGGTATAGTTGGATGGATTAGTAAATTTGCTGATGACACCAAAGTCGGAGGTGTGGTAGATAGTGATGAAGGGTGTCATAGTTTGCAGGAAGACTTAGACAGGTTGCAGAGCTGGGCCGAGAGGTGGCGGATGGAGTTTAATGTGGAGAAGTGTGAGGTAATTCACTTTGGTAGGAATAACAGATGTGTCGAGTATAGGGCTAACGGGAGGACTTTGAATAGTGTGGATGAGCAGAGGGATCTAGGTGTATGTGTACATAGATCCCTGAAAGTTGGGAATCAAGTAGATAAGGTTGTTAAGAAGGCATACGGTGTCTTGGCGTTTATTGGTAGGGGGATTGAATTTAGGAGTCGCAGCGTTATGTTGCAACTGTACACAACTCTGGTGCGGCCGCACTTGGAGTACTGTGTGCAGTTCTGGTCCCCACATTACAGGAAGGATGTGGAGGCTTTGGAGAGGGTGCAGAGGAGGTTTACCAGGATGTTGCCTGGTATGGAGGGGAGGTCCTATGAGGAGAGGCTGAGGGATTTGGGGTTTTTTTCGCTGGAAAGAAGGCGGCTAAGAGGGGATCTCATTGAAACATATAAGATGATTAGAGGTTTAGATAGGGTGGATAGTGATAGCCTTTTTCCTCTGATGGAGAAGTCTAGCACGAGGTGGCATGGCTTTAAATTAAGGGGGGGTAGTTATAGGACGGATGTCAGGGGTAGGTTCTTTACCCAGAGGGTGGTGAGGGATTGGAATGCCCTGCCTGCTGCAGTTGTAAATGCGCCTAGTTTGGGGGCGTTTAAGAAATCCGTGGATAGGTTTATGGATGAAAAGGGATTGGTTTAGGTTAGTGGGTCATTGTTTTGTAACTAGTCAGCGCAACATCATGGGCCGAAGGGCCTGTTCTGCACTGTAATGTTCTATGTTCTGTGTTCTATGTTCTCAGGGGCAATTTGGGTTGGGCAATAAATGCTGGCCTAGCCAGCGATGTCCAATCTATAAATAAATGAAAAAGAATATTGGTTGTTAGTGTAACTATTAGCACATTTGGGATTGATCAATAGGTACTGCCCAGTCATGTAATCACATCAAACAGTCAACATTTTATTTCGGGTTTTTGCAGCATGGACTGATTGAGCACTGTCTATACTCTGCACATTATAAATAACTGAAATTATTTTCTGTTTGATTTGTCAGCCAATACTAAATCTAGAATGTCCTGATGAGTGCAAGATGAAAAGCTTCGACAACATGTTTCTCCTTTCAGCAATATTCAAGAAGCATAATTTGTCCGCATTGACAATATTGGGTATTGGATCTTAACTACAAACACCATTCTCTGTCTTTGTCTCTGTTCCTTCAATTGTTTACGTTGAGGCAAACTTGTTGGAGTCACGATTGACCCTCAAGATGCACCTCCAGCCATGCATGCATTTCATCACCAAGATACCCTACCTTCACATCTTCAGCATCACTCCAACCCTATCCCAGGTCATCTACTTTAATCTTGATGATTGGAACCATAGAAAGTTACAGTACTGCTGCTTCACAGCTTCAGGATCCTGGGTTCGATTCCCGGCTCGGGTCACTGCCTGTGTGGATTTGCACATTGTCCTCATGTCTGTGTGGGTTTCCTCCGGGTGCTCCGGTTTCCTCCCACACTCCAAAGATGTGCGGGCTAGGTTGATTGGCCATGCTAAGAAATTGCCCCTTAGTGTCCAGGGATGCATAGGTTAGAGGGATTGGTGGGTATAATGTGTAGGGACATGGGGGTCGGGCCTGGGCAGGATAGTGTTCGGTGCAGACTCAATGGGCCGAAGGGCCTCCTTCTGCACTGTAGGGTTGTATGATTCTACGATTCAAAAGGAGGCCTCAGTCTGTGATGAGTTGGTTCCTCGAAGCTACCACTGGCCGAGGCACGCGCCTGCTGTTCCCTGATGCCTGTGGGTTAAGGCAGGAGGGAGCACTGAGTGTGGGTTAAGGCAGGAGGGAGCACTGAGTGTGGGTTAAGGCAGGAGGGAGCACTGAGTGTGGGTTAAGGCAGGAGGGAGCACTGAGTGTGGGTTAAGGCAGGAGGGAGCACTGAGTGTGGGTTAAGGCAGGAGGGAGCACTGAGTGTGGGTTAAGGCAGGAGGGAGCACTGAGTGTGGGTTAAGGCAGGAGGGAGCACTGAGTGTGGGTTAAGGCAGGAGGGAGCACTGAGTGTGGGTTAAGGCAGGAGGGAGCACTGAGTGTGGGTTGGTCAATGTTCATGAGTGTGAACATCAGGCAAAGGTAGGACCACATCTGGCCATGACCACAGATAGTCTGGCCAACAACCGCCATCAAACCTCCCAGAAGAATAACAACTGCATGGTTTGAGGTCACTGGAGGTCAACCCCAACCGAGGGAACGACACCCCAATAGAAAGTGAGTTCAACTTCCATTTGTCCACCCATATCAATAGCCACTGAGAAAATAACATACTGAATTGAGATTATTTCAATAGGAAAATGTATAAAGATATTTCTTCCAAGATATCAAAAGCACAGCAATGGACAATAAACAGAAACCAAACTGGATAAGGTAATCACCAACGGGATGGAAGCTAACAATGTAACATAGCTTCACCTCACTTCATAATGCAAAATTGATCACAGAATCAAGGACATTGATGTTACCTGTCTAGTAAAGCCTGGCATTTCAAGTTACTCAATCCTCAATTTAATCGGTTGCTGAATCATTGCTGATTTAATCCTGTCTAATGCAACATCACAATTTCAGACTCAATGTCAAAGTCTTGAACATTAATGAGGACAACAGATGACACTTCAAACTGAAGAAACTCCTGTGGATTTAGCAGTAGTAACGTTCACGACTAAATTACTTCAACGATAAATGTTGGCCCTGACTACAATGAGGACAAAGTTGAAATGGTCGAGAACTTCAGGTTTTTAGGTGCCCAGATCATCAAAAACTTGTCCTGGTCCCTCCCTACAGACTCTTTAGTTAAGAAAGCTCACCAACTCGTCTACTTTCTCACGGAGATGAAGGAAATTTGATATATCAGCTACAAATCTCACAAACTTCTACGTATGCACCATAGAAAGCATTCTTTCTGGTTGTATCACAGCTTGGTATGGCTTCTGCTCTGCCCAAGACCGCAAGAATCTACAAAGGGTTATGAACATAGCCCAATCCATCATGCAAACCAGCATCCCATCCATTGACTCTGTCTACACTTCCTGCTGTCTCAGCGAAGCAGCCAACATAATCAAGGACTCACATCCCCTGGACATTCTGTCTTCCACCTTTTTCTGTTAGGAAAAAGATACAAAAGTTTATGGTCACGTACCAACTGACTCAAGAACAATTTCTTTCCTGCTGCCATCAGACGATTGAATGGACCTACCCTATGTTAAGTTGATCTTACACCCTAGCTAAGACTGTAATACTACATTCTGCACACTCTCCTTTCCTTCTTTGTGAACAGCATGCTTTGTCTGTATAGTGCGCAAGAAACAATATTTTTCACAGTAGTATTACTGTGCCTGTGGTGCCTGCTCAGGTACACTGAGGGAGAATTTAACATGGCCAATGCACCCAACCAGCATGTCTTTCGAAATGTGGGAGGAAACCAGAGCACCCGAAGGAAACCCATGCAGGTACAAGCTTGGGAATCAGAGCTGGGTACCTGGTGCCATGAGACAGCAGTGCTAGCACCCCAAGATGTGCAGGATAGATGGATTGGCCATGCTAAATTACCCCTTAGTGTCCCAAGATGCGTAGGTTAGGTGGATTGGCCATGCTAAATTGCCCCTTAGAGTCCAAAGATGTGTAGGTTAGGTGGATTGGCTATGCTAAATTGCCTCTTAATGTCCCAAGATGTGTAGGTTAGGTGGATTGGCCATGCTAAATTGCCTCTTAATGTCCCAAGATGTGTAGGTTAGGTGGATTGGCCATGCTAAATTGCCTCTTAATGTCCCAAGATGTGTAGGTTAGGTGGATTGGCCATGCTAAATTGCCTCTTAATGTCCCAAGATGTGTAGGTTAGGTGGATTGGCTATGCTAAATTGCCTCTTAATGTCCCACGATGTGTAGGTTAGGTGGATTGGCCATGCTAAATTGCTCCTTAGAGTCCAAAGATGTGTAGGTTAGGTGGATTGGCCATACTAGATTGCCTCTTAATGTCCCAAGATGTGTAGGTTAAGTGGAGTAAATGTGTGTGATTACAGGGATAGGGCCTGGATAAGGTGCTCTTGTTGGAGGGTCAGTGCAGGCTCGATGGTCAGAATGGTCTCCTTCTACACTGTAGGAATTCTATGACTTTATTTTAGTTTTGTTGCTGTCTTGGAGGTTGTCACTCCCATTCTTTTGTGTTTAATTTATTAAGTTGCTGTCACAAAAAGGGTGTAAATATTTGGAGATTTTCTGGACACCAGTTATTTGGAGAAAACATGTGGTCCGGGGGCTTCCTCTGCTTTGTGTGAATAACCTATCAGCCGGCCATTAGCTACAGGATATCACTGAGGAACATTGTTTTAACAGCAATCAGAAATTTCACACAAATTGGCTAAAGTGTTTGGTGCCAAAATCCCACAAAGTGATTTCCAACCCCAGGTGTTAGAATTGAGTACACAGAAAGTGGATAATTGCGATGACCCTGCCTTTCAGGTAATGGCTTATTTTGTGTTGAGGCATTGCATTCCACAGACCCAACATAATGCTCTGAGGAGCTGAAACAGAAAATCCTGTAAAGTCTCAGCAGGTGTGAATGCATCTGTGGAGAGAGAATAGCGAATATGTAAAAAAGCAAATCTTCTGTCCACGGACGCTGTCAAATTTGCTGAGATTTTCCAGCGTTTTCCATTTTTGTTTGCGATTCCAGCATCCATTTATTTATTAATTTGTGGGACATGGACAACACTGGCTGGGCCAGCATTTACTACCCATTCCTTCATCCATATTTACTGAAGGCTTGTTTGTGAAGTTTGGTCCTGATGCCCGGTTGGCAACCCGTTCCTCTTCCAAACTCCCCACTTATTCAGTGATTCAAGACCCACTTCCGATCCTGCGGCAATAAGTTGATCCCAACCAGATTCCTCTCTCAGTCTTTCTTCTTCCAAAGAAACTTGGCTGCGTTGAGCTAAACTTGACTTACATAAGAAATAGGAGCAGGAGTAGGCCATCTGGCCCTTCGAGCCTGCCCCGCCATTCAATAAGATCATGGCTGATCTGTCGTGGCTCAGTTCCACATTCCCGCCCTCTCCCCATAACCCTTAATCCCCTCTCTTAACAAAAACCCATCAACCCGCGTCTTAAAAATATTTAGCGAGGCAGCCTCCACCACTTCAACGGGGTTTTTGCGACTCATGCACAAGGATGTTTGATTGTTATGATTGGCACAGACTTGCAGGGCTGAGGGGCCTGTTCCTGTGCTGCACTTTTCTTTGTTCTTTTAAAAATTTGGCATTCTCTCTTCTGTCATGATGAGTACAAGTCTAAAAATTTTGACAGCATGTATCTTTATTCAGCAACCAACCCCCAGACTCTAGTGATGAGGAAGGGATGTGGTGGACAATTCCCGTCAAACGTAGAAGGTCTAGTTGAAATGAAAGAACAATGCATGGAAGAACCTTCCTTTCCGTTGACTTGCAACGGGGAACACTCATTCTCAGCCTATCCCAAGATAATGGTGACTTCAGCCAGGCTAACGAGGTTGTCTTGCTGGAACGTGAACTGCCTGATGAATCCTCATAGATTACGTCTACGTTCTGTGCTATAGACTGCACACCCTTTTTCTCAAACACCTATTGCTGATGTTTTATGCCTAATCTATCGACACCTGGTACGGAGAGGGGTAGGTCAGGATGCTGACCTCTTTGTGACCCTGTTCCTGGCGAGATGCGCCATCACCAGGCAGCGGGCGATCAATAGAGTCATCCATCCCAATTATCTGCCCCTCTACCATGGCTACATTCATGGCTAGGTGTCCCTGAAGAGGGAGCATGCGGTGGTCCACAGGCTCAGTTGACACCTTCCGTGCCCACTGGGCACCACAGGGTGCATTATAGACCCCGATAATCACATTTTAATTTGATGTTTTAAGTTTCCTTTCAACCTTGTATTTTGTCCCCCCCTTTCCTTTTGGGGAGCTGCCCCTTTTAATTTGTCCCTAAGTTAATTTGAGTTTGTTTATTTGGTTGGTGTCAAAGAGATACCTGATGAATCCTAATTGATGGTTAAACCGGGGAGCCTCGGGCTCCCTGTTTAAAACAGGTCTGTCAGACTCTCTGCCTGCATTCAGCAACTGGAGAACTGGCTCTGTACAGATGTATGGTGTAAATAAAGTAACTTGGTGACGGGGCTTTTGCCTCCGTGGAGTTATTACAGAAGAAGAACATTCCGGCACATGAAGACCAGCACTATTCTGCATTTAGGTTAACCAAACAACTAAAATGCAAGATAAATGCAAGATTTTGTACCAATGAAACACCACATTTAGTAGCTTACAATTCTAATTCTGGATATAAGCCAGCATAGTTTAATGTCAGTCTACAATTGTGGATCTATTAGTTGAAGTGTTGCAACTTGTGAGGTGGCACAATGGTTAGCACCACTGCCTCAGGGACCCAGGTTCGATTCCCGGCTTGGGTCACTGTCTGTGCAGAATCTGCACGTTCTCCCCATGTCTGCATGGGTTTCCTCCGGGTGCTCCGGTTTCCTCCCACAGTCCAAAGATGTGCACATTGGACGGATTGACCATGCTAAATTGACCCCTTACAGGGGAATATTCCCGTCCTGCCCACCATGGGAATTGTAGTGAGGGGTGGGGAGAGGGGTGGACCATGCAAGGATCAATTGTCCTCGGATAGACTTCTCCGGTTTGGGGGCGAGAGTGGCCGGAAATTCCCGCTGTTAGTGTCAGAGGGGCTAGCAGGGTAAATATAAGAACATAAGAACATAAGAAATAGGAGCAGGAGTAGGCCATCTGGCCCTTCGAGCCTGCCCCGCCATTCAATAAGATCATGGCTGATCTGTCGTGACTCAGCTCCACCTTCCCGCCCTCTCCCCATAACCCTTAATCCCCTCTCTTATCAAAAACCCATCAACCCGTTTCTTAAAAATATTTAGCGAGGCAGCCTCCACCACTTCAACGGGCAGAGAATTCCAGAGATTCACCACCCTTTGAGTGAAGAAGTTCCTCCTCAACTCTGTTCTAAACCGCCTCCCCTTTATCTTGAGGCTGTGCCCCCTAGTCCTACTGTCTTTTTTGAGCGGGAAGAGTCTCTCCACCTCTATCCTATCCATCCCATTCATCATCTTATACGTCTCAATGAGATCTCCCCTCATTCTTCTAAACTCTAACGAGTACAAGCCTAGTTTATTCAGCCTCTCCTCATAGCTCAATCCCCTCAACTCTGGTATCAGCCTAGTAAACCTCCTCTGCACTCCCTCCAGGGCCAAAATATCCTTGCGCAGGTGCGGCGCCCAAAACTGCACACAGTACTCCAGCTGCGGCCTCACCAATGCCCTATACATGTGAGGTTACAGGGATAGGGACTGAGTCGGATTGTTGTCAGTGTAAGTTCAAGGGGCTGAATGGCCTCTTTCTGCACTGTGAGGATTCTATAAATTGCAATGCTGACTCTAATCTATTAATCGAACACTATGATAGTTCCAATCAGATAACCTCAGGGTTTATTATATATAAAACCCTGTTTCATTTTCTTCCCCAATATTTGACTGGCTGATGAATGTATAACCACATCAGCATACTTCATCAGCCCCAAAACTACTTGATTATGGAGTTTTATCAGAAAACAATCCTGATCTTCGAGTCTGCTTCCCGTTCTGGTGGGTGTGTACTGAGTTTTAATTCCCGTGTTCTGAGTCACAGCAGTCAGCAACTGTTGTTCCAGTTTTTTGCAATTCCTTCATCAAGCAAAAGCGAAACGCTGGAAATAAAAATGGAAAATTCTGGGGAAAAAAAACTCAACAGGTCAGTAGGGGAGAGACACAGTTACCGGCTAACGTTTCCAGTCTTTGTGACCCTCCCTCAAAGCTGGAGAGAGGGAGAAAACTTTATCTAATTATTTTCTCCCAATACATCGCCCCGCATCCAGCCGACGACATCCCTCCCCACCCCCCCTTACACAGGTCTGTCTGTCGCTTGTCCCTAGGTTTTGCTTCCTTGCTCTGCTATGAACACATTCTGCTGTCTTAACCTATCAGCACCTTGTTTAGTCTTTAACACGACCATTCCAGCCTCAGGTGACAGTGCGGAGTTTACACATTCTCCCCAAGTCTGTGTGGGTTTCCTCCGGGTGCTCCCGGGTTCCTCCCAAGACTCAATGGGCCGAATGGCCTCCTTCTGCACTGTAGGGATTCTGTGACTTCCCTTAAGCAGAAAGTCACAGAGCCATTATTGATTTCTCCAGACCAATCAATGGAGGAATAGGTCACAGAATTCACACCGAGTGCTCAGGTTATTCTAAATCGATATTACTTTGTTGCGAAAGCTAAACAGACGGATGCGGGATATCGGAAATAAAAATCAGAAATGCTGGAAATACGCAGCAGGTCAGACAGCAGCAGTGGAGGGAGAAAGAATTAATATTTCATGCCATGATAATGGTTCATAGCCCTGACTTACTAACAGAAATATTGAACCTTTAAGTAGGACACATGTTTCTTTTCTATCAGTGATGGGAATGGAAAATCTCATGGTCAACTTAAAGTTAAAGTTTATTTATTAGTAAGGCTTACATTAACATTGCAATGAAGTTGCTGTGAAATTCCCCCAGTCGCCACAGTCCGGTGCCTGTTTGGATCAATGCACCCCAACCAGCACGTCTTTCAGACTGTGGGAGGAAACTGGGGCACCTGGAGGAAACCCACGCAGACACGGGGAGAACATGCAAACTCCAAGCGGGGAATCAAACCCGGGTCCCTGGCACTGTGAGGCAGCAGTGCTAACCACTGTGCTACCATGCCGCACTTGGTAATCAGCCTCTATTGTCTCCATGGGAGATTACAGTTCAGTTTTTGCAACCCTTCCTTTGAAGTGTCTCTGTTTAAGATAGGCACAATTCTTATATGGAACACTTCAATTTCTCTACAAGCCTGTATTTGCTTATACAACCGAATACAGGCTTAGACTGTAAAGTAAGTAGTTGCTGGAAGACTCCGATGTGGATTACATTTGACCAACTAGTTCAGAGAGAATGGAGTGTTGCCCATAAGAATTGTGCCTATTTTACAGAGAGACACTTCAAAGGAAGAATTGCAAAAACTGAACTGTAATCTCCTATGGAGACAATAGAGGCTGATTACCAAATCAGGAATGGCACGGTAGCACAGTGGTTAGCACTGCTGCCTCACAGTGCCAGGGACCTGGGTTTGATTCCCAGCTTGGGTCACTGTCTGTGTGGAGGGTGCACGTTCCGTCCGTGTCTATGTGGGTTTCCTCCGGGTGCTCCAGTTTCCTCCCACAGTCTGAAAGGCATGAACTACACATGCAACTGGGGAATTTCACAGTAACTTCATTGCAATGTTAATGTAACCTTACTTATGATTAATGAATACACTTTAACTTTAAGTTAACTGTGAGATTTTCCTTCCCCATCACTGATTCTGCCTGATGCAAGTGGGAGCAGGGAACCTCCTCCCCTTAAGTTTTAATTATTAGTGTCAGAAATAGGCTTGCATTAACACTGCAATGAAGTCACTGTGAAATTCCCTAGTCGCCACACCCCGGCACCGCTTCCGGTACACTGAGGGGGAATTTAGCATGTCCAATGCATCTAACCAGCAGTCTTTCCGACTGTGGGAGGAAATCGGACCAAACCTTCACAAACATGCGTGAGACTCCATGCAGACAGTGACCCAAATCCAGAATCGAAACCAGGTCCCTGGCGCTTTGAGGCAGCAATGCTAAGCAGTGTGCCACCATGTCGCCCCCAGGTATCACATAGAACATAGAACACTACAGCACAAATAGGCCCTTCGGCCCACAAGTTGCGCCTATCATATCCCTACCTACCAGGCCATAGAACTATCTGTAACTCCCAATGCCATTGAATCCCATATACTCATCCAGAAGTCTTTTAAAAGACCCCAGCGAGTTTGCCTCTACCACCACCGACGGCAGCCGATTCCACTCACTCACCACTCTCTGAGTGAAAAACTTACCCCCTGACATCTCCTCTGTACCTGTTCCCCAGCATCTTAAACCTGTGTCCTCTCGTAGCGACCATTTCAGCCCTGGGAAATAGCCTCCGAGAATCTATACCTCTCAACGTTTTATAAACCTCTATCATAGAACATAGAACATTACAGCGCAGAACAGGCCCTTCGGCCCACGATGTTGCGCCGACCAGTTACAAAACAATGACCCACTAGCCTAAACCAATCCCCTTTTCGTCCATAAACCTATTCACGGATCTCTTAAACGCCCCCAATCTAGGTGCATTTACAACTGCAGCTGGCAGGGCATTCCAATCCCTCACCACCCTCTGGGTAAAGAACCTACCCCTGACATCAGTCCTATAACTACCCCCCCTTAATTTAAAGTCATGCCCCCTCGTGCTAGCTTTCTCCATCCTAGGAAAAAGGCTATCACTATCTACCCTGTCTAAACCTCTAATCATCTTATATGTTTCAATGAGGTCCCCTCTTAGCCGCCTTTTTTCCAGCAGGTCGCCTCTCAACCTTCGTCTCTCCAGGGAGAAGAGTCCCAGCTCCCTCAACCTGTCTTCATAAGGCATGCCTCCCAATCCAGGCAACATCCTTGTAAATCTCCTCTGCACCCTCTCAATAGCCTCCACGTCCTTCCCGCAGTGAGGCGACCAGAACATCTGACATTCCTTCATCGGCATTCCTTCAGTACTGTGCTGGGTCGTTTTCCTGCACTCTGGATGCTGGTCTGGCACTTGAGCACTCACCCTCCTGACACAGCGTACAGTGCATGATTACAGCATATCCAAGCATTGGTGCACATTAACAAGACATGATGTGGAGATGCCCGGCGTTGGACTGGGGTGAACACAGTAAGAAGTCTCACAACACCAGGTTAGAGTCCAAGCACTTTATTTGAATTTATTTTATTGGGATTACTATCAAATAAACTGGTTGGACTTAAACCTGGTGTTGTGAGACTTTTACTGCATTAGCAAGACAGCCAGAGGCAACTCATTTTCTGAAAGTCAGCCTTTGAATAATGTAATAGACTTATCAGCTGATAGCTTAAAATGCTTTAAATGAAGCTGGAATCAACTTAAAATGTATTTATTTGACTGTTCTTTATGTTCTATTCTGAATCCTTTGCAAAAGGGGGTGGGAGTGCGTTCTATTCATTGTAAAATCTAGGTCAGAGTGGAACGCATCAGCAGATGAAAGGAGTTGAACAAAACACACTCCATTGTATCACTGACATTACAATGTATAAACGGAAAGCTTTGTTGAAGTGCTGTTAAGATGCACAAACTCCAATGTTGTTGCAGCAATAAGTGACTGATTGTCAAATGTCACCTGTTTTCCAACATACCAAAGCCTCGGGCCCAGAGCTGAAACCATCGTGCAATGAGCAGAATTTAATACACCTACCCCTTCGCACCTCAGAGGCACATTCCGGGGTGGGGGACTTAGGGGATGGAAGGGAGGTTTGCAGTGTGATCAGACCCAGGAGCAGGTCAGAGGCTAGGAATACTGCGGCGAGTAACCCACCTCCTGACTCCCTAAAGTCCGTCCAACATCTACAGTGATGTGAGGTTGCTGGTGTTGGACTGGGGTGGGCACAGTAAGAAGTCTCACAACACCAGCTAAAGTCCAACAGGTTTGTTAGGTAGCATGAGCTTTCGGAGCTTCGCCCCTTCGTTGATGCACCTGGCGAAGGGGCAATGCTACAAAAGCTCGTGCAACCAAATAAACATGTCGTGCTTTAACCTGGTGATATGAGATTACCAATCGATTATTCGATCGAATATTACCCGCTTGTCTGGATGGTGCAGCTCTAACAACACTCAAGAAGCTCAACACCGTCCAGGATAAAGCAGCCCCGCTTGATTGGAATCACATCTGCAAACATCCACTCCCTCCATCACGGACACTCATTAGTAGCAGTGTGTACTATCTGCAAGATGCACTGCAGCAATTCACCAAAGATCCTTAGACCTTCCAAACCCATGACCATTTCCATCTAGAAGGACAAGAGCAGCAGATACATGGGAAGACTACAATGTGCAAGTTCCCCTCCAAGCCACTCACCATTCTGATTTGGAAATATATCGGCCGTTCCTTCGCAGTGGCTGGGTCAAAATCCTGGAATTCCCTCCCTAACAGCATTGTGGATCAACCCACAGCACGTGGACTTGAGCGATTCAAGAAGGCAGTTCACCACCACCTTCTCAAGGGGCAAATAGGGATGGGCAATAAATGCTGGCCCAGCCAATGATGCCCATGTCCCAGGAGAGGGTGACACAATGGCACAGTGATTAGCGCTGCTGCCTTGCCGAGCCAGGGACACGGATTCGGTTCTTGGCTGGGTCACTGTCTGTGTGGAGTTTGCACATTCTCTCTGTGTCTGCATGGGTTTCCTCCGTGTGCTCCAGTTTCCTCCCACAGTCCAAAGATACGCATGACCTCCACTCTGTTTCCTGAAGTCGATGACTATCTCCTTCGCTTTGTTGACATTGAGGGAGAGATTATTGTTGCCGCACCAGCTCACCAGATTCTCTGTCTCATTCCTGTACTCTGTCTCATCATTGTGTGAGATCCGACCCACTGCAGTGGTGTCATCAGCAAACTTGAAAATTGAGCTGGAGGAGAATTTGGCCGCACAGTCACAGGTGTACAAGGAGTATAGTAGTGGGGCTGAGAACACAGCCTTGTGGGACATCGGTGTTGAGGATGATCGTGGAGGAGGTGTTGTTGCCTATCCTCACTGATTGTGGTCTGTGAGTTAGGAAGTTCAGGATCGAGTCATAGAGGGAGGAGCCGAGGCCCAGGCCACGGAGTTTGGAGATGATCTACGTGTTAAGCGCAGGACCAGGGAGATGGGGGTAGGGAGGATGGATGGGGTGGTGGGGGGGGATGGTGGTGTGGGTAAGGGCAGTGATCTGATTGAGCTGTACAAAATTCTGAGGGTGATAAATTAGAATGGCATGCACAGATTTCTTTGTGGATTTTACAAACAGTCAATCGTTAAACACTTGTCTGATATTAAGGGGTGGCACTGCCTTTAAGGGGTGGCACCCCTTAAGGGGTGGTGCTGCCTCTCAGCACCAGGGACCCGGGTTCCATTCCTGGCTTCAGGTCACTGTCTGTGTGGAGTTTGCACATTCTCCCCGTGTCTGCATGGGTTTCCTCCAGGTGCTCCGGTTTCCTTCCACAGTCCAAAGGATGTGCGGGTTAGGTGGATTGACCATAATAAATTGTCCCTTAATATCAGGGGGAACGAACTAGGAGAAATGCATGGGATAGGGCCTGGTTGGGATTCTGGTTGGTGCAGACTCAAAGGACCAAATGGTCTTCTTTTGTACTGTAGGGAATCTATAGACCGAAGCGCCTCCTCCTGCACAGTAGGGAAACTATGGGCTGAAGGGCCTCTTTTTGTGCAGTAAATCTCTCTGACTTGATGATAGTCACTCTGGCTAGCGAGCACTCAACTGCATAGAAACCAAGCCAGCAGACCTTGTATAGAGAACGACAGCTGGGAGCTTAATCACGAGCAACTTTTGTGTCAATACTGTTTAAGTGACACACATCCATCCACATTTGATTCCACCAGCTGCATTGACTGCTAAATGAAGTGTGTGCGTGTGAGGGCATCATTCTTGATTATTGCACTTAGAAATGTTAGCTTACCTTGGTACGTTTCACTGATGGATTAGGATGTACAGATTCTACACTACAAAATGCTGCAACTTAAATAACCGTCACCAAGGATGTTTATTCTGAAGGTGGAGGCGGTTCTCCGTTTGCCAGTGGGAATATCTGGTCACACCAAAACGTATATTATGGCTCACCCACCAGACTGGTCGAGCTATTTTTGCTGCTTGTGAGAGGGGTTCTCCAGACTCCTTCTCCCCCCCACTCTCCACTGCCAGCAGGAATGGAGAATTTGGCGCCCAGCCAGAACTCCATTCGCTGCGGCGGGGCTGGAGAATCCCAGCTGCAGGCAAGATTGGAGTGTTGTAGCCTGCCTCCACCTTCCCAAGGGCAACAAGGGATGGGCAATAAGTGCTGGCCTAGCCAGTGACGTCCATGTCCCATAAATGAATGAATAAAAGACAGCTCGGCACGGTGGCACAGTGGTTAGCACCGCTGCCTCACAGCACCAGGGACCCGGGTTCGATTCCCGGCTTGGATCACCATCTGTGTGGAGCTTGCACATTCTCCCTGTGTCTGTGTGGGTTTCCTTCAGGTGCTCCAGTTTCCTCCCACAGTCCAAAGGTGTGCAGGTTAGGTTGATTGGCCATGTTAAATTGACCTTAGTGTCAGGGGGATTAGTAAGGTAAATGTGTAGGGTTACGGGAATAGGGCCTGGGTAGGATTGTGGTCGGTGCAGACTCGATGGGCCGAGTGGCCTCCTTCTGCACTGTGGGGATTCTATGATGATGCAACATGCAGGTGAATACATGTGTAAAATAACCAAAATACATTGACCGAGATTCTCTGGTCTTCTCTCAATGTTTTTCTGGGCAGCTGGAGGTGGTGTACAGTTCGCTGGTGATGGGATCTTCTGGCTCAGAATCCTGGAATTCCCTCCCTAACAGCAGTGTGGGTGTACCTACACCACAGTGATGACAGCGGTTCAAGAAGGCAGCTCACATTCCCAAGGGCACTATGAATGGGCAATAAATGGTGGCCAACCCATGTCCCATGAATGAATGAAAGATAGCATGGCACAGTGGCACAATGGTTAACACTGCTGCCTCACAGATCCAGGGTTCGATTCCCCTGTCATTGGGAATTCCCATTGAAGGGAAACCCACGGCAGTAGTCGCACTGCTGGCAGGACCAGAGAATCCCGGTGATGGAGAGTTCCAGCCAAACGGCATGGAGACTTCCTGAAGAGGGCGAAAGTTGGAAACAAAGGCGACTTGAGTCGAGAAGTCAACAAGAAGAGGGAGAAACAACATAGCTACTTTAAGTCAGCTTAACGCTTGGTGGTAATATTAATGGGATATTGGTTAAGTTTATATAAAGATGCAATGTAAGCAAAAGATAAGTCAATGTGAGGAATTGAGCCAAATGAGAATGATTTGTGCGTAAACCAAATCTCAGAGCGATACTTAAAAAGGATATTATTTATGTTCATTGTGTCGGGAAAATTAAAAGATGCATAAAATGCATAGAAGACAGAATTATAAAAGGTTAGGTGAGTAATGAATGAGAAAATGGAACAAGCATTGTTTTTAATCTTTATTTATTAGTCATAGTAAAGTTTACATTAACACTGCAATGAAGTTATTGTGGAATTCTCCGAGTCGCCACATTTTAACACCTGCTTTAGTCTACAGTGAAAAGTATTGTTTCTTTCTTGCGCGCTATAGAGACAAAACACACTATATATAAAGTACGTAGGGGAGAAGGAAAGGAGAGGGTGCAGGATGTAGTGTTACAGTCATAGCTAGGGTGTTGAGAAAGATCAATTTAGTGCAAAGTAAGTCCATTCGAAAGTCTGATGGCAGCAGGGAAGAGAAAAGGTTTACCCCTTTTGAACATCCGGATGGGAAGTCCTTTTTAAAGGTGGCAGCAACTGCCAGTGTTAACGGGGTGTTGAGTACACCATAGAATCCCTACAGTGCAGAAGGAGGCCATTTGGCCCATCAAGTCTGCACTGACTGCAATCCCACCAAGGCCTTGTTCCCATAACCCCTCTTAATTATCCTAGCTAGTCCCCCTGACACAAGGGTCAATTTAGCATGGCCAACCCACCAAAACCATACATCTTTGGACTGTGGGACGCAACCGGAGCACCCGGAGAGAACCCACGCAGACACAAGGAGAATGTGCCAACTCCACACAGACAGTGACCCAAGCCGGGAATCGAACCGGGTTCCCTGGCGCTGTGAGGCAGCGGTGCTAACCACTGTGCCACCGTGCCTTCCCATCCCCCACCTTTATGGCTCCTTTTTAAGCTCAAAGTTGTTTTGCCAAGTTAAAAATTGACCTTTGCGGAATACCAGTGGAAAGTTTCAGAACGTAATCATTTTCCATCGCGCTGTGTCAGCAAATTTCGAGATATCTGTGTCGTCCTGAGTGCTACATAAGAATTTCAAATAATTACAGAATAATCAAGCAGCTAAGACTGATTTCACATCGATCGCTGGAAATCCTTTAATCCAACGCTGATCTGCAAACTGCTGACTGTACTGAAATGTAGAACCCCCTCCAGTGTAGGATGGGACATTAAAATGCATTACACAATACACTCCAGTTCTTTTTTCTCCCCTTTAGTTTTTAAAGTGTAGCTCAGTAAGCAGATTGGAAACAGCGGAAATTGAAAGAAAGGAATAAAATTATGTAAAGGGCGGCACAGTGGCACACAGCTGCCTCACAGCAGGGACTCGGGCTCGATTCCCAGCTTCGGGACACTGTCTGTGCCGAGACTGCATGTTCTTCCTGTGTTTGCATGGGTTTTCTCCAAGTGTTCCGGTTTCCTCCCATACTCCAAAGATGTGAAAGTTTGGTGGATTGGCCAGGCTAAATTGCCCCTTAGTGTCCAACGATGTGTAGGTTAGGTGGATTGGCCAGGCTAAATTGCCCCTTAGTGTCCAACGATGTGTAGGTTAGGTGGATTGGCCAGGCTAAATTGCCCCTTAGTGTCCAACGATGTGAAGGTTAGGTGGATTGGCCAGGCTAAATTGCCCCTTAGTTCCCAAAGATGTGTAGGTTAGGTGGATTGGTCAGGCTAAATTGCCCCTTAGTGTCCAACGATGTGTAGGTTAGGTGGATTGGCCAGGCTAAATTGCCCCTTAGTGTCCAACGATGTGTAGGTTCGGTGGATTGGCCAGGCTAAATTGCCCCTTAGTGTCCAACGATGTGAAGGTTAGGTGGATTGACCAGGCTAAATTGCCCCTTAGTTCCCAAAGATGTGTAGGTTAGGTGGATTGGTCAGGCTAAATTGCCCCTTAGTTCCCAAAGATGTGTAGGTTAGGTGGATTGGTCAGGCTAAATTGCCCCTTAGTTCCCAAAGATGTGTAGGTTAGGTGGATTGACCATGCTAAATTGTTTCTTAGTGTCCAAAGATGTGCAGGTTAGGGGGATTGGCCATGCTAAATTGCCCCTAGTGTCAGGAGAATTGGGATTACGGAGATAGGGCCTGGGTGGGATTGTAGTCAGTGAAGACTTGATGGGGCAAATGTTCTCCTTCAGCACCGTAGGGTTTCTATGGTTCTAAACCAATGATACAAAGTGACAACAAATGTGGTCAGTGTAAGGCAGTAATGAAACAGCGAGCAGATTCAAAGCCAGGCCGGGTGGACGGATTTTGAGGGTGGGGATGTTGGGGAAGATGGGGAGGGGTTTGGCGGGGTACTAAATGTGATAGGACTGCCACATTCAGTCTTCCTGGATAGAGAACATTGAATCATACAGTGCTGAAGAGGCCCTTCAGCCCATTGAGTCTACACCGGCATGTGAGAAACACCTGATCACCCATCTAATCCCACTTACCAGCATTTGGCCTACAGCCTTGAAAGTTCTAGAAACATAGAGAACAGGTACAGGAGGAGGCCATTTGGCCCTTCGAGCCTGCTCCAATGTTCAATATGATCATGGTTGATCATGCACTTTCAATATCCTATTCCTCCTTTCTCTCCATACTCTTTGATCCCTTTAGCCACAAGGACTACATCCAGCTCCCTGTTGAACATACCTAATGAACCGACCCCAACAAGCTTTCTGTAGTAGAGAATTCCACGGGTTAACAACTCTCTAAGCAAAGAAGTTCTTCCCCATCTCAGTTCTGAATAGCTTACCCCTTATTCTTAGACTATGCCCCCCCCCCCCCTAGTTCTGGACTTCTCTAACATCAGGAACATTCTTCCCACATGTAGCCTGTCCCATTCCATCAGGATTTTATATGTTTCTATGAGATTCCCCTCTCAGTCTTCTAGATTCCAGTGAGTACAAGGCCAGTTGATCCAGTCTCTCTTCATATCAGTCCTGCCATTCCAGAAATAGTGACATGCCAAGAGCTATTCCGGGTACTTTCGGATACTTTGCCAGTCCAAAGATGTGTGGGTTAGGTTGATTGGCCATGCTAAAAAATTGCCTCTTAGTGTCCTGAGATGCGTAGGTTAGAGGAATTATCAGGTAAATGTGTAGGGATATGGATGGTATTGTGATTGGTGCAGACTCGATGGGCCGAATGGCTTCTTTCTGCACTGTAGGGTTTGTAATGATTGTAGATCGT
This sequence comes from Prionace glauca, assembly GCA_037974335.1. Classification (NCBI taxonomy): domain Eukaryota; kingdom Metazoa; phylum Chordata; class Chondrichthyes; order Carcharhiniformes; family Carcharhinidae; genus Prionace; species Prionace glauca. The sequence goes on along the minus strand of CM075753.1, from coordinate 11,223,494 downwards.
CACCACCCTCTGGGTAAAAAATGGTTTTCCTCGCAATCCACCCCCCAGAACTCCTGCCCCTCATCATGAACTTGTGACTGACCCTCCAACTCAGGGGCAGTGTCCAGTAGAAGCCTCCCACTCTACAGGACTAATCTGCTTATCGGGTGGTTTAAAGAAAGTTAGGGCCATGGTTTGGATTGTTAATTAGCTGACAAATCCATTGGACTTCACATTAGTCTCCAAGGAGTGAGTACAAAGATTAGAAAACAGCAACAAAACTGGGGAACAGCACCATCCTGGGTTGGTGAGTTTCAGATATAGTAGCCTCAGAAGTTTATTTATTTATTAATCGCAAGTAAGGTTTACATTAACACTGCAATGAAGTTACTGTGAAATTCCCCTAGTCACCACAGTCCGGTGCCTGTTTGGGTCAATGCACCCAACCAGCACGTCTCTGGACTGTGGGAGGAAACTGGAGCACCCAGAGGAAACCCACACAGACACGGGGAGAATGTGCCAACTCCATGCAGACAGTGACCCAGGCTGGGAATCGAACCCAGGTCTCTGGCACTGTGAGGCAGCAACGCTAACCGCTGGGGCCATCATGCCGCCTTTTGCATGATGAAGAAAAGTGTTGAGGAATGATTCATCGAGGAAAATGACGAAGAAAATAAACCCCGCAGTGAGTCCTTGAAACGGCAATGTGAGTAATACTTCCCACATTCCGAGCCTTGTGTACCAACAGCCAGTTACCGTTTGCCTCAGTGATTCGCTGACAAAAATCACAGTTTGCAAACCTAATGTTCGAGAACGGAATTTCGTTTTGAAGCAAAAGAAACAGCTTTTGCTCACGCATACGCTGTAATGATCCTCCAGGAGCTAATGGACCAGTTTAAAGACATAAAGGTTGAAAGGCTTGTTAACCATCTGTAAAATGCGCACTATGAGTATAAAGTGGCTCCATGTTGACTTGAAGGGAATAGTTTTGCGTGGTGCCAGAGTGGTTGGCACTGCTGCCTCGCAGCGCCAAGGATCCAGGTTCAACTCAGGCCTCGAGTCACTGTCTACGTGGAATTTGCCTGTTCTCCCTGTGTCTGCGTGGGTTTCCTCCGGGTGCTCCGGTTTCCTTTCACAGTCCAAAACTATGTAGGTTAGGTGGATTGGCCACGCTAAATTGTCCCTTAGTGTCCAAAGATGTGCAGGATAGGTGGATTGACCATGCTAAATTGTCCCTTAGTGTCCTAAGATGTGTGGCTTATGTTGATTGGCCATGTTAAATTGTCCCTCAGTGTCTAAAGATGTACAGGTTAGGTGGATTGGCCATGCTAAATTGCCCCTTAGTGACCAAAGATATGCATGTTAGACAAATTAGCCACGCTAAATTGTCCCCTTATGATCAGGGGGATTAGCAAGGGGTTTCAGGGATAGGACCTGGGTAAGATTGTAGTTGGTACAGACTCGATGGGCTGAATCCCCCAGGCCCTATTCCCTATTAACTCCACATATTTACCCTGCTAATCCCCTGGAGTTCTATGACATGGCCCCAGAAGAGAGAAAGAGAGTGATGATGGTTATTAGAGAAAACATGAGCACATTTTTGGGCCAAGGTGACAATTATGAAACAGCAGGTTTGGTGGAGGGGGGGGATGGGGGGGTGGGGGATGGGGGTGGAAGGGGGGTGGGGTGGGGGGGTTGGGTGGAGGGGAGGGGGGGGTGGAGGGGAGGGAGGAGGGGAAGTTGGAGGGGGGGTTGGGGGGGGGGGGAGGGAGGGAGGTTGGGGGGGGGGTGGGGCATTTTCCGGTTCTTCCTTATTAGTAGGATTTTCCAGTCCAGCTGAAGGCAACTCCCCTTCCCCAAGAAGGTGGGGGGGAGAAGCAGCACAGTGGTTAGCACCGCTGCCTCACAGCTCCAGCGGTCCGGGTTCGATTCCCGGCCTCGGGTCACTGTCTGTGAGGAGGCTGCATGTTCTCCCCATGTCTACATGGGTTTCCTCCCACACTTCAAAGATAAGTGTGGGAATTACCTGTGTACAAATCATCTACCAGATTAGAACACCGATGACACTAAAAATAATAAACTGGGTTAAAAGTAATTTGGGACATACTGAGTTTGAGGCTATCTAAATCATAAAATACATATAATACAGAAGGAGACCATGCAGTTCATCGAGTCTGTACTGACCACAATTCCCCCCTAGGCACTATTCCCTATAAGCTCCACATATTTACCCTACTAAACCCCCGACACTTGGGTCAATTTAGCATGGCCAATCCACCTAAACCGCCCTTCTTTGGACTATGGGAGAAAACCCATGCAGACACAGGGAGAACATGCAAACTCCACACAGACAGTGACCGGAGGCTGGAATCGAACCCAGGTCCCTGGCGCTGTGAGGCAGCAGCGCTAAACACTGTGCCACCCAGAATAGAGTCATAGAATCATACAACTCCTACAGTGCAGAAGGAGGCCATTCAGCCCATCAAGTCTACACCGACCACTATCCCACCCGAGGCTGGAATCGAACCCGGGTCCCTGGTGCTGTGAGGCAGCAGCGCTAAACACTGTGCCACCCAGAATAGAGTCATAGAATCATACAACTCCTACAGTGCAGAAGGAGGCCATTCAGCCCATCAAGTCTACACCGACCACTATCCCACCCGAGGCTGGAATCGAACCCGGGTCCCTGGTGCTGTGAGGCAGCAGTGCTAACCACTGTGCCACCTAAAGACTTGGGCTTTTTGGAATTTTCCATCCTCCCACCAGCTGGCTACTCGACAGCGGGAGGTGGCGCACTGCTCATTCGCGACAGAATCTTCTGGTCCTGTTGCTGTCAATAGGATTTCCCATTGTCGCCACCCCGGGCCACCAGGAAAGCTGCCGCTAGCAAACAGCCAGAGAATTCTGGCCGAGATTTGTACTTTTGGAAATAGGAAATGATTGAATCCTGCAGAATAGAGGGAACTCAGTGGTTTACCTTTTCATGGGGCAGGATTTTAAACCCTCCCATTGTTTGATTTGATTTGATTTATTATCGTCACATGTATGCAGTGAAAAGTATTGTTTCTTGCACGCTATACAGACAAAGCATACAGTTCATAAAGAAGGAAAGGACAGAGTGCAGAATGTAGTGTTACAGTCATAGCTAGGGTGTAGAGAAAAATCAACTTCATGCGAGGTAGGTCCATTCAAAAGTCTAACAGTAGCAGGGAAGAAGATGTTCTTGAGTCGGTTGGTACGTGACCTCAGACTTTTGTATCTTTTTCCCAATGGCAAAAGGTGGAAGAGAGAATGTCCGGGGTGCGTGGGGTCCTTGATTATACTGGCTGCTTTTCCCGAGGCAGCGGGAAGTGTAGACAGAGCCAATGGATGGGAGGCTGGTTTGTGTGATGGATTGGGCTACATTCACAACCTTTTGTAGTTTCTTGCGGTCTTGGGCAGAGCAGGATCCCATACCAAGCTGTGATACAACCAGAAAGAATGCTTTCTATGGTGCATCTGAAAACATTGATGAGAGTCGGAGCAGACATGCCAAATTTCCTTAGTCCTCTGAGAAAGAACAGGCGTAGGTACTTTTCCTTAACTATGATGTTGGCATGGGAGGACCAGGACAGGTTGTTCACAGGTGACCCAACATTGACTGATGGCAGGACCTTCCAGTCCCGCCGCATTCAATGGGAATTCCTGTTCTTCACATTCTCCGCCACCAGGGAACCTGCGGCGACACCGGCAGGACAGGAAGATCCCACCAGCAAGAGCAACCGGGAAGTCCATTCACTCCCCGCCACCATTGCCAATGAGAATGGAGAATTTGGCACTCACTGCAGTGGGACTGGAGAATCCCAGCTGAGGGCGAGATCGAAAAATCTCACCCAATCCAACTTCCATGATGCAAGTGTAGCAAGTGCAAAGAGTTTAATAAAAGGATAACCTCGCACTCACTGTATCATTTTTAAATGACTTATCTTTTGGCATTCAACAATGTCTATTTTTGGACAATGTTACAAGTTTGGAGGGCTGGAGAGTTCCAAGTTTTTAATGATACATGGCACTAAAATTGACTTCCATTTTCCTGTGTATTTTCAGAGTCTCTACCGCAAATTGTGAAACCTATTGATAAAACAAAGATGTTCTATTGCATGTCAAAGACATCCCATACACTTACTGTCTATCACACCATCACTCAAACCAGCCTCCCATCCATTGACTCTGTCTACACTTCCCGCTGTCTCAGGAAAGCAGACAGTATAATTAAGGACCCATTGCACCCCAGACATTCTCTCTTCCACCTTCTTCTGGGGAGGTGATGGCCTAGTGGTATTATTGCTCGATTATTAATCCAGAAACTCAGCTAATGTTCTGGAGACTTGAGTTCAAATCCTGCCACGGTAGCTGGTGGAATTTCAATTCCATAAAAAATATCTGGAATTAAGAATCTACTGATGACCGTGAAATCATTGTCGGAAAAACCCATCTGGTTCACTGGTGTCCTTTAGGGAAGGAAATCTGCCGTTCTTACCTGGTCTGGCCTACATTTGACTCCAGAGGCACGGCAATGTGCTTGATTCTCAACCGTTATTGGGCAAATAGTGATGGGCAATAAATGCTGGCCAGTCAGCTACATCCATGTCTTATAAGTGAATGAAAAAAAATACAAAAGTCTGAGGTCATGCACCAACCGGCTCAAGAATATCTTCTCCCCTGCTGCCATCTGACTTTTGAATGGACCTACCCTGCATTAAATTGATCTTTCTCTACACCCTAGCTATGACTGTAACACTACATTCTGCGCTCTCTCCTTTCCCTCTCTATGAATGGTATGCTTTGTCTGTATAGTGCGCAAGAAGCAATACTTTTCACTTTATATCAATACAATTATAAATCAAATCAAATAATATCTAGTGAGGTGAAAAGTTATGTCCCCAGTTTTAAACATCTGTTTTTCGAATGGAAAAAGAGGTGGGGCAATGATATATAACAATGATCAGTCAGCCTGGATACATTGAATTGATTTGATTTCACACATATCAAATTCCGATCCATTCATTCCCATATCTCTTAAAATTTAGGTTAACAAGGCTTCCACCCTTTAACAATGTGGCTCATCTGGTTCACTAACATTCTTTAGAGAAGGAAATCTGCTGTCCTTACCCAGTCTGGCCTACATGTGACTCCAGAACCACAGCAATGTGGTTGACTCTCAACTGCCCTCTGAAATGACCTCTCAAGTATTGAGGCCGTGGTTTCATTGATGCAAAGACTTCTTTTTAAGATACTTCTGCCGATGCGATTATGTTTAAATGCTAAGCTTAAAAAGAATTGAACTTGACTACATTTTAAAACTCAGAAGGCATGCTGGGTTAGCTAGAAAATTGATTGCATTTTTGGAAAGTACAAAGCAAAAAACAGGCTTTTTCATCAGCCAAACAAAGCTTTTTATAAAGAGCATCTGCGAGGCTGCGAGATATGGACGGATACATTGTGGAACTGTGCGTTCAATCTGTTTTCCAGACCTGTTTTGAGCAGTACAGGGATGGCAGAAGAAGTCAGTCTCCTTATCTATCTCCACCTAGCTTTTTTCCCTTTCTGTTCACTTTTGGAATTATTTAATTTTAATTCCTGTTCAATAAAAGAAATTTATCATATCAGTGCTGCCTCCGTCTATTCTAAGGAATGAATGGACCTCGGGGTCCTTGTGCATGAGTCGCAAAAACCCAGCTTGCAGGTGCAGCAGGTGGTCAGGAAGGCGAATGGGATGCTGGCCTTCATAGCGAGGGGGATTGAATATAAAAGTAGGGAGGTCTTGCTACAGCTGTATAGGGCATTGGTGAGGCCGCAGCTGGAGTACTGTGTGCAGTTTTGGGCGCCGCACCTGCGCAAGGATATTTTGGCCCTGGAGGGAGTGCAGAGGAGGTTTACTAGGCTGATACCGGAGTTGAGGGGATTGAGCTATGAGGAGAGGCTGAATAAACTAGGCTTGTACTCGTGAGTGTTTAGAAGAATGAGGGGAGATCTCATTGAGACATATAAGATGATGAATGGGATGGATAGGATAGAGGTGGAGAGACTCTTCACGCTCAAAAAAGACAGTAGGACTAGGGGGCACAGCCTCAAGATAAAGGGGGGGCGGTTTAGAACAGAGTTGAGGAGGAACTTCTTCACTCAAAGGGTGGTGAATCTCTGGAATTCTCTGCCCGTTGAAGTGGTGGAGGCTGCCTCGCTAAATATTTTTAAGAAACGGGTTGATGGGTTTTTGATAAGAGAGGGGATTAAGGGTTATGGGGAGAGGGCGGGAAGGTGGAGCTGAGTCACGACAGATCAGCCATGATCTTATTGAATGGCGGGGCAGGCTCGAAGGGCCAGATGGCCTACTCCTGCTCCTATTTCTTATGTTCTTATGTTCTTATGTTCTTATAATAATGGAATGGAATAGATAAATATAGAAGGAGGCCTTTCAGCCCATCGAGTCTACACTGACAACAATCCCATCCAAGCCCTATTCCTGTGACCCCCCCCCCCCCCCACAAACTTACCCTGCTAATCCCCCTGACACTAAGGCTCAATTTAGCACAGCCAATCAACCTAACCTTCTGGGGTGTGGGAGAAAACCGGAACACCCAAAGGAATCCCGTGCAGACATGAGGAGAATGTGTAGACTCCACATAGGCAGTGACCCGAGGTTGGAATCGAACCCAGGTCCCTGTGAGGCAGCAGAGTTGATCATTCTGCCACCGTGCCCACCCTATGCTTAGGCCCTGGTCTGGCCTACCTGTGACTCCAGGCCCACAGCAATGTGTTTGAGCTTAAATACCCTCAGGGTTGGCCTAGCAGATCAAGGACAATAAAACTGCCCCAGATGGTGACGGCCAAATCCCGTAAACCAATGAAAACAAAAATGTGTCAAATCTGGCAGCATTTATTGGACTATTGATGAGCTGGTGTTAAATAAGCATTTAATTCTTTAAAAAAAAGGTTGGCACAGCATAGCACCTTGTCCCCTGAGGGGACGCAGAAGGATTCTGTAAAACCTGATTTTCGAGAAATTGAATCCGCTTTTGCAATTTTATTGTGGATGTGCCGAGGAAGAAAGACAGGAAGATGATCTATTAATGATTCAGTGCTGATCTTTAACAGTTCAATCCCCCTGCGCCCTTCTCAGAAGAAACATCCTGGATAAACTGTGAAAAAGTCTGAGCAACAACGGCTGTCTGCTCAGTGCTGGTTTGTTTCCCAGCTGGCCCTCTCGGTTCTCGGTCAGATAGTTGTGCGTTCAAGAACCATTCGGGCTGATGTGTGGAGTTTGCATGCTCTCCCCGTGTCTGTGTGGGTTTCCTCCAGGTGCTTCGGTTTCCTCCCACACTCCAAAGATGTGTGGGTTAGGTGGACTGGCCATGCTAAATTGCCCCTTAGTGTCCCGGGAATGCTTAGCTTAGAAGGGTTAGCAAGGTAAATGTGTGGGGTTGTGGGATAGGGCATGGGGTAGGACTGTTATTGATGCAGACTCGATGAACTGAATGGCCTCGTTTTGCACTGTACAGTTTCTACGATTCGATGTGTATGAATTAAGTCAAAAGAGGGGTGGCTCAGTGGTTAGTGCTGCTGCCTCACTTCTCCAGGGACCCAGGTTCAATTCCGCCCTCAGGCCACTGTCTATGCAGATTTTGTACATTCTCCCCGTGTCTGCATGGGTTTCCTCCGGTTGCTCCGGTTTCCTCCCACACTCCAAAGATGGGCTGGTTAGGTTGATTGGCCATGCTCAATTGATCCTAGTATCAGGGGAACTAGCAGGGTAAATGTGTGGGGTTACAGGGTTAGGGCCTGAGTGGGATTGTGGTCGGTTGGGTCTTGATGGGCCGAATGGCCTCCTTCTGTGCTGTAGGGATTCTATGATTCTGCTGTGATTGGCCATGCTAAATTGGTGCTTAGTGTCAGAGGGATTAGCATGGTGGGGTTACAGGGAAAGACCCTAGGTGGATTATAGTTGGTGCAGATTCGATGGGCCACTGTAGAGATTCTATGGTTCTAAGTTCAGCACAATATGAAGGGATTGCTGCACTCTCTGAGATGCCATCTCCTGGATGAAAGCTTAAACTGGGGCCCCATCTACCTTCTCAGTTGTATGCAACAGATTCCATGGCAGTTTATTCAAAGAAGTGCAGGAGATTTACTTCTTGGTGTCCTGGCCAATACTTAATATTTAACCAACATTGTAAAGAGAGATAACCAGGCCATTTATCTCACAGCTGCTGCTGGGATCTCGCTGTGCGCAAATTGGCTGCTGAGTCTCCTCTATCCCTACAGTGGTCACCCTTTAGACGTAATGTACTGGCTGAAGCATGCATTGCAAAGTTGTTGAAGACACAATAATAAAAGCCAGTCCTTCTTTCTATTCACTGCGTATGGGAGCTCATCCCCTTATGTACTGTTCAACATTTATCTCTCATAGGTCCACCGGGACTACACTAACTCTGGGGAGGTTATAGTTCACCATTGCTTTCCCCATGGTAATTCTTCAGCCGGTCAAAGTTGACTTGCCAACCAATCAACATCCGCTTTATGCGCAGTATAAATTGTTGACATTGTCTGAAATTTGGCGTTCTTGTGTTTGTCCTGATGAGTGCAAGATGAAAAACTTTGGCAACATGTCTCTTTTAAGCAATTGCCATTGTGTGGAAGAGAGATCCTGACTGTTGTTGATTTAACAATCCTGTTGCCTATCAGGCTCCTATCCCACCACCATAAATTAGCGTGGGGACAAATTATTTGAGAGCTCAGAATTTAGCCATTTCGAGGGCAGCTTTTGGGGTTTTATACTCTGGGCGCAACCCCACTCCGTAAATATGCTCAGCCTGCACCTCACTCCACCAAAACGCCGCTGTGAATCTATCCGTACCACTTCCCGCAAACATTCTCATCTCACTTGCTGGTGCATCTCACTTCTTGAGCACAAACTTGAGCCTCAGGTTTCTGTGGCGATACTAGGCCTTTAAGAAATGCACTCTAATCATGTTCCTTTTGCAGGGTGCTTCTTGTAGGCCTTGGAAGTTGTCAGCACCATTTTGTCAGAAACGGTGTCCGCTAATTGTTTGTTTAATTTAATTATTAACGTCATAAATAGGCTTACGTTAACACTGCAATGAAGCAAAAATCCCCAAGTCACCATCGTCCAGAGCCTGTTTGGATACACTGAGGGAGAATTTAACACAGTCAATGCACCTAACTTTCGGACTGGGGGAGGAAACTGGAACACCCGGAGGAAACCCGCACAGACAGTGACCCAAGCCGGGAATCGAACCCAGATCCTTGACGCTGTGAGGCAGCACTGTTAACCACTGTGCCACCGTGCAGCCCTAATCTTAATCACAGGCCCCAATAAAAACTGAACTTGTGACACCTGGCTCAGGAGACCAATGTTGCAACTACTCGATTATGGAACAAACTCAAACAATACAATAGACATTGTTTTTATTTTCAACCTGGACTAATGCAGTGTCCTGGGGTTTTATGATCATTTTGAAATTGTGGGGTGGAGCATGATTGACAGGTTAGATGCTGCTTGGGTTAGTCTTTTTTTTCCACCAAAAAGTTCAAGGCTGTAATTTCATTTTTCTTGGATGCTGCTTGGACTTGGGATAGAAAGCAGTGTACCTGTTTCAGGGGTGTGAAACTTACCCGCCCGCTCACCATAACCCTTAATTCCTTTATTTTCAAAATCTATCTATCCTTACCGTTCTACACATTCAATGAGGTAGTCTCAACTGCTTCACTGGGCAGGGAATTCCACACATTCACAACCCTTTGTGTGAAGAAGTTCCTCCTCAACCCGGTCCTACATCTGCTCTCCCTTATTTTGAGGCCATGCTCCCTAGTTCCAAGTGGAACTACCAGTGGTAGTTCCCTGCTTCTATCTTATCTATTCCCTTCAGAACCTTATATGTTTCTATAAGATCCCCCCCTCATTCTTCTGAAGTCCAATGAGTAATCCGAATGTAGCTGCAACTGTTGTGGGCAGCACGGTGACACAGTGGTTAGCACTGTTGCCTCACAGTGCCAGGGATCCAGGTTCGATTCCCAGTTTGGAGTTTGTCTGTGTCTGTGTGGGTTTCCTCAGGGAGCTCTGGTTTCCTCCCACAGTCTGAAAGATGTGTTGGTTAAGTACATTGACCCTAGGAGGCGCTGGAGTGTGGGGATTTTCACAGTAACTTCATTGCAACATTAACGTAAAGCTTTACTTGTGACTAATAAATAAACTTTAAACTAATATACTGAACAAACTAAAAATCATAAATACTTCCAAATGATCATCTATCTTCAATTATGTAGAACAAAATGTATCTTATTTTATTGAACAAATAGTGATACCATAATACTTCATTAATATGTACAGTTTTATTATCTTGCTTGCTGTATTGTATGACAGAGAAAAAATATTATTCATGTAATTATATGACTGTGGAATTAAAATGGATACTGATACTGGTTAGATCCTCGGAATGTTATTTTTAAATTGACTCTTTTACATATTTCAACATTAAGATTCCGTCTGAGGTGACTCATTGGCATTCCCAGTTTCAGCTGCGTCTGAGGACTTCTCAATTCCGTAGCCAAGAGTTTAAACAGTCTGAAATTCATTATATTCTAAAGCAGTGACTCAATCGTGTTCACAGATCAGAGGATACGTTCGGATATGTAAGTGGGACGCAGGTTTGAAAAAGGGACGGATTTACAAATTACGCAGTTGGCAAACCCTCAAAGATTCACATGAATTGCTGACTGATTGTTCATAATTCTGTTAGGCACGAAGATAAAAGAAGGTTTTGATTCTGTTCCCAGTGTTATTAAATCTATAACGTTACTCACAACTTTCTAGAGTTTCCAAACCTATCAGTCAGACAGAACAATCAGGGAATAATAAAACCCTTACAGGGCACAAGGAAGCCATTGGGCCCATCCTGCACCAACTCTCCCGACAGAGAATCTTACCCAGGTCCACCTTCCGGCCTATCTCTGTAACCCCACACAGTTACTCTGCTAACTCCCCCTTAACCCACATACCTTTGGACACTAAGGGGCAATTTAGCATGGCCAATCCACCTAACCTGCGCATCCTTGGACACTAAGGGACAATTTAGCCTTGACCAATCCCCCTAATCTGCACATCTTTGGACACTAAAGGGCAATTTTGCATGACCAATCCACCTAACCTGCGCATCTTTGGATACTAAGGGACAATTTAACATGGCAAGTCCACCTAATCTGCATATACCTTTGAACACCAAAGGGCAATTTAGCATGGCCAGTCCACCTAACCTGAACATTTTTGGACAGTTAGGGGCAATTCGGCATGGCCAATCCATCTAATCTGCACATCTTTGCATGTTAAGGGACAATTTGGCATAGTCAAGTCCATCTATCCTGTTTCTCTTTGGAGTGTGGGAGGAAACTGGAGCACCCAGAGGAATCCCAAAGCAGACATGGCGTGTTGAGGATTTTGCAATTTATCACAGGTAAGACATGGGGTGGGATTCTCCGACCATACGCTCCCCAAGACCTGAAATTCCTGCTCAAATTTAATGGACCTTTAACTAGTCCGCCAAACTTTCTGTATTGCCGTCTATAATTCCCGTGGCGGGCAAGGCAGAAGAGTTTCATTAAGCTTAGCATGTCGAGGCTATTAGTACCAATTGGAAAATTGGGAAGCAAAGGTAATAATAATAATCCGTGAACCTTATCTATGCTTCTCATAATTTTATAGATTTCTATCAGGTCTCCCCTCAGCCTCTGCCGCTCCAGAGAAAACAACCCTAGTTTGTCCAGCCTTTCCTTATAGGTCACATCCTCTAATCCAGGCAGCATCCTGGTAAACCCCTCCAAAGCCTTCGCATCCTTGCTGTAATGTGGTGACCAGAATTGAATGCAATGCTCTAAGTGTGGCCTAACCAAAGCTTTATAAGGCTGCAACATGACATCCTGACTCTTATACTCAATGCCCTGACCAATAAACGCAAGGGTGCCATAGGCTTTCTTTACCATCTTATCTAGTTGTGTGGCCACTTTTAGGGAGCTGTGAAATTGAGCCCCAAGATCCCTCTGTACATCAATGCCACTCAGAGTCCTGCCATTAACTGTATACACAGCCTTCACATTTGATCTCCCCAAATGCATCACCTCACAATTGCCCAGATTAAACTCCATCGGCCATTTCTGTGTCCATTAGATACAAAATGTATCTAATCTTATTGATGGGGACATAGTGAACAATACTGAATTCAATCTTGCCCCCACCTACTGAGATGAATGATAGCCATTCATGCAGCCCACTCAGGGAAGTGATGGTATTATCACTAGATTATCAATCCAGAAAATGAGCTATTGTTCTGGGGAGCTGGGTTCGAATCCCGCCACGCCAGATGGTGGAATTTGAACTCAATAAAAGACATCTGGAATTAAGTGTCTACTGATGACCATGAAACCATTGTCGGAAAAACCCACCTGCTTCACTAATGTCCTTTAGGGAGGGAAATCTGCCATTCTTACCTGGTCTGGCCTACATGTGATACAGCAATGTTGTTGTCTTTGTGTTATAAGGAGTGGTTGGATAGACTGGGACTTTCTTCCCTGGAGTGTAGGAGACTTACGGGTGATCTTATAGAGGTCTATAAAACAATGAGGGGTGTAGATCAGCTAGATAGTCAATATCTTTTCCCAAAGGTAGGGGAGTCTAAAACTAGAGGGCAAGTGAAGAGATACAAAAGTGTCAAGAGGGGTAATTTTTTCACACAGAGGGTGGTGAGTGTCTGGAACGAGCTGCCAGAGGTAGTATTAGAGGTGGGTACAACTATATCATTTAAAAAGCATTTAGACAGTTACATGGGTAAGAAGGGTATAGAGGGATATGGACCATACAGGGGCAACTGGGACTAGCTTAGTGGTTAAAACAAAGGGGTGGCATGGGCAAATAGGGCTGAAGGGCCTGTTTCCATGCTGTAAACCTCTATGACTCTCAACTGTCCTCTGGAATGGCCTAGCAAGCCACCCTGTTCAAGGGCGACTAGGGATGGGCAATAAATACTGGCCAGTCAGTGACGTCTATGTCCCATGAATTAATAAACTAGCCTAGGTTATCCATCAGTGTTTTATATGTTTACTCCCTTGTTCATGACTCCACACTCCATTAGTGCCTGGTCAAGATCTGCACTCATGTTTTTTTTTCTATTGTGACGTTAATACACAAAAAGGCTTCCAGTGAACCAGTGATGATTCAGGAGTTGGTGCACGTTAACCGTTTTTGCCCAGGTTGATTTGTAACACAGCCAAGCAGTGCAGCTTTTAAATTCTTAGCAATGCTAAGTTAGGTATTTCCAATTACACAGAGCTTGGTGATATAATCAGAAGAAGATGATCACATTTTCTACATGGTTGCCGTTCTACAGATGAACTTCGCTCTCTCCGGAGCGCCAACAAGTTACGCAACAGTTGAGGCCAGCCTGGGATCAGTGGATTTTGGAAACTTCCCTTGATAAATGGCTTATCAACGCTCCCAACACATACACCTTTCATGAGCTGGATTCTCATTTCAAATCACTCTGCGACACCTCAATCCCAAGACCACGGAACTGTTGAAAGTTTGTTTAGTTAATTGGACATAAAACTCAACATGCCAGCTTTAATCAGAGACTGAGAGCTACAGGATATCGAGGCAAAGTTAATAAAGTGTTTTGCCTTCCATCCTCATTTCCAATTAGCTTCTAATCACTGATACAAAAAAGCTCGCATCTTAATATGTGCTGAGCTGGCATGGTATAGTGGCTAACTCCCAGCCTCACAATAGTCTCACAGGGAAATCCCAATCAGATTTGTGTCCTGGTAAAATTGCCCCTTAGCGTCAGGGGGGACTAGCTAGGGTAAATGCATAGGGTTATGGGGAAAGGGCCAGGGTGGGATTGTGGACGATGTACACTCGATGGGCTGAATGGCCTCCATCTGACTTGTAGGGATTCTATAGTTCCTGGTTCCTCGTGTTTCAGAGTTCCAGAATCATCCAGCACAGAAGGAGGCCATTTGATCTATTTGGCTGGCCAGCATTTATTGCCCATCCTGAGTCACCCTTGAAGTGAATGGTTTGCTGGGCCATTTCAGAGGGCGGTTAGAGTCATAGAGGTTTACAGTACGGAAATGGCCCTTTGGCCCCATGCCACCTCTTTTGTTTGAACCACTAAACTAGTCCCAGTTGCCCATGTTTGGCCCATATCCCTCTACACCCATCTTGCTATATAACTGTCGAAATGCTTTTTAAAAGACAAAATTGTACCTGCCTCTCCTACTACCATAGGGTTTCTTGGAATTAGTCCAATATTCTTTCTATGTCTCCACAGCCCTGCAATTGGTACACTCCCCCCACCTCCTCCCGTAACTATCCAATAACCCTCTTAAAGGACATTGTTGAATTTGCTTCCACTATCGGCACAGTGGTTGGCACTGCTGCCTCACAGTGCCAGGGACTACAGTTCGATTCCCGGCTTGCGTAACTGTCTGTGCGGAGTCTGCACATTCTCACTGTGTCTGCGTGGGTTTCCTCTGGGTGCTCCGGTTTCTTCCCACAGGTGCTGGTTAGGTGCACTGGCCGCGCTAAATTCTCCCTCAATGTACCCGAAAATGGCCAACTCAGGGGTCATTCCTCACATTTAGCTCCGCAGCTTGTGTAAGCTGGTCATCGACACCCTGATGCTTAGGGATTGAAGCCGGAGATCGTCTAATGGTTCCTCTACGCGGGTCCAGGCCCTAATCTACCTCTTCCGGTTCTTGTTCGGAATCTGGGGGATCCTCCACGTTGGCCACCAATGTGGCAGCTTCTGCTTCCTTACGTTTTATTGCAAGAATCCTGCGTTTGTCTGAGATTTGCTTGGGGTTTTTGGATCGTATTAATGTCCTTATTGATGTTCCTGGGCCCGGCAAACCTCTTCTCCAGCTCTCCAAGTAGTGTTTCCTCTTCCAAAGACCATTCGTAGTTTTGCCTTCCATGTTTGGCTTTAACTGGCATGCGCTCTCCAGGCGTTTGATATTACAAGGAACCGGGTAATGGTGTCTTACGTGGTGTAGGAGCCCTCTCTGTGATGAGAAGGTTAATTCGCATGCACTGCACTGGTGTTCCCCAACTGTCTCTCACCCTTACACTGACAAGCGATGGAGTGGGGCTCCCCTAGATTTGTGCACCGGGAACATATAGCAGCTCGGGGATTTTCACAGTAAATGTTTTTTCATGGGGGCCGTCCTTTCCCTATCAATAGTTTGTCCTCAATATTGGCCTCACTCATAAGAAAGTTCCAACCCCTCAAGAGTTTTGGCTGTAAATAGGTAAACTTCAACTGATACGCCTAAAGAGCCAGTGCTGAGTAATTATTTTTAAGGAACAGCATTTTATTATTTGAAAACCATCTCTAAAAGCAGTGGCGCATTACATTAGACCCCTGTTTAGATGTGAAATATTAGGCAGAGTTATTAAGCAAACCAATCAAATAATCTAACAGTAGGCATAATACAATTATATATTTACAGTAGGAAGCCTATTATCTCAACTGGTAAAACAATAATTCACAATCTAATGTGAAGCATTAATTTTAGATAGATAACTACCGTGGATTCCTGATTCCCCTCTAATGCTTCTCCAACGATGGGAGCCAGCTAGTCTACCTTATCTTTGTTTCCCAATTTTCCAATAACTTCTAATAGCCTCAACAAGCTAAGCTTAATGAACTGATCGAGATACTTAATAATTCTCTAAATAGTTGCCATGGTTTGCTTCTTGTTTTTTTAAAAATAAACACTTTGACAAATGCTTACGAGACTAATTGGTCGTCATGCATTCACTTGAACAAATCATCTCCTCAGGTCTGGAGTTTTAAAGTCCTTCTTCTCTGCTTATCTTAAATTAGGTCAAGGCATTTTTTTTTTTTACCTCCACTGTCTTTAAAACTCTCTCTGTACTGAAACTAGATTTAAAGGGATTGCTAACAGACCAGGCGTCATCAAAACATTTGTCACAAGATATTCACTTTGTCCTCTTTTATAGAGTCATGGAATCCCTACAGTGCAGAAGGAGGACATTTAGCCCATTGAGCACAATCCCACCCAGATCCCATTCCTATAACACCATGTATTTAGCTTGCTAATCCCTCTGGCACTAAGGGGCAATTTGGCATGGCCGATTCACTTAATCTACACATCTTTGGGCACTAAGGGACAATTTAGCGTGGCCAATTCACTAACCTACACACCTTTGGACACTAAGGGGCAAATTAGCATGGGCAATCTACTTAAACTACACATCTTTGGATACTAAGGGGCAATTTGCCATGGCCAGTCCACCTAACCTACACATCTTTGGACACTAAGGGGTGGGTTAGCATAGCCAATCAACCTAACCCACACACCTTTGGAGTGTGAGAGGAAACTGGAGCACACAGGGGAAACCTACGCAGACATGGGGGAGAACGTGCAAACTCTTACAATGCAGGAGAGGCCATTTGGTCCATCGAATCTGCATCAATTCTATGGCAGAGTACCTTACTTATGCCCTCTCCCCCATTCTATCCCTATAACCCCCACACATTTCCCACGGTTAATCTACCTAACCTGTACATCTTTTAGACACCAAAGGGCAAATTAACATGGCTAATCCATGTAACCTACACGTATTTTGACACTAAGGGACAATTTAGCATGGCCAATCCACCTAACCTGCACATCTTTGGACACTAAGGCGCAATTTAGCATGGCCAATCCACCTAGTGTGCACACCTTTGGACACTAATGGACAATTTAGCATGGCCAGTCCACCTAACCTGCACATTTTTAGAGTGTGGGAAGAAACTGGAGCATTCGGAGGAAATCCATGCAGACATGGGGAGAATGTGCAGATTCCACACAGTCAGTGATCTGAGCCGGGAATCGAACCCAGGTCCCTGGAGCAGCAGCAGCAATAACCATTGTGCTGTCTGCCAGAAGGTCCGAACAGCTTGTTTCTGCACTGTTATTTGTATGTCCGTCATTCTAATGTGGTCAGCATTTTATAGACATTCCCAGCCCGTCCCACATCAACAATACTCGGAAGGTGGAAAAGTCTTGTCTTGCTGGGAGAAAGGCATTGTGTGTGCATTGCTGAGCCAAACTGCGGAGAGTTTTTCTTTTAATATTCCAGACCGCTTCTAGGGTTTAACAAGATCTAACCTTGGATGCAAAATGAATCACAACTAAGCTCATTAAGTTTTAACACAACTTGACATCCAGCAACATTTAAACAGTTCTGCCTAGCTTCCCATTCAGGCCGAGTTCCAGACGACCAGCTCCTGAAGCAAAGCACTTTCCTAATCGATGAATAGATTCGATGTGGATTATTAATTCGTAAATGTTCCCTTAACCATGTCAGATTTTATCATGAAAAAATTAACACTTAAGGAAGGAAGGGATCACATGACAAATGATTTTGATTTCATTTGCTTTATTATTGTCACGTTGTTTTGGGATAAAGTGAAAAGTATTGTTTCTTGCGCGCTATACAGACAAAGCACACCATGTATACACTACATAGGGAAGAGGGAAAGGAACAAGTGCAGAATGTGATGTTACAGTCACAGTTAGAGTGTAGAGACAGATCAGCTTAATATAAAGGCAGCACGGCGGCACAGCGGTTAGCACTGCTGCCTCACAGCGCCAGGGACCCAGGTTCAATTCCCGGCTTGGGTCACTATCTGTCTGGAGTCTGTATGTTCTTCCCGTGTCTGCATGGGTTTCGTCTGGATGCCCCGGTTTCTCTCCCGTAATACTAAGATGTGCGGGTTGGGGGGAGTGGAGTACCGAATTGTCCCTTAGTGTGAGGGGGATTAGTAGGATAAACATGGGTATGCATTTAGATACTTGGGTTTCCAAGAATAGGGAGGGGTTCTAGTCGGTGCAGACTCGATGGGGTGAATGGCCCTCCTTCTGTATAACAGGGATTCTATGATACGGTAGGTCCATTCAAAACTCTGATGGCAGCAGGGAAGAAGCTGTTCTTGAGTCGGTTGGTACGTGACCTCAAACTTTTGTACCTTTTTCCCAATGGAAGAAGGTGGAAGAGAGAATGTCCGGGGCGTGGGCAACAGTGGTTCTATGATCGCCCAGTCGCTACACTCCGGCGCCTATTTGGGTACACAGAGAGAGAATTTAGCATGGCCAATGCAACTAACCAGCACGTATTTCAGACCGTGGAAGGGAATTGGAAGAAACCCACGCAGACATGGGGACAACGTGCTGACTCTGCACAGACAGTGGCCCAAGCTGGAAATCGAACCTGTGACTCTGGCACTGTGAGGCAGCAGCGCCAACCACTGTTGCGAACTTAAGAACCATACATACCTCTTATATTCTCATCCAAATCATTGATATAAATGACAAATAACAGGGGACCTAGCACTGATCCCTGAGATACACTGCTGGTCACGGGCCTCCAGTTTGAAAAACAACCCTCTACAACCACCCTGGGGCTTCTGTCAAGAAGCCAATTCTGTATCCATTTAGATACGTCACCCTGGATCCCGTGAGATTTAACCGTATGAAACAACTTACCACATGGGACCTTGTCAAAGGCCTTACTAAAGTCCATGTAGACAACATCAACTGCACTGCCCTCATCTACCGTCTTCGTTACCCCTTCAAAAAACTCAATCAAATTTGTGAGACATGATTTTTCACTCACAAAGCCATGCTGACTATCCTGAATCCTCGCACCCCTAAATGCTTGTAGATCCTGTCTCTCAAAATACCTTCCAGCAACTTACCCACCACAGATGTGAGGCTCACCGGCCTGTAGTTCCCAGGCTTTTCTTTCCAGCCCTTTTTAAACAAAGGCACAACATTTGCCACCCCCCCAGTCTTCAGGCACCTCACCCGTGACAATCGATGATACAAATATCTCGGCTAGGGGACCCACAACTTCCTCCCTAGCCTCCCACAACGTCCTGGGATACACTTCATCAGGTCCTGGGGATTTATCTACCTTGATGAGCTTTAAGACTTCCAGCACCTCCTGCTCTGTTAATATGTACAGTCCTCAAGACATCACGATTTAATTCCCCGAGTTCCCTAAGATGTGGCAATAACAGATCAAATTAAACCAAATCCTTAAGCAGGTTGTTCCTCCATGCTTACCACCTGCCAGTGGCGTGGGTTACAAGGAATCGTACAGCTGTGATAGGAGTGTATCTTCCTTTGTCCAGGTGGGAATCAAACTCAGAGCTTCTAGCTCAGAGGCAGAGTCTGTGCCCACTGCATTAGAGAAGCTCCAGTAATTTTGCACTGAACTGCAAATCCAATGTTGTATACTTCTGCCATCAAAACAGTTAGCAAATGTCATGAGCAGTCACACAAGCCTCAGCTTAATGTTGCGTTCTCTCATTCCTAACGTTCCACTGAAGGTTAACTGTATTTTGCTTCACTGGTAATGTACCATCATTGCTATTACCGCTACATCTTTTGTGGAGAATAATGTGAAGTAATGGGATTTGCACAATGATTAATAGTCTGATAGGCTGTGGCAATAGTATCCCATCCATGGCCCAACACATTGATACTCGATACTGCGCCACCAAGCCGCCCACAAAACAGAGAGGGTGCGGTGGCACAGTGGGTTAGCACTGCTGCCTCACAGCTCCAGGGACCCGGGTTCAATTCTGGCCTCGGGTGACTGTTTGTGTGGAACTTGCACCTTCTCCCCATGTCTGCGTGGGTTTCCTTCGGGTGCTCCGATTTCCTCCCGCACTCCAAAGGTGTGTGGATTAGGTTGATTGGCCATGCTAAATTGCTCATGTTGTCAGGAGATCCAGCAGGGTAAATACTTGGGGATGGGGGGATAAGGCCTGGGTGGATTTCGGTCGGTGCAGACTCGATGGGCCAAAAGGCCTCCTTCTGCACTGTAGGGATTCTGTGATAAACTGACAATTATATTATATTACTATGTTATTGGGCAGCATGGTGGCACAGTGGTTAGCACTGCTGCCTCACAACTCCAAAGACCCAATTCATTCCAGCCTCGGGTCACTGTCTGTGTGGAGTTCACACATTCCTCCTGTGTCTGTGTCGGTTTCCTCCCACAGTCTGAATATGTGTGGGTTAGGTTGACTGGCCATTATAAATTGCCCCATATTATCAGGGAGTCTAGCAGGATAAATATGTTGGGTTTGGGGTATAGGGCCTGAGTAGATTGTGGTTGGTGCAGAGACTCAAGGGGCTGAATGGCCTCCTTCTGCACTGTAGAGTTTCTATGATATACTGATGATTATACTATACTACTATATTATTGACCGGCACAGTGGCACAGGGGTTAGCACTGCTGCCTCACAGCGTATGGGGGAGAATATGCAAACTCCACACAGGCCTGAGGCCGGAATTGAACCGGGATCCCTAGCGCTGTGAGGCAGCAGTGCTAACCACTGTGTCACCGTGCCATTATTCCATACTTGCAGCCACTGCCCTGGGTTGAATGTTGTGGGTACACTTTCCCTCTGTCTGCGTGGGTTTCCTCCCACAGTCCAAAGATATGCGGGTTAGGTTTGATTGGCCATGCTAAATTAATCCTAGCGTCAAGGGGATTAGTAGCGTAAATATGTGGGAATGGGACCTGGGTGGGATTGTGGTTGGTGCAGACTTGATGGGCCAAATGGCCTCCTTCTGCACTGTTCTATGAACCGACTCAAGAACAGCTTCTTCCCTGCTGCCATCAGACTTTTGAATGGACCTACCTAATATTAAGCTGATCTTTCTCTACACCCTAGCTGTGACTGTTATTTGGCCTTTTAAATCCTGCAAATACGCAATCCCATTTTCCACCCCCCACTTTCTGTTCCCCAACCCCCCCCCCCTCTTCCACTGCACTCAGAGCCCTGGCAGCTCCCCACACTCTTACAACTCTGGCAGTAACCCCCCCCCCCCCCCCCCATTGCCCCATCCTGTGCTCTGACAGATCTCCCTGTGGCATATTGTCCCTTAATTTTCTCCACTAGAGTTAGCCAGTCTGGCAAAAGCACCCACAGGATGTGAGTAATCCCACTTCAGTATCAATCCAGGATTCGGGATCTGTCACCCAGTCTCCACCTGCTGTGACTGCCTGAGCTCTGATCTTTAAAAAGTTCCAAGGTTTGACATCCGTGTGAGAATATACACAGAGCATTCCTATCCAAACCTCCAACTTAAATAGAATCGAATCCCTACAGTGCAGGAGGAGGCTTATTGAGTCTGCACTGACCACAATCCCAACCAGGCTCTATCCCTGTAACCCCACATATTTAACCTGCTATAGGACACTGTAGGACAATTTAAAGAATTAGGCTCATTGTCTTTGTGTAAACTCTTTGCTAAAGCAATCCAAAACTGACCCCACTGCCCTACTCTATTTCCAGTGTTGTCCTCTGATTCAAGTACGTGAAAGTCTAAATGTGTACCTCCTCCTACTGTCTCTCAACCTCTCACTTTGCTCCCAAAAGCTAGCCAATGTAAGCCAGCCAAATGCATGATCTGTCCATCTAACCTTTTGGAAGAAACCAGGACACTGGCAGGAAACCCTGCGACACGGGAAGAATGTGAGCGTCAACCAAGACCAGAATCGAACCCGGTTCCTGGCATTAAGAGGCAGCAGCCAACTGCAACTCTCACCAACTTTTACAGATGCACTAGGGAAAGTATCCTTTCTGGATGTATCACAGCTCAGTATGGGCTCTTCCTCTGCAAGAAGCTACAAAGGGTGATGAACATTGCCCAGTCCATCACACAGTGACTCTGACTACGCTTCCCGCTGCCTTGGAAAAGCAGCCAGCATCATTAAGGATCCCACGCACCCTGGACATTCTTAATTCCACTTTCTTCCATTGGGAAAAAGATACAACAGTCTGAGAACACATACCAACCGACTCAAGAGCACCTTCTTACCAGACATTTGAATGGACCTACTTTCCATTAAGCTGATTTTTCTCTACTTCCTGGTTAAGACTGTAACACTACATTCTGCACTCTCTCCTTTCCTTCTCCCCTATGTACTCTATGAATGGTATGCTTCGTTTGCATAGCGTGCAAGAAACAATACTTTTCGCTATATCCCAATATATGTGACAATAATAAATCAAATCAAATCAGTGCTTAACCACTTTGCCACCACACCAAAGTGAATGGCCAGCCTTAAATTATGTGCTTAAGACTCAAGTGAGGGACTTAAAGTCACAATTTTGTAACTGAGATGCTAGACTATTTCCGTGGAGACAAAGTGGGCACCTAGTGGTGCCGAACGTATGATATTTTTGCACATTCTCATCAAGGGACGTAGAAACATAGAATCCCTACAGTACAGAAGGAGGCCATTCAGCCCATCACTTCTATACTGACCACAATCCCACCCAGGCCCTATTCCCATAACCCCACACATTTATCATCCCTGCCAGAAGTAAGTCAAACTTCCTATTGGGAAGTTTGTCTGAATGAATTAAACAGCTTAAACGGTTAAGAATGCCCCCTCGAGGTTTATGAATGAACCCAAGCTCGTTCCAATCAGTCGGCTAAAAGCAGAAGAATTGATGTGTGAAGTAGCAATGGTTCAAGAAGCAAATGTCCCAAATGCATTGATGAGATATCTTACGGATGGAAAGCGAAGGTGGAATTTGGACACCCCTTTTAGAATGGACTCATTAGCTCCCAGCATCAAGAGGTAACACCCATGGATTCATAAAACAAAAGTCTTTTCCGATATTGGGGTGCTGCTTAAAGAAGGTCTTTCGTAGGCCAATATGGTGGCGGAACCCATTTTGGGATCCTCGATGGCATCTCCAGGATTAGTGATAGGCTGAGGAGGTTCCTTGACCCTGGTTCCTTTTGTCCTCAGTGGAGATTAGCTGAGGGCAGGGAGAGGTTTTGCTATGGGAGATGGGGGGTGGAGGGGAGGGGGGGGGGGGGTGGGACAGAGGGTGAAGGAAATCTCCAATTGTGAATCTCCATCAATCTGAGGCAGTCTTGATGAATCAGCTGACCCTTCCCCTCCACCACCACCCCCCCCCCCCCCCCCCCCCCCCCCAATCTTCCAACGTTTTGTCAGTTGCCCGGGTGAGTGAAGTGGAACGAGGTGAAACAAATGGTCAGAATTCTCCGACCTCGCTCGTGACTAGAATTTTCCAGTCCCGCTGCAGTGACTGTAGATTTGGCTGAGTGCCAAGTTCTCCATTATCGCTGGCCGTGGTGCTGGAGTGAACGAGACTGGAGAATCCCAACCAAAACATCAGGAGCAAAACAAGTTGAAGGATGAGAAGACTTAAGGCGGACCGTCAATCGATTGTTTTTTTTTGACTCATTTGTGGGACACGGGTGTCACTGGCTGGGCCAGCATTTATTGCCCATCCCTAGTTGCCCCTTGAGAAGATGGTGGTGAGCTGCCTTCTTGACTGGCTGTAGTCCACGGGCTGTGGGTTGACCCATAATTAGGAAGGAAATTCCAGGATTTTAACCCAGCGACTGCAAAAGAACGGCTGATATCAGGTTGATGGGGTTGTTAAAAAGGTGTACAGTGCATT
Organism: Prionace glauca; assembly: GCA_037974335.1. Classification (NCBI taxonomy): domain Eukaryota; kingdom Metazoa; phylum Chordata; class Chondrichthyes; order Carcharhiniformes; family Carcharhinidae; genus Prionace; species Prionace glauca. The sequence goes on along the minus strand of CM075753.1, from coordinate 11,199,933 downwards.
AGCTTTTATTGGTAGAGGGATTGAATTTCACAGCCGTGAGATCATGTTGCAACTGTACAAAACTCTGGTGCGGCCGTACTTGGAGTATTGCGTACAGTTCTGGTCGCCGCATTATAGGAAAGGTGTGGAAGTATTGGAAAGGGTGCAGAGGAGGTTTACCAGGATGTTGCCTGGTACGGTGGGAAGGTCTTATGAGGAAAGGCTGAGGGACTTGAGGCTGTTTTCGTAAGCGAGAAGAAAGTTAAGTGGTGACTTAATAGAGGCATACAAGATGATCAGAGGATTAAATAGGGTGGACAGTGAGAACCTTTTTCCTCGGATGGTGATGGCTAACACGAGGGGACATAGCTTTAAATTGAGGGGTGATAAATAATTCAGAGGTAGGTTCTTTACTCAGAGGGTAGTAAGGGCGTGGAATGCCCTGCCTGCAGCAGTTGTGGACTCGCCAACTTTAAGGGCGTTCAAATGGTCAGTGGATAGGCACATGGATAACATTGGAATAGTTTAGGTTAGAGGTTCATTAGATTGGTTCCACTGGTCGGCGCAACATCGAGGGTCAAAGGGCCTTTACTGCGCTGGAATGTTCTATATGATATATTTTCAAGTCAGGATGGTGAGTAGCTTGGAGGGGAACTTGCAGGTGGTGGAATTCCCATATATCCGTTGGGTTGACCCACAATACCATTAGGGAGGGAATTCCAGGATTTTGGCCCAGTGACTACAAAGGAACAGGCAATATATATTTCCAAGTCAGGATGGTGAGTGGCTTGGAGGGGAACTAGAAGATGATGGTGTTCCCATGTATCTGCTGCCCTTGTCCTTCTAGATGGAAGTGGTCGTGGGTTTGGAAGGCGCTGTTTAAGGATCTTTGGTGAATTGCTGCAGTGCATCTTTGTACAGAGTACAGCTATCCTGCGCAAGGATATTTTGGCCCTGGAGGGAGTGCAGAGGAGGTTTACTAGGCTGATACCGGAGTTGAGGGGATTGAGCTATGAGGAGAGGCTGAATAAACTAGGCTTGTACTTGTTAGGCGCAGGGGCTGCTGGGAAGGGAGCGCGGGAGTATAAATCAGTCACTCACCCGAGGACCCACCTAACTGTTCTCTGGAACAGAGATTTTGACGAGTGGCTGCCTTTTGGTGAGTGTGCTGCCTTGTAAATACTGCATTTTGACTTACTTCTAGTTCGGGAGGGTTTTTGTTTGTTTTGGTGCTCCGTAGCGGGAGATAGGCGCAGGGGCTGCTGGGAAGGGAGCGCGGGAGTATAAAAAGAAGGCCAAGGTAGATAGCGGGCAGCGTCGGGAGCGGGCAGTGGAGTGAGGCGGGAAGCAGAGTGAGAGGTAGAAGGGCTTAAGCTCACTGGGCTTGGGCGAGCGCAGGTTTGATAACAGGGCTTCATATCACACCTTAACAGGGGTCAACCATAATGCCAGGGTCTAGGGTTACACGTGTTCACTGTGTTCGATGCCATATGTGGACATTTCTGGAGACAGCACATCTCCCGAAAGCCCACATATGCGGGAAATGTCTCGAGGTGCAGCGATTAAGGGCCCGGGTGAGGCAGCTGGAACTGAGACTGGAGGATATGTTTTTAGTTAGGGAAAATGAGGAGGTAATGGAGAGGAATGGCAACCCTGAGCTAATACCAGAACCTACAAGTATAGATGGTTGGGTTACAGTTAGGAAGAGCAAAAAGAAAAGTACTAGGAATGCCCCAGATGAATTACCCCGGAATGTCAAGGGTGGGGTGACAGTCGGGGTAGAGAAGGCAAGGGAGGGAGATCAGAAAGTGAAGAGGGCAGGGTGTGAGATAGTGGTGGGGGATGGGAATGTCAAGGGGATTGACAGGCGATTCTGTGGGCAAAAGCGGGACTCCAGGATGGTAGTCTGCCTCCCTGGAGCTGGGGTACAGGACATCTCAGAAAGGGTAGAGGGAATCTTGAAGGGTGGAGGGACTGAGTCGAATGTGATAGTGCATGTTGGAGAGAAGGATGTAGGAACAAAGTGCAGGGGGGACATACGCAGGCAGTTCAGGGAGTTGGGGGCCAGGCTGAAATGTAGGGCCTCCAGGGTGGCGTTCTCTGGGCTGCTGCCGGTGCCTGGGGCTAGCAGGGCTAGAAATAATGAACTAATCCAATTAAATGCTTGGTTGAAAGATTGGTGTAGGGCAGAGGGATTTATATTCATAGACCACTGGGAAGTCTTTATGAAAGAACGGCTAATATACAAGAGGGATGGGGTACAGTTAACTGGGAAGGGCATACATATCTTAGCTGGAAGGTTAGCTGGTGTGTATCGGCAGGGTTTAAACTAATATGGAGGGGGGGTGGGGAGGTAGACGGAACTGGGATTGGGGATAGGGTAGGCCCGGAGGGTAGGAAGAAGGATCGGGATGTTTCGGAGGGTCTTCAGTGCATGTGTTTCAATGCCAGGAGTGTGACTGGCAAAACAGATGAACTGAAGGCATTAATGTTTGAAAGGAAGTTGGAAGTGGTGGCGGTGACAGAGACTTGGTTAAAGGAAGGGCAGGATTGGCAGTTGAATGTTCCTGGGTATAAGTGTTTCAGGCGAGATAGGGGTGGGTCGCTGAGAGGTGGGGGAGTGGCGTTGTTAGTTAAGGATTGCATCGTAGCAGTGCGGAGGGAGGGAGGTACGGAGGATGTAGGAATCGAGTCGCTATGGGTGGAGTTGAGGAATAGGAAGGGTGATGTTACTCTGCTGGGTGTTTACTACAGACCGCCCAACAGCCCGAGGGCTGTGGAAGAAGGGATAAGCAGGGACATTCTAGATAAGTGCAGGAAGAATAGGGTGGTGGTAGTGGGAGATTTTAATCTCCCCAGGGTAGATTGGAATGTACTGAGATCAGAGGGTGCTGACGGGGAGGAATTTGTACAGTGTGTAATGGAAGGATCCCTGGAGCAGTACGTGGATAGACCGACCAGGGAGGGGGCTATACTTGACTTGGTTCTGGGGAATGAGCCTGGGCAGGTGGTTGACGTTGAGGTAGGAGAGCATGTGGCTAACAGTGACCACAACTCTGTCTGGTTCAAGATATTAATGGATAAAGATGAAGCCTGTCCTAAGGGGAGGGTGTTAAATTGGGGGAGGGCTAGATACAGCCGGATTAGGCAGGATCTTAAAGATACAGACTGGGGTACGCTATTTAACGGTAGGTCGACGCTGGGTATGTGGGAGTCTCTCAAGGGAAAACTACAATCTTTACAGGAAAGACATGTGCCGGTCAAGAGGAAGGATGGGAAAGGTAGGATTAGAGAGCCGTGGGTAACTAGGGATATTGAGGACCTGGTCAGGAGAAAGAGGGAAGCGTACACTAGATCGAGGCATTTGAGGACAGAGATAGCGTTAGAAGAATACAGAGAATGTAGGAGGGAACTTAAAAGGGGCATCAGAAAGGCAAAAAGGGGCCACGAAATGGCTTTGGCGGGTAGGATTAAGGAAAATCCTAAAGCATTTTACTCTTATATTAGAAACAAAAGGATGGTTAGAGGGAACATTGGTCCTCTCAGGGACAGAGGAGGGGAACTATGCTTGGAGCCTGGGGGAATGGGGGAGATCTTGAATGAATACTTTGCGTCGGTATTCACTCAGGAGAGGGGTCAGTCCTCTGCTGCTGTGCTTGAGAAGTTTGAGGATCCGTTGAGGGAAATAGTCATCACGAGGGAAGAGGTGTTGGGACTTTTAGACACTATAAAGACAGACAAATCTCCGGGGCCTGATGGCATCTATCCTAGGCTGCTAAGGGAGGTGAGGGATGAAATTGCTGGGCCTCTGACGCAAATCTTTGTCTCTTCTTTGGACACAGGTGAGGTCCCAGAGGATTGGCGGATTGCAAATGTTGTACCGTTGTTTAAGAAGGGTCAGAGGGATAACCCAGGGAACTATAGGCCAGTGAGCTTGACTTCAGTTATAGGCAAGATAATGGAGAGGATCCTCAAGGATAGGATGTATGAGCATCTGGAGCGCTGCAATCTGATCAGGGATACGCAGCATGGCTTCGTTACAGGGAGGTCGTGCCTTACGAATCTGTTGGAATTTTTTGAAGAGGTGACAAAAACGGTTGACGAAGGACAAGCCGTTGATGTTGTCTATATGGATTTCAGTAAGGCGTTTGACAAGGTCCCTCACGGTAGGCTGATAGAAAAGGTGAAGGCTCATGGGATACAAGGCCAGGTATGTAGATGGGTGAAGAACTGGCTTGGGAGGAGAAGACAGCGGGTAGTAGTGGAGGGCTCCTTTTCCAATTGGAGGTCTGTCACCAGTGGGGTGCCGCAGGGCTCGGTACTAGGACCTCTACTATTTGTAGTATACATTAATGACTTGGAAGAGGGGGTAGGTGGTGTGATCAGCAAATTTGCTGATGACACTAAGTTGGTTGGATTGGCGGGTACTGAGGAGCAGTGCCTGGCAATGCAACAGGACATAGATAGGCTGGTAGATTGGGCAGATAGATGGCAAATGGAATTTAATCCGGAGAAATGCGAGGTGATGCACTTTGGCCGGAATAATGTGGAAGGGAGTTATATGATAAAAGGTAGAACTATCCGGAGTATAGATACGCAGAGAGACCTGGGGGTGCAGGTACACAAGTCCCTGAAGGTGTCGGTGCAGGTGCAGAATGTGATGAGGAAAGCGTATGGCATGTTAGCCTTCATAGGAAGGGGTATAGAATATAAGAGTAGGAGTCTGATGTTGCAGTTGTATAGAACGTTGGTTAGGCCTCACCTGGAGTACTGCGTCCAGTTCTGGTCGCCGTACTACCGGAAGGATGTAGAGATCCTGGAGAGAGTGCAGAGGAGATTTACCAGGATGTTGCCTGGTATGGAAGGGCTGTCTTACGAGGAAAGATTGAACGCACTTGGGCTGTTTTCCCTTGAGAGACGTCGGCTGAGGGGGGATTTGATAGAGGTTTATAAGATTATGAAGGGGACAGATAGAGTAGATGGTGATAAGCTTTTTCCGCTATTAGAAATGGATAGAACGAGGGGTCACGGGCTTAGGGTGAGGGGGGCTAGATATAAGACTAATGTTAGAGGGCAGTTTTTCACACAAAGGGTAGTGGGGATGTGGAATGCACTGCCGAGTGAGGTGGTGGAAGCAGGCGCGCTAGGGTTGTTCAAGAGTCACTTGGACAGCCACATGAGCAGTTTACATATAGGGGGATATAGCAGGCCTTATTAAGCATTGTAGGCTTGGGGTCAGTTTAGTCTCAGGGGTATAGAGTCTTTAATAATGAAATTTTTATCCACAGGCACTTACCATCTCGAGGGCATCATGGCAGCACAGAGGTTATCTCTGTTGCTGTGCGGACACATGGAGTTGGGCCTGTGTCCGTGGGAGTTTGTGCGTTCTCCCCGTGGTTGCGTGGGTTTCCTCCGGGTGCTCCGGTTTCCTCCCACATCCCAAAAATGTGCTTTTAGGCTGATTGATTGGGTAACAAATTGTCCCTATATTGGACCTCCCTGATCCTCACACAGTAGGCATAGACTAGAGTCATGAATAGGTCACTGACCATGGGACGGCGGCGCGGGCTCGTTGGGCCGAAGGGCCTGTTTCCCGTGCTGTTTTATTCTTTGTTGTTAGAGTTTAGAAGAATGAGGGGAGATCTCATTGAGACATATAAGATGATGAATGGGATGGATAGGATAGAGGTGGAGAGACTCTTCCCGCTCAAAAAAGACAGTAGGACTAGGGGGCACAGCCTCAAGATAAAGGGGGGGCGGTTTAGAACAGAGTTGAGGAGGAACTTCTTCACTCAAAGGGTGGTGAATCTCTGGAATTCTCTGCCCGTTGAAGTGGTGGAGGCTGCCTCGCTAAATATTTTTAAGAAACGGGTTGATGGGTTTTTGATAAGAGAGGGGATTAAGGGTTATGGGGAGAGGGTGGGAAGGTGGAGCTGAGTCACGACAGATCAGCCATGATCTTATTGAATGGCGGGGCAGGCTCAAAGGGCCAGATGGCCTACTCCTGCTCCTATTTCTTATGTTCTTATCTATCTGCTGCTACTGAGCGTCGGTGGTGGGTTTGCAGATGTGGTGCCAATCAAGCGGGGCTGCTTTGCCCCTGGATGGTGCAGATCATCTTGAGTGGAGCTGCACCCACCCAGGCAAGGGAGGAGAATTCCGTTACACTGCTGACTTGTTCCGGAGCAGATCTCAGACAGGGGCTGCTGACAGGACGGTAATCGAAAAGTCGGAGAGGAAATCGCATTGATGAGGGTGGCTGTTAAATTTATGGGTGTTTTACTGCAATGCTTTCTTCCATCGTCTACTGCCCTTGCCCTCCTGTTTATTTTGCTTCCAAAGTTTAATGTTGCTGACACTATTGGGAGCATTTGCTTGTAACAGTTACTGAGGCTGACCGTTTATCAGCCAAATTATCGTTAATAGAGAGAAAGTCATAAAACCCAGAGCTGATTCAGCACTGAGGCTGTTTCTATTAAGTAATCTCTCAATGTATGGTCCAGTAACCCTTCCCAGTCAATCGTCCCATCAGTTTAAAGGGATATTTCTCCACACACAAATTCACAGGGATAAAATCAAACACTGCTAATGTTAACACCTTTTTAACACTTTTCCACAAGTATATCTAATGGATAAGGTTGCCCTCCCCCCCGCCCCCCGCCCCCTTTCATTTATATTCTATTCTGAGAGGAATGACAAGATACAGTAAGCAGTCTCACAACATCAGGTTAAAAGTCCAACAGGTTTATTTGGAATCACGAGCTTTTGGAGCGCTGCTCCTTCATCGGGTGAGTGGAGGTTAGGCAGAGACACAATTGTAAAATCTTGTCCTCCTGTCCAACGCTGGCATCTCCACATCCAGCCACACTGCAAACCGCCAGCTCAAAGTGGAGACGATCTCCAAGATGATCACGTGTATCAACACAGTCATCAAGTTTCTACAAACTTTATCTTGCAATTGTGTCTTTGTCTATATATGCCGTGTTTGTGAACCCACTTCTCCACTCACCTGATGAAGGAGCGGCGCTCAGAAACCTCGAGATTCCAAATAGACATACTGGATTTTAACCTGGTGTTGTCAGACTTCTTACTGTGCCCAATCTAGACCAACGCTGGCATCTCCACATCAATGCTTTGAGAGTTCAGGTGAGCCCCAAGGGAGAGAGAAATGAGAGCGGGAGAGATAGAGAAATGGGAGCGGGAGAGAGAGAGGTGGGGGCAGGAGAGAGAGAGGTGGGAGCGGGAGAGAGAGACAAATGGAAGCAGGAGCAGGAGACAAAGAGAGATGGAAGAGGGAGAAGAGAGAGATGGGAGTGGGAGAAAGAGCAATTTCTAAAAGTCACAGGAGACACAGTGTCTTCCTTGATGTAGCTGTTCACACTTTGGGTGGGATTTTCCTGTCCCACCTGCCACGGGAAGTGTAGTGGGCCAGAGGGAGTGGGGTGCAGATCACGCAAAGGTTCGTTGACCTCGGGTGGGATTTTCCGGTCTTAGGGGAAGCACTCCTGGAAAATCCCATCCATTGTATGAGAAGATAAATTGTGAGTTCCTTACGACCATTATAATATTTGATCAGCATTGGCAGAGAATGATTTATGTCAAGTTACGCCTTCGAATATAATCGAATCGTTGAATCCCGACAGTGCAGGAGGAGGCCATCCGGCCCATCGAGCCTGCACTGACCACAATCCCACCCAGACTCGACCCGCGTTACCCCACATAATTACCCTGCTAGTCCACCATTAATGGGCAACTGAGCTTGGCCAATTAGGCTAACCTGTACCTCTTTGGAGTGTGGAAGGAAACCGGAGCACCCAGAGGAAACCCACGCAGACACAGGGAGAAAATGCAGACCCCTCACAGACAGTGACCCCTAGGCCAGAGTCAAACCCGGATGCCTGGCGCTGTGAGGCAACAGTGCTAACCACTGTAGCACCGTGCCACTTGGTCCATGTAATTTAATGCACCACCCACCCAAGGAGGGGGAGCAGGGAGAGGTGTGGGTGAGGAGGTGGTTTATCCCTTTGTGAAAATGCTGGTCTGAACCCTGGAGTGGCACGATGACACAGTGGTTAGTGTTTCTACCTCACAGCTCCAGGAACTGAATTCTGGACTTTGTTGACTGTCAATGTGGAGTTTGCATGTTCTCATGTCTGCGTGGGTTTCCTTCGATTTCTCCCACACTCCAAAGATGTGCAGATTAGATAGATTGGCCATGCTAAATTGCCCTCTAATGTCCAAAGATACATTGGTTAGGTGAATTGGCTATGCTAAATTGCCTCTTTGTGTTCAAAGATGTGTAGGTTAGGTGGATTGGCCATGCTAAATTGTCTCTTAGTGTCCCAAGATGTGTAAATTAGATAGATTAACCATGGGAGCTGTGTGAAGTTATGGGGATAGGGCGAGGGAGAGAGCGTAGGTAAGTTACTCTGTCAGGGAGTCAATGCAGACTCAATGGGCCGAATGTCCTCTACTGCACTGTAGGCATTCTCTGATTTCAGCCTAACACAGTTCCCAGCTCCTGTAAACTGAGGCTAAGGCACTTAGGGATTGACGGATTTAGTAATATCCGGGAATGTTTATAAAAAGCTATCAATCCCTTTAATGGTGTCATTTCTTTATCCAGCTGAGGTTGAGTTCCCAGACCATTAATACTATTAGCAATTTAATGATAGTGCGAGAGTTTTCAGACCTGTTCTTTGTAATGCGGAGCTGTGTGCAGAATTATTTATGCGCCATGAATATATTTCCACTGAAAACATCTGAAAGACTTTAAAACATTTAGAAGATTAGTTTGATTTACTCTGTCCTATCTGGATTATATCAAGTTGACTCTTCCATTACACATTCATTATTTCAGCATCTCAAAACTTGGCTGAAATATTCACAAATGGATAGTTTATTTAGAAAAATAAATTAGGAGCTTATTGGAACATTAAGAATACTGAAATTAAATAGCACCCAGAATATTTAACCAATTCATCAGTTGTTCATAACTGGGATTATTTTTATTTTCAAACTATTTGATTTGATTTATTATTGTCTTGCGTATTAGCACACAGTGAAAAGTGTTGTTTCTTGCACCCTATACAGACAAGGCGTACCATTCACAGAGAAGGAAAGGAGAGAGTGCAGAATGTAGTGTTACAGTCATAGCTAGGGTGTAGAGAAAGATCAACTCAATGCAAGGTAGGTCCATTCAAAAGTCTGATGGCAGCAGGGAAGAAGCTATTCTTGAGTCAGTTGGTACGTGTCCTCAGACTTCTGTTGCTTTTTCCTAGTGGAAAAAGAGAGAATGCCCGGGGTGAGTGGGGTCCTTAATTATGCTGGCTGCTTTTCCGAGGGAGAGGTAAAGTGTAGACGGAGTCAATGGGTGGGTGGCTGGTTTGTGCAATGATATTCATCACTCAAATATTCTTAGAAAGGGCCTTTCCTCTTCCTCTGTCTCAATGTCTCTCCTGGTTTTGAGTTGTTTTACCAATGTAATTGAGTGTAGAACATAGAACAGTACAGCACAGGAACAGGCCCTTCAGCCCACGATGTTGTGCTACACATGACACCAAATTAAACTAACCCCTTCTACCTGTGTTTGGTCCGTATCTCTCTATTCAAAAAAACAAGGAGCAAATAACAAAAGAAAATCACAGCACAGGAACAGGCCCTTCGGCCCTCCAAACCTGCACCCACCATGCTGCCCGACTGAACTAAAACCCCCTACCCTTCCGGGGATCATATTCCTCTATTCCCACCCTACTCATGTATTTGTCAAGATGCCCCTTAAAAGTCACTATTATGTCCGCTTCCGCTACTTCTCCTGACAGTGAATTCCAGGCACCCACCACCCTCTGTGTAAAAAAGCTTGCCTTGTACGTCTCCTTTAAATCTTGCCCCTTGCATTTTGAGCCTATGTCTCCTAGTAATTCCACTCTGGGGAAAAAAAGCTTCTGACCATCCACTCCATAGAACCCTAGAGTGCAGAAAGAGGCCCATCAGGTCTGCACTGAACACAATCCCACCCAGGCCCTACCCTCCGTATTATACCCACTAATCCCTCTAACCTATGCATCCCTGGACACTAAGGGGCAATTTTTTTAGCATGGTCAATCAACCTAACCCGCACATCTTTGGACTGTGGGAGGAAACCGGAGTACCTAGAGGAAACCCAAGCAGACACGGGGAGAATGTGCAAAATACACACAGACAGTGAGCCGAGCTGGGAATCAAACCCAGGACCTGGGAAGCAGCAGTGCTAACCACTGTGCTACCGTGCCACCTTTGTCTATCCATGCCCTTCATAATCTTGTAGACTTTCCTTGCCTATTCATGTGCTTATCGAAAAGTCCCTTAAACGCCCCTATTGTAAGTGCCTGCACCATCATCCTTAGCAGCGAACCACACAGATAAAGACTTTCCAGCCCGATTAGTTTGTGTCAGCATTTATGCCCCACATGCGTCTCCTCAATCTTATTTCATCTCAGCCTATTGGATTGGCACGGTGGCACAGTGGTTAGCGCTGCTGCCTCACAGTGCCAGGGACCAGGGTTCAATTCCAGTCTCGGGTCACTGTCTGCGCAGAGTCTACACGTTCTCCCCGTCTGCGTGGGTTTCCATCGGGTGCTCCAGTTTCCTCTCACACTCCAAAGATGTGTGGGTTAGGTGGATTGGCCATGTTAAATTGACCCTAGTGTCGGGGGACTAGCTGGGTTAAATGAATGGGATTATGGGGATAGGACGGAGTGGAATTGTTGTAGGTACAGAGCTGATGGGCTGAAAGGCCTCCTTCTGTACTGAAGGAATTCTATGATTCTCAATCTGTCACAGTTTGAGGACTCTATCAGAATTGAATTTTAGATCTTTCCAACTTCTTCTTAAATTGTATCTATTTTGCCTCTGTTATTCCATGTGGTCGTGAATTCCACATTCTCATCACTCCCTGAGCTCTACTGCCTTTTAGCTTAGATCTGTGTTCTCTGGTTAGCCACACCATTGCCTCTGGGAAGAATTTGACCGGAATGTTTCTGAGGCAGTGGAGGCCCTGCTTAGGCTGAAAGAAGGGTCCAACCCTCCTTCTGTCGTCAATAAGGCCTAGGTACAAATATTGCTGCTTTTTATTTTAAGTCATTCATGGGTCATGGGTGCTTGCTGGCTGGGCCAACATTTATTCCCTAGTTGCCTGAGGGCAGTTGAGAGTCAACCGCATTGCTGTGGCTCTGGATTCACATGTAGGCCAGGCAGGAAGGCAGATTTCCTTCCCTGAAGGACATTAGTGAACCAGATGGGATTTTCCGACAAGCCTTTCATTGTCATCAGTAGATTGTCAACTTCAGATTTTATTTTTATTGAATTCAAATCCCACCATCTGCCATGGCAGGATTCAAACCCGGATCCCCGGAATATTAGCAGAGTTTCTGGATTAACAATCTAGTGATAATACCACTAGGCCATCACCTCCTCTCACTTCATTGGCTGCTAGAGGAGGGGGGAAAGGAGGTGACCATCGGTTAACGTCCTACTGATGCTTGGCATTGCGGTTTTTAACGCAGAAAGAAAAGACTTGGGGCAGAATCTTATGGCCATTCATGCCGGTGGGATTTTCTGGTCCTGATGCAGTGGAAGGAGATCCGGCTAGGCAGCAAATTTTCCATTCTCGCTGCAATGACCGGCTGGTAAGATCACACCCTTGGTTTGCACAGGTAGATTCAAATTAATACATAACAGGATTTACTGAAAGAGATGTTCTCTGCTCTGCACATAACACACACTGAAAGTAAGGCAAACACCCTAATGACAGCACCATCAAATCATGTGATCAGCTCTGCAAGCAACCTGCAACCCTTTTAAATATATAACACCATCTTAGTAAGGGCAGCGATTTGGCAACACAGCAGTCTCAATACTGTTGGGATGCACTTGATAGTGTATCAATGGCTAGCACATTGATAATTTGGTTAGGGGTACCCTGGACCTCACAGGCAAGCCCTAAAATGAGACTGGGGGGGGGGTTTGGCAAACAGATGGCAAGATAATAATTCCCTTACATTGACCCAGACAAAACACTGACAAGAAACTGCAAAGGGTTGTGAATGTAGCTTAGTCCATCACACAAACCAGTCTCCCATCCGTTGACTTTATCTACACTTCCTACTGCCTCGCAAAAGCAGCCAGCACAATCAAGGACTCCACCCAATCCAGACATTCTCTCTTCTACCTTCTTCCGTCGGGAAAAAGAAATAAAAGTTTGAGGTCATGCACCAACCAACTCAAGAACAGTTTCTTCCCTGCTGCCATCAGACTTTTGAATGGTCTTACCTCATATTAAGTTGATCTTTCTCTACACCCTAGCTATGACTAATATTATATTCTGCACCCTGTCCTTTCCTTCTACCCTATGTACCCTATGAATGGTATGCTTTATCTATATAGTACACAAGAAACAATACTTTTCACTGTATCCAATACATGTGACAATAATAAATCAAATCAATTAAAATTCTTCCTGAGTATGAATTGATTTGATTTGTTATTGTCACACGCGTTAACATACAGTGAAAAGTATTGTTTCTTGCACACTATACAGACAAAACATACCGTTCATAGAGTACACAGGGGAGAAGGACAGGAGATGGGTGCACAGTCTAGTGTTACATCCATAGCTAGGGTGCAGAGAAAGATCAACTCAACATTACACTGGAAAATCTCAGCAGGCCTGGCAGCATCTGTAGGAGAGAAAAGAGCTGATGTTTTGACAAAGTTTTGAGTAGCTTTGACTAGAGCTTTAACAAAGGGTCATCTGGACTCAAAACATCAACTCTTTTCTCTCCTGACCTGCTGAGATTTTCCAGCGTTCTCTCTTTTGGTTTCAGATTCCAGCATCTGCAGTAATTTGCATTCATCAATTTAATATTAGATAGGTCCATTCAGAGGTCTGGTGGTAGCAGGAGAGAAGCTGTTCTTGTTACGTGACCCTAGACTTTTGTATCTTTTTCCCGACAGAAGAAGGTTTGATTTGATTTGATTTATTGTTGTCACATGTATTGGCATGCAGTGAAAAGTATTGTTTTCTATACAGACAAAGCATACAGTTCATAGATTATATAGGGGAGAAAGAAAAGAGAGGGCCATTAAATATCAGCTCACCCTTCTCTGTACTAATTGATGTGGCTTTATTTATATTTAAGTGGTTGTCTGTTAAACATTTCTTTGAAGGTAGGATCTTGGTTGATTGAGCACACATCTTGCTGATCCTTCTGAATTGCCATATCCATAGTTCAGTCCAGAACCCACATTCCAGTGTATTCTTTTTAAATAATATCGCAGTTGGACAAAATTTGCTTGCATGGTGAATACAGATCTGATAACAGATGATTCAACGCAACCCCCAAGAGAACAATTACGATGAGCACACCAGAGCATAAATTAGCAAGATGACGGCAGAAGTTGAGCCTCCTGTCATTTTAAGTATTGCTGAATGAGTGATCAGACGAGCTTGCCTCTGTTAATTGTTCAGCGATAATTGTGAAGCTACCAATGCTTTGCTCACTCACTCTTCAACTCACTTGCTATGGGGTGGCATAGTGGTGAGCACTGCTGCCTCCCAGTGCCAGGGACCTGGGTTCAATTCCCAGCTTGGGTCACTGTCTGTGTAGAGTTTGCACATTCTCCCCGTGTCTGCACAGGTTTGCTGTGGTTTCCTCCAGACGTGCGTTGACCCAAACAAACGCCGGAGTGTGGCGATTAGGGGAATATCACAGTAACTTCATTGCAGTGTTAATGTAAGCCTTACTTATGACACTAATAAATAAACATTAACTCAATAACACATGTGATAAAAGCGGATTACCAAAAGCGATAATGATGAAAAATCCGACCGTTTTGGATGAGTTCAGTTGGGACCAGGCACATGGAGTCGCATGAATACCATCAATAGGGGTGGCACACTGGTTAGCACTGCTGCCTCACAGCGCCAGGGTCCCAGGTTCAATTCTGATCTCAGGTCACTGTCTGCGTGGAGTTTGCATGTTCTCTTCTTGACTGCGTGGGTGCTCCGGTTTCCTCCCACAGTCCAAAGATGTGCCAGTGGGTCAGGTAGATTGGCCGTGCTAAATTGAACTTAGTGTTAGGGGATTAGCAGAGTAAATATGTGTGGGGTTAAGGGAATAGGGCCTGGGTGGGATTGTGGTTGGTGCGGACTTCCCGTGTCTGCATGGGTTTTCTCTGGGTGCTCCGGTTTCCCCTCTCAGTCCAAAGCCGTGCAGTCTAGGTGGATTGGCCACGTTAAATTGCTCTTTAGTGTCAGGGGGACTAGCTAGGAGGGTAAATGCATGGGGTTGTGGGGTTAGGGCCTGGGTAGGATTGTGGTCAGTCTAATGGGCTGAATGGCCTCTTTCTTTACTGTAGAATTCTTCTATGAAACTAAGATCCTTCATGCAGCTATGGGGCATATTTCAGGACAGGTTAGGTTTTGTATTCATTGAAGGGAGGTGTACAGAATTTGCAACTGACCGACCTGTAATCATATTGGAAATCCACAGTATTACCCCAGCCAGTGCTACGGGGCAGAGTGTGGGATTTGGAACCTTCTTGGGTATGTACCACTGCATTTGTTAAACTTTTGACTCAACAAGCATATTTATAATTCGCCAGGTACAAGGTCCATGCAAGATCTCTGGAGATACTCGAAGTGCATTGGTTTCATATGGTGTTTTGTATTATTTACCAAAATATACCAAATGACGTGCGAGCTAGGTGCATTGGCAATGCTAAATTCTCCCTCAGCAAAGTTTTTAAAGTTTATTTTTTAGTGTCACAAGTAGCCTTACACTAACACTGCAATGAAGTTACTGTGAAACTCCCCCAGTTGCCACACTCTGGGGCCTGTTTGGGTACACTGAGGGAGAATTTAGCATGGCCAAAGCACCCTAACCAGTGCATCTTTCGGACTGTGGGAGGAAACCAGAACGCCCAGAGGAAACCCACGCAGACATGGGGAGAATGTGCAGACTCCGCAGAGTGACCCAAGCCAGGAATCGAACCCAAGTTGCTGGCACAGCGAGGCAGCAGCACTAACCATTGTGCCACCATGTGTACCCGCACAGGCACCGGAGTGTGGTGACTAGGGGATTTTCACAGTAACGTCATTGCAGTGTTAATGTAAGCCTACTTGTGACACTAATAAATCAACTTTAAAAACTTTGTAACTTTAAGCTTCATACAGCAGGAGGAAAGTACAAATAAATCACCTGGAGTGAGTGTGTGGCACACTTAACAACCACATCCACTCCAAAAATCTGAGACCTTCAATTAAAATGGAACAAATAGACTTGGAAAGTGCTGTCCGAAAGGATGCCAGAATCCAAGTTCAATATGGCTTACAAAGTGCATTTAGATAAATGCTTGAGGAAGATCAATCGCAGGGCTATGGGGAAAGAGCCGGGGGGGGGCTAATTGCCTCGGTCATTCAATGAGTTAGCACCGGACCAATGGGCCGAATGGCTTCCTTGAGTGCTGCACAATCTTACAATTCTATTAAAGTGTAGTACACGCACTTTCAAATGCAAATATCCCCAATGTACAACACCGGCTGGTATTTACCCGGTTATATTTATCTATTTTTATTATTTTATTTGATGTGGGCATTGCTGGTGAGGCCAGCACTTATTGCCCATCCCTAATTGCCCTTGAGAAGGCAGTATTGAGCTGCCTTCTTGCACCGTTGCAGCCAAGGTGGTGCAGGTATGTCCACAGCACTTGATGTGAGGCATTTCAGGGATTTTGACCCAGCGGTAGTGAAGGAATACATTTCAAATTCAGGATGGTGGGTGGAGGGGAACTTGCAGCTGGCGGTTTTCCCCAGGCATCTGCTGCCTTGTCATGGAATCATCGTAGAATCCCTACAGTGCACAAGGAGGCCATTCGGCCCATCGAGTCTGCACCAGCAACAATCCCACCCAGGCCCTTTCCCCCTCAGCCCACATATTTACCCCACTAATCCCTCGCTCCTCTGCATCCTGGGACACTAAGAGGCAATTTAGCATGGCAAGTCAACCTAACCGCACATCTTTGGAGTCTGGGAGGAAACTGGAGAACCTGGAGGAAACTGGACCCAGAGGAAACCCATGCAGACACGGGGAGAATGTGCAAACTCCACATAGACAGTGACCCAAGCCGGGAATCGAACCTGGGTCCCTGGAGCTGTGAGGTGGCAGTGTTAACCACTGTGCCATCATGCCACCCAAGATGATAGTAGTCAAGGGTTTGGAAGGTGCTGTCTGAGGAACCTCGTTGAGTTTCTGCAGTATATCTTGCAGGTGATACTCACTGCTGCCACGTTCATCAACTCTGGATCTAGACTCTCCCACAACAGGAAACAACCGCAAATTGATCTCCCCTCACTCTTCGAAATTCCAGAGAGTATGGGCCTAATCTGTTCAATCTCTCTTCATATAACAAGCACCTCATCTCTGGACTCAATCTAGTGAACCTCCTCCGAACTGCCTCCAATGCCCCCACATCTTTCCTTACATACGGGGACCAAAACTGTGCGCAATACTCTAGATACGGCCTCACCAATGCCTCGTATATTTGCAACCTCTACCCTGTCAAGCTCCTTGAGAATGTTATATGTCACAGTAAGGAAGCCTCTTAACAACAGCTGCAGACCTGTAGTAAATTGTTTAAGTTCTGATTTTGATTTATTATTGTCACATGTATGAGCGTACAGTGGAAAATATTGTTTCTTACCTGCTGTACGGTCAAAGCATACCCTCATAGAGAAGGAAAGAAGAGAATGCAGAATGTAATGTTAGTCATAGCTAGGGCATTGAGAAAGATCAATTTAATGCGAGGTAGATCCATTCAAAAGTCTGATGGCAGCAGGGAAGAAGCTGTTCTTGAGTTGATTGGCACGTGACTTTTGTATCTTTTTCCTGACAGAAGGTGGTGGAAGAGAGAATGTCCGGGGTGCGTGGGGTCCTTAATTATGCTGGCTGCTTTTCCAAGGCAGCAGGAAGTGTAGACAGAATCAATGGGTGATAGGCTGATTTGTGTGATGGACTGGGCTGGACATCATTCATGACCTTTTGTAGTTCCTTGCGGTTCTTGGGCAGAGCAGGAGCCATACAAAGCTGTGATACAACCAGAAAGAATGCTTTCTACGGTGCATCTGTAAAAGTTGGTGAGAGTCATAGTGGACATGCCAAATTTCCTCAGTCTTCTGAGAAAGTAGAGATGTTGATGGGCTTTCTTAACTATAGGGTCGGCATGGGGGGGGGACCAGGACAGGTTGTTGGTGATCTGGACACCTAAAAACATGAAGCTCTCGAACCTTTCTACTTCATCCTTATTGATGTAAACAGGGGCATACCCCTTCACTCTGCTTCCTGAAGTCAATGACAATCTCTTTCGTTTTGCTAATATTGAGGGAGAGATTATTGTTGTTGCGCCATCTTCTTGTTTAAAGTTTATTTATTAGTCACAAGTAAGGCTTACATTAACACTGCAATGGAGTTACTGTGAAATTCCCCCTGCGTCGCCACAGTCCTGTGCCTCAGACAGTCCGTTTGGGTCAATGCACCTAACTAGCAGTTCTTTCAGACTGTGGGAGGAAACCGGGGCACCCGGAGGAAACCCATGCAGACACGGGGAGAAACGTGGAGACTCCACACAGTGACCTAAGCCGGGAATCGAACCGGGTTCCCTGGCACGGTGAGGCAGTAGTGCTAACTACTGTGTCAACATGCCGCCTTTCAGTCATCATTCCTACACACGTGATGCAGCTTTAAGGTTCTGGTTGCTTTTAATTTCCTCTATCCTTTCAATAGCAGCAACACACTTTTTATTCTGCAGTGACTGGAACTGCCCAAGGTACGTTAAGTGGGGTCACAGCAATTAATTATCGGGTGGCAGGGTTAGCTTGCTAAGTGCATATCTGAAATGAATTTAAATTTTGCACAGTCTAATTTCCGACGTTTTGGGTCAGAACATTTCTCACTGTCAATATTTCACGTGGGAGCAGATTTCCCTCTGCCCATGAAGTACCATTAAGTAAGAAAAAGACAGGTTTTAAGTAGGTGAGTGGGTCTGGCAACTAAAAGTTCATAAGATTTAGGAGCAGAATTCCGCCCATCGAGTCCACTCCGCTCTAACCCCTTCTTGAAAACATACAAGCTGGAATTCTCCGTCTGTTCAAACCCCACTGCCGCTGCCAGCAAGGATGGAGAATTTGGCGCTCGGTCAATTGTCCATTCACTGCAGCGGGACTGGAGAATCCCGTTGGTGCGAATGGCCAGAGAATTCCAGCCACAATATTTTGACCTCAGCTACTTTTTGTGGTAGTGAATTCCACACATTCACCACCCTCTGGGTGAAGAAATCTCTCCTCACCTCAGTTCTAAAAGGTTATCCTCAAACTATGACTCCTAGTTCTGGACTCCCCCACCATTGGGAACATTCTTTCTGAATCTACCCTGTCTAATTTTGTAAGGTAAAGTTGATTGAGGCCTTGCAGAGATGCAATGGAAGCCTTGCTAAAGTACAAAAACATACCGGTAAGCAGCTGTGAACTAATTGAAGAGCTAGGCAGGCCTGAAGGGCTGAATGGCCTCTCTTGTTCCTTCCTTGCTGCCTAGGCTGAAGGTTCTGCATTGTCAAGAAGGCTTGAGCCACTGGGTACGAACTCTGGTGTAATGGAGAGGTTGCGTTGTCTCGTCAAGAAGCAGCAGGCCCTGTGGTTGCCATGGCAGCTGCTGTCAAGGCCACTTCTGGCCTGTGGTGATGGCGGTGGAGATCACTGCAAGAAGGGAATTTTTCAACCCTTCCTGTGGCTCCGTTTTGCGAAGGAAGCAACTTCACATGATCACTGAATTGTTACCACACAGAAGGAGGCCGTTCTTGCTCTAGAGCGACTGCAGAGAAGGTTTACCAGACTGAGTACTGGGACGGCAGGACTGAACTAGGAGGGGAGATTAAGTCGGTTAGGATTATGTTCATTGGAGTTTAGAAGAATGAGGGAGCTCTTATAGAAACTTATAAAATTCTAACAGGATTAGACAGGGTAGATTCAGAAAGAATGTTCCCAATGGTGGGGGAGTCCAGAACTAGGGGTCATAGTTTGAGGATAACCTTTTAGAACTGAGGTGAGGAGAGATTTCTTCACCCAGAGGGTGGTGAATGTGTGGAATTCACTCCCACAAAAAGTAACCGAGGTCAAAATATTGTGGCTGGAATTCTCCGGCCATTCGCACCAATGGGATTCTCCAGTCCCGCTGCAGTTAATGGAAAATTGACCGAGCGCCAAATTCTCCATCCTTGCTGGCAGCGGCAGTGGGGTTTGAACAGACGGAGAATTCCAGCTTGTATGTTTTCAAGAAGGGGTTAGAGCGGCACAACGGTTAGCACTGTTGCTTCATAGCTCCAGGGATCTGGGCTCGATTCCTGGCTTGGGTTTCTGTCTGTGTGGAGTTTGCACATTCTCCACGTGGGTTTCCTTTGGGTGCTCCGGTTTCCTCCAACACTCCAAAGACGAGTGGGTTAGGTGGATTGGCCATGTTAAATCGCATGAGAGGCATTAGTGGCACAAATATGTGGAGTTATGGGCAAAGGGCCTGGCTGGGATTGTGGTTGGTGCAGACTTGACGGGCCGAATGGCCTCTTTCTCTGCTGTAGTGATTCGATGATTAGATTCTGTTCTTGGGGTGAAGGAGATTAAAGAGACTATGGGAGGGGAGCATGGATCGGGGCGGCGGTATCAGCCCGTTGAGTTGGATGATCGGCTGTGATTGTAATGAATGGTGGGGCAGGCTTAAAGGGCCGAATGGCCTCCTCCTGCTCCAATTTTCGATTCAACAATCTGATCACCCCGGCTGTCCAATGGAGCATTTCTATGTGTGCTACCTTCTCCCATCTTCTCCCCATAACCCTGGCATCTTGTTCCTTCTCAAATAATCACCTAATTACCTCAAAAAACGCCACCATTGAACCTGCCTCCATCTTGGTGGTGTGTGTCGGGGGGAAGAAGTGTGGAATGTGTGTGGGATGGGGAGGGCACATTGGTAAGAGCTGTGGGTGGAAGCACAGGTGGGTGGCATAGTGGCACAGAGGTTAGCCCTGTTGAGGGGCAGCATGGTGGCACAGAAATGAGTCCTGTTGCCTCACAATTAGAGGACCAGGGTTCAATTCCCAGCTTGGGTCACCGCGTGGAGTTTGCACCTTCTCCCCGTGTCTAAGTGATTTCCTCCGGGTGCTCCGATTTCCTCCCACAGTCCGAAAGACATGCTGCTGAGGGACATTGGCCATCTAAATTCTCCTGCGGTGTACCCATACAGGTGCCGGAGTGTAGCATCTAGGGGATTTTCACTGTCACTCTTTTTTTAATTGATTCGTGAGACAAGGATGTCACTGGCTGGGCCAGCATTTATCCCTGGTTGCCCCTTGAGAAGGTGGTGGTGAGGTGCCTTCTTGAATCGCTGCAGTCTACGTGCTGTGGGTTGACTCACAATGCCGTTAGGGAGGGAATTCCAGGGCTTTGACCCGGTGACTGAAGGAACGGTGATATATTTCCAAGTCAGGATGGTGAGAGGCTTGGAGGGGAACTTGCAGGCGGTGTTGTCCCCATGTACCTGCTGCCCTTGTCCTTCCAGATGGAAATGGTCATGGGTTTGGAAGGTGCTGTCTAAGGATCTTTGGTGAATTGCTGCAGTGCATCTTGTAGATAGGACAATGCATCAATTTACCAAAAATCCTTAGACTCCATTGCAGTGTTAGTGTAAACCGGGCCTGTACTCATTGGCGTGTCGAAGGCTGAGGAATCTTATCGAGACATATAAGGTAATGAAGGGGCTAGATAGGGTAGAGGTAGAGAGATTCTTTCCACTTCGAAAGGAAACCAGAACTAGAGGGCACAGCCTCAAACTAGGAGTGGCGAGGGTGGGGGGTGGGTCAGTTAGAACAGAGGAACTTCTTCTCTCGGAGGGTGGTGAATCTCTGGAATTCTCTGCCCATTGAAATCGTGGAGGCTACCTCGTTGAATGTGTTTAAGTCATGGGTAGATAGCTTTCAGATCAATAAGGGGATTGAGGGTTATGGGGAGCAGGCGGGTAAGTGGAACTGATCCACTTCAGATCAGCCATGATCTTATTGAATGGCGGGGCAGGCTCGAGGGGCTAGATGGCCTACTCCTGCTCCTATTTCTTATGTTCTTATATTATGACACTAATAAATAAACTTTAAACTGAACATTCTGGAGGAACAACTAAAAGAATCACCTCTCCCATGTCCTGAGAATATACAATTGTCAAATAGAATTTTAAAGAATAATCTGACCAATAGGTATCTCTCGATAAAGGAAATGTTCTTTTCAACAGACTGTGGGTTCTTAGAAATCATTTTGGGTTGATTTATTGGAATAACTCCCTGAGGATTTCATTTAACAGAGTATAAAGTTTATTTGATTTTTACAATCCCATAAAACCTTTATACTAATTGAACACTGAACAAGCACTGTCTCTCCTCAAAGAGCTTCGTTAAGTGTGTTTGAGGCTGAGATAGACAGATTTTTAATCTGTTGGGGAATCAAGGGTTATGGAGATCAGGTGGGAGAGTGGAGTTGAGGATCAAAATTATATATGACGTGGAGATTGGGAACACTTCAGCGGTCACAGGCATTCAGCCTCTGATCTTCAGGTAAGCGTTCCCCAAAGTGGCCTTCACAACACATGACAGTGCAGAATCGCTGAGCAGAAACTGATAGCCAAGTTCTGCACACGAGGATGGCTTTGACCAGGATCTTGGGTTCATGCCACACTATCTGTAACCCTCACCATTTAGCCTGGGCTTGCAAAATCCTACGGCACGGTAGCACAGTGGTTAGCACTGCTGCTTCACAGCTCCAGGGTCCTGGGTTCGATTCCCGGCTCGGGTCACTGCCTGTGTGGAGTTTGCACATTCTCCTCGTGTCTGCGTGGGTTTCCTCCGGGTGCTCCGGTTTCCTCCCACAGTCCAAAGATGTGCGGGTTAGGTTCATTGGCTATGCTAAAATGGCCCCTTAGTGTCCTGGGATGTGTAGGTTAGAGGGATTAGCAGGTAAATGTGTAGGGATATGGGGATAGGGTCTGGGTGGGATTGTGTTCGGTGCAGACTCGATGGGCCGAAGGGCCTGTTTCTGCACTGTAGGGTTCTATGTAACTGTCCTGGTTTAAGACAATTCACACCTCTTTAACCTGAGATTATCCCTCTCTCCACTCGTACTGTTTGCACCTGTAAAGACTTGATTACATGTAAAGATTTGCATTCCAAACCATTCTTCATATTCCAATCTGTAATTATCTTGCAAATTGAATTTTGTCTATACATGCCATGTTTGTGAACTAACCTCCACTCACCTGAAGGAGCAGTGCTCCCAAAGCTCATGATTCCAAATACACCTGTTGGACTTTAACCTGGTGTTGTGAGACTTTTTACTGTGCCCATATTATATATAGGATTCTTAAGGGGTTTGACAGGGGAAATGCTGACATTATGCTAGGGGTGGCACAGTGGTTGGCACTCCTGTCTCACAGCGCCAAGGGGCCTGGGTTCAATTCCAGCCTCTGGTCGCTGTCTGTGTGGAGTTTGCACATTCTCCCCGTCTCTGCGTGAGTTTCCTCCAGGTGATCTGGTCTCCTCCTACAGTCCAAAGATGTTTAAATTTAAAGTTTAAGTTTATTTAAGTAGGCTTACGTTAACACTGCAATGAAGTCACTGTGAAAATCCCCAAAACGTCACATTTTGGCACCTTTTCGGATACACTGAGGGAGAATTTCACACCTAACCAGCTTGCTTTTTGGACCATGGGAGGAAACCGGAGCAAATCCACACAGACACGGGGACACTCTGCACAGACAGGAATCCACGCCAGGAATCGAACCCACGTCCCCGACGCTGTGAGGCTGCAGTGCTAAATCGCCACTTAGTGTCCCAAGATAGAATCCTTACATTCATAGAGGAGGCCATTCACTCCATCAGGTCTGTACTGACTCTTCAACAGAAGAACATTGGCGTTTCCCCGTTACCCCACGCATTTACCCGCCGAATCCTCCTCAACCCACACATCTTTGGGCAATTTAACATGGCCAATCCACCTAACCTGCACATCCCTGAAGGAAGGAACTGGAACACCTGGAGGAAGGAGCTGGAGCACCTGAAGGAAACCCACACAGACACTGGGAGAACGTGCAAACATGCATGGGATCGAGAGAGATGGGAATCTGGTGGGAAAGTGGAAGTGAACAGATCAGTCATGATCTCGCTGAGGAATGAGGCAGACTCAAGGGGGCCTCATGTCTTTCTCCTTCTCTTATCTCTCAGATTCCTGAAGTGCAATGGCCTCTGGCTGCTTGGAGGGAAGATTGCAAAATGATGGGCGATGGTTCCTACTGGGGTACCCCTGCCTTTTTCCCCAGGACAGAGCCAAGAGTCCCTCATGGTTTGGTAGACCTCGATCAAGTTCCGCCTTCATCCTTCTGTGCTCTGAGGAAAACAACTCCAGTCTATCCAACCTCTCTTCATAACTCAAACACTCCAGCCCAGGCCACATCCTACTGAATGTCAGATCAATATTTCCTGCGATCGGGATTAATTAACTACTTTTATGATGATGGCGTTTGACATTTATAACACACCCAGTTTCTCAGACGTAACTACAAAAGGAGCAAGTTACACAGCTGCCTCATCACCAGCTGTCAAGCTGCTCAATTTTTATTAATGTTCGTTAAAGCGTCGGCAATTTTTTTAAGAAGGTAATTATGTGGCAGTGTGGAAGATTTTTAAAAAATCAGCACAATGTGATTAGTTAATGAGCCCCACATTTGCCCATGCCTTCACAGGCCAGGAAGTCTTGTGAGGAGTTGCGAGAGTGGGGGTGGGGGAATGGGGAGCTGCTATTAACTGACCACCCAGTTACATAGACGTAACCAGGGTGAGGTTGCCAAACAAAAAGCAGAGGGAAGGGGGGAGGGTGATCTTTCCAAACAAATTCTAAGTGCCAAACTGATGTGAAAACAGAATAGAATGGCACCGATTTTTTTTTGGGGGATGAGCTCCCAGGTGCAATCTTACCACACTTCGGGGAAAAACAAGCGCAGATGTGATTCCTGCCAGTAGGGGGAGTGGACAGAGCCCACCCACACCAGGAGGGCTGGCTGCTGAGTCTAGAGGGCATCGTTGCACCAGTCGACCTGTGGGACAAACTGGTAAGATTGCTCCCCTCCCCCCCCCCACATCACCCATCCCCTTCACCCTCCCAAGAGAACGGTAGGCTTTGTTGTGAGGCTTGTGGACCAGGGTGGTAATATTACAGCCCTATCAATGCTCCCTAACCAGCATGTCGTTTGGACTGTGGGAGGAAACCAGAGCACCCAGAGGAAACCCACGCAGACACGGGAAGAACGTGCAGACCCCACACAGGCAGTGACCCAAGCTGAGAATGGAAGCCTGATCCCTGGCGCTGTGAGGCAGTGTTGCTAATCACTGCGCCACCGTGCTGCCAGTTTCTTCTCCATTTCCATGCATTAGTGAATGGCCCTCCTCTCCACTGGCTAAATCTGCACACGTGACTCAGACTGAGCTAATAGTTTAGTAGCTAATGAGTTCCATTCGGTAAAAACAATAGAGCTGTCATGGACGCCACAAAGGCTAATGAATTTGCATCACCATTTAGCCTGGGTTACCATGGTAATAAATTTGCAATGTTTTCTGAGGATTATATCCGAGAGACAAAGCTGTTTATCCAGCCCTGCTGAACAAACATTCTAATTCCTCACCACAATCTGTACATTCATTGTCATGGGATAATGTGGAGAGTGACAAGGTATTTCGAGTCATAGAACCCTACAGTGCAGAAACAGGCCCTTCGGCCCATCGAGTCTGCACCGAACACAATCCCACCCAGACCCTATCCCCATATCCCTACACATTTACCTGCTAATCCCTCTAACCTACTCATCCCAGGACACTAAGGGGCAATTTTAGCATAGGCAATGAACCTAACCCGCACATCTTTGGACTGTGGGAGGAAACCGGAGCACCCGGAGAAAACCCACGCAGACACGAGGAGAATGTGCAAACTCCACACAGGCAGTGACCCGAGCTGGGAATCGAACCCAGGACCCTGGAGCTGCCATTCGGCCCAACTTGTCCATGCCGTCCTTTTTTTTTTTAAAACCCCTAAGCTAATCCCAATTGCCCACATTTGGGCCCATATCCCTCTATACCCATCTTATCCCTTAACTATCAAAATGCTTTTTTAATGCCTTTACTATTGTCTCTGGCAGCTTGATCCAGACACTCACCCCCCCCCCCTCTGTGTGAAAAAATTGCCCCTCTGGACACTTTCGTATCTCTCCCCTCTCACCTTAAACCTGTGCCCTCTAGTTTTAGACTCTCCTATCTTTGGGGAGTCCGGTTCAGAACAGTTGAACTAGGAGGCATGGCCTATATATCAAAGCCTCGGGAGGTGGGGGTGGGGGGTGCAACCAGAAAGAATGCTCTCTATGGTGCATCTGTAAAAGTTGGCGACAGTCTTAGCTCTTAGCGTTCTGAGAAAGTAGGGGCATTGGTGGCCTTTCTTAGCTCTGGTGTTGTCACGGGGCGACCAGGACAAATTGTTGGTGATCTAGAACATAGAACATTACAGCGCAGAACAGGCCCTTCGGCCCACGATGTTGCGCCGACCAGTTACAAAACAATGACCCACTAGCCTAAACCAATCCCTTTTCATCCATAAACCTATCCACAGATCTTTTAAACGCCCCCAAACTAGGTGCATTTACAACTGCAGCTGGCAGGGCATTCCAGTCCCTCACCACCCTCTGGGTAAAGAACCTACCCCTGACATCTGTCCTATAACTACCCCCCCTTAATTTAAAATCGTGCCCCCTCGTGTTAGCTTTCTCCATCCTAGGAAAAAGGCTATCACTATCTACCCTGTCTAAACCTCTAATCATCTTATATGTTTCAATGAGATCCCCTCTTAGCCGCCTTCTTTCCAGCGAAAACAACCCCAAATCACTCAATCTCTCCTCATAGGATCTCCCCTCCATACCAGGCAACATCCTGGTAAACCTCCTCTGCACCCTCTCCAAAGCCTCTACATCCTTCTTGTAATGTGGGGACCAGAACTGCACACAAAACTCCAAGTGCGGCCGCACCAGAGATGTGTACAGTTGCATCATGACGCTACGACTCCTAAATTCAATCCCCCTACCAATAAACGCCAAAACTCCGTATGCCTTCTTAACAACTTTATCTACTTGATTCCCAACTTTCAGGGATCTATGTACACATACACCTAGATCCCGCTGCTCCTCCACACTATTCAAAGTCCTCCCGTTAGCCCTATACTCAACACATCTGTTATTCCTACCGAAATGAATTACCTCACACTTCTCCACATTAAACTCCATTCGCCACCTCTCAGCCCAGCTCTGCAACCTTTCTAAGTCATCCTGCAAACTATGACACCCTTCCTCACAATCTACCACACCTCCGACTTTGGTGTCATCAGCAAACTTACTAATCCACCCAACTATACCCTCATCCAGATCATTAATAAAAATTACAAACAGCAGTGGCCCCAAAACAGATCCCTGAGGCACACCACTTGTAACCGAACTCCATGACGAATATTTCCCATCAACCACCACTCTCTGTCTCCTATCTGCTAGCCAATTCCTGATCCAATTACCTAGATCACCCCCAATCCCATACATCTGCATTTTCTGCAGAAGCCTACCATGGTGAACCTTATCAAACGCCTTGCTAAAATCCATATACACCACATCAACTGCCTTACCCCTATCCACCTCTTTGGTCACTTTCTCAAAGAACTCGATAAGGTTAGTAAGGCATGACCTACCCGCTACAAAACCGTGCTGACTATCTCTAATCAACTCATTACTTTCCAAATAACTATAAATCCTGTCTCTAATAATCCTTTCCAAAACCTTACCCACCACAGAAGTAAGACTCACCGGTCTATAATTCCCAGGGAAGTCCCTTCTCCCCTTCTTAAACAATGGGACAACATTTGCTGTCCTCCAATCTTCTGGTACAATACCAGAGACTAACGACGACCTGAAGATCAGAGCCAGAGGCTCCGCAATCACCCCTCTTGCCTCCCAAAGAATCCTAGGGTAAATCCCATCTGGACCAGGGGACTTATCTATTTTCAAACCCTCTAAAATATCCAGCACATCCCCCGTATCAACTGCAATACTATCTATTTCACACCCCTGCACCCCAGTGTCCTCCTCAGCTACATTCCTGTCCCCTTGCGTGAACACCGAAGAGAAATATTGGTTCAACGCCTCTCCAATCTCCTCCGGTTCCACACACAACTTCCCTCTACTGTCTGTAACTGGCCCTAATCTTGTCCTAACCAACCTTCTGTTCTTGACATACCTGTAAAACGCCTTAGGGTTCTCCTTAATCCTATCAGCCAAAATCATCTCATGCCCTCTTTTGGCCCTTCTTAACTCCCTCTTCAACTCCCTCCTAGCCAATCTAAAACTTTCTAATGCACTACCTGAGCCCTCAAGCCTCATCCGAACATAAGCCTCCTTTTTCTTCCTAACCAACGAATCAACTTTTTTGGTGCACCACGGTTCCCTGGGCCTACCAAATCCTCCTTGCCTGACAGGGATATACTTATCACAGACCCGCAATAGCTGCTCCTTGAAAAATCTCCACATCTCGGATGTTCCCAGTCCCTGTAATCTCCCATTCCAACCAATGCTTCCTAATTCTCTCCTAATAGCCTCATAATTACCCTTCCCCCAGCTGAAACTACTGACCCGAGGTTCATGCCTATCCCTTTCCATCACTAAGGTGAACGTAATCGAATTATGATCACTATCCCCAAACTGTACACCAACTTCCAAGTCTAGCACCTGGTCTGGCTCATTACCGAGCACCAAATCCAATATAGCCTCACCTCTCGTCGGCCTATCTACATACTGAGTCAAAAAACCTTCTTGCACACTTTGAACAAAAACTGACCCCTCTAACGAGCCAGAGCAGTAGCAATTCCAATCTACATGAGTAAAGTTAAAGTCCCCCATAACAATCACCCTATTACTTTCACTCCTAACAAGGATCGTCTCCGCAATCCTTTCCTCAACCTCCCTAGAACTTTTTGGAGGTCTATAAAAGACTCCCAACAGGGTGACCTCTCCTCTCCTATTTCTAATCTCCGCCCATATTACCTCAACAGACAAGTCCTCATCAAAGTTCCTCTCTGACACTGAGATACAGTCCTTGACCAATAATGCTACCCCACCCCCCCTTCTACCTCCTTGTCTACTCCGATTAAAGCATTTGTACCCCGGGACCTGCAACATCCATTCCTGACCCTGCTCTATCCAAGTCTCTGAAATGGCCACAACATCGAAGTCCCAGGTACTGGTCCACGCTGCAAGTTCATCCACCTTATTGCGAATACTCCTCGCATTAAAGTATACACATTTCAAACCACATTCCAAACCCTGTTCCGCCCCTCTCCCGCAATGCCGGGCATTGCAGTCCCCATCTACGCCCCCCTCACTTTCACCCCCTCTACTCAGGATCCCACCCCCCCTCTGAATCAGTTTAAACCACTCTGCATAACCTTAACAAATTTACCTCCCAGGATATTTGTTCCCCTTTGGTTCAGGTGAATCCCATCCCTCTGATAAAGGTCCCACCTTCCCCAGAACGAGCCCCAATTGTTCAAGTACTTAAACCCCTCCCTCCTGCACCATCCCCTCAGCCACGAGTTCAAGCTTTCCCTCCCTCTATTCCTCTCTAAACTATCCCGTGGCACAGGCAAGAGTCCAGAGATAACCACTCTGTCTGTCTTGGCCTTTAGCTTCCACCCCAACTCCATGAATCTCTGTTTAATGTCCCCTTCCCTTAGCCTTCCTATATCATGCGTCCCCACATGAATAATAACTTGGGGTTGATCCCCCTCTCCCCTGAGAGTTTTGAATATCCTCTCTGAGACATCCTGGACCCCAGCCCCTGGTAGGCAACACACCAGCCCTGAGTTCCTATCATTGTTACTGACTCTCCTATCCGTCCCTTTAACGGTGGAGTCCCCAATTACAAGACCTAATCTTTGGCTACCCCTAACCACCTGAACTTTTACAGTAGGCTCATCCCCAGAGACCTGCTCCCTTTGGCTATCCCCAGTTGATCCCTCCTCAACTGTAGCCTCCAGGACCGAAAACCTATTTTGGAGGGGAACAGCCCCAGGGGATTTTCCCCCCACTTGCTTCTTTCCCCTCCTCTTAGCAGTGACCCAAGACTGGTTTCTAGGAGTGACTAACTCCCTATAACTCCTATCAATGTCCACCTCTGCATCCCGAATTTTGCGGAGCTCCCCTACTTCCAACTCCAACTCCTTTACACGCTCCTCCAGAAGCTGCAATCTAATACACTTCCTACAAGTAAAATCCCCTGTAACACTACTGGAGTCCCTCACCACATACATCCCACAGGAGATGCAGCACACTGCCTGAACTGCCATCCCTGAATCTATTACCAGCAGAAGAAATAAAAATATTAAAAAGAAAAACTTACCCACACTTATAATTTAGGTCAGAGGAGGTGGGAGGGTGGGATTCTCTACCAGTGTAGAGAATCGGGTATCCTCTCTGTGCTAATTTATAGGGTTAGGGGCCCAGAAAAAAAAAAACTACAACTCCCGGCAAGCGTCTTAGTGACGACTTCCGGTTGTAACTAATTTTTAAAAAAACCGCCAAAAACTCGCAACTTTAAAATAACTAAAAATAAAAGTTAGCCAAAGAAACAGAAAAATGTACCCGTTGCTGCCTCCTCTGATGTCCAAAAATCGCTGCCTCTCGACTTTGCTCGCCAGAAACAATCTCGACACTAAAAACCTGAAGCTCTCGACCCTTTCTACTTCATCCCCGTTGACGTAGACAGGGGCATGTTGTCCTTTACTCTTCCTGAAGTCAATGACAATCTCCTTCGCTTTGTTGACATTGAGGGAGAGATTATTGTTGCCGCACCAGTTCACCAGATTCTCTATCCCATTCCTGTACTCCGTCCCGTCATTGTTTGAGATCCGATGCACTCCAGTGGCATCATCAGCAAATTTGAAAATCGAATGTGTTAGGGGAGCTGCATTCTATCTATCTTTTTTTTCTGCGCATGCGCAGTTGGAGGCGCTGATCCGAGCTGCAGGATTAAGCCAAGCTCACAGGCTTGTGCATCCCGATTCAGACTGGCTGATATTTTTGCAGGCAGGGTGCATATGGCGGTGTCTGAAAATGGTTCCAAAAGCCCAATCTGTAACACTCCTAGTTTCAATTCGGCCCTACACTAAGGGACAATTTAGGATGGCCAACCCAGCCAACCTGCACATCTTTGGGCACTTTGGACAGGCACCACTGCTGCCTCACAGTGCCAGGGACCAGGTTCGATTCCCAGCTTGGGTCACTGTCTGTGTGGAGTCTGCACGTTCTCCCTGTGTCTGGGCAACACGACAGCTCAGTGACTATCACTGTTTGCTGTGCAGATACGTGGACCCGGGTCGGATCTCCGACTTGGGTCGGTGTCTGTGGGAGTTTGCACATTCTCCCCGTGCTTGCGTGGGTTTTCTCCGGGTGCTCCGGTTTCCTCCCACACCCCAAAAACGTGCTTATAAGAACATAAGAACATAAGAAATAGGAGCAGGAGTAAGCCATCTGGCCCTTCGAGCCTGCCCTGCCATTCAATAAGATCATGGCTGATCTGTCGTGGCTCAGTTCCACCTTCCCGCCCTCTCCCCATAACCCTTAATCCCTTCTCTTATCAAAAACCCATCAACCCGTTTCTTAAAAATATTTAGCGAGGCAGCCTCCACCACTTCAACGGGCAGAGAATTCCAGAGATTCACCACCCTTTGAGTGAAGAAGTTCCTCCTCAACTCTGTTCTAAACCACCCCCCCCCCCCTTTACCTTGAGGCTGTGCCCCCTAGTCCTACTGTCTTTTTTGAGCAGGAAGAGTCTCTCCACCTCTATCCTATCCATCCCATTGTCCCTAAATTAGGCCTCCCTCTATCTGGCACACATAAAATTCTCTAAATTTGCGCCCCTTTATAGTGGAGTCCCAGAGGCATAGACAAAACTCATTGGTAGGAGGAGGATTGGAATGAGGTGCTCACTGAACGTTAAAATGGCGGCACGGGCTTGTTGGGCCGAAGGGCCTGTTTCCTGTGCTGTGTTGTTCTTTGTTCTTTTGTTTGTCTGGGTGGGTTTCCTCCTACAGTCTGCAAGACAAGCTGGTTAAGAGCATTGGCCATGCTAAACTCTCCCTCAGTGTACCCAAACAGGTGCTGGGGTGTGGCGAGTTGGGGATTTTCACAGTAACCTCACTGCAGTGTTAATGTAAACCTACTTGTGACTAAAAAACAAACTATATAGTAAGTGGCAATTTAGCACGGCCACTGCACCTAACCAACCCATCTTCGGACTGAGAGGGGAAACCCATGTAGATATGGGGAGAACATGCAGACCCTGCACAGTGTCCCAAGCCAGGGATTGAACTCAGGTCCCTGGTGCTGTGAAGCAGCAGTGCTAACCACTGTGCCACCACAGCTACAACGCAACAGTTACTTACAGCTAAAACGACAGCAATATTCCCTCTCACACAAAATTAAATCAGTTTTTGACCCTGTTATTATCGTGCATGATTCAGGTATCTTACAGTAACATTTTATGCAGAGCGAAACGAAAGATATTTCCCCGTCGGAATATAAAAGTGGAGCAAAAAAATGTTTTAATATATGCAGACCCCTCCCCCCCCCAACCCCAGGCTCATTTTATTCATAATAGCCTTTTGATTTTTTTTCTTTAGCAAAGCACGGGAGTTATTAAATATGTGCGCGTTCAATTTGTATTTCAATAATTACGCAGTACAGGTCACAGTTAATGGAAAAACTCACCTCATTACATTGAACATATTGTGAGGATCACTCCTTTTGGCAGTAAGGTAGATGGATTGGGTTATCCCCCTCAAGAAGCAAATCCGTGTGTTCCCCAACCGGAAACCCTGGATGAACAGGGATATCCACTGCTTGCTGAAGTCCAGGTCTGAGGCATTCAAGCCCGGCGACACTGACCTATACAAGAAAACCAGAAACAATCGAAGGAGATCCATCAAAGATACCAAAAGACTGGACCAAGCTAGAATCTCGGGCTAGCCACACCGATCCCCCCTGACTATGGCAATATCTGCAAGACATTACCATAGAACCCTACTGTGCAGAAACAGGCCCTTCGGCCCATCGAGTCTGCACCGAACACAATCCCACCCAGACCTTATCCCCATATCCCTACACATTTTACCTGCTAATCCCTCTAACCTACACATCCCAGGATACTAAGGGGCAATTTTAGCATAGCCAATGAACCTAACCCGCACATCTTTGGACTGTGGGAGGAAACCGGAGCACCCGGAGAAAACCCACGCAGACACGAGGAGAATGTGCAAACTCCACACAGGCAGTGACCCGAGCCGGGAATCGAACCCAGGACCCTGGAGCTGTGAAGCAGCAGTGTTAACCACTGTGCTACCGTGCCGCCCAGACTACAAGATGAAGGTATGTAAAATCACCAGCTCCAACGCACCCCTCCCTGATGAGCTCAATGCCCGTTTTGAACAAGATTTCAGCGAGAACTTGCCCTCCATCCCGGAAGCCCTGGATGAACCTGTGTCTGGGGTCACCACTGCAGATGTCAGGGCAGCTTTCTCAAAGGTCAACCCACGGAAAGCGTCCGGATGGGGTACGCGGACGAGCGCTCAGATTCAGTGCGGATCAGCTGGCAGGGGTTTTCCCAGACATCTTCAACCTCTATTTACAACAATCTGAGGTCCCTATCTGCTTCAAGAAGGTGGCCACCATCCTGGTAAAGAGAAACCAAGCAGCGTGCCTTAATGACCATCAGCCGATGGCTCTGATATCCATCATTATGAAGTGCTCCGAAAGGATAGTCATGGCACCAATCAATTCCAGCCTCCCGGATTGCCTAGATCCATTACAGTTTGCCAACCGCCACAACAGATCCACAACAGACGCCATCTTCCTGCCCCTGCACTCAACCCAGGAACATCTAGATAACAAAGACTCCTATTTATTGACTACAACCCAGCCTTTCACACCATTATTCCTGTGAAACCCATCTCCAAACTCTATGGTCTGGGCCTCGGCTCTTCCGTCTGTGACTGGATCCTGAACTTCCTAACCCACAGACCACAATCAGTAAGGATAGGCAACAACACCTCCTCCGCGTTCATCCTCAACACCGGTGCTCCGCAAGGCTCCTATTTCTTATGTTCTTATGTTCTCAGCCCCCTTACTATACTCCTTATACACCTATGACTGTGTGGCCAAATTCCCCTCCAGCTCTTACCAAATAAGTGCTAGAGTGTGGCAACTAGGGGATTTTCATAGTAACTTCATTGCAGTGTTAATGTAAGCCTACTTGTGACACTAGTAAATAAAACTTTAATCTCCTAAAAGGTCCTTATCCCCAAACAATGATTCTGGACTCCCTCATCATCAGGAACATCCTTCCTAAATCTATCCTGCCCAGCCTGTCTAATAAACTACCAAGAATACGATGCAGGAATGCAAATCCCTAAAGATCTTGAGTATTCTTTGATAAGTTGCAGCGAGAGGCAGGATTGAATGGAGTCCAAAAAGTAACCATTATAGTAAAAATGGGGTAATTGCATGTGCAGCGCAGAAGGTGGTCACTCGGCCCATCAAGCATGTACTGACAACAATCTCTCCCAGGTCCCATTCCTATAATCCGATGACTTTACACTGATAATCCTTCCTGACACTAAGGGGCAAGTTAGCATTCCCACTCAACCTAACCCACACATCTTGATACACCAGGGGACAATTTAGCATGGCCAATCAGGGTTATGGCCACTGTGTCACTACACCAGGGCCCTGGGTTTCACAATCCAAATCGGTAAGAAATGATAATTTTCCGCACAGTATTCCGTTATCTTGATTCAGGTCCCCACTCGGTATTCCCCCCAGCTCTCTGAAAGTTTTTTTTTAAATCTTCCATAGAATCCCTACAGTGCAGACAAAGGCCATTCGGTCCATTGACACTGCACTAACTCTCTCTGTCAGAGTACCTTACCTAGCCCTCTCTTCCACTCTAATCCAGCAACCATACACATCAACCATGTTTAATCTCCCTCACCTATTTAGCACAGCCAATCCAGCTAGCCTGCACATCTTTGGACACTAAGGGGCAATTAAGAACGGCTAATCCACCTAACCTGCACATCTTTGGGCATTAATGGGGAATTTAGCATGGCCAATCCACCTAACTGCACATCTTTGGACACAAAGGGGCAATTAAGCACAGCCAATCCACCTAACCTGCACATCTTTGGACTACGGGAAGAAACCGGAGCACCCTGAGAAAACCCACGCAGACACAGGGAGAATGTGCAAACTCCACACAGACTAGAACTAGAACCCTACAGTGCAGAAACAGGCCCTTTGGCCCATCGAGTCTGCACCGAACACAATCCCACCCAGACCCTATCCCCATATCCCTACACACTTACCTGCTAATCCCTCTAACCTACACATCCCAGGACACTAAGGGGCAATTTTAGCATAGCCAATGAACCTAACCCGCACATCTTTGGACTGTGGGAGGAAACCGGAGCACTCGGAGAAAACCCACGCAGACACGAGGAGAATGTGCAAACTCCACACAGGCAGTGACCCGAGCCAGGAATCGAACCCAGGACCCTGGAGCTGTGAAGCAGCAGTGCTAGCCACTGTGCTACCGTGCCGCCCTACAGTCACCTGAGGCTGGAAGCGAACCTGGGTCCTTGGCGCTGTGAGGCAGCAGCACTAATCATTGTGCCACTGTGCTGTCCTGCTGAATACAATGCATGGATTATATTACAACCGTATTTGGTTTGTCAGATTCCAATTGTCTTATAGCTTCACCTCAATTATTGATCTTTCTCCTCTTAAATTTGCCCTTAGTTAAAAACATTAACGTTTCTCTGACTGAGTGACATCCTGTTGCTTCAGCTGATGTTTTCTAATGCTGCCCAGGAGTAACCAAGACATTCATTCACCCGGAGTTTAGAGATTGAATAGATTCTGACAACTTCTATCTCAAGGCAAGATGCAGCTATTGGACGCTGAATAATTTGTATGCGGGAAGAGAGGGGAATGTTTCATTAGTTCTTGTTAACCGCTGAGCAACTGATCAAACAGAAAATGCCTGCAAAGATTTCACATTGATTTTGAAAATTAGGACTGTATTAGGTCAAGGTCGATTGGTAAGGCATCTACTACAATAAACATTCACTCCCTCCACCATCAAGGCACCACGGTTACTGTTCCTACCATCCACAGGATGTACTGCAGCAAATCACCACATCTTAGACCGTAACCCCAAGCTTTTACCCCACTAATCCACCTAACCTACACATCTTAGGACTGCAAGGGGCAATTTAGTATGGCCAATCCACCTAACTTGCACATCTTGGGACAATAAGGGACAACTTAGCATGGCTAACCCACCTAACCTACACATCCTTGAACACTAAGGGGCAATTTAGCATGGCCAATTCACATAACCTGCAAATATTTGGACACTAAGGGACAATTTAGCATGGTTAACGCACTAACCTGCTCATCTTTGGACATTAAAGGGCAATGTAGCATGGTTAATCCACCAAACCTGCAAATATTTGGACAATAAAGGGCAATTTATCAGGGCCAATCCACCTAACCTACACATCTTTGAACACTAAGAGGCAATTTAGCATGGCCACTCTCCACCTAACCTACACATCATTTGACACTAAGGGACAATTTAGCATGGCCGATCCACCTAACCTACTCAGCTTGGGACATGTTGGCATGCTGCCAGGCTGTGTCTGGGAGGCAGTGCCAACAGAAAGTACCAGGAGGTACTGCCTGGCTATGTCCCTCTCCCCCCCAGAGCTACACTCACCTTTATGTCTCCAGGGGAATTTTCCTTTTCTATTCATTCGTGAGACATGGGCATCGCTGGCTGGGCCAGCATTTATTGCCCATCCCTAGTTGCCCCTTGAGAAGGTGGTGGTGAGCTGCCTTCTTGAATCGCTGCAGTCCACGTGATTGATGCACAATGCCATTAGGGAGGGACTCGCAGGATTTTGACCAGCGACTGCGAAGGAACGGCCGATATATTTCCGAGTCAGGATGGTGAGTGGGTTGGAGGGGAACTTGCAGGCGGTGGTGTCCCCATGTATCTACTGCCCTTGTCCTTCTAGATGGAAGTGGTCGTGGGTTTGGAAGGTGCTGTCTAAGGATCTTTGGTGAATTGCTGCAGTGCATCTTGTAGATGGTACACACTGCTGCCACTGAGCGTTGGTGATGGAGGGAGTGGATGTTTGTGGATGTGATGCCAATTAAGCGGAGCTGCTTTATCCTGGATGGTGTCGAGCTTTTTGAGTGTTGTTGGAGCTGCACCATCCAGGCAAGTGGGGAGTATTCCATCACACTCCTGACTTGTGACTTGTAGGCAGTTTCCTCCAACAGTTTGAAAGACGCGCTGGTTAGGGTGCATTGGCCGTGTTTAGTTCTCCCTCAGTGTACCCGAACAGGTGCCGGAGTGTGGCGACCAGGGGATTTTCATTGCAGTGTTAATGTAAGCCTGCTCATGACACTAATTAAAAAACTTTAAACTTATAAAGCTTTAAAGTGACTACGAATGTATCCAATTCTACGTATATAGAATTCCATGGAATGCCGTCAATGCAGAAAGAGGCCATTCGGCCCATCGAGCCTGCACCGACTCGCCACTGTGAAATAAATGTCCTTTGATTGGTTTCTTGGAAACAAACAAGCGGAAGAAAGCAGCTAGATAAATTAATCTCGACACATGCCACAGGGAAAATTTCACATTTTGCTACCTGCTTTGTATCTTCAAGCACAAGTTCCTCAAGTTGTGTTCTGTTGTTTTTTAAATGACACACACAGACCTTTCTATCATAGAATCATAAAATCCCTACAGTGCACCAGGAGGCCATTCAGCCCATCAAGTCTGCACCGACCACAATCCCACCCAGGCCTTGTTCCTGTCTCATCTTCTGCCCCAAATCTACTTTCTAACCCACAAACCAGCCTCCCATCCATTGACTCTGTCTACACTTCCCACTGCCTTGGCAAAGCAGCCGGCATAATCAAGGACCCCACGCACCCCGGACATTCTCTCTTCCACCTTCTTCCTTTGGGAAAAAGATACAAAAGTCTGAGGTCACGTACCAACCAACTCAAGAACAGCTTCTTCCCTGCTGTTATCAAGCTTTTGAATGGACCTACCTCGCACTAAGTTGATTTTTCTCTATACCCTAACTATGACTGCAACACTACATTCTGCACACTCTCCTTTCCTTCTCTATGAATGGTATGCTCTGTCTGTATAGCACGCAAGAAACAATACTTCTTGCTTTATGCTAATACACGTGACAATAGTAAATCAAATCAAATCCCGACACTAGGGTCAATTTAGCATGGCCAATCAACGTAACCTGCATATCTTTGGACCGTGGGATGAAACCAAAGCACATCTTTGGACACTAAGGACAATTTAACGAGGCCAATCCACCTACATATTTTTCAGTCTATGGGAGTAAACCAGAGCACCTGGGAGAAACCCACGCAGGCACGGGGAGAATGTGACAACTCCACACAGACAGCATCCCCAAGTTGGGAATCGAACCTGGGTCCTTGGCGCTGTGAGGCAGCAGTGCTAACCACTGTGCCACGAGATTGACCTCTTGGAGTATGAGCTCCCTGACTGAGGTCACAATTGCCTGCCCAACCAGGGAACCTCCCCTGTATATAAATATGCAAGTGTCAGGTCCATTGTCACTCCAGAGTCTGACTGCGTACCCAAAGACCCCTAGAAGTGGAGATAGCGTTTGTAAATAAAGGGGATTTGATGGAAGAACACCAGCCTCTGAGGAGTAATTTCAGCCCAGCAAGTTGCTTTGTCTTTGAAAAATTTCACCCAATTTCCATTCAGTTGCCTTCAACGGCAGCATGGCGGCACTGTGCTTAGGACTGCCCCCTCACAGCACCAGGGGACCTGGGTTCAATTCCGACCTCGGGTCACTGTCTGTGCGGAGTTTGCACATTCTCCCCGTGTCTGGGTGGGTTTCCTCCAGGTGCTCCGGTTTCTTCCCACAGCCCAAAGATGTGCAGGTTAGGTGCTAAATTGCCCCTTAGTGTCAGGGTTATTACCAAGATAAATATGTGGGGTCATGGGGATAGGTCCTGGGTGGGATTGTAGTGGGTGCAGACTCGATGGGCCAAATAGCCTCCTTCTGCACTGTCGGGATTCTACGATGATTTGGGCTTGCATCACAAGAAGTGGACCATCCACTCCCACGTGCGACCCAGTTTAAAATGCCCCACAACCACTCCCCTCTTTGTACTGGGGGTAGGAGGGGGAGGGGGGGGGGGGGAGTGTTCCCAATTAGCTCAGTTGCTCTTTAATGTCAAATAAAATCTATATATTGTTTTAAGTAGATGAACACAAGTCTGGAGCACCTTTTTTTGTTAAGGTTACCGTTGGCTTCACTTGTTAAGTTCAATGAGGCTGATATCAGTTAAAGAGAGTTAATGAGGTATTTATTCATCGATCGGAAGACTACCAAACCTCCAAAACAAACGAGCCTACGACAGTTACAAAACGAAGAGCGAGCTAATTCGCGTTGCCTGAAATCTTGTTAACATCCTGAACGAGGACCTCAAACAGCTTCGCTCAGCTGGAGTCAAAATGACAAACCAGGACTATTGAATGTTAATGAGCTTAAAAACAAAATTGAGGAAAGAAAAATAACTCTCTTTTTGTATGAAACATTTCAGATGTTCAATAAGGAAGGGCTCAGGGTCAACTTGTATTTAGGTAGCACCTTTCAAAGAGTAAGGCAGAATCCCACGGCACCTCACAGCAGTGCTACTGATAAAATCATCCCTTAATCTTAACACAAGCTGAGTGTAAAACTGTAGGATGTGCTTACAATGCGGCACGGTGGCACAGTGGGTTAGCACTGCTGCCTCACAGTGCCAGGGATCCGGGTTCCACTCCTCGCTCGGGTCACTGCCGGTGTGGAGTTTGCACATTCTCCCCGTGTCTGCGTGGGTTTTTTCCAGGATGCTCCAGTTTCCTCCCACAGTCTAAAAGATGTGCTGGTGACCTGAATTGGAGTATGGAGATTTGGGGGGGGGGGGCGGATTTTGCAGTAACTTCATCACAGTGTGAATGTGAGCCTTACCTGTGACTAATAAATAAACTTTACCTTACAAGTGGGCATTATTCAGGGAGCAAATCTTACTTACTGTATCCTTTGAGCAGACCAGCCTGTGGCAGCTATCAGGAATGTACGCCCCCAACATCTCTTTCACTGACATGCAAAAGCTCAATGAGTCAAGGGGTGGCACAATGGTTAGTGCTACTGCCTCACATTTTTAGGTGTTTAGATCACTAACAACCTCTCCTGGTCCCTCCACACAAACACTATAGTTAAGAAAGCCCACCAATGTCTCTACTTTCTCAGAAGACTAAGGAAATTTGGCATGTCCGCTACGACTCTCACCAACTTTTACAGATGCACCATAGAACGCATTCTTTCTGGTTGTGTCACAGCTTGGTACGGGCTCCTGCTCTGCCCAAGACCGCAAGAAACCACACAAAGTGTCTTGAATGAAGCCCAATCCATCTCACAAACCAGCCTCCCATCCATTGACTCTGTCCACTCTTCCCGCTGCCTTGGAAAAAGCAGCCAGCATAATCCAGAACCCCAGGCACCCCGGACACACTGCCTTCCACCTTCTACTGTCGGGAAAAAGATGCAAAAGTCTGAAGTTACATTCCAACTGCTATAGGAACAATTTCTTCCCTGCTGCCGTCAGATTTTTGAATGGACCTACCTTGCATTAAGTTGATCTTTCTCTGCACCCGAGCTATGACTGTAACACTACATTCTGCACTCTGTCCTTTTCTTATCTATGAATGGTATGCTTTGTCTGTATAGTGTGCAACAATATAGCACCACTGTATAGTGATATATAGTTCAACTCTGCACCAATGAATGTGATAATAATAAATCAAATCCAAACATAGGAGATAGGAGGAGGCCAATCAGCCCTTCGAGCCTACTCCACCATTCATCACAATCATGGCTGATTGTCCAACTCAACAACCTAATTTGGCTTTCTCTCCATAACCTTTGATCCCCTTCGCCCCAAGTGCGATATCCAGCCGCCTCTTGAATACATTCAATGTTTTGGCATCAACTATTTCCTGTGGTAATGAATTCCACAGGCTCATCGCTCTTTGGGTGAAGAAATTCTCCTCACCTCTGTCCTGAATCCTCAGACTGTGACCCCTGGTTCTGGGCTCCCCCATCATGGGGAACATCCTCCTTACATCCCTGGTTGGCCAGCATTTATTGCCCACCCCTAGTTGCCCTTGGAGCTCTGGAATCACAAGTAGGCTAGGCTGAGTAAGGACAGCAGATTTCCTTCCCTGAAGGAGTTGTTTGTGTATTTCTACCCAACAGAGAAGGATGATTCAGAGAATTAGCTGACAAGTTACGAAAAATTGACTGTGAAGCAGTTATTTAGTCAATCACATTTGTGCTTAAATTATGGCAAAATTTATGCCCACTTTAATGCTGAACTTGCAGGCAGGAAGTTATGGCAACATTTCTCAAGAACTTTATTAGCATATATCAAAATGTAAGAACTCGCATAACACATGAACAATCAGGTCCCAAGGAATATACAGAGC
This sequence comes from Prionace glauca, assembly GCA_037974335.1. Taxonomy (NCBI): domain Eukaryota; kingdom Metazoa; phylum Chordata; class Chondrichthyes; order Carcharhiniformes; family Carcharhinidae; genus Prionace; species Prionace glauca. Next base: position 11,159,100 of record CM075753.1, on the reverse strand, counting down.
AGCCTTTATCTTGCTTTAAGTCTCTCTCATCTTATTGATATTTTGACTTTCAAAGTCATCAAACCATCATCATATTAAAAATATATGATTGTAAATGTACTTCTTTTGACACTATTGAGGCTGACGCTAAACACATCTTGTAAGAAAAGTTGCATTGGTCTCAGTAAAGAGAGATGGAAAAAGAAATCACTTTAGAACATAAGTGACAGTAACAATGAGTCATCTCTTTCACATCTCGTGGTTTGTGCCAGAACCTCACACCAGTGGCACAGTGGTTAGCACTGCTGCCTCACAGCGCCAGGGGCCTGTGTTCAATTCCCAGCTTGGGTCGCTGTCTGTGCAGAGTCTGCACATTTGCCCCATATCTGTGTGGGTTTGCTCCAGTTTCCTCCCACAGTCCGAAACATGTGCTGGTTAGGTGCATTGGCCGTGCTAAATTCTCTCTGTGTGCCCAAACAAGCGCCGCAGTGCGGCGACCAAGGAATTTTCACAGTAACTTCATTGCAGTGTTAAATGTAAGCCTACTTGTGACACTAGTAAATAAACTTTATCTCACTTTTCCTCCAGGTGCTCCGGCATCCTCCCACGTCCAAAGATGTGCAGGTTAGTTGGATTGGCCATGGTAAGATGCCCCTTGGTGTCCAAAGATGTCTAGGTTAGATGGTTTGGCCATGCTAAATTGCCCCTTAATGTGCAACGATGTGTAGATTAAGTGGATTGGCCAGGTTAAATTGCCCATTTGTCTCCAAAGATATGCAGGTTGGGGGGACAGGCCATGGTAAATAGCCCTTTGTGTCCAAAGATGTGTAGGTTAGATGGATTGGCCATGATAAATAGCGCCTTAGTGTCCAAAGATGTGCAAGTTAGGTGAATTGGCCATTATAAATAGTCTCTTGCTATCCAAAGATGTGTCAGCTAGGTGGATTAGTCGTGGTAAATCCATGGGGTTACAGGGATCGTGCTTTGCTATGATGCTCTGCGAGAGCCGGTGCAGGCAGAATGGACTGAATGGCCTCCTTTTGCACTGTAGGGATCTTGTGTGCAGATGGGGTTATACAATAGACTCAAGTGGGATTTCAGAAGATATAACCCAAGAAAAGCACAAATGATCAAAGAAATTCACATGGAGCAAATGGTCACATAAGGTCCACACTAATATCTTGGGAAGGAGAGGAACTTTCTTGGGAAAGAAAGTGAGGGGGCATGGGATCCAAGGGGCTGTTGCCTTGTGGATCCAGAACTGGCTTGTCTGCAGAAGGCAGAGAGTGGTTGAGGATGGGTCTTTTTCTGCATGGAGGTCGGTCACCAGTGGAGTGTCCCAGGGATCTGTTCTGGGACCCTTGCTGTTTGTCATTTTCATAAATGACCTGGATGAGCAAGTGGAGGGATGGGTTGGCAAGTTTGCCGACGTTACGAAGGTTGGTGGTGTTGTGGGTAGTCTGGAGGGATGTCAGAAGTTACAGCAAGACATGGATAGGATGCAAGATTGGGCGGAGAAGTGGCAGATGTACTTCAACACGGATAAATGTGTAGTGGTCCATTTTGGCAGGTCCAATGGGATGAAGGCTTATAATGTCAAGGGTAGGACTCTTAGCAGTGTAGAGGATCAGAAGGACCTTGGGGTCCGGGTCCATAGGACTCTTAAAATCGGCCTTGCAGGTGGAGGATGTGGTCAAGAAGGCGTATGGTGTACTAGCCTTCATTAATCGAGGGATTGAGTTTAGGAGTCAGGAGGTAATGTTGCAACTTTATAAGACCCTTGTCAGACCCCACTTGGAGTACTGTGCGCAGTTCTGGTCGCCTCACTACAGGAAGGATGTGGAAGCTATTGAAAGGGTGCAGAGCAGATTTACAAGGATGTTGCCTGGATTGGGAGGCATGCCTTGTGAGGATAGGTTGAAGGAGCTAGGTCTTTTCTCCCTGGAGAGACGAAGGATCAGAGGCGACCTGATAGAGGTTTATAAGATGTTGAGAGATATAGATAGGGTGGATTCTCAGAGGCTATTTCCCCGGGTTGAAATGGTCGCTACAAGAGGACACAGGTTTAAAGGTGCTGGGGAGTGGGTACAGAGGAGATGTCAGGGGTAAGTTTTTCACTCAGAGTGGTGAGTGAGTGGAATCGGCTGCTGTCGGTGGTGGTGGAAGCAAACTCGTTGGGGTCTTTTAAGAGACTTCTGGATGAGTATATGGGATTTAATGGGATTGAGGGTTATAGATAGGCCTGGTAGGTAGGGATATGATTGGTGCAACTTGTGGGCCGAAGGGCCTGTTTGTGCTGTAGTGTTCTATGTTTTAATTCCACTTGCATACCAAGTTAAGACTCTAAAGGGAAAATGGTGCCAGCAGGCCTTGAGGAGAAAGAGATGTTTGAGCTCACAGATATTCTCACCCAGAGACAAGCATATTATCACTGATATTTCACTCTTTGTAGATGAATATAGCAATTAATTTGTCCTCCATATTAAGACACAAGTTAAGAGCAGGAGTAGGTCACTCTGGCACTCAGGTCTGCTCCACCATTTAATAAGATTGCGGTTGAACCAATTTTGGCCTCAACTTCACATTTCCTGCCTACCCCTTGCTAATGACGGGCCTATCTACCCCAGCACTAAAGATATTCAAAGACTCACCACTTCTGAAGAACAGTGAAATGAATAACATAGAACATTACAGCACAGAACAGGCCCTTCGGCCCACGATGTTGCGCCGACCAGTTACAAAACAATGACCCACTAGCCTAAACTAATCCCTTTTCATCCATAAACCTATCCACGGATCTCTTAAATGCCCCCAAACTAGGTGCATTTACAACTGCAGCTGGCAGGGCATTCCAGTCCCCCACCACCCTCTGGGTAAAGAACCTACCCCTGACATCAGTCCTATAACTACCCCCCCTTAATTTAAAGTCGTGCCCCCTCGTGCTAGCTTTCTCCATCCTAGGAAAAAGGCTATCACTATCTACCCTGTCTAAACCTCTAATCATCTTATATGTTTCAATGAGATCCCCTCTTAGCCGCCTTCTTTCCAGTGAAAACAACCCCAAATCTCTCAGTCTCTCCTCATAGGATCTCCCCTCCATACCAGGCAACATCCTGGTAAACCTCCTCTGCACCCTCTCCAAAGCCTCTACATCCTTCCTGTAATGTGGGGACCAGAACTGCACACAAAACTCTAAGTGTGGCCGCACCAGAGTTGTGTACAGTTGCATCATGACGCTGCAACTCCTAAATTCAATCCCCCTACCAATAAACGCCAAGACACCGTACGCCTTCTTAACAACCTTATCTACTTGATTCTGTCCAATTAAGCTTAAGTTAAGATTTTTTAAGTTTATGTTTGAGCCATAAGTCACAAGTAGGCTTACATTAACACTGAAATGAAGTTACTGTAAAAGTTGCCACACTCCGGCACCTGTTCGGGTACACTGAGAGAGAATTTAGCACGGCCAATGCACCCTAACCAGCACGTCTTTCAGGCTGTGAGAGGAAACTGGAGCACCCGGAGGAAACCCACACAGGCATGGGGAGAACATGCAGACTCTGCATAGACGGTGACCCAAGATGGGAATTGAACCCAGGTCCCTGGGCACCAAGAGGCAGCAGTGCTAACCACTGTTTTAATGATGTTTTTGAAACAACACAGGCCAGAATTTTCCAATCTCGCATTCTCCACCACCACTGATGACCATTGTCAGAAAAACCCATCTGGTTCACTAATGTCCTTTAGGGAAGGAAATCTGCCATCCTTACCTGGTCTGGCCTACATGTGACTCCAGAGCCACAGCAATGTGGTTGACTCTCAACTGCCCTCAGAAATGACCTGGCAAGTCACTCAAGAGTATCAGCGATTAAAGGAGGCACCACCACCTCCTCAAGGGGCAACTAGGGACAGGAAATAAATGCTGGCTTAGCCAGCGACACCCATATCCCACCAATGAATAAAAAAAAGACAAGGCACCGTCAACAATGCAGCAATACCTCAGTGCTGACACGTCTGAAGAGATTGAAGGTTCGGTCCAGGGTCTGAGCTTTGAAGACATTGTTAAAAATAGATCAAAATAGCTCCATTAGCTAATGAAAGCAAGTTTTCTTGGAGGCCTTGGGTCAGTCAAATGTCAAATTGAATAATAAATACCTTACAGTGATAGAATTAAACAGCATCTGCCCACAGGAAAATAATAATTCAAGTATAGATTCAAAATTGGCTCAGTTGTAGGAGACAGAGTGTGATGACAGATGACCCTTCAACTAAAGGGAACAGTTGCTCCTTATCCATTCTGTCCGTGTCTCTGATAATCTTGTACACCTCGATCAGGTCACCTCTCAGTCTTCTCTCGCTCCAGCAAAAACAACCCAAGCCATAACTTAGCTGTTCCATCCCGGGCAGCATCCTGGTGAATCTCCTCTGCACCCCCTCCAGTGCGATCACGTTCTTCCTAATAATGTGGCGACCACAACCGCACACACTGTACCCCAGCTGTGGCCTCACCAAAGTTCTACACAACTCCATCATGAGCTCAATGCTTTTGTAATCTATGCCCCGATTGATAAAGGCAAGTGTCCCGTACGCCAGTGCCACGGGGCTCTGTGTTGGGTCCCCTATTATTCATTATTTATATGAACGATATGAATGACGATGTGAGGGATAGGATTAGTAAGTTTGCAGATGACACCAAGATTGGCCGGGCTGTTAACAGTGAGGGGGGAGTGTCTGGGGCAGAGCAGGAGGTATACCAAGCCGCGATACAAGAACATAAGAACATAAGAACTAGGAGGAGTAGGCCATCTGGCCCTTCGAGCCTGCCCCGCCATTCAATAAGATCATGGCTGATCTGTCGTGACTCAGCTCCACCTTCCCGCCCTCTCCCCATAACCCTTAATCCCCTCTCTTATCAAAAACCCATCAACCCGTTTCTTAAAAATATTTAGCGAGGCAGCCTCCACCACTTCAACGGGCAGAGAATTCCAGAGATTCACCACCCTTTGAGTGAAGAAGTTCCTCCTCAACTCTGTTCTAAACCGCCCCCCCTTTATCTTGAGGCTGTGCCCCCTAGTCCTACTGTCTTTTTTGAGCGGGAACAGTCTCTCCACCTCTATCCTATCCATCCCATTCATCATCTTATACGTCTCAATGAGATCTCCCCTCATTCTTCTAAATTCTAACGAGTACAAGCCTAGTTTATTCAGCCTCTCCTCATAGCTCAATCCCCTCAACTCCGGTATCAGCCGAGTAAACCTCCTCTGCACTCCCTCCAGGGCCAAAATATCCTTGCGCAGGTGCGGCGCCCAAAACTGCACACAGTACTCCAGCTGCGGCCTCACCAATGCCCTATACAGCTGCAGCAAGACCTCCCTACTTTTATATTCAATCCCCCTCGCTATGAAGGCCAGCATCCCATTCGCCAACCAGAAAGAATGCTTTCTATGGTGCATCTGTAGATGTTGGTGAGAGTTGTAGCTGACATTCCAAATTTCCTTAGTCTTCTGAGAAAGTAGAGGCGTTGGTGAGCTTTCCTGAGCGAGTTAAAATCCTACCCTCTGTGTTTGTGATCTGCAACCTTCAATTGGATTGTGCTTCTGCCCAATTATTTATTTTGCTAATTTACCAGCCGACTGTGCCTTACAGAATCAGAGATTAATGAGAAAGATTTATGGTGTAATAAAGCAGGGTGACTGAGACGCAGTTTACGAATCTGAAAATGCAGCAGCTGGCATTCATCTGAGGCTGCCAATGCTGTTTGAATTTTGCCAAGGTTGTACACACGGTGCTTCAACAAATATCAGCAATCTGTGAGTAATTAGAGGCCTAGAAGACAGCCCCTAATCAGCATGCCTGAACATTCAAACCTAATATCCTGGCAGTCCTGAGCTATGCTCCAATTCATCAGATAGCTCATTACAGAGTCAATCACACAGGCAAGTGTTTTGCCTATCGCAGGGCCTGAGGTGTATTATTGACCCCTTTTTGGTTTGATGCTTTGAGTCTCACTTTACACTTTTACTTTTTCCTCGTTTTGGATACACCCCTCAGCCGCCACCACCTTAACCCTCTTACTTTTCCTCTCATAAGAACATAAGAAATAGGAGCAGGAGTAGGCCATCTAGCCCTTCGAGCCTGCCCCGCCATTCAATAAGATCATGGCTGATCTGTCGCTGCTCAGTTCCATTTTCCCGCTTTTTCCCCATAACCCTTAATCCCCTCTCTTATCAAAAACCCATCAACCCGCGTCTTAAAAATATTTAGCGAGGCAGCCTCCACCACCTCAACGGGTAGAGAATTCCAGAGATTCACCACCCTTTGAGTGAAGAAGTTCCTCCTCAACTCCGTTCTAAAACGCCCCCCCTTTATCTTGAGGCTGTGCCCCCTAGTCCTACTGTCTTTTTTGAGCGGGAAGAGTCTCTCCACTTCTATCCTATCCATCCCATTCATCATCTTATACGTCTCAATGAGATCTCCCCTCATTCTTCTAAACTCTAACGAGTGCAAGCTTAGTTTATTCAGCCTCTCCTCATAGCTCAACCCCCTCAACTCCGGTATCAGCCTAGCAAACCTCCTCTGCACTCCCTCCAAGGCCAAAATATCCTTGCGCAGGTGCGGCGCCCAAAACTGCACACAGTACTCCAGCTGCGGCCTCACCAATGCCCTATACAGCTGCAGCAAGACCTCCCTACTTTTATATTCAATCCCCCTCGCTATGAAGGCCAGCATCCCATTCGCCTTCCTGACCACCTGCTGCACCTGCAAGCTGGGTTTTTGCGACTCATGCACAAGGACCCCGAGGTCCCTCTGCACCGTTGCCTGCTCAGCTTGTTTGATTTAGTTTAGCAAAAAAGAAACAGCAAGTGTTTTGCCCTGGAGAACGCAACTCAATCAAGACACAGCGGCACAGTGATTAACGTTGCTGCCTCAGCGCCAGGGACCCGGGTTCAATTCCCAGCTTGGGTCACTGTCTGTTTGGAGTCTGCGCGGGTTTCCCCCAGGTGCTCCGGTTTCCTCCCACAATCCAATGATGTGCAGGTTAGATGGATTGGCCATGCTAAATTGCCCTTTAGTGTACAAAGATGTACATGTTCAGTGGATTCACCATGCCAAATTGACTCTTACTGTGCAAAGATGTGTAGATTGAGTGGATTGGCCAGGTTAAATTGCCCCTCAGTGTCCAAAGATGTGCATGTTTGGTGGATTGACCATGCTAAATTGCCCGAGTGTCCAAAGGTGTGTAGGTTAGGTGGATTGGTTATGTCAAATGGCCCCTTAGTGTCCAAAGGTGTACAAATTATGTGGATTCACCATGCTAAATTGCCCCTTAGTGTCCAAAGCTGTGCAGGTTATGTGGATTGGCCGTGCTAAATTGCCCCTTACTGTCCAAAGATGTGTAGCCTGAATGGGTTAGTCATGGTGAATGTGTGAGTTATAGGATAGAATGTGGAGAGGGCCTGGATAAGATGCTCTATCAGAGCGTCAGTACAGACTCAGTGAACCGAATGGCCTCTCTTGCACTGGAGGGATTCCATGGTTCTATGACTGAAGGTTTTCTACCAAAGACATGCTGGTTATGTGCATTTGCCGTGCTAAATTCTCCATCAGTGTACCCAAACAGACTCCAGAACTTGGTGACCAGGGAGTATTCACAGTAACTTCATTGCAGTGTTAATATAAGTCTACTTGTGATAACAGATAGACTTTAAACTTAGACAAAGGACCAGGAGAAAGAAAAAGGGTTAGGGTTAGGGTTAGGGTTAGGGTTAGGGTTAGGGTTAGGGTTAGGGTTAGGGTTAGGGTTAGGGTTAGGGTTAGGGTTAGGGTTAGGGTTAGGGTTAGGGTTAGGGTTAGGGTTAGGGTTAGGGTTAGGGTTAGGGTTAGGGTTAGGGTTAGGGTTAGGGTTAGGGTTAGGGTTAGGGTTAGGGTTAGGGTTAGGGTTAGGGTTAGGGTTAGGGTTAGGGTTAGGGTTAGGGTTAGGGTTAGGGTTAGGGTTAGGGTTAGGGTTAGGGTTAGGGTTAGGGTTAGGGTTAGGGTTAGGGTTAGGGTTAGGGTTAGGGTTAGGGTTAGGGTTAGGGTTAGGGTTAGGGTTAGGGTTAGGGTTAGGGTTAGGGTTAGGGTTAGGGTTAGGGTTAGGGTTAGGGTTAGGGTTAGGGTTAGGGTTAGGGTTAGGGTTAGGGTTAGGGTTAGGGTTAGGGTTAGGGTTAGGGTTAGGGTTAGGGTTAGGGTTAGGGTTAGGGTTAGGGTTAGGGTTAGGGTTAGGGTTAGGGTTAGGGTTAGGGTTAGGGTTTCTAATCGTGCACCGACCATGTTACCCAACTCAACTAAAACCCTCTACCCTTCCAGGGACCATATTCCTCTATTCCCATCCTATATATGTCTTTGTAATGATGCTCCTTCGAAGATTGATTAAAAAACATTATGTCAGATTAAAATTCAAATCAGCTCAGTAATGTGCTTCCGAAGTATGTGTGACCTTCTCTACCCAGCCTGACCTACACTTCACTCCAGCGTCTCAAAACACTCTTGATGTTTAACGCCCTCTGATGTGGCCTAGAAAGCCATTCAGCTGTCAAGGTAGTTAGCGACAGGCAATAATTTCTGTCTTGTCAACTGTCTTCCAAAAGCAAATCAGACGTAATGTTTAAGGTTATTCATTGGCGTCCAAAGTAGGGTTACATTAACAAAGTTACTGTGAAAATCCCTTAGTCGCCACAGTCCTGTACAATGAGAGAGGATTTAGCATGGCCAATGCCCCTAACCAGCATGTCTTTCAGACTGTGGGGGAAACCCATGCAGACACGGGGAGAACGTGCCCACAGGCAGTGACCCAAGCCGGGAATCGAACCCAGGTCCCTGGTGCTGTGAGGCAGCAGTGCTAACCACCGTGCCACCCACGGTAATGGTTCATCAACACGAAAGTCTGCAGATAACCAAACATTGCTCACCCGATGTCAAACTGGTGAATAAAGTACAAAACGCGAGTAAGTATTTTTTTAAACAACCTATGCTTAAACTTTGTGACTCATTAATACTGGAATGAAGTTACTGTGAAAATCCCCTAGTTGCCACACTCTGGCACCTGTTCGGGTACACTGAGGGAGAATTTAGTGTGGCCAATGCATCTAGCCAGCACATCTTTTGGACTGAGGGGGGGAAACCGGGGCACCCAGAGGAAACCCACGCAGAGACAGGGAGAACGTGCAGACTCCACACAGACAGTGACCAAAGCCAGGAATCGAACCTGGATCCCTGGTGCCGAGAGGCAGCAGTGCCACCGTGTTGCCCCTACATCAACATAAGCAAGTGTGTTGCTCAGTGATGTAAATTTTCATTCCATTTCATAGAATCATAGAACCCTACAGTGCAGAAAGAGGCCCTTCGACCCATCGAGTCTGCACCAAACACAATCCCACCCAGACCCTACCCCCACGTCCCCTACATATTATACCCACTAATCCCTCTAACCTACACATCCCTGGACACTAAGGGGCAATTCCTTAGCATGGCAAATCAACCTAACCCGCACACCTTTGGATTCTCAAGTGTAACATCGCTGCAGGAGATTACACTCAAAACCTTTTTCAAATATCTGGCTATCGTAAAGATTGAGGTGGACACACACTCTGCTGTCACCATTGATGGTGCAGCTTTACCTGGTAGAGGTATAAGATTAAGTGGATTGCTCGTCATCACAGTTTCAATGGGTTAAACATTTGTGCCTCTCAATCTGTGGACAGCTGACCATTTGACTGTTGCAGGGAAATGACAGTCGGAGAGAAAGTTATTGCTGATGTCAAATGTATCACCATGGTCTCTAATGCATTGTAGTGGAGGTAATGGGTCTTGGCATGAGGTGAACTCCTAACACAACTGGCAGTAATATTACATTATTTAGAGCACTGCATTTTTGCGTTGGCATTCCTTTCCACAGTTTTCTTTCTGACGTCTTCTCTCTTCACTTGAGCTGTCTCCGGAGGTTTCCAAAAATCGGATACGATAGCGGGCACTGAGCTGCTCACCTGAGATGACGGACCCACGCCATACAGGAACAGACATAACTGAGTTGGTCTAACCACGTGGCCAGCCAACCCCGACACTCACTGGGCAATGAGTGTCTTCAGTGGAGAGGTTGACTCTGAACTGCGTTCTAACTGGGGGCAGCACGTTGGCACAATGGTTAGCACGGCTGCCTCACAGCGCCAGAGATCCAAGTTCAATTCCAACCTTTGGAGACCATCTGTGCAGAGTTTGCATGTTCTCCCCGTGTCTGCATGGGTTTCCTCCAGGTGCTCCAGTTTCCTCCCACAGTCCAAAGATGTGTAGGTTAGGTGGATTGGCCATGCTAAAATGCCCCTTAATGTCCAAAGATGTGCAGATTAAGAGGATTGGCTGTGTTAAATTGCCCCTTAGTGTCAAAATAAGTGCAGGTTATGTGGATTGGCCATGCTAAATTACCCCTTCGTGTGAGGTAAATGCATGGGGTTATGGGGATAGTGTCTGGGTTAGGGATTACAGTTGATGTAGGACTGAACAGTCGGATTTTAGGATTCTATGCATGCCCTCCCCGTGTCTGTGTGGGTTTCCTCCGGGTGCTCCAGTTTCCTCAGCCCGAAAGACATGCTGGTTAGGCGAATTGGCCATGCTAAATTCTCCCTCAGTGTGCCCGAACAGGCGCTGAAGTGCGGTGACCAGGGGATTTTCACAGTAACTTCATTGCAGTGTTAATGGAAGCTGCCTTGTGACAGTAATAAATAAATTTTAACTGAAGGGCCCAGACAGCAACACCCATATCCGATGAATGAATGAAAAGAAATGTCACCAACCAGCCATTAATGAGAGTCTATCAACGTCATGGACGTAAAGGAGATTCCCACACCTTCAGAAAAGGGACGTGGAAGAAATTAGAATGGAATGAAGATTTATTTCCTCAAACTCGCTCTGACTGCTCTGCCATTACTCCTTTGGGAATGGGGGAGGGATGTGGGAACAGGGTGCAAAAGTAGGGGAGGGGTGGGGAGAGATGGGGAGGAGGGTGCAGCAGTCGTGGTGCGATTCGAAGAGGGGTTTGCGGAGGTGGGGGAGGGAGGGTTGTGCGGCAGTTGTGGTGGGATGGGGGAGGGGGTCTGCGGAGGAGGGGGGAGGGGTGCGTGGCAATCAGGAAGAGGTGCAGCGGGATGGAGGAAGGGGGTGTACGGGGGGGGGGGGGGGGCGGGGTGGAGGAGGGTGGGAGATGGGCGTGGAGGGATGTAGGTGGTCGTCACACTGCCAGACATCTTGAAAGGACCTTCCAATCCCAACCAAGTTTGAATGTCGTGCGAGAACTTACAAGCGAGAGGCAGCAATCAGAAGATAAAAAAAGAGAAAAATAAATAAATGGTAATTATAAATTCCACCTTTCAATTACTGTGAGACTATTTGTGGAACTTCAATCAAAGGATGACTCATTGCGTGTGGGATTCACGTTGCGTCTCAAAAAATAACAACAATCAAGAATTTATTCCGCCCCAACTGAATTATAATTCCATTCAGATAACACTTCATTTTGATGTTGTTGGGAAGGTGGTATAAAAGAAAGAACTTGGAGTGCCCAAATCTTAATGTGATCAATTTCACTTCCCAAATTCAGCAAGTACTTCTTAAGGCAGGTGATGAACTTGGAGAAATGGTACTTTGTGGTAAAGTTGGTGGATTCGTAATCCAAAGGCTCAACATTCTGGATAAAAACAGAAGATGCTGGAAAACCTCAGCAGGTCTGGCATCATCTACAGATAGAGTGCAACATCTGTCCACGTGAACCTGTTGGAAACTCAACCAATTTTTGTTTATTCATTCGTGGGACACGGGCGTCGCTGGCTAAGCCAGCATTATCCATCCCTCGTAGCCCTCAAGAAAGTGGTGGTAAGCTGCCTTCTTGAACTATCGATACAACTGAGTGTCTCGCTCAGCCATACCAGTAGAGAGTCAACCACATTGCCATGGCTCTGGAGACATGTAGGCCAGACCAGGGTAAGGACAGCAGATTTCCTTCTCTAAAGGACTTGTGAACCAGATGGGTTTTTATAGTTAATTTATTAGCGTCACAAATTGGCTTACATTAACACTGCAATGAAGTTACTGTGAAAATCCCCTAGTCGCCACAATCTGGTGCCTGTTCGGGTACACCGAGGGAGAACTTAGCACGGCCAATGCATCCTAACCTGCACGTCTTTCAGACTGTGGGAGGAAACCAGAGCACCCGGAGGAAACTCACGCAGATACGGGGAGGACATGCAAACTCCACACAGAGAGTGACCCAACGATGGAATTAACCCCAAATCCCTGGCACAAGGCAGCAGTACTGACCAGTGTGCCAACGTGTTCACCCAAATCACAAAGCAAAGAATATAAAAAAGTTAATAGACTATCGAGCTAGTGCTCAGAGGACCTGTTTGTTTAGTGCTAACATCAGCTGGGATTGTAACACAACCAATGAGGTACATCGGAAGTGGAGTGATTCTTTTCCTGGGAAGCATAGCAGCCAATTTATACACAGCAGCCTCCCCGCCTCAGCCTCCCACCAAATAGCATTGTAATAGTAACTTTCAAATCTATTCTAGCAATGTATCTTACCCTTAGCCAGGGCACGGGAAGAACTCCCTTGCTTTACTTCAAGATAGAGACATGAGGTCTTATATGGCCCCAAGGAGAGGTGGAGATTGGGTTAATGTCTCATTTGAAAAGCAGAACACCCATTGCCACTGCACTCTCTTTCTACAAGTGCCAGCCTCGATTTCCATGCCCATATAACTGGAGTAGGATATTGGGTAGGGTTACAGAGATAGGGTGGAGGGGAGGGCCTGGGTGGCATACTCTTTCAGAGAGTTAGTGCAGACTCGATAAGCCCAATTGCTTCTTTCCACCAATAGAGAACAGAGTCGCGGGTCTGCTGATTAAATTTTAACCAAAGAATAAAACATTAATTAAACATGAGAAGATTGACTATAACACAATACTTTTTCACTTTAGTTATATCATTACGGGTATGCTCAGATTTACAATGCACCTAACCAGCGCATAAATTGTAACACAAGTTACAATTTAATTTATACAATAAAATTCTCAGTAAGTGCACAGACTCTGTAAATCAACAGGATAACTATGTTCAGACACACCACACTTTGAACCCAAGTAGCTGATACCACTTACTGTAACCTGTGAACTTCTGATCAAACCTCTCAGTTGGTTTTAACACTAAGTCAACTGGTCTCACTTGAACTCTGACTTCTACACAAATGTTTCCAAACTCTACGCTCAAAAAACACACCTTGGAATCTTCTACAATGCTTTCACTCGGATGCCTTCACCAAGGATCAAATTCCAGAATTTCAATCTCTCCTTTCAGTATTCCTCTGCCTTGGATTGCCACATTCATTCAAGCCATCACACAATCCCTCAGGTATCCAGCCCATGCCAACAGGCTGTTACACAGGCTGTACTAAGATGTCAATAAATCTTTTATTTATCCTGGAAATCTGGCTTCTTACTTCTAATGCTGGTTCTTGCAGTTGTTTCTTTAACTCGGAGAACTTGCTCTGCTTTTTACTTGATTTCTCCTGAACAGAGCCTTTCTCAACTTCTTGTTCTTTGATCCTGTAACTTAACAGTCTGAGACATACTTTCTGTCCTGACCCCCCAGTTTCTGGACTTCCTTTGGGAAATCTGTTTTCTGCAGCTCCTTGATCCAGTGAAGCTTCTCCAGGGTCCAGCTTAAAACTAACAAATGTTCAGCCCTAAGGTGGCTCCTGGTTGCTAAGCAGCAACCTAGTTTTCCATTTAAGCCCTATTTTGCTTTCATGTCGTAAATTCTCTATCATGTAGGTATCTGAAAGAAACTGAAGTTGTTAACTCTACCAGAAATACTTACTTAAAGCTATTTCTAATATCTATAAACATAAATAAAAATTAGTTTAAAAAGTAAAATTTATTTATTAGTCAGAAGTAAGGCTTACATTAACACTGTAATGATTTTACTGTGAAATTCCCCAAGTCACCACATACCGGCATCTGTTCGGGTCAATACACCTAAACAATGCAACTTTATAAGAGCTTTGTCACACCCCACTTGGAGTACTGTGCACAGTTTTGGTCGCCTCACTACAGGAAGGATGTGGAAGCTACTGAGAGGGTGCAGAGGAGATTTACAAGGATGTTGCCTGGATTGGGAGGCATGCCTTATGAAGCTAGGTCGAGAGAGCTAGGTCTCTTCTCTCTGGAGAGACGAAGGTTGAGAGGTGACCTGATAGAGGTTTATAAAATGATGAGGTAAAGATAGGGTGGATTCTCAGAGACTATTTCCCAGGGCTGAAATGGTCGCTACGAGAGGACACAGGTTTAAGGTGCTGGGGGACAAGTGCAGAGGAGATGTCAGGGGTAAGTTTTTCACTCAGAGGGTGGTGAGTGAATGGAATCGGCTGCCGTCGGTGGTGGTAGAGGCGAACTCGCTGGGGTCTTTTAAAAGACTTCTGGATGAGTATATGGGATTTAATGGGATTGAGAGTTTTAGATAGTTCTTTTATAGTCATAAAACTATCTATAACTCCCAATGCTATTAAATCCATTGGTAGTTTTGGATATGATCGGCACAACTTGTGGGCCGAAGGGCCTGTTTGTGCTGTAGTGTTCTATGTAATCAGCAAGTCTTTCAGACTGTGGGGGGGGTGGAAAAACTGGAGCACCTGGAGGAAACCCAGGCAGATACAGAGAGAATGTGCAAACTCCACACAGTGACCCAAGCTGGAATCCTGATCGCTGATGTTGTGTGAGGCAGCAGTGCTAATCATTGTGTCACCATGCCACCCTTATCCATGTTTTCTGACAGTTGTGAAGGCCTTTGAGATATGCTGAAGTCAAGAAAGATACTAGTGTAATTCTGTCTATTTCTATTGAGCAAGATGTTCCAAATATGTATCTTAATTGTGCTTTAAGGATCTCAGAATTGAATGAACCATTGTCACCAGTCCATAGAGCACTCAGAATGAGTAGAAGCATCAGGATGTCACATTATAAAACTTTTGTTTGACCACACAAGAGTATTGCATTCAATTCTGGTCTCCACATTACAGGAAGAATGCGGAGGCTTTGGAGAGGGTACAGAAGATGTTTACCCAGATGCTTCTGGATTAGAGGGAATGAGCTATAAGAGGCTGGATAAACTACTGTTGTTTTCTCTGGAGCGGTGGAGGCTGAGGGGAGATCTAATAGAAGTCTATAAAATCATGAGAGGCATAGATAGGGTTGACAGTCAGAATCTTTTTCTCCAGAGTTGAAATGTCTAATACTAGAGGGCATGCTCTTATGGGGTGGCAAGGTGGCACAGTGGTGAGCGCTGCTGCCTCATGGCATCAGGGAACATGGTTCGATTCCTGGCGTGGGTCACTGACCATATGGAGTCCGCAAGGGTTTCCTCCAGTTTCCTCCCACAGTCTGAAAGACGTGCTGGTTAGGTGCATTGACCCGAACAGGTGCAGTACTGTGGCAACGAGAGGAATTTCTCAGTACCTTCATTGCAGTGTTAATGTAAACCTTACGTGAAACTAATAAATGAGTTAATAAGAGGTGAGGAGGGAGAAGTGATGTGAGGGGCAAGTTTTTTTGCAGAGAGTGGTAGGTGTCTGGAACACTGCCAGGGGTGGTGGAGATGGATACAATAGGGGTGTTCAAGGGGCTTTTAGATAAGCACATAAATGTGCAAGGTGTAGAGGGATAGGGTCCAAGAGCAGGCAGAAGGGATTAGTTTAATTTGGTGTCATGTTCAGCACAACATTGTGGGCCGAAGGGCCTGTTCCTGTTCTGTACTGTTTTATGTGATACAAATGATAGCTTCGGTGCTGCACAGGTGTCTCTCCAATCATTATCCTGGGATGGTAAAAATCAAGCTTTAATATTCCGAAAGTAAATTATTAGTCAGTAAATAAAAGCAGCCCCACAATGCCCCCATTGCATTGTTCTCATCTCTGTTGAATAATTAATTGCATTACCAAAAAGATAAGAAAGCCTTAAAAACAACACAAAAGCCAGCTGTCAAACTGTCTTGTGCAAATCACAAATAATCCTAGTCAACTCCCATTCTCTTTTTCATGCCTCAAGGTTGCATAGTCTACAGATCCGTGGGGGCAAGTGTGGAGGGAAGGGTGGGGGGGGGGAAATCAATGTTCTAAACAAACCCACTCTGAGACAGGATCTTCTGCCGGAGGAGTTTCAGTTCTGCGTGCACGCAACCTTGTCTACAGAATCGACATCCACTTTGACCAGCTGCTGGCAGCCCTGCCTCGGTATTAGAAAGTTTTGGGTCCAATGCAGTTGTAGAATTATAGAACCATATAGTGCAAAGGAGGCCCCTCGGCCCATCGAGTCCACACCTGACCTCCCACCCAATCCCAGCACTTGGCCCATAGCCTTGAATATTACGTTGTGCCAAGAGCTCATCCAGGTACTTTTAAAAGAAAGAAAAGGCGACTTCTTGCAAGCTATCCTCAGCCTACCCACTAATTCTACCGGTTCGATTCCCGGCTCGGGTCACTGTCTGTGTGGAGTTTGCACATTCTCGTGTCTGCGTGGGTTTTCTCCGGGTGCTCCGGTTTCCTCCCACAGTCCAAAGATGTGCGGGTTAGGTTCATTGGCTATGCTAAAAAAAATTGCCCCTTAGTGTCCTGGGATGTGTAGGTTAGAGGGATTAGCAGGTAAATGTGTAGGGATATGGGGATAGGGTCTGGGTGGGATTGTGTTCGGTGCAGACTCGATGGGCCGAAGGGCCTGTTTCTGCACTGTAGGGTTCTATGTTATTTACTCCCGTTCCGTGCTTTTAAAACTAACTCTCTGACCTTGCTCTGTACCTGTAACTACAGCACTATATTTTGCACCCTTTCCTTCTCCCCTGTGTACTCTATGAATGCTGTGTTTTGTCTGTATAGCACAGACAAAGAAACAATACTTTTCATTACATCCCAATTCATTGTGACAACATAGAATGTTCAACGATGTGCAGGTTAGGTCTATTAGCCATGATGAATTGCCCCATAGGGTCAGAGGACACAGCAGGGTAAGTACGTGGGGTGAAGGGGATAGGGCCTGAGTGGGATTGTAGTCAGTCCAGACTCATAGGGAATGACTTCATTCTGCACTGTAGGGATTCACAGATTCTATGAATAATAAATCAAATCAAATTACGTCTACCAACCTCCCAGGCAGCACATTCCAGACCATCACCATCGTCTGGGTAAAAAGATTTTCCTCACATCCCCCTTAAATGTCTTGTTGTAGTTGTACAAGACATTGGAATACTGTATCCAGTTCTGGTCATCCTATTAAACGGCATGGTGGCACATTGGTTAGCACTTCACAGTACCAGGGATCTGGGTTCAATTCCCGGCTCGGGTCACTGTCTGTGTGGAGTTTGCACATTCTCCTCGTGTCTGCGTGGGTCTCCTCTGGGTGCCCTGGTTTGTCCCCACATTACAAAGATGCGCGGGTTAGGTGGATTGACCAGGCTAAATCGTTCCTTAACGTCAGGGGGATTGGCTAAGGAAAATGCATAGCCAATCAATGAACCTGCACATTTTTGGATACTAAGGGGCAAATTAGCCTGGTCAATCCACCTAAACAGCACCTCCTTAGACACTAAGGGGCAATTTAGCATGGCCAATCCACCTAACCTGCACATTTTTGGACTGACAGAGGAAACAGAAGCACTCGGAGGAAACACACACAGACACGGGGAGAACATGCAAACTCCACACAGTCACCCAAAGCTGGAATCGAACCAGGATCCTTGATGCTTCGAGACAGCAGTACTAACCACTGTACTGCCCAAGTTTTTTTTCATTCATTCGTGGGACATGGGAGTTACTGGCTGGCTGCTTTTATTGCCTATCCCTAGTTGCCCTTGGAGGCAAGTTAAGAGTCGACCATGTTACTGTGGCTCTGGAGTCACACATAAGCCAGACCAGGTAAGAACCAGGTAAGATTTCCTTCCCTAAAGAACATGAGTGAACCAGATGGGTTTGTTCAACAACTGACAATGGTTTCATGGTCATCAGTAGATTCTTAATTCCAGATTTTTTTTATTGTATTCAAATTCTAGCTGCCGCATCTGGGTCCCCAGACATTAGCTAAATTTTTGGATTAATAGTACAGCGATAATGTCACTACAGGGAGGATGTGGAAGCTATTAAAAGGGTGCAGAGTAGATTTACAAGGATGTTGCCTGGATTGGGAGGCATGCCTTATGAGGATAGGTTGGGGGAGTTGGTCTCTTCTCCCTGGAGAGAAGGAGGTTGAGAGGTGACCTGATAGAGTTTTATAAGATGTTGAGAGGTATAGATAGGGTGGATTCTCGGGGGTCATTTCCCAGGGCTGAAAATTGTCGTTACGAGAGGACACAGGTTTAGAGTGCTGGGGAGTAGGTACAGAGGAGATGTCAGGGGTAAGTTTTTCACTCAGAGGGTGGTGAGTGAGTGGAATCGGCTGCCGTCGGTGGTGGTAGAGGCGAACTCGCTGGGGTCTTTTAAAAGACTTCTGGATGAGTATATGGGATTGAGAGTTATAGATAGGCCTGGTAGGACCTTCCCGCCCTCTCCCCATAACCCTTAATCCCTTCTCTTATCAAAAACCCATCAACCCGCTTCTTAAAAATATTTAGCGAGGCAGCCTCCACCACTTCAACGGGCAGAGAATTCCAGAGATTCACCACCCTTTGAGTGAAGAAGTTCCTCCTCAACTCTGTTCTAAACCGCCACCCCTTTATCTTGAGGCTGTGCCCCCTAGTCCTACTGTCTTTTTTGAGCGGGAAGAGTCTCTCCACCTCTATCCTATCCATCCCATTCATCATCTTATACGTCTCAATGAGATCTCCCCTCATTCTTCTAAACTCTAACGAGTACAAGCCTAGTCATGATCTTATTGAATGGCGGGGCAGGCTCGAAGGGCTAGATGGCCTACTCCTGCTCCTATTTCTTCTGTTCTTATGTTCTTATGGATGGATATGATTGGCGTAAGTTGTGGGCCGAAGGGCCTGTTTGTGCTGTAGTGTTCTATGTTCTAGACCCGTGCGTCCCTCAAGTTTAAAATCTTAGGATGGAATTTTCACATCCAGCCACCATGGGAATGATAGTGGGAGGGATACAGACCACGCAAACGTCCATTGGCCTTTTGGACGGAATTTTCTGGTCTTGTGTTAAATGCGGCCGGAGAATCCCGCCCTTAAGAGTTCAAAATGTATATTTTCCACTTCTAATATAAATATCGTTAAGTGTGCAGCCACCCAGAGGGCTCTAGGACACAGATTAAGATGCATCAAGGAAGATAGATGCAGAGGATGATGCCATTGTTGCCACCCACTGGCAAATAATTATGTCCTCAGACAGCTGCTGTATTAGAAACCATCTCTGAACAAAATAGACAATTGTCTGGATGTGGAAACTAAGGAAGTGGAAGGAACCAGATCAAATACAATGGACTGCAGAATATAAAAGAAAGACTATTGCTTGTACTCCATCGGGGATACAAGCTGTACGAGATGACAATACTGTTTTCATTTGTACACTGGGGAGCAGAACAAAGTGGATAGCCAAATGCAGTGGGCCAAATGGCCTCGTGCACTGTAAAATTCTCCAATGCTGCTCCAGTTATCGATGAGTGTGGGATCACCCCTAGTTCAAAAGGGAGGTCGAACAGTGATTCCTCATGCAAGTAGGGCAGTGATGGCCCAGTGGTCTTATTGCTAGACTATTAATCCAGAAACTCTGCTAATGTTCTGGGGGACCGGGGTTCGAATCCCGCCACGGCAGATGGTGGAATTTGAATTCAATAAAAAAACCATCAGGAATTATGAATCTGCTGATGACCATGAATCCATAGTCAATTGTTGGAAAAACCCATCTGGTTCCTCTAGGGAAGGAAATCTGCCATCCTTACCCGGTCTGGCCTATATGTGACTCCAGAGCAATACGGTTGGTGCTCAACTGCCCTCCAAGGGCAACTAGGGATGGGTAATAAATGCTGGCCAGCCAGTAACACCCATAACCGAAGGGGAAAAAAGAATGTTTCAGAGTTTAAAGTTTATTTATTAGTGTCACAAGTAGGCTTACATTAACACTGCAATGAAGTTACTGTGAAAATCCCCTAGTCGCCATACGGCGGCGCCTGTTTGGGTACACTGAGGGAGAATTTAGCACAGCCGATGCACCTATCCTGCATACCCTCTGCCGAACCCCTGACATGCCTCTCCCCTGAATCCAGACTCCCGAAATGCTGCCCAATCAAGATACCCGACAAGCTCTGCCATCAAGACCTTCATGATCCACGCCTGCACGACCTCACTCCCCTCACCCCACCCTCAACACTGATACCTCTAAAATATTTCCATTTGTCAGAATTTGACATAGAATCATAGAATCCCTACATTGCAGAAAGAGGCCATTTGGCCCATCTTGTCACCAACAATGATCCCACCCAGGCCCCTATTCCCATAACCCACACATTCACCATAGCCAATCCACCTAATCTGCACATCTTTGGACAGAAAGAGGCAATTTAGCATGGCCAATTCACCCAAGCCTCACATCTTTGGATGGTGGCACAGTGGTTAGCACTGCTGCCTCACAGCACCAGGTTCAAGTCCAGCCTCGGATCACTGTCTGTGCAAAGTTGGTATATTCTCCCCATGTCTGAGTGGGTTTCCTCCCACAGTCTAAAGATGTGCAGGTTCAGTGGATTGGTCATGCTAAATTGCCCCTTAGTGTCCAAAGATGTGCAAGTTAAGGGGATTAGTGGGGTCAATATGTGGGAGTTACAGGGATAGGGCCTGGGTAAGATGCTCTGCCTTAGAGTCAGCACAGACTCAATGGGCCAAATGGCCTCCTTCTGCACTGTGGGAATCCTCTGATATTACGGTCACCTCTCAATCAGGCAATAAAATTGGAAATGAAAACTGTCAATGTGCTGTGAAAGTTTGACTGGCTTTGCGCCCCGAGGTCAGATGTTCTGGGTTCCCCGCCAACCCCCCCACAACAGTGGTATGATCTCGGGTGACGATGGCAGCTCGCCATTGGCTGCTGATGAGTTCTCCTGGTCCCGCCGAGTTCTAGTGTTTCCTAAGGTTCATCCATCCCGTTGCCGGGGAACAGATCATGCGGGAATGGGGAGGGGGGGGGGGCTGGAAAATCCACCCCTAGTTTCCACAATCAGCAGAACTGGAGTTTTCTCCCAGCTCACTTTCTACATGACTTTTACAATCCTTTGAGTATATTTTCACTCACCAGCCTTGATAGAGTTCATGACAGGATTATAGCGCAACCTTTGTGCCAATCAGACCTTGGAGACTGAGAATTGAAGGCAGACGGAGTCAGAGAAAAATAATCAAAATCTTATGATGGGATTGAAAACGACGCGCCCTTCTAATTTATTATTTGAACCTTCCAAGAGGATTATTTTAATTGTAACTGTTTCTCAGAATTAGGTAACAATGAAAGGAAGAATGGTTGGAGGTCAATTATCTCAGTCCCAGGGCATCATTGCAAGTGTGGGCGGCACGGTGGCACAGTGGTTAGCACTGCTGCCTCGCAGCGCCAGGTACCCAGGTTCAATTCCCGGCTCGGGTCACTGTCTGTGCGGAGTCTGTACGTTCTCCCATCTCTGCGTGGGTTTCCTCCGCAGAGCTCTGTGCTCTGGTTTCTTCCCACAGATGTGGAGATGCCGGCGTTGGACTGGGGTAAAACACTAAGAAGTCTGACAACACCAGTTTTAAGTCCAACCAATTTGATAGTTAAATCATGCTTCTGAGTTTACTATCAAATAAATTGGTTGGACTTAAACC
This sequence comes from Prionace glauca, assembly GCA_037974335.1. NCBI lineage: Eukaryota > Metazoa > Chordata > Chondrichthyes > Carcharhiniformes > Carcharhinidae > Prionace > Prionace glauca. Next base: position 11,137,268 of record CM075753.1, on the reverse strand, counting down.
TGGTGTTGTCGGACTTCTTACTGTTTTCCTCCCACAGTCCAAAGATGTGTGGGTTAGGTGGATTGGCCATGCTAAATTGCCCCTTAGTGTCAGGGGTACTAGCTAATGTAATGTAACGTAAATGTATGGGGTTATGGATATAGGGCCTGGGTAGGATTGCGGTTGGTGCAACCTCGATGGGCTGAACGGCCTCCTTCTGCACCGTATGAGTTAATAAGAACCAGGAGCAGGAGTAGGCCATCTGGACCCTCAAGCCTGCTCCGCCATTCAATAAGATCATGGCTTATCTCTTCCTGGACTCAGCTCCACTAACCCACCCAATCACCATAACCCTCAATTCCTTTACTGTTCAAAAATGTATCTACCCTTGCCTTAAAAATATTCAATGAGGTAGCCTCAACTGCTTCACTGGGCAGGGAATTCCACAGATTCACAACCCTTTGGGTGAAGAAGTTCCTCCTCAACTCAATCCTAAACCTTCCCCCCCTTATTTTGAGGCTAGTTTTAGTCTCACCTGCTAGTAAAAACAACCTCCCTGCTTCTATCTTATCCAAGCCCTTCATAATCTTATATGGTGCTATAAGATCCCCCTCATCCTTCTAAATTCCAATAAGTAAAGCCCCTGTCTACTCAGTCTCTCCTCGTAATCTAACCTTCTCACAACTCGAGAATCAACGTAATGAATCTCTCCACAGTAGTGTCTCAGGCCCAACTATCTACAGCTTTTTTTCCATTCATTCATGGGACATGGGCTGGCCTGCATTTATTGCCCATCCCTAATTACCCTGAGGGCAGTTGAGAGTCATAGAGTTATAGAGTCATTGAGCAATACAGCATGGAAACAGGCCCTTCGGCCCAACCAGCCCATGCTGACATGGTGCCCTCCCAGCTCGTCCCAATGGCCTGTGTTTGGCTCCCTTCAATCCTTTCCCATCCATCTACTTACCCAAATGCTTTTTTTCCCTCAACCACTTTCTCTGGCAGCTGATCCTATACATGCACCATCCTCTGCTTGAAGAAGTTGCCCCTGTCACCTTGAACCTATGCCCTCTAGTTTTCAATTCCCCTTGCCTGGGAAAAAGACTATGTGTATTCATCCTATCATTACCTTGTGATTTTATATACTTCAGTAGGCTCACCCCCTCATTCTCCTACGTTCCAAGGAGTACAGCCCCACTCTGGCCAACCTCTCCTGATAACTCAGGCTCACGAGTCCTGGCAACATCCTTGTAAATCTGCTTTGCATTCTTCCCAGTTTATCAATGTCTTTCCTACAACAGGGTGATCAAAACCGTACACAATACTCAAATTGGCCTCACCAATGACTTATACAACTGTAACATAATGGCCCAACTCCTATACTCAATGTCCAGACTGATGGGGACAGTGTGCTAAATGGCTTTTTCACCACTTTGTCTATCCGTGACACCACTTTCAACCAATTATGTATTGTACTCCTAAGTCCCTCTGTTCCTCAACACTCTCCAGGGCTCTACCATTCACTATGTAAGTCCTACCCTGGTTTAACTTTCCAAAATGCAACACTTATCTGTACTGAAATCCATTTGCTAATCCTTGGCCTGCTTCCCTAACTGATCAAGATCTTGATTTGATTTGAGTTATTATTGTCACGTGTATTAGCATACAGTGAAAAGTATTGTTTCTTGCGCACTATACAGACAAAGCATGCCATTCATAGAGAAGGAAAGGAGAGAGTGCAGAATGTAGTGTTACTATCGTAGCTAGGGTGTAGAAAAAGATCAACTTAATGCAAGATAGGTCCATTCAAAAGTCTGACAGCAGCAGGGAAGAAGCTGTTCTTGAGTCGTGACCTCTGACATTTGTATCTTTTCCCCGACAGAAGAAGGTGGAAGAGAGAATGCCCGGGGTGTGTGGGGTCCTTAATTATGCTTTGCTGAGGCAGAGGGAAATGTAGACAGAGTCAATGGATGGGAGGCTGCTTTGATGTATTAGGAAACATTCATGACCTTTTGCTGTTCCTTGCAGTCTTGGGCAGAGCAGGAGCCCATACCAAAGCTGTGATACAACCAGAAAGAATGCTTTCTATGGTGCATCTGTAAAAGTTGGAGAGAGTCGTAGCAGTGCCAAATTTCCTCAGGCTGAGAAACTAGAGGCGTTGGTGGGCTTTCTTAACTATAGTGTTGGCATGGGGGGGGGGGGTACCAGGACAGATTGTTGGTGACACCTAAAAATTTAAAGCTCTCAACCTTTTCTATGTCATTCGCTTTGATGTAGACAGGAGCATGTTCTCCTTTACACTTCCTGAAGTCGATGACAATCTCCTTCATTTTGTTGACATTGAAGGAGAGTTTATTTTGTTGCCATACCAGTTCACCAGATTCTCATGGAATCATAGGAACCCTACAGTGCAGAAAGAGGCCATTCAGCCCATCAAGTCTGCACCGACCACAATCCCACCTTTGCCCTATCCCTGCATACTTACCCACTAATCCCTCTAACGTCGCATCTCAGGACACCAAGGGCAATTTCAGCATGGCCAATCCACCTAACCTGCACATCTTTGGACTGTGGGTGGAAACCGGAGTACCCGGAGGAAACCCACGCAGGCACGAGGGGAATGTGCAAATTCCACACAGACCCAAGCCGGGAACCGAACCCAGGTCCCTGGAGCTGTGAAGCAGTGCTAACCACTGTGCTACCGTGCCACCCTCTCTATCTCATTCCTGCACTCCGTCTGGTCATTGTTTGAGATCCAACCCACCACGGTGGTGAATCCCATCTTTGGCTAGGGGGCGCTCCTTATCCCTAAGGATTTCCATCGACTCCAATGGCTGTAAAATTGAAGGATTATCTTGAGACGTAATGGGTTGAGGAATGGGGCCAGTTGAACTTCATGATCCCTGAGCAGGAAATTACCAAGAAAACCCTTCACTGCCGCTCATTTCTACACCCCATCAAGCTTCAGTCTAAGAGAAACAAGATGCATGTGACTTCCACTGAGCAAATAAACAAAGCCAGTATGTTGTGCATTGAAGATCACAGCAACAGCACATGGACTCATTAAAGTAACCTATTACTTACACACTCCTTATCAGATTAATGAGGCTCTGGAAATAGTTCTTTTATGTGATCAATGAGACTTTTTTTTGCTGCTTTCCAACTGAACAGAGGCTGACGAACAAACTCCAGAGAGATGAATGAACTATAGTTATTATATTATCCCGCTTGACACAAATAGCCAGAGAGAGGAATCTCCACTACGGTAACAACAAATATTGAATATATATCAATGGCACAGTGATTAGCACTGCTGCCTCACAATGCCAGGAACCTGGATTCAACTCCAGTCTTGGGTCAGTGTCTGTACGGAGTCTGCACATTCTCCCCGTGTCTGCGTGGGTTTCCTCCCACACTCCAAAAAAATGTGGAGGTTAGGTTCATTGGCTATGCTAAATTGTGTTTGGAGTTTAGCAGGGTAAATATGTGGGGTTATGGGAATAGGAGCTGGGTGGGATCGTGGCCGATACAGACACGATGGGCTACATGGCTTCCTTCTGCACTGTGTGTATTCTATGATTCTAAATATTGGGAGCCATGGTGGCACAGTGGTTAGCACTGTTGCCTCACAGTGCCAGAGACTTGGGTTCAATTCCAGCCTTGGGTCACTGACTGTGTGGAGTTTGCACATTCTCCCCATGTCTGTGTGGGTTTCCTCCGGGTGCTCCAGTTTCCTCCCACAGTCCAAAGACGTGTGGGTTAAGTTAACTGGTCATGCTAAATTGTCCCTTGATGTCAGGGGATTAGCTAGGGGAAATATGTGGGGCTACGGGAATAGCATCTGAATCAGTCTCGATGGGCTGAATGGCCTTTTTCTGCACTGTAGGGATTCGATGATTCTAATAAATAAGCTTTAAACTTAACACTAATTGTAGAGCTAATGAATGAACACAGTGCTTAAAGTGAGGGATATGTGGAATAATGTATAACTTTAATCGAAGTGCATCTGGGGGTTGCTGTGCTAAATGTAAAATATCTTTGAATTTGGGATTTTATTAAGTACAATTCTAAATTAATATATTACGTGGAGCAGGAAGAGAATCTGTCTTGATCATTCTTAAAGGCCCACAGCATTTGGAATTAGAGCTTTTACTTCAGTTCTACATAAACATGTACGATTATAAATAACATGTGGAGGTGTTGGACTGGGCACGGGACGATATCTCAACACCAGATTGAAGTCCAACAGGTTTATTTGCAATCACAAGCTTTTGGAGCGCCGCTCCTTCATCAGATGAGTGGAGAGATAGGTTTCACAAACATGGCATATATAGTGACACAATTTCACAAATCTAGGTGGCCATTTAACCTGGGCTTGTGAAATCCTACTAATGGCTTGAAGACAATCCACACCTCGTCAACCTGTGATTATCCCTCTCCGCACTGGCACTGTTTGTACCTGTTGCACTCCAACCATCATCTTGCAATTGTGTCTCTGCCTATACATGCCTACCCATCCATTCACCTGATGAAGGAGTAGCACTCTGAAAGCTCGTGATTCCAAATAAACCTACTGGACTTTAACCTGGTGATGTGAGACCTTCTTACTGTAATTATTAATAAGTTGTTTGTAGGATAACAATAATTGGCATCCTTGCACAAAGCTGTTTCTTTGCAACTAATCGTAGAATCCCGACAGTGCAGAAGGAAGCCATTCGGCCCCTCGAGTCTGTGCTGACTCTCTGACTGAGCATCTTCCTCAGGCCCACCAACTTCTCCTTCCTATCCCTGTAACCCCATGTATTTACCCCACTCATTCCCCTAATCTTGGGTCACTAAGGGGCAATTTAGCATGGCCGAAATGTTACCATCCTGCCCGCCACGGGAATCAAAGCAGGTAAGGGGCGTTCCATGGAAAGGTCCCTTGGCCTCAGCGGGATTTTACGGTTTTGGGATGAGTGAGGCTGTAGAACCCCACCCAAAAGGGGTAATTTAGCACAGCGAATCCATCTAACCTGTACATCTTGGATTGCAGGAGGAAATTCACGCAGAATGGACAACGTGCAAAGTCCACAGTAAGTCACTCAAAGACCAGAATTGAACCTGGATCCAGGGCAGTGTGAGGCAGCAATGCTAACCGTTACGCTTAATGTTTGTCAAGATTGGGAACTGAGGCATACAGAACCCAAAATGAACAATGTTGACTGACATGCTACCCAATCTTGTCCTGACATGGGTCAAGTTTGCCAAGGTGGAGGGACTGACAGGGCTGGTTGCCCCCTCCCCGTGACCCCACATTCCCCCTCCCCTCCCCAACGCCCATGAGGTGGTCAGCCAGTTCTGTCCATTCATTCTGAGCTTCTGTCCATTCATTCTGAGCTTCTGTCCATTCATTCTAAGGACAAAGAGTTGGGTGGGATTTTTCAATGGCAATTGAAAGGGAGGCAGTCAAACTGGCCAGAGGTGGCCACCCAGAGCTGGCCGGGAAGGTGGAAGGGGTGAGGGTGACAATCAGACCCAAGATATAGGAGCAGAATTAGGCCATTCGGCCCTTCAAGTCTGCTCCACCATTCAATCATGGCTGATAAGTTTCTCAGCACCATTCTCCTGCCTTTTCCCCCATAACCTTTGATCCCCTTACCAATCAAGAACCTGTCTTAAATACACTCAATGACCCAGCCTCCTTTGTGGCAATGAATTCCACAGATTCACCGCTCTCTGGCTGAAGAAATTCCTCCTCATCTCAGTTCTATAGGGTCGTTCCTTTACTGAGGTTGTGCTCTCGGATCCTAGTCTCTCCGACCCATGTCCACTCTATCCAGACCTTTCAGTATCCTGTAAGTTTCAATGAGTTCCCCTCCTTCGTCCTTCTGAACTCCATTGAGTACAGACCCGGAGTCCTCAACACTCTTATGTTAAACCTTTCATTCCCAGGATCATTCTTGTGAACCTCCTCTGGACCCTCTCCAGAGCCGGCACATCCTTCCTTAGATACAGAACCCAAAACAACTCAATACTCCAGCTGTGGTCTGACCAGAGTGTCATTAAGCCTCAGAAGTACACTGCTGCTTTTGTACACTAAGTCTCTCGAAATGAATGCCAACATTGCATTTGCCTTCCTAACGACCAACCCAATCTGCAAGTTAACCTGAAGAGAATCCTGAACTAGGACTCCCAAGGCCTTTTGCACTTCCGATTTCTGATCCCTCTCCCCATTTAGAAAATAGTCTACGACCCTATTCTTTCTACCAAACCTCACGTTTGCCCACGTTGTATTCCATTTGCCAATGTAACAGGGGTTCAGTGCTGCAGGTAACTCTACACTCGTCCCTGAGTGGGAGAGCAGCCAAGGATGAGCTTTAGAAGTTGCTGAGTGGCCTTCACGTTGACACAACTTCCGACTCTCTGCTCCAGCCTCATATTCCTCGTTAACGGGAGGGCCTCTGATTAGCCTCCAGCTCTGAGAACTCACCTGCCCCACTTAATTGGGCAGAGAACCTGTTCCTGTGCAATTTAGAATTATAATCACAGAATTCCTACAGTACAAGAGGGGCCATTCAGCCCATCTAGTCTGCACCGACTCTGACAGAATGTCTTACACAGGCCTTGTCCCCCACCCCTATTCCTATGACCTGCATATTCACCATGGGCAATCCAACTAACCTACACATTGTTGGACATTCAGGGCAATTTAGCAAGGCCAATCCACCCAAACTACACACCTTTGCGCACTAAGGGACAATTTAGCATGATCACTCCAGCTAACTGCACATCTTTGGAAACTAAGGGGCAATTTAGCATGGCTAATCCATCTAACCTGTGCATCTTTAGACACCAAAGGACAATTTAGCTTGACCAACCCATCTAACCTGCACGTATTTGAACATGAAGGGGCAGTTTAGCATGACCAAACCAATTTAGCACGGCCAATCCACCTAACCTGCACGTCTTTGGACACAAAGGGGCAATTTAACATGACCAATCCTCCTAACTTGCACATCTTTGGACTGTGGTAGGAAAGCAGAACAGCTGGAGGAAACCCACGCAGACACAGGGAGAATGTGCAAACTCCACACATACAAGGCCGGAATTGAACCCAGATCCCTGGCGCTTTGAGACAGCAGTGCTAACCACTGTGCCACCTATTTAAAAAGGGATGCCTTTAATCCGCAAGAGTGAGCGTTTCCCCCTGGAGTTGGGCTGAGGAAAACCAGCTCCTACTTCCTAATCACTTAGCCCGTAGTGTGACATGACACAACCTCTGAAATAAGAGAATGGTTCATGTTCTGAGTAAAAAGGACATTTAACATACAACAAAGATGATACTGCCTTAATTGAATTGTCAAGTGTGCTACAGGGAAAATCTCCCATCTCCCAGAATATTACATGCCCGGGGGCATAACTACAGGATAAGTCTAGTTAATGATATTCTAAGAATCACAGTGAATGGTTTTAAGTACAGAAAACGCTGGAGGTAATTGACGAACCAGGAAACATCTATCGGGAGAGAAAGGTCTGTGATCTTTCATGGATGCTGTTTTTTATTTCTCCGATTTCCAACATCTGCAGTATTTTGCTTTTGTGTTATGACGTATGCAGCAGGCTCAGTTAATGGGTATTAATGCTGGTCAGCTAGTAACACCCAGGTCCCACACATGAATTAAACAAAAATCATCATTTTCTGTTTGCAGATCTCCAAAAAACTTCATTTGATTTATTATCATCACATTTTTTGGGCTACAGTTAAAAGTATTGTTTCCTGCGTGCTACACAGACAAAGCATACCATTCATAGAGTACATTGGGGAAGAAGGGAAGGAAAGGGTGCAGAATTTTGTGTCACAGATCACCCACCAAGCAGCCAGCATAATTAAGGACCCCCATGCACCCCGGACATTCTCTCTTCCACCTTCTTCTGTCAGGGAAAAGATACAAAAGTCTGAGGTACCAAGCAACTCAAGAACAGCTTCTTCCCTGCTGCCATTTGAATGAACCTACTTTGCACTAAGTTGATCTTTCTCTACACCCTAGCTATGACTGTAACACCACATTCTGCTTTCCTTCTCTATGAACAGTGTGCCTTGCCTGTAGAGCGCATAAGCAGCAATACTTTTCACTGTATGTTAACACGTGACAATAATAAATCAAATCAAAATCAAATCAAATCCAATCCAGTCATAGTTAGGGTGCAGAGAAAGATCAGTTTCATATAAGGTAATATAAAAGGGGCCTGGGTGGGATTGTCAGTGCAGAAACAATGGGCCGAACGGCCTCCTTCTACAATGTGGGGATTCCATGACCAGCCAATGATCATATTGAGTAGAGCAGGGTCAAATGGCTAAACTGCCTACTCTTTTTCCTACTTTTTATGTTTCTACCAATGACTAGTTGGTATTAACTAAAGATTCCACATCCAGAACATGAGCCAAAGGCTTTCTTGAAGGGATTGAACATTGGAAAGTGAAATATCATTGGCTTAAATCCAGATGATGAAACCAGCCAATCCCCTTTGATCAGCTGTCCGCTGAGTCAGAATGTAATGTAAGAGCGGAAAAATAGAAATGTAGCAACTTTCTGTGGAAATGGTGCCAATTGCAGTGGGCAGGAAGAGAAATGAGAGAATCCTACAGTGCAGACAGAGGCCATTCGGCCCATCGAGGTTTTACCAACTACAATCCCACCCAGGCCCTCACCCCCTGACCTCACACTAATCCCTCTAATCTACGCATCCCAGAACACCAAGGGATAATTTTATCATGGCCAATCAATCTAACCCACACATCTTTAGAGTGTGGGAGCAAACTGGAGCGTCCAGAGGAAACCCACCTAGACACAGGGAGAATGTTCAAACTCTGCACAGTCAGTGACCCAAACCCAGGTCTCTGGAACAGTGAGGCAACAGAGCTAACCACTGTGCCACCATGCTGAACATAAAGGTCCGGGTGGATTTGATAAAGACTCCAAGCTTCAGAGATGCTTGAATAGCCTCCTAAGTTACAGAACATCAGAAAATCACAGAATCCTACAGCGCAGAAGGCCATTTGACCCATCGAGTCTGCACTGACCACAATCCCACCCCAGGCTTTATCCCCTTAACCCCATGCTAGCTAGTCCCCCGACACAGAGGGCAATTTAACATGGCCAATTCACCTAACCCACACATCTTTGGAGTGTGGAAGGAAACCCATGCAGACACAGGGAGAACATGCAAACTCCACACAGACAGTGACCCAAGCTGCAAATCGAACCCTGCTGTTGTGAGGCAGCAGTGCTAACCCACTGTGCCACCGCGCTGAATGTGAGGGCTGGGTGGAGTTGATGAAGACTCCAAGCGAGAATACCTTCCTAAGTTACACTAGTATCTGATGAATTCCAATTAACTGGAATATGTATTGCTCAGGAATTGACTTTCCTGGCACCAACACTGCAAGTTAAGGACACCAAGGGCCAATAAAGATTAAATTAAGTGTTGCTGTATATGTGTCTTGTCTTGGAGATGTCTTTATAAGCGCTGATGGTCTTAAAAGGAACCTAAAATTTCCTAAACATCAAATCAGATGTAAAATCACAAGACAGTGGCTCCTTGGGGCTTCATGAATCACAACTTGATGCCACACTTCAGCACAGATCTGAGACTTCCTTCAGAGTAGAAGATAGATTTTGCTTCATAATGACTAAAGCAATCAGAATCCCAGCAGACACTCAGTTCACAAGTGTCGCCCAGTTTTGAAGCTTGGACAAGGGCGCAGTGGTGGCGCAGTGGTTAGCACTGCTGCCTCACAGCATCAGGGATCCTAGGTTCAATTCCCAGCTTGGGTCACTATCTGTGCTGTGAATGCACATTCTCCCCATGCCTGCATGGGTTTCCTCAGCCCAAAGATGGCCGTGCTAAATTCTCTGTGTACCCAAACAAGTGCCGGAGCGTGGCGATTAGCGGATTTTCACAGTAACTTCACTGCAGTGTCAATGTAAGCCTACTTACGACTAATAAACAAACTTTAAGTTTTGTACCATTACTCCTGAAAAGTTGATCTTTCTTTGAAGTATTGCCCATAGCCAGGGATGAAAACAGGCCTGTTGGAAGAGCTCACACAACACACCAGAAAGATGCTTGAGGGACAGAATTAGACAGAGATAGTCATAAAACAGGAAGGTTGCACTGTTAAACTCATATACGCCTTTAAGCAGTAGCTGCATGCCATTGTAGTGTAGAGGTGTTTGGCTAAGTGAAAGTTAATTGTGGGACGAGAGAACATTGCAGTATGATGTAGAGAGTCACATGGTAATAGACTAGTGGAGTAGGATCTAGAAAAGAGCTGGCCAACCGCCTTGTGGTTTACTTGGGTGGGGGCCCACCAGACATTTTGTTGGCCATTGCCCACTCACCAGGGTGCCACATTCCAGTGAATTCCGTCTGTGTAGTCTTTTTCCTACTGGTGTGACTGAAGTGATTGGCACGTAAAGCGAGGGTGCGTGAAGTGAGGTGGGTGCTGATTGCTCACAACATTAACTGAGAGAGCCGTGCGCTGTGACTGAGAGCCGTGAGCTCCCTCTGTGTCCAAAGTGTCAATATTTCTTTTGCTTTTACCATCTGAAGTTGATGACAGTTCTATTCATATATAAAAGATGAAGCATTTTCTATAACTCATTATGAAATATTTGGCAAGTATTAAACGTATTTAATCTTATTCGTGGGGTCACGGTTAGTGAACAAGCCCAATTTCAATCTTGCAGCCCCCCGAGGTAAGGGAGGGCCAGTCACACAGCCCACTGACTAGCCTTGGTTGCTCATTACTGATCTGGAAGGAACCAACATTCGGACCACATCCATGTGTGGCAATACCTGCAATATGGAAGTAGTTATTGTTCATAATAAATGGTTTATGATTAAACACACATTTATAGTGGTCCCAGAACCAGACACTTCAATGTCTTTTAGCTCCAATAGGGTGGCATGATTGGTACAGTGGTTAACACAGCTGCCTCGCAGCGCCAGGGACCTGGGTTCAAATCTGGCCTAGGATCACTGTCTATGCAGAGTTTGCATGTTCTCCCCATGTCTGCAGGGGTTTCTTCCCATAAACCCACACTGAAGATATGCCGGTTAATTGGATTAGCTATGCTAAATTGCCCCTTAGTTCCCAAAGACGGACAGGTAAGGTGGATTGGCCATGCTGAATTGCCCCTTAGTTTCCAAAGATGTACAAGTAAGGTGGATTGGCCATGTTAAGTTGTCCCATAATGGCCCAACATGAGTAGGTTAGGGAAGTTAGCCGGGTAAGTTCGTGGGGTGAAAAGGATAGGGCCTGGGAAAAATATTCTGTCTGAAAATTAGGGCAGACTCAATGGGCCAAGTGACCTCCTGTAGGGATTCTATGTGTAAGTACTTTTCAGCTATCACCACTCTGGCACAGTAGGAGATGCAGCAATCAGTTTATGCACAACAAGCTCATACATTGATAACATTTAATCAAACCACTTCTGTGATGTGAAGGATAACCATTGGCTAAAACACCAGGGATAACTCCCTTTCTCTTTGGAAGAGTGCTGAGAGTTCTTTGTGGCCATCTGAGAGCACCTTGGTTGAACATCTCATCTGAAAAACTTTGTGCTGCAGGAAGACATGCGATGGTCCGTTAACCTCGAGTGGGATTTGCTGGCCTTGCGGGAAGCTGGAAAATCCTGCTGCCAGTGTGTTTGATTCCAACTCAAGATGGGATTGGCTCAAGATCAGGAATGGCTTGCCTGAGCTCAGTTGCGATTGGGCCAAAGTACTGGTGCGATTGGCCGAAGCGAGCTCAAAAGCGATTGGACCAGATTCAGCCTCTGGTGTGATTGGACCACACCCAGATGTGAAACCTCTGATTGGTCACACGTTGACTGTCTCCAGATGGCCATTGGGTTGGGATAGATGACGGACAACCGGAATTAGTGGCTTTAGAAGAAAAGGATAGAGCACCTGAGGTACAAAATAAAACTTTAAGCGACCCTCATCATAAACTGAGGAACTGAAAGCACGGATGATCTGCAAAAGCTAATAATAACACATCTTCACGGGTTGTGTCAATGTGAAAGCTCTGTGCTTTGATTTCAAATGCTGTGCTAAAATTAAAAAAACCTTCACTTAAGCTCTAATTAATATGCATCTCATGTAAATTAAAATATTAGAAGGGAGTGCGAACATCTACGAAGCAACTTTTTGTGTAAAAAAATACGTCTTTGCAAAAATTTCAAAACGGAAAGGAAATTCATCAGATCTGGTTCCTGTCATTCAGCAGACGTGTTCAATAAAACATGTTACATGAATAAATTGATAGACAGTAGGTTTTGGATGATTCTGAGTCAAAGAATCGTAGCATTATAGAATCATGACAGTGCAGAAGCCATTCGAACCATTGGGTCTGCATCAACTCTGACAGAATATCTTACCCAGGTCCTCACCCCAGAACCCCCCACATTTACCAGGGCCAATCCTCCTAACCTATACATCTTTGGACTCAAATGGGCAACTTAGCATGGCCAACCCAGCTAATCTGCATATCTTTGGACATTGAGGGCATTTAGCTTGATCAATCCACCTAACCTACACATCTTTGGACAGTAAGGGGCAATTTACTGTAGCCAATCCCTCTAACCTACACATCTTTGGCCATTAAGGGGCAATTTAGCATGGCCAATCCACCTAACCTACACATCTTTGGACACCAAGGGGCAATTTATCATGGCCAATCCATCTAATTTAGATATTGTTGAACACTGAGGGGCATTTAGCATGGCCAATCTACATAACCTGCACATCTTTGGACACTAAGGGCTACAATGATTAGCACTGCTGCCCCATAGTGCCATGGACTGGGGTTCCAGCCTTGGGTGACTACCAGTGTGGAGTTTTCACGTTCTCCCCGTGTCTGTGTAAGTTTCCTCGGGGTGCTCCAGTTTCCTCTCAGTCCTAAGATGTGCAGGCTAGATGGATTGCCATGCTAAATTACACCTTGATGTCAGGGGGATCAGTGGTGTAAATATGTGGGGGTACGGGGGATAGGGCCTGGGTGGGATTGTTGATGATGCAGACTCAATGTGGCGAATGGGCTCCTTCTGCGCTGGCAAACAGGCACAGAACCCAGGTCCCTGGTGCTGTGAGGCAGCTGTTTAATTACTGTGCCATCCTTCCACTCACTGCCATTGGGCTGCCCATTCTGATGTCTTGGCATGGACAATCAAACTCACCATCTATTACTCCTACTGGGTTCGATTCCTGGCTTGGGTCACTATCTGCACGTTCTCCCCATGTCTGCGTGGGTTTCCTCCCACAGTCTGAAAGACATGCTGCTTAGGTGCACTGGCCGTGCTAAATTCTCCTTCAGTGTACCTGAACAGAGTGTGGCAACAAGGGGATTTTCACAGTAACTTCATTGCGGTGTTAATGTAAACCTACTTACGATACTAATAAATAAAAACGTTAAGTTTGGTATCACCAGCAAATTATAAAATTCTATTCTGCATTCCCAGTCTTTTATACCTCACCAACTAATTCACGGCCCTGCCTGCTACTGATCCTCGGGGAGTACAACTGTCCACAATCCACCAATCTGGAAAATACTCAGTTACCATGGCCCACGTTCTTGTTCTGAAGCTAATTTTCTATCCACTCATCTCCTATAGGACCATAAGACAGAGGAGCAGAATTAGGCCACTCAGCCCATCAAGTTTTTTTTTCCCTCGAGCCCCTAACCCTATAAATTAGTGTAGAGAGGATACCCGATCCTCTACACTGGTAGAGAATCCCACCCTCCCACCTCCTCTAACCTAATTATAAGTGTGGGGGAAGTTTTTTTTATTATTTTTTATTTTTCTGCTGGTAATTGTTTCAGGGATGGCAGTTCAGGCAGTGTGCTGCATCTCCTGTGGGATGTATGTGGTGAGGGAATCTAGTAGTGTTTCAGGTGATTTTACTTGTAGGAAGTGTGTTAGATTGCAGCTTCTGGAGGAGCATGTAAAGGAGCTGGAGATGGAGTTAGAGGAACTCCGCATGACTCGGGAGGCGGAGGCGGACATCGACAGGAGTTATAAGGAGATAGTCACTCCTAGAAATGAGTCTTGGGTCACTGCCAGGAAGAGGGGAAAGAAGCAATCGGGGGGACAATCCCCTGGGGCTGTTCCCCTCCAAAATAGGTTTTCGGTCCTGGAGGCTACAGTTGAGGAGGAATCAACTGGGGATAGCCAAAGGGAGCAGGCTGCTGGGGATGAGCCCAGTGTGAAAGCTCAGGTGGTTAAGGGCTGTAAAAGATTGGGCCTCATGATTGGGGACTCCACAGTTAAAGGGACAGATAAGAGAGTTGGAAGTAAAGGTAGGGACTCAGGGCTGGTGTGTTGCCTACCAGGGGCTGGTGTCCGGGATGTATCAGGAAGGGTATTCAGGACTCTTAAGGGAGAGGGAGATCAAAGACAAGTTATAGTTCATGTGGGGACACATGACGTAGGGAGATTAAGGGAAGGGGATATTAAGCAGAGATTTATGGAGTTGGGGTGGAAGCTAAAGGCCAAGTCTGATAGAGTAGTTATCTCCGGACTCTTGCCTGTGCCACGGGATAGTTTAGAGAGGAATAGAGAGAGGGAAAGTTTGAACTCGTGGCTGAGGGGTTGGTGCAGGAGGGAAGGGTTCAGGTACTTGAGCAATTGGGACTCATTCTGGGGAAGGTGGGACCTCTATAAAAGGGATGGTCTACACCTGAATCAGAGGGGGACCAATATCCTGGGGGGTAAATTTGCTAAGGCTATCCAGTTAGGTTTAAACTGATTCGGAGGGGGGGGGTGGGATCCTGAGTAGAGGGGTTGAAAGTGAGGGGGGCATAGATGGGGACTGCAATGCACAGCATCGCAGGGGTGGGGTGGAGCAAGGTTTGAAATGCGTATACTTTAATGCGAGGAGTATTCGCAATAAAGTGGATGAACTTGCAGCGTGGATCAGTACCTGGGACTTCGATGTTGTGGCCATTTCAGAGACATGGATAGAGCAGGGGCAGGAATGGTTGCTGCAGGTCCCGGGGTTCAAATGTTTTAGTCGGAGTAGAGAAGGAGGTGGGGGGAGGGGGGGGGGAGGGGTAGCATTATTGGTCAGGGATTGTATCACAGTGTCAGAGAGGAAGTTTGATGAGGACTTGTCTGTTGAGGTAGTATGGGCGGAGATTAGAAATAGGAGAGGAGAGTTCACCCTGTTGGGAGTCTTTTATAGACCTCCTAAAAGTTCTAGAGAGGTTGAGGAAAGGATTGCGGAGACGATCCTGGTTAGGATTGAAAGTAATAGGGTAATTGTTATGGGGGATTTTAACTTTACTAATATTGACTGGAATTGTTATAGCTCTAGCTCGTTAGAGGGGTCAGTGTTTGTACAATGCGTGCAGGAAGGTTTTTTAACTCAGTATGTAGATAGGCCAACTAGAGGTGAGGCTATATTGGATTTGGTGCTGGGAAATGAACCAGTCCAGGTGCTAGACTTGGAAGTTGGTGTGCATTTTGGTGATAGTGACCACAATTCGGTTACGTTCACCTTAGTGATGGAAAAGGATAGGCATGAACCTCGGGTCAGTAGTTTTAGCTGGGGCAAGGGTAATTATGAGGCTATTAGGAGAGAATTAGGAAGCATAGGTTGGACTAGGAGATTACAGGGACTGGGAACGTCTGAAATGTGGAGTTTTTTCAAGGAGCACTACTGTGAGTCCGTGATAGGTATGTCCCTGTCAGGCAAGGAGGAATTGGTAGGGCTAGGGAACCGTGGTGCACCAAAAAAGTTTTCTCGTTGGTTAAGAGGAAAAAGGAGGCTTATGTTCGGATGAGACATGAGGGCTCGGGTAGTGCACTAGAAAACTTTAGATTGGCTAGGAGGGAGTTGAAGAGTGAGCTAAGGGCTAAAAGAGGACATGAGAAGACTTTGGCTAATAGGGTTAAGGAGAATCCTAAGGTGTTCTATAGATATGTCAAGAACAGAAGGTTAGTTAGGGCAAGATTAGGGCCAGTTATAGACAGCAGAGGAAAGTTATGTGTGGAACCGGAGGAGATCGGAGAGGCATTGAACCAATATTTCTCTTCGGTGTTCATGCAGGGGGACATGGATATAGCGGAGGAGGACACTAGATTGCAGGGGAGTAGAATTGACAGTGTTGCAGTTGATAAGGAGGATGTGCTAGATATTCTGGAGAGTCTGAAAATAGATAAGTCCCCTGGTCCGGATGGGATTTACCCGAGGATTCTCGGGTTTAAGAAGGGGAACAGAGACTTCCCCGGGAATTATAGACCGGTGAGCCACCTTGTTGTGGGCAAGGTTTCAGAAAAAATTATTCGGGATAGGATTTAAAGTTATTTGGAGAGTAATGAATTGATTGGAGATAGTCAGCATGGTTTTGTGGCGAATAGGTCGTGCCTTACAAACCTTAGAGTTTTTTGAGAAAGTGACCAAAGAGGTGGATGGGGGTAAGGCAGTGGACGTGGTGTATATGGATTTTAGTAAGGCGTTTGATAAGGTTCACCATGGTAGGCTTCTGCAGAAAATGCAGATGTATGGGATTGGGGGTGACCTAGGGAATTGGATCAGGAATTGGCTAGCGGATAGGAGGCAGAGGGTGGTGGTTGATGGTAAATATTCATCATGGAGTTCGGTTACGAGTGGTGTGCCTCAGGGATCTGTTTTGGGGCCACTGCTGTTTGTAATTTTTATTAATGATCTGGTTGAGGGTATAGTTGGGTGGATTAGTAAATTTGCTGATGACACCAAAGTCAGAGGTGTGGTAGATAGTGAGGAAGGGTGTCATAGTTTGCAGGAAGACTTAGACAGGTTGCAAAGCTGGGCCGAGAGGTGGCGGATGGAGTTTAATGCAGAGAAGTGTGAGGTAATTCACTTTGGTAGGAATAACAGATGTGTCGAGTATAGGGCTAACGGGAGGACTTTGAATAGTGTGGATGAGCAGAGGGATCTAGGTGTATGTGTACATAGATCCCTGAAAGTTGGGAATCAAGTAGATAAGGTTGTTAAGAAGGCATACAGTGTCTTGGCGTTTATTGGTAGGGGGATTGAATTTAGGAGTCGCAGCGTCATGTTGCAACTGTACACAACTCTGGTGCGGCCGCACTTGGAGTACTGTGTGCAGTTCTGGTCCCCACATTACAGGAAGGATGTGGAGGCTTTGGAGAAGGTGCAGAGGAGGTTTACCAGGATGTTGCCTGGTATGGAGGGGAGGTCCTATGAGGAGAGGCTGAGGGATTTGGGGTTGTTTTCGCTGGAAAGAAGGAGGCTAAGAGGGGATCTTATTGAAACATATAAGATGATTAGAGGTTTAGATAGGGTGGGTAGTAATAGCCTTTTTCCTCTGATGGAGAAATCTAGCACGAGGGGGCAGGGCTTTAAATTAAGGGGTGGTAGTTATAGGACGGATGTCAGGGGTAGGTTCTTTACCCAGAGGGTGGTGAGGGATTGGAATGCCCTGCCTGCTGCAGTTGTAAATGCGCCTAGTTTGGGGGCATTTAAGAGATCCGTGGATAGGTTTATTGGCAAAAAGGGATTGGTTTAGGTTAGTGGGTCATTGTTTTTGTAACTGGTCGGCGCAACATCGTAGGCCGAAGGG
Organism: Prionace glauca; assembly: GCA_037974335.1. NCBI lineage: Eukaryota > Metazoa > Chordata > Chondrichthyes > Carcharhiniformes > Carcharhinidae > Prionace > Prionace glauca. The sequence continues at coordinate 11,119,675 of CM075753.1, read as the reverse complement.
CCTGTTCTGCGCTGTAATGTTCTATGTTCAAGTTTGCTTCGCCATTCAATCAATTTTTCTCATTTCCGTTCTCCTGCCTTTTCCCCATAACCTCTGATCTCCTTATCAAGAACCTCTGTCTTAAAGACACTCAATGTCCTGGCCTCCACAGCCTTCTGCGGCAAAGAGTTCCACAGATTCACCACACTCTGGCTGAATAAATTTCTCCCCATCTCTGTTTTAAAGGATTGTCCCTTTAGCCTGAGTTTGTGCCCTGTGGATCTAGTCAAGTGGAACATCCTCTCCACATCCACTCTATCCAGGCCGCGCAGTATCCTGTAAGTTTCAATAAGATCCCCCCTCCTCATCCTTCTAAACTCCAAGTACAGACCCAGAGTCCTCAACCATGCCTCATACAAAAAGCTCTTCATTCCAGGACCTGCATGCCTTTTGGACTGTGGGAGGAAACTGGACAACCCGGTGGAAACCCATGCAGGTGAGAATGTGCAGACTCTACAAGGACGGTGACCCAAGCTGAGTATTGAACCCAGGTCCCTGGCGCTGTGAGGCAGCAGTGCTAACCATTGTACAGCTACGCCACGCATTTATTAAACCCTCTCTTTGAGTGATAAGGTTTGTTATATTTTTATTTTCTACATTTGAAGAGTTCCCTCTGAAGAAATACGGTCTTGTGAACATCCTTTTCCAAAGTAGACACATCCTTCCTTAGATACGGGGCCCCAAAACTGCTCACAATACTCCAAACGGGGTCTGACCAGAGCCTTATACAGCCTCAGAAGTACATCCCTGCTCTTGTCAAGAGGGCTAGAATACATGAGCCTCAAGTCTGTTGACAATCAAACAGCCCTCTCCAAAGGTGCAATTAAAAAAAAAATTCAATCTTATGGCCCTTGTGAGGCTGCTGCCATTTGAGAAAATTCTCCCCTATCTGTTCATTTTTCTTTTTGCCTTTTAATCTTTTTCTTTCTGCGCTACACATCTCTCACAAGAGTTGAGTGATTTACTGCGATGACCCTCAGGAATCCTCCTAGTTGCGAGCAATATAATTTCCTAAATTGCTTCTATTACTTTGAAATTACCTTCACTTTATCTACTTTTCCTTCCACAATAATGATTGGCACTGAATAACATAAAGAAAAGTCTGTATCGTTGCAAGACTAATTCAACACAGGATCCAGGATGTCGAATAATTTCGTATCAACATAAATCTTTTAACATTTATGGCTTCTCCATTCAAAATCATACAGCAAGCTTCAAAGGAGATCTTACATCTTTCTAATTGTGCATTTGAAGTGTTAGCTCTGCATCATTTCTCGGTTCAGGGGAGATGGGGGGTGGGGCAGGGGGGAGCACTAGGGAAGAGGTCATTAAGCAAAGAACAAAGAAAATTACAGCACAGAAACAGGCCCTTCAGCCCACCAAGCCTGCACCATATTTCTTCAGAGGGAACTCTTCAAATGCAGAAAATAAAAATATAGCAAATCTTACCAGTCAAAGAAGGGGTTTGATAAATGTGCAGCATGGTGGCACAGTGGTTAGCACTGCTGCCTCACAGCACCAAGGTCCTGGGTTTGATACTCAGCTTGGGGCACCATCTGTGTGGAGTCTGCACATTCTCCCCATGTCTGCATGGGTTTCCACTGGGTGCTCCAGTTTCCTCCCACAGTCCAAAAGGCATGCAGGCTAGGTGCATTGGCCTTGCTAAATCCTCCCTCAGTGTACCTCAACAGGCACCAGAGTGTGGCAACTAGGGGATTTTCACAGTGCAGTGTTAATGTAAACCTACTTGTAACATTAATAAACTTCATTTGGAGCTACCTCCTGAGTCACTGCAAGCTCCCCACAATTCCCGGCATATTCTTATTTATAGTGGGTCAGTTGGTCAGCTGATCATCACATCATTCTGTAATTGGCTACTGGGTCAGCTGACACTTATAGCTTGTTACTATTGATCACATTACATCCAATACAAAGTTGTCACTGGTTATATCCTAACACACCATGCTGCCTAACTGAATTAAAACCCCCTCCTCTTCCAGGGACCTTATCCCTCTATTCCCATCCTATTCATAAACTTGTCAAGACGCCCCTTAAGAGTCACTATTGTATCTGCTTCCACTAAAGTTAAAGTTAAAAGTTTATTTATTAGTGTCACAAGTAGGCTTACATTAACACTGCAATGAAGTTACTGTGAAAATACCCTAGTCGCCACACTCTGGCGCCTGTTCGGGTACACTGAGGGAGAATTTAGCATGGCCAATGCATCTAATCTGCATATCTTTGGACTGTGGGAGGAAACCGGAGCACCCGGAGGGAACCTATGCAGACACGGGGAGAATGTGCAAACTCCACGCAGACAGTGACCCAAGCCAGGAATTGAACACTTGTGCTGTGAGGGAGCAAAGCTAACCACTGTGCCACCACACTAACACCCCCCACAGTGAGTTCCAGGCACCCACCACTGTCTGTAAAAGATTTGCCCTGTACATCTTTAAATATTGCCCCTTGTATCTTAAACCTATAACCCCAAGTAATTGACTCTACTACCCTGTCCATGCCCTTCATAATAGAATCCCCACAGTACTGAAGGAGGCCATTCAGCCCATCAAGTCTGCACCTTCAACAATCCCACCCAGGCCCTATTCCCATAACCCGACACATTTACGCTGCTAATCCCCCAGATACTGTGATAAATTTATCATGGCCAATCAACCTCGCCCACACATCCTTGGACTGTGGGAGGAAACTGGAGCACCCAGAGAAAACCCACGCAGACATGGGGAGAATGTGCAAACACTGCACAGACAGTGACCCAAGGCCAGAATTGAACCAGGGTCCCCGATGCTGTGATCACTGTGCCACCGTGCCACCTCATAATCTTATAGACTTCTATCAGGCGACCCTTCAACCTCTGTTGTTCCAGTGAGAACAAACCAAATTTCTCCAATCTCTCTGCATTGCTAATGTCCTCCATACCAGGCGACATCCTGGTGAGGCCTCTACACCCTTCTGCTTGTGTGGCGACCAGAATTGAACACTATACTCCAAGTGCGGCCTAAATAAGACTCTACAAATCTGCAACATGGACTCCCTTGTGGTGCATGCAACTGGGTTCAGGAGCATTCGGCATAACTGATTCCAGCCTGGAATACAATTCTCAGTGTTCGTGTCGAGGCCTGGAAGATGAAACAGAAGTGGTAAGCAAAAGAAACATGAGAATAAAAATAACTGCAACTGGAGATCTGATGCAGGAACGAGGAAAGGGTGAAAGGAAAGACTTGAAGCACAATCAGTTAGTGATGCTGCCTCACAGCACCAGGAACTCGATTCAGGATTTGAGTGACTGCCTGTGCAGTGTCTGCGCATTCTCCCCATTTCTGCATGGGTTTCCTCCATGCACTCCAGTTTTCTCCCACAGTCCAATGACGTGCAGGTTCAGTGGATTGGCCACGTTAAATTGCCCCTCACTGTCCAAAGATGTGAGCTTAGATGGATTGTCCATGCTAAATTGCCCCTTACGGTCCAAAGATTTGAGGTTAGGTAGATTGGCCATGCTAAGATCCCCCTTAGTGTCAGGAGGATTAACAGGGTAAATATATGGGGTTGTGCGGATAGGGTGGGATTGTTGAAGGTGCAGGCTCGATGGGACGAATGGCCTCCTTTACAAACAATGAAGGATTGTTGAATTGTTGTCACGGTTAGACAATGTGGTGGCCAATTTGCGCACCGCTAGCCCCCAGTAGGATGATAGAATTCTTACAGTGAAGAAGGAGGTCATTTGACCCATTGAATCTGCACCGACTCACCAATAGAGGATTTACCCAGGCCCTATCCCTGTAACTCCACATTTTTACCCCACTAATTCACCGATCTACATATCTTGGAACACTAAGGGACAGAGAAACATGAGTAAAATATATTTCTTCAAGGCACAGTATTGTCACAAGGAGATGCATCAATGTCTGATTCCTACTGACTGGCACGGTGGCACAGTTATTAGCACTGCTGCCACACATAACCAAGAACTCCGTCTTGTGCTGTGAGGGAGCAGAGCTAACAACCGTGCCACCGTGCTAACTCCCCCAGCAATGAGTTCCGGGCACCCACCACTGTCTGTGTAAAACACAGGTGCTCCAGTTTCCTCTCACAGTCCGAAGATGTGTAGGTTGGGTGGATTGGCCATGTTAAATTGCCTTTTAGTGTCTTATGATGATGTGTAGATTAGATGGAGTAGCCATGGGAAATGTGTAGGTTTACAGGGATAGGGTAGGGGAGCGAGTCTGGATAAATGACTTTGTCAGGGAGTTTGAGCAGAGTCGATGGGCTGAGTGGCCTCTTCTGCACTGTAGGGATCGTATGACACCCACTGTGGCCATGTTAAATCACCCCTTAGTGTCCAAAGATGTGCAGGTTAGGTGGATTGGCCATGCTAAATTGCCCCATAGTGCCAGGGGGATTAGCAGGGTAAATACTTGGCTTTGTAGGGATAGGGCCTGGGTGAGATTTGGGTCAGTGCAGACTCGCTGAGCCAAATGGCCTCCTTCTGCACGATAGGGATTCTACGATTCTAGGATTTTATGTGTAGGTTAGGTGGACTGGCCATATTAAATTGCCCCTTTTAGTGTCCCACAATGTGCAGGCTCGGGGGGTAAAAAGCAATATACTGCAGATGCTAGAATCTGAAGCAAAAACAGAGAAACACTGAGAGATCTCAGCAGGTGGGATAGCTTGAGCGGAGGGACAATAAAGCCAATGTTATGAGTCTAGACGACCCATCGTCAGAACCCTGATGAAGGGGCATCCAGACTCAAAACGTTGGTTCTTTTCTCTCCCCCACAGGTGCCAACAGACCTGCTGAGATTTTCCAGCATTTATCTGTCTTTGTTGTGGTTTGGAGGAGGAGGAGGAGGAGGGGGGGGGGAGATTCACCTTGGTAAATGGATGGGGTCTGGATAGGATATCGCTGTGAAAGAATTGGTGCGGTCCGGATGGGCTGAATGGCCTCTTCCTGCGCTGTGGGGATTCTGTGCTTCTTAGAAGAGGCCGTTTCCGTTGGAGGCAGTGAAAATCACTGGGAATGGAAGCCACGTTTGAGCTACCACACACTGAATGTTTGATGTATAAATATCCATTATGTGACCAGAAAAACTGGCTGCGCAGAATTACATATTTTTGCCATGGTAACACCACTTTAATTGCACAGTTAGCTTGTAAATCACATCCTGCCCAGCTGTTTGGCTAAGTAATTTTAACTTTCGATCATGATATCCTGTTATAAAATGATGTCAGTGGGAAGAAAATAATGTATTTTTAACAAAGAAACCCCAGGAACTGATACTAAGTTGCACCTGCCTGTCAGGGAAGCGAGGGAGAGAGGATTGCTGTGTTTCTAATAGTTTTTACATAAACTCAAGTGTTCAATCGGCAAATTGACTTGGAAACTCAACTCAGGGCAGCGGATACAAAATAATATTTTGTCAGTTCAAAACGCAGAGTGTTCTCCCTCATCTGTCGCTGTCTTATTTCTGTTTCCTCCCTCGCAGGCATGCTTTGCCATCTCTTTCACCGGCGCACAAAGCGAGAACAAAGAACAAAAACAGCCCGGGAAACAGACCCATCGGCTCAACCAGCCCGCGTCGCCATTTTAACATTGAGTCCCCCCCGCCCCCCCTCCACCCATGACCCTTATCTATGCTTATGGCCATCTACATTGAGGGAGAACTAATTTAGGGACAATCTATTACCTCCAATAGCACATCTTTGGGGTGTGGGAGGAATTAATAGGGGACTCCACAGTGAGGGGGGGGCGGACAGGCGTTTTTGTGGAGTTGGGCGGGAGTCGCGGATGGTGGTTTGTCTCCCCTGGGATTCGGGATGTCTCTGGGCGTGTCCCAGACATCCTGAAAGGGAAGGGTGAGGAACCAGAGGTTGTAGTGCATATAGGTACTACTGATGTAGGCAAGAAGAGGGAGGCACTCGTGAAAAGGGACTATAGGGAACTGGGTAGGCAGCTGAGGAAGAGAAAAGCGAAGGTAGTAATCTCAGGATTGCTGCCTGTGCCACGGGAGAATGAGGGAAGAAATGAAATGAGGTGGAGGCTGAATGCGTGGCTGAGGGACTGGTGGAGAGGGCAGGGATTTCGGTTCCTAGATCACTGGGATCTCTTTAGGGGTAGGTGGGACCTGTACAGCAAGGATGGGTGGCACTTAAATCCCAGGGGGACTAATATCTTGGCGGGAAGACTGGCTAAGGCTACCGGGGGGACTTTAAACTAGAAAGGATGGGGGGAGGGAATTGTGATGGGGAAACTGGGATGGAGGAGTTTAGCTCCCAGGTAGGGGAGGACTGCAGGCAGTATGGGGGGGGAGGTTAGACAGGGGGTGGAGAAGGGAAATGCCCAGACTGAGGGGGTGAAGTGTATATATTTTAATGCAAGGAGTGTAGTGAATAAGGTAGATGAGCTTAGGGCGTGGATTGCTGCTTGGGATTGTGATGTGGTGGCCATTACGGAGACTTGGATGTCTCAGGGACAGGACTGGGTACTTCAGGTGCCAGGTTTCAGATGCTTCAGGAAGGACAGGGAGGATGGCAGAAGAGGTGGTGGAGTGGCACTGTTGATCAGGGACAGTGTCATGGCTGCAGAGAAAGAGGATGCCGTGGGGGGACTATCTACAGAGTCTTTGTGGGTGGAAGTTACAAACAGCAAAGGGTCAAAAACTTTGCTGGGTGTATTCTATAGGCCGCCCAATAGTGACAGGGAAGTTGAAGTGCAGATAGGGAAACAGATTCTGGAGAGATGTATTAATAACAGAGTTGTCGTGATGGGAGACTTCAATTTCCCAAACATCGACTGGAATATCCCTAGGGTAAGGGGTTTGGATGGGGAGGAGTTTGTTAGGTGTGTTCAGGAAGGTTTCCTGACACAGTATGTGGACAAGCCTACGAGGGGAGAGGCTGTACTTGACCTGGTACTGGAGAATGAACCAGGACAGGTGATGGATCTCTCGGTAGGAGAGTATCTTGGGAATGGTGACCATAATTCTATCTCCTTCACAACTGCATTGGAACGAGATAGGATCAGGCAGGCTAGGAAGGTATTTGTCTGGAGTAAGGGGAGATACGAAGAAGTCAGGAAGTTACTTGGACAAATAAACTGGAAGGAGGCATTCTTAGGGTAAAGTACTGAAGGAAGGTGGCGGATATTCAAGGAATGTTTGTCTGGAGCTATGCGTGACAACATTCCGATGAGACAAGGGGGTTTTGGTAGGTCGAGGGAACCGTGGTGCACGAAGGCTGTGTTGAACCTAGTCAGGAGGAAAGGGAAGGTGTACAAAAGGTTCAGGGAACTCGGAGAGGTTAAGGATCTTGAGGAGTATAAGGACTGTAGGAAGGAACTTAAAAGGGAAATTAGGAGAGCCAGAAGGGGTCATGAGAAGACCTTGGTGGGTAAGATTAAGGAGAATCCCAAGGCCTTTTATAAATATGTGAAAGGTAAAAGGATGAGAAGAGAAGGGATAGGACCTATAAAAGGTGAAGGGGGTAAGATCTGTGTGGAACCAGAAGAAATGGCAGAGGTGCTTAATGAGTACTTTGCCTCAGTATTCACGGTGGAAGCTGATCTGGGAGATTTTGCCACGGATTTGCAGCAGATGGAAAAGATTGAGTTTGTGGATATTAAGGTGGAGGATGTGTTAGAACTTTTGAATTCTATCAAGATTGATAAGTCACCGGGACCAGATGGGATATACCCCAGGATACTGTGGGAGGCGAGGGAAGTGATTGCAGAGCCCCTGGCGATGATCTTTGCGTCGTCAATGGAGATGGGAGAGGTTCCAGAAGATTGGAGGATTGCGGATGTAGTTCCTATTTTCAAGAAAGGGAACAGAGATAGCCCGGGAAATTACCGACCGGTGAGTCTGACCTCAGTGGTTGGTAAGCTGATGGAGAGGCTTCTGAGGGACAAGATTTACGACCATTTGGAGAGGTTTGACATGATCAGGAATAGTCAGCATGGATTTGTCAAGGGCAGGTCGTGCCTTACAAGCCTAGTTGAGTTCTTCGATAATGTGACTGAACACATTGATGAAGGAAGTGCCGTGGACGTGGTGTACATGGACTTCAACAAGGCGTTTGATAAGGTCCCCCATGCAAGACTTTTTGAGAAGGTGAGAGGGCATGGGATCCAAGGGCCTTTGGCCTTGTGGATCCAGAACTGGCTTGCCTGCAGAAGGCAGAGAGTGGTTGTGGATGGGTCTTTTTCTGAATGGAGGTCAGTCACCAGTGGAGTGCCCCAGGGATCTGTTCTAGGACCCTTGCTGTTTGTCATTTTCATAAATGACCTGGATGAGGAAGTGGAGGGATGGGTAAGTAAGTTCGCTGATGACGCAAAAGTCGGCGGTGTTGTGGATGGTCTGGAAGGATGTCAAAAGTTGCAGCAGGACATAAATAGGATGCAGGACTGGGCAGAGAAGTGGCAGATGGACTTCAACGCGGATAAATGTGTAGTCGTCCATTTTGGCAGAACCAACGGGATGAATGAGTACACTATCAAGGGCAGAAGTCTGAGTAGTGTTGAGGAGCAGAAGGATCTTGGGGTCCGGGTCCACAGGACTCTTAAATCGGCCTCGCAGGTGGAAGATGTGGTCAAGAAGGCGTATGGTGTACTGGCCTTCATAAATCGAGGGATTGAGTTTAGGAGTCGGGAGGTAATGCTGCAACTTTATAAGACCCTTGTCAGGCCTCATTTGGAGTACTGTGCGCAGTTCTGGTCGCCTCACTATAGGAAAGACGTAGAAGCTATTGAAAGGGTACAAAGGAGATTTACAAGGATGTTGCCTGGACTGGGAGGCATGCCTTATGAAGTTAGGTTGAGGGAACTGGGACTCTTTTCCCTGGAGAGGCGAAGGTTGAGAGGCGACCTGATAGAAGTTTATAAAATGTTGAGAGGAATAGATAGGGTGGACTCTCAGAGGCTATTTCCCCGGGTTGAAATGGTCGCTACGAGAGGACACAGATTTAAGGTGCGGGGAGGGAAGTACAGAGGTGATGTTAGGGGTAAGTTTTTCACTCAGAGGGTGGTGAATGAGTGGAATCGGCTGCCGTCGTCGGTGGTGGAGGCGAACTCACTGGGGTCTTTTAAAAGACTTCTGGATGAGTATATGGGGTTTTATGGGATTGGGGGTTATAGATAGGAGTTGATGTGATCGGCGCAACTCAAGGGCCGCAGGGCCTGTTTGTGCTGTAGTATTCTATGAAACCAGAGCACCCAGAGAAAACCCACGCAAGCACGGGGAGAATATGCCAACTCCTTCAGGCGCCGGCCCGAATCCATGTGTCTGCACAGCAGATGGCGATAGTCCCTGAGTTGTCGCGTCGCTCAGCGTCTGGTCCAGGGAGGCAGAGAACTCTTCGAGGACATCGCAGATTGTGACGGTACTAAGCCTCCAGGGAATGCCCGGTTCTCCCATCCCGATGCGCACGCTTCTTAGCGCGCCGGGTAGGGAGACGCCCGTGCCGGTCGTTTGCGGATCGAGCTGGCCGGCAGACGGGATCCTGACGGATCGGGGCCACTGCGCGTGCACGGAGGGCTGGAACTGTCAGACTGTGGCCTGAATAGGTCCCGCCCCTAGACAGGGGGTCGTGGGTGGAGAGGGGGACTGGTGGTGTTGAGATGGCGGCACGGGCTCGTTGGGCCGAAGGGCCTGTTTCCCGGGCTGATTTTGTTCTTTGCCTCATGCATGGCCAATCCACCTAACCTGCATAACTTTGGACACTAAGGAGCAATTTAGCATGGCCAATCCACCTAACCTGCACATCTTTGGACTGTGATAGGAAACCGGAGCACCTGGAGAAAACCCACACAGACACGGGGAGAGCATGCAGATTCCACACAGACAGTGAGCCGAGGCCAGGAATCAAACCTGGGTCCCTGGAGCTGTGAGGCAGCAGTGCTAACGACTGTGCTACTGTGCCACCCCTTAGTATTCTTAATATCAGTCTAGAATTCTTTCTGCAATATTTGGCTTTGCTTCAGAATCACCTCATGAGGACTAGACATGTGATAGATATGGTGGACTGGAGGATAGCAATTTTGCAGCTCACAGCTGAAAGATCAAAGCCACTCAACAATGACGGCTAAAAAAAAATTTGCAATTTGCAAGTGGAAACTGTTCGCGAGTAACAATTCATCAAACTCCGTGGGTAAACTGAACAAGCATCAACATCATGTCTTTTGTGCTCTGCTGCGTGCAAAATTAATCTCAAAATCTGACCATGTGTGTGGGGAGAGCATCGAGGGCAATCTCTACTGGGTTTGTTAGTTAACGCAGTGGTTATTTAAATAAGATTTGTAAGGCCACATCGTTGACCGGCAGCACAGTGGCACTGCTGCCTCACAGCACCAGGGATCGGGGTTCAATTCCCAGCTCGGGTCACTGTCTGTGTGGAGTCTGCACGTTGCCATCCTGACAAGCTTTTACATTGATGTAAATGAGTTGAGGATTGTCACATTCGATCAATCGTGATCTCATTGAATGATGTGGCACGGTAGCACTGCTGCCTCGCAGCACCACGGAACTGGGTTCGATTCCAGCTTCGGACGACTGTCTGTGTGGAGTCTGCACGTTCTCCCCTAGTATGCGTGGGTTTATTCCAGGTGCTGCTGTTTCTTTCCACACTCCAAAGCTGTGCAGGTTAGGTGGATTGGCCATGCTAAATTAACCCTTGGGACCAAAGATGTGCAGGTTATGTGGATTAACTATGCTAAATTATCCCTTGTGTAAGTTAGGAGCATTGGCCATGCTAAATGCATGGGGTTATCGGGATAGGGCAGAGGGGAGGACCTGAATGGGATGCTCTTTTGGAGAGTTGGTGCTGGCTTGATGGGCTGAATGGCTTCCATCGGCACTGTCAGGGTTTTATGACTCTAATAGTGGAGCAAATTCAATGGGCTGAATGGCCTATATCTGCTCCTATGGTCTATGTAGCAATGTGAGCATGCCCATATGATTCAGGTGTTAGATTGGGGATCCTATAGACAGGCTAGGTGGAAATTTCCACCAATTGAAAACTGGGGAACTCTTTATTTTTGGTGTCTGCTCCAAGCTCTGGACCCCTTCTCACTCCAGCGCCTGTTTGGGTACACTGAGGGAGAATGTAGCATGGCCAATGTACCTAACCCACACATCTTTCAGACTGTAGGAGGAAATGTTCTATGGGGAGTTCTGTCCATGTGTTTTTACAAAACTTTGGCTTGTGTTAAATATTCAGAAAAGTCTGAGGTGGTGATCTAAGAAGGCATCCTGAAAGCTATGAAGAGGCTTGACAGATTGATTTGATTTGATTTATTATTGTCACATGTATTAACATACAGTGAAAAATATTGTTTCTTACGCGCTATACAGACAAAGCATACCGTTCATAGAGAAGGAAAGGAGAGAGTGCAGAATGTAGTGTTACAGTCATAGCTAGGGTGTAGAGAAAGATCAACTTAATTGCAAGGTAGGTCCATTCAAAAGTCTGACGGCAGCAGGGAAGAAGCTGTTCTTGAGTCGGTTGGTACGTGACCTCAGACTTTTGTATCTTTTTCCCAATGGAAGAAGATGGAAGAGAGAATGTCCGGGGTGCATAGGAGTCCTTAATTATGCTGGCTGCTTTGTCGAAGCAATGGGAAGTGTAGACAGGGTCGATGGATGGGAGACTGGTTTGCCTGATGGACTGGACTTCATTTACAACTCTTTGTTTCTTGTGGCCTTGGACAGAGCAGGAGCCATACCAAGCTGTGATATATCCAGAAAGGATGCTTTCTATGGTGCGTCTGTAAAAGCTGGTGAATGTTGTAACTGACATGCCAAATTTCCTTAGTCTGAGAAAGTAGAGACATTGGTGGGTTTTCTTAACTGCAGTGACAGCATGTGGGAGACCAGGACAGATTGTTGGTGATCTGAACTTAAAAACTATTATTTCGTCACCGTTGATGTAGACAGGGGCATGTTCTCCTTTACGCTTCCTGAGGTCGATGACAATCTCCTTCATTTTGTTGACATTGAGGGCAAGGATGAAGAGGGGAGGTGATGGCCTAGTGGTATTATTGCTAAACAATTGATCTAGGAACTCAGCTAATATTCTGGGGACCCGGGTTCGAATCCCGCCATGGCATATGGATAACGTTCAACAAAAAAAAGCTGGAATTAGGAATCTACCAAGAAACCATTGTCAATTTTCAGGAAAAGCCCATCTCACTGATGTCATTTGGGGAAGGAAATCTGCCGTCCTTACCCGGTCTGGCCTACATGTGACTCCAGAGCCACAGCAATGTGGTTGACTCTCAACTGCTCTCAGGCAACTAGGGATGGGTAATAAATACTGCCCAGCCAGTGATACCCATGGTCCATGAATAAAATTTGAAAAAAGAACAAATGTTTCCACCCTTGGGAAATTCATAAATATGGAAAAGCCACTAATTATTTCAGTACGAAAGTCAAGAGAAATGTCTTCACTCTGAAAATAGTTGGAATGTGAACTGGCTACCACAAGGATTGGTTGAGAGGAATAATGTAAATACATAGAACATTACAGCACAAACAGGCCCTTCGGCCCTCGAGTTGCGCCGATCACATCAACCCCACCAATCTATAGACCTATCTATAACCCCCAATCCCATTATACCCCATATAATGTATTCTGAATAAATAAAAACAAAAATTGCTAGGTAAACTCAGAGACACGGCAGCATCTGTGGAGAGAAGCAAATTTAATGTTTGAGTCCGTATGACAGTTGTGGAGAACTGAATTTATCGGATAAGCAGAAAGGAACAAATGATTATGCAGATTGGAGGAAGTGATCATACACAGTCGCTTGGACCAATTGTAATTCGATGTAACCATTGTATAACACATTGTCTACTGGGTGGGGCCACATCGTCCCCTGACAGGAGAATCCCAAAACAAACAGTCCCAACACAAACGCAGCACGATGGCACAATGGTTAGTACCGCTGCCCCACAGAGCCAGGGACCCGGGTTCGATTCCCAGCTTGGGTCACTGTCTGTGTGGGTCTACAGAAGTGGCATAGTGGTTAGCACAGCTGTCTCACAGCGCCAGGGACCTGGGTTCGATCCCTGGCTTGGATCAGTCTGTGTGGGTCTACGGAGGTGGCACAGTGGTTAGCATTGCTGCCTCACAGCGCCAGGGACCTGGGTTCGATCCCTGGCTTGGGTCAGTCTGTGTGGGTCTACGGAGGTGGCACAGTGGTTAGCATTGCTGCCTCACAGCGCCAGGGACCTGGGTTCAATTCCCAGCTTGGGTCACTACCTGCGCGGGTCTACAGGGGCGGCATGGTGGCACAGTGGTTAGCATTGCTGCCTCACAGCGCCAGGGACCCAGGTTCGATTCCCAGCTTGGGTCACTACCTGTGCGGGGTCTACAGGGGTGGTAGTATGGTGGCACTGCTGCCTCACAGCACCAGGGAACCGGGTTCAATTCCAGGCTGGGGTCACTGTTTGTGTGGAGTCTGCACGTTCGCCCCAGGTTTCCTCTGGGTGCTCCAGTTTCCTCCCACACTTCAAAGATATATAAGTTAGGTGGATTGGCCGTGCTAAGTTGCCCCTTAGTGTTCCTGAACAAGCGCCAGGGAGTGTGGAGACTAGGGGACGTTCACAGTAACTTCATTGCAGCATTAATGTGAGCCTACTTGTGACACTAACAAATAAATTTTACATTTTTGTGTCAGTTGCACAGTCTGGATGTGAAAATGGCGAGCTCTCATCACAGGCAGTCTCCTCTGTGTCCCCCAATTCTTTGATTTCTGGTATTTTACGAGTACAGCTTTTGGAAATGGGCTCAAGAGCTAAAATAAGTAGCACCAAGCTGCTTTTTAAAAAATTAATAACCCTGCCAGCAGAACATGGTAAGAGAAAGAAAAATACTTCATTAATCATATTGAAGTATTTTCCACTGTTATATTTTTCTGAGGTCTGAATTGGAAATAGCGAAATTTAGAATATTCTGATTAATGTGTCATTGGAGTGTATGTTCCTCACTTGGAAACAGCCATATTCCTGTGTAGCTCCTGCGACAGAAACCTGCACGGTGGCCCAGTGGTTAGCACTGCTGCCTCAGAGTGCCAGGGAACAAGGTTCGATTCCTACCTCGGGTCACTCTCTGTATGGAGTCTGCAGGAGTGGCATGGTAGCACAGTGGTTAGCACTGCTGCCTCACAGTGTCAGGAACCCAGATTCAATCCCAGCCACGGGTCACTGTCTGTGCGGAGTCTGCAGGGGTGGCACGATGGCACAGTAGTTAGCAACGCTGCCTCACAGCGCCAGGGACCTGGCTTTGATTCCCGCTTGGGTCACTGTCTGTGTGGAGTTTGCACGTTCTCCCCATGTCTACATGGGTTTCCTCCGGGTGCTCCGGTTTCCTCCCACAGACCGAAATATGTGCTGGTTAGGGTGCATTGGCCATGCTAAATTCTCCCTCAGTGTACCCAAACAGGCACCAGAGTGTGGCAAATAGGGGATTTTCACAGCAACTTCATTGCAGTGTTAATGTAAACCTCCTTGCGACAATAATAAATAAACTTTAATCTTGATTGCAGGGAACAAAAGCATAATTTAGAATGCAACCAGATGTAAGTGCATAATTTCAGAGAAGGGTTCTGAGATTAATAGCAGGAATGTGTGGGTTGTCTGAGGAGGAAAGGTTAGAAAGCTTAGGATTTGTACCCAATGGAGTTTAGAAGAGATCTTGAGGGGATATTGATGGGGTGGATGTGGAGACAATGTTTCATCTTGTCTGAGAATCTAGAATCAGGGGGTCATCATTGAAACATAAGGGACAGAATTCTCCGGCCTTTCACCCCACGCATGGGTTTCCCTGTGGGGTGACGTCAATGAAATTCCCATTGACAGTGACGTGACCAGGGAATCTTGCCATTAGCAAATAATGTGCCATCTCCAGCTGGCAGGAAACACACAGATTGAAAGCCAGGGAATCTCGACCAACAGGTCATCTACTTAAGACAGAGATATGGAGAAAATTTTTTTTGCTGGGGGGAGGTGAGTTCCTGGAAATCTCTTCCTTAAAAGACAGTGGGGCCAGAGTCTTTGAATGGTTTTAAGGCAGATTTAGATAGATACTTGATTTATGAGGGGGTGAAAGGTTGTCAGGGGATGGCTAGAATGTGAGGTCAAAGTTACAATTGGATAAGTCGTAATCTTATTGAATGGGGGAGCAAGCCCGTGGAGCTGAGTGGCCTACTCCTGTTCCTAATCCTTGACCAAACTAGGATTCCATAATCACAATGTGGATAATTAAGGAATATTATTTAGTCTTTTATCTCATTCATTCAGAAGTAATCCGTACCATCACAGCATGTCCCATTTCTTAAACTATTTATCACTCCCTGTGGCCATTTTAATTGTGGATCACTCAATGTGTGAGAGAGCCCTCTGATACCAGTCCAAATGTAACTTTTAGTGATTTGAACCTCAGTGACCCTATCCTGCAATCTCCCCCTCCAAGCCACACACCATCCTAATTTGGGAATCTAATCACTGTTCCTTCACCGTCGCTGGGTCAAAACGGTGGAATGTTCTTCCGTAGAAGCAGTGAAGATTTGGTGAGAGGGGCAGGTAACCCAATCGGCCAATCAATGGCCAAAGATGTACAGGTTAGGTAGATTGTCTAAGCTAAATTGGCCTTCATGTCCAAAGATAAGTAGGTTAGGTTAATTGACCATGCTAAATTGTACCTTAGTTTCCCAGATGTACAGGTTAAGTGGATTGGCAATGTTAAATTGCCCCTTAGTGTCCAAAGACGTGCAGGATAGGTGGATTGGTCAGGCTAAATTGCCCCTCAGTGTCCAAAGATGTGCAGGTTAGATGGATTGGCCATGCTAAGTTGCCCCTTAGTGTCCAAAGATGTGTAGGTTAGGTGGATTGGCCATGCTAAGTTGCCCCTTAGTGTCCAAAGATGTGTAGGTTAGGTGGATTGGCCATGCTAAGTTGCCCCTTAGTGTCCAAAGATATGCAGGTTAGGTGGATTGGCCATGCTAAGTTGCCCCTTAGTGTCCAAAGATGTGCAGGTTAGATGGATTGGCCATGCTAAGTTGCCCCTTAGTGTCCAAAGATGTGTAGGTTAGGTGGATTGGCCATGCTAAATTGCCCCTTAGTGTCCAAAAATGGGAAGGTTAGGTGGGTTAGCTATGGGAAATGTGTGGGTTTATGGGGATAGGATGAGGGAGAGAACCTGGTCTGCCCTGATGTACGAGTAAACCCTATCTGAACCTGTTTTACATACAGAAGTTACTCAGTAAAAAGTGCGGAACTGAATAAAATGGGACTCAAAGGGACAAAAGTCACACAGGAGTTCTCAGATTTCATTGAGTATTGGGAGGGGAGTTCATTTAATCTGAGCACTGGTTTAATGTAACTATCTGCACTAACTCAATGCATTAACATTGCATTAGAATAATACAGATTAGTTTGTGCGAATGAGTTAATATCTCAGTGAAAAAATTTAAACCGCAGAAATTAAATAATATTGATGTCGTAGTTATGTATTGATTATTCTGCTCATAACACTCAGGTTACTAATTTAGCCATAATAGGAACTATTATGTAGCCAGGAGATGTATTAATATCCGGGATATTTTATACAGTATGCAGTCCTTGCTCCAGTTATCATTGTGATTACACCCTGCAGGCATTGTAGAATTACATTTGCTGGGATATTTTAAATTGGAAGTGGCTTTTATAGATTTCGATTCAAAACTGCAAAACACGTTAACGTTACAAACAGCTTGACAACACAGGCGGCATGGTGGCACAGTGGTTAACACTGCTGCCTCACTGCGCCAGGGACCCAGGTTCGAATCCCGACGTGGGTCATTATCTGCGTGCAGTCTGCTCGTTGTCTGCGTGAGTTTCCTCCCACAAGATGTGCTGGTTAGGAGCACTGACCCGAACAGGCGCCGGAGTGTGGCGACTGGGGGATTTTCACAGTAACTTCATTGCAGTGTTAACGTAAGCCTTACTTGTGACTAATTGTAAACTTTAACAGAGTTGCGGGGGTTGGTGGTGGGTGTAGGGTGATGGCCTAATGGTATTATCGCGAGACTGTTATTAATCTGGAAACTCAGCTCATGTTCAGGGAACCAGGGTTCGAATCCCGCCACAGCAGATGGTGGTATTTGAATTCAATAAAAAAAGAATCTGGAATTAAGAATCTACTGATGAATCTACTAATGAGTTTTTCCGACAAGCCACGTTTGATTGTCGGAAAAACCCATCTGGTTCACTAATGGATAAGGGAAAGGAAATCTGCCTTCCGTACCTGGTCTGGCCTATATATTGATTAGGTACATTGGCCATGCTAAATTCTCCCTCGGTGTACCCAAACAGGCACCAGAGTGTGGCGGATAGGGGATTTTCACAGTAACTTCATTGCAGTGTTAATGTGAGCCTACCCATGACTCATAAATAAACTTTAGCTCTGACAATGGAGCTAAAGATTCGAAATATTGGCCTACTCTTGACATTAATAAAATTAGATTTTATGTGACCCCAGAGCCACAGCAATGTGGTTGACTCTCAACTGTTCTCTGAAATGGCACAAATAGCAAGGCACTCTGTTCAAGGGCAATTAGGGATAGGCAACAAATGCCAGCCTTGCCAGTCATGCCCATGTCCTATGAATGTAAGAGAAAAAAGCTTGACCATCGATTTCCCAGCATCTAACCAGCTCGGCTAACCCTTCTTATGCTGTTGATAGAGTGCGATTCTCCCGAGTCGGGACTTGTCCACGCCAGCGGGAAAACCGGAATGTTTCCCGTTGGCGCGGGCAGTGTCTGGCAGGCGGGATTCACCCACCTGAAAGGTGCAGCTTAATGTATCTCAGGAAACTCATCGGCCTGTCCAGTTTTTTTGGAGACCTTTAAAAAGGCCATTGCAATCCCTGCAGCCAGAGATAGGGTCCTCTCCTCTCAAGATGAAAAATTGTGACCCAGGCAATTTGTAGGCAATAGTTAACCTGGCAATCAGTGTTAGCTACCTCGGCCCATTAGGATTACACTCCAATTTGTTCATTAAATTTATTAAATTGCAAATGTGGAATTTGAATCCATGTTACCAGGTTATCAGCCAGGGATGCTGGTTAAATAATTCAGTGACATTAATGCCACAGCACCATCTGTGACCTAGGTCATTTAAAGCTTAATTGAAATAACAGTTCCTTCACTGTCAATGGAGGAGACAGTGTGGAATTTGTATGTTCTCCCTGTGAGGAAGTGGCTTTCATCCGAGTGCTCTGGTTTCCTTCTACAATGATGTGGGTATGCCGGCGTTGGACTGGCATAAACACAGTAAAAAGTCTGACAACACCAGGATTTAGTCCAACCGATTTATTTGATAATATTCTCACAAGCTTTCGAGGGGGCTGCCTCTTTGTCAAGTGAATGGAGAGTTCTCCATTCACTTGACAAAGAGGCAGCCCCCTCGAAAGCTTGTGAGAATATTATAAAATAAACCGGTTGGACTAAAACCTGGTGTTGTCAGACTTTTTACTTCCTTCTACAATCCAAAGGTGTGAAGGTTAGGTGGATTGGCCATGCTAAATTACCCCTCAGTGTCTAAAGATGTGCAGGTTAGGGTGGATTGGCCATGCTAAATTGCCCCTTAGTGTCCAAAGATGTGTAGGTTAGGTGGATTGGCCAAGCTAAATTGCCCCTTAGTGTCCAAAGGTGTGCAGGTTAGGTGGATTGGCCATGCTAAATTGTCCCTTAGTGTCTAAAGATGTGCAGGTTAGGTGGATTGGCCATGCTAAATTGCCCCTTAGTGTCCCAAGATGTGTAGGTTAGGTGGATTGGCCATGCTAAATTGTCCCTTAATGTCTAAAGATGTGCAGGTTAGGTGGATTGGCCATGCTAAATTGCCCCTTGGTGTCCCAAGATGTGTAGGTTAGGTGGATTGGCCATGCTAAATTGCCCCTTAGTGTCCCAAGATGTGTAGGTTAGGTGGATTGGCCATGCTAAATTGCCCCTTAGTGTCCCAAGATGTGCAGGTTAGGTGGATTGGCCATGCTAAATTGCCCCTTAGTGTCCCAAGATGTGCAGGTTAGGTGGATTGGCCATGCTAAATTGCCCCTTAGTGTCCCAAGATGTGCAGGTTAGATGGATTGGCCATGCTAAATTGCCCCTTTGTGTCCCAAGATGTGCAGGTTAGGTGGATTGGCCATGCTATGTTGCCACATTGTGTGCCATGACGTGCAGGTTAGGTGCATTCGCCATTGCCCCTTAGTAGGTTAGATGGATTAGCAGGGTAAATATGTGGGGTTACGGGGATAAGGTCTGGGTGGGATTGTGGTCGGTATAGACTCGATGGGCTGAATGGCCTCCTTCTGCACTGTGGGGATTCTCTGATTCTACGAAGGGCCAAAATCCGACAGCGACTGCACTTCAACAGTATTTCCTTGGCTGCGAGGAGCTTGGGGAAGCCTTGAAATCCTAAAGGGCCCTCCATAAATTGACAAACCTTTCTTTCTTGTGTTTCCCCCCGTCACAAAGCCAATCACTGGGCCAGTTATTCCTTAAATGAGACATAATTATGTTTGGATGCAGACCGAGAAAAGCGGGCAGGTGTGACTTCTGATAGAGGTGATTGGGAACTCTGCCAATGTTGTATCAAACTGAGTGGCAACTTAACTAAAAGAGCACAACTCCAGGTTGATGCCAGGCTCAGCTGAAGGTGGGTGCAGCATAGGACCACTTTTTGGTCAGTCCTCATGCTGGCAATCAAAGGTGTCAGTCAGAGGGGAAAGTTGTGGAACTATGTTATTATTTGAAAGGCAAACAACATAGAGTTATCAACAAAGAGAGGAAGTAAATTGCCAAATAAAAAAGAGCTTCATTTTCTTGAAATTAGTTCCTTCGATTCCCTTGCCAACAGGGATTACTTTTAACCCAACATGGGTAAGTACAAAGAAAAACTCGAAATGGATACATGGAGTGGCATCTCCCCCTACCCTACTGCCCCCCCCCCCCCCTCCAACACCCCCGCTCCATCCCCGTGCTGCCAGCGGGTAGCCATCTCCAGTTGGTTAGAACGTTCTGTCTCACCTTCCTAAGCCTGGAGATTGGCTAGAAAATTTCAGTCAGACTTCTCTGGTTGGTTGTAACGGCCCCTTGCAAAATCTCACTAACCATCCTGGCTTGAGACAATTCACACCTCTTTAGCCTGTGCTTAACCCTCTCTCCACTCATATTGTCTGTACTTGTAAAGACTTGATTACCTGTAAGACTCGCATCGCAACCATTATCTTGGAATTGAGTCTGTGTCTGTGAACACAGCTCCCCATTCACCTGATGAAGGAATAGTGCTCCAAAAGCTCTTGCTACCAAATAAACTTGTTGGATTTTAACCCAATGTTGTGAGACTTCTTACGGGGAGAATGTGCAGACTCTGCACAGGCAGTGATCCAAGCTGGGATTTGAACCCGGGTCCCGTGGCGCTGTGAGGCAGCAGTGATAACCACCGTGCCACCTTGAGCTCATGAAAGATGGCCAGAATTCCCCATCCGTTCATGCCGGCGGGATTCTCCAGTCCCACCGGCAGCCCACCCCCGTCCGCGGGGTTCCTGGCAAGGTGGGGTGATGTCAATGGGATTTCCCATTGGCAGCGGCAGGGCTGGAAAATCCTGCCATTAGCAAACAACGTCCCACTTCCCACCGGCCAGAAACACATGGCTGGGAGGCTGGAAAATCTCACCCACTGCGCAACTGTAAGTCTTTCTTTCCTACCTTGAACTAAACACACTCCAGGAAGCAACACACTGAGTAAGGAGGACGCTCTCAAATATGTATCTGATTGAAGCTTTTGTCTTAAGCAACCTATTCAATAATAAATGCAAGGATATTTTATGGACTGCAGTTTGCAAGCAAGCAGTTTCAATTTATTCAGCATATAAGTAGCTCAATCAATTCAAACTGGATGGACTGAAGTAGTGGTGGATCAGACAATGTGCTTGTAATATTTGTTTCATTTTTAAATTGCTGGGATGAATCATTTAGAGCCCATTTAACTTCTTTGCACAGATTGAGTTCTGGCCTGGATCTTGTGTAGAGTAAAGTAGGTTTCAAGGCTGAGTGACCTATTCCTGGTCCGAGTTCATACATTCGTACAATCGGAGAAAGAGAAGACTATACTTCCTATCAAATTTGCTCCGCCATTCAATAAGAACATGAGTGATCTCCTTTCTCAAGCCAACCTTCCAGTGGGAAGCTGCCTCGCGTTGAGTTATCAGCAATTACTTTATCTTTATAGCTCACAGCGTTAGACTCCACAACAAATGAAATTATTTTCTCTACATTAGCATGGCACGGGGGCACAGTGGTTAGCACTGCTGCCTCACAGCGTCGGGGTCCCGAGTTCAATTCTGGTCTCGGGTCACTGTGTATGGAGTTGGCACATTCTCCCCATGTCTACATGGGCTCCCTCTGGGCGCTCCGGTTTCCTCCCACAGTCCAAAAACGTGCGGGTTAGGCTGATTGACCATGGTAAATTGACCCTAGTGTCAGGGGGGATTGGCAGGGTAAATATGTGGGGTTATGGGGATAGGATGGGATTGTGGTCTGACGTGATGGGCTGAATGGTCTCCTTCTGACTGTAGAGATTCTATGATCTATCCTACCCTAGCCCGAGAAACCTCTATCAGGCTTCACTTTACTGCAGTGGGAACGTCTGCACAGATTTATATGTTGTGTCTAGGATTCTCCTGAAGTTAAAACAAAGAACTTTCACAATTAACTGAGACTAGGTTGATGCCCTAATTTTTCTGTTGGCATATGTTGTTGTCATGGCATCACAGAAGGGAAAAGCTTGGTGTGACTCAGACAGGACATCAGCATCTGTTAACTTGTTTATATTTATCCCCGGGTTGTGTGAACATATGTATTAATATAACACCAGAAAAAAAACAGGAAAATTCCAGAGGAGGAAATGTTCATTCTTCAGAATTCTGATCAAAGATGAAGGGGCAGCACGGTGACACAGCGGTTAGCACTGCTGCTTCGCGGTGTCAGGGACCCGGGTTCAATTCCAGCCTTGGGCCACTGCCTGTGCGGAGTCTGCACGTTCTCCCCATGTCTGCATGGGTTTCCTCTGGGTGCTCCAGTTTCCTCCCACAGTCTAAAGATGTGCGCATTAGGTGGACTGACAATGCTACATTGCCTCTTAGTATCCAAAGATGTGCAGGTTAGGTGGCTTGGCCATGCTGAATTGCCCCTTAGAGTCCAAAGATGAACAGGTTAGATGGATTGGCCATGCTAAATTGCCTCTTAGTGTCCAAAGGTGTGCAGGTTAGGTGGATTGGCCATGCTAAATTGCCTCTTAGTGTCCAAAGGTGTGCAGGTTAGGTGGATTGGCCATGCTGAATTGCCCCTTAGAGTCCAAAGATGAACAGGTTAGGTGGATTGACCATGCTAAATTGCCCCGTAGTGCCCCAAGATGTATGAGTTTGGTGGATTGGCCATGCTAAATTGTCCCTTAGAGTCCAAAGATGAACAGGTTAGGTGGATTGACCATGCTAAATTAGCCCTAGTGTCAGCGGTAAATATGTGGGGTTATGGGAATAGGGCCTGGGTGGAATTGTAATCAGTGCAGACTCGATGGGCCGAATGGCCTCCTTCAGCACTGTAGCGATTCTATGATGCCATTGAGAATGCAGGGGCTACAGGATGAAAGCGGTGCAGTGGGACTGCTTGTCTACATTGATTCAATGGGCTGAGTGGTCTCTTGATGTGGAGCTCTGTAATTACCTCAATGACGCCCATGAGATAGACCTCTTGGAGTATGAGCTCCCTGAGTGAGGTGATCATTGCCTGCCCAATCAGGGGGCCTCACCTTTTTTTATTCATGGGTATCATTGGCTGGCCAGTATTTATTGCCCATCCCTAATTGCCCTTGAGAAGGTCCGGGTGCTTCTGTTTCTTCCTTCAGTCCGAAAGACGCGCTGGTTAGTTGCATTGGCCGCGCTAAATTCTCCATCGGTGTACCCGAACAGGTGCGGCCACTAGGAGATTTTCATCATAACTCCATTGAGATGTTAATGTAAGCCTTACTCGTGACACTAATAAACAAACTTTAAACGTTATACAGTGAGGAGCGTCGCGGGTACTGACAGTCCGGATTCTGACTCCAAACCTGGAGCGCTCCGAGGATTGGAATTGAGTTAGCAATCAGGTGGAGAGACACCAGCCTCCGAGGAGTTACTTGAGGTTGGAATTCACATTTGTTTTTACTGCAATTATGAGCAAAACAATCATGGTTGACACTGCCGGAGTAATTTACATATCAAAAGCATTTTTCCTCAGCATCGTTGAAGAAAAATACCACCATTTTTCAAGAAATAATGACAGGAACAGTTAATTTCTCGGCCTGGCCTGCCTGCTTTCAATTAACCTACCTGGCTCCTTTCTTATTCAGCCTGGGTATCTGCTTTCCAATCCATTCCCATTAGCTTGGCGCAGATCTCTCAGCATTTTAACTTTGACTCTCCCTTAATGGTTGGGACTGTGGCACTGACTGATTCATCTTAATTAAAGGAGCTGCCTCACTTTGTTCCGTTGGCAGTCTCCGTAATGGTGACAAACTTACGCTTTCCTTTAAACTTTCATTTTTGGGCTGCAGGAGAAGTTTGGACGCTCGGGGGTTTATCATGGCCTCCCTTTACCAGATTCCCCTCTTTCACACCAGCCATAGGGTCGTTAACAGCACAGAAGGAGGCCATTCGGCCCACCTTGTCCACCTCAGCCCTTTCTCATCCCGTCTAACAGTTCGTAGCCCAATAGCTTCCCCCACTCGAGGCGCCGATCCAGAAAGTACAAAGAACAAGACAGCGTGGGAAACAGGCCCTTCGGCCCAATGAGCCTGTGCCCCCATTTCAACATTGTGCCTTTCCTCTTCCACCCTTGACGCATGTCAATGCTTATGGAAACCAGATTGAGGGGAGAATAATTTAGGGACAATTTGTTACACATCTTTGGGGTGTGGGAAGAAAGCGGAACACAAGTAGTGGAGGACATGTCCCTGTCTACAGGGATAAAACTGGAAATAGTTGGGAGCTTCAAGTTTCTAGGTGTTCAGATCACCAGCAACCTGTCCTGGTTCCTCTACGCTGATGCTCCAGTTAAGAAAGTCAACCAATGCCTCTACTTTTTCAGGAGCCTAAGGAAATTTGGCATGTCAGCTACAAGAGATGCACTATAGAAAGCAGCCTTTCTGGGTTGTATCACAGGTTGATATGGCCCCTGCTCTGTTCAAGATGGCAAGGAACTACAAAAGGTCATGAACGAAGCCCAGTCCATCACGCAAACTAGCCTCCCATCCATTGACTCTGTCTACACTTCCCGCTGCCTCGGCAAAGCAGCCGGCATAATTAAGGACCCCCCCGGACATTCTCTCTTCCGCCTTCCTCCATTGAGAAAAAGATGCAAAAGTCTGAGGTCACGTACCAACTGACTCAAGAACAGCTGCCATCAGACTTTTGAATGGACCTACCTTGCATTGAGTTATCTTTCTCTACACCCTAGCTATGACTGTAACACTACATCCTGCACCATGTCCTTTCCTTCTCTATGTCTTGGTAACATATTGAAATAATAGCCCACAAGGTGAGCAGTCTGTTGGAGATGCCAGGGTTATTCTGTAAGAGAACTGAAAACTGTCTTGCCTGAATCATGGGGGCATAGGTTGAAAGTGAGAAGGGCAAGTTTGAAAGAGATATAAGGGCAAGTCTTTCTCACAGAGGGAGATGAATGCTTGGAACGAGCTGTCGGAGGAGATGGTGGTGGGTACAGGTTCTATAACAATATTCAAGAGGCATCTGGATAGATACATGAATGCAGTAAGAAGTCTGACAACACCAGGTTTAAGTCCAACCAATTTATTTGGTAGTAAACTCACAAGCTTTCGAAGTTTGCCCCTTCGTCAGGTGAATGGAGAGTTCTGGCCTCAGACAGAGCATATAACAGCACAGACAGTTTACAGATTACTGTAAAAGTTTGATGTCTGTATCGATACGAGCTGTTATATGCTCTGTCTGAGGCTAGAACTCTCCCTTCACCTGACAAAGGGGCAAACCCCAAAAGCTTGTGAGTTTACTATCAAATAAATTGGTTGGACTTAAACCTGGTGTTGTCAGACTTCTTACTGTGTTTACCCCAGTCCAACGCCGGCATCTCCACATTATAGATACGTGAATAGGCAGGGAATAGAGAAATATGGACCACATAGAGACAAGAAAATATTAGATTAGAGACGCATCTGTGTTGGCACAGACTTGAATGGGCTGAAGGGCCTATTCCTGTGCTGGACTGTACTTTGAATCATAGAATCCCTACAGTACAGAAGGAGGCCATTCGGTCCTGCACTGACAACAATCCCACCCAGGCTCTATCCCTGTACCTCAATGTATTTACCCTGTTAGTCCCCTTGGCACTAAGGAGCAATTGAGCATGGCCAATCCACTTAACCTGCACATCTTTGGAGTCTAGGAGGAAACTGGAGGAAACCCACGCAGGCATGGGGAGAACATGCAGACTCCCCACAAACAATAAGCAGAGGCCGGAATCGAAACTGGGTCCCTGACACTGTGAGGCAGCAGTGCTAACCATTGTGCCAACCGTGCTTGTTTGGGCCCAGGTCGCTAGAACATCTGTTGAGTTTCTGGATAAATTGTCCAGCGATAATGTCACTAGACCTTCGCCTCCCCATAACTTGTATAGTTCAGTAATAAATTTTATTGATTAGTCACAAGTAGGCTCACATTAACACTGCGATGAAGGTACTGTGAAAATAGGGGAATAGGGAGGAGGGAGGATTGTGTTTATTAGTATCAGTTTCAGCAGGATTTGATTGGATTTGTTTTATTATTGTCACATGTATTGGAATACAGCGAAAAGTATCATTTCTTGCACGTTATACAGACAAAGCATACCGTTCATAGAGAAGGAAAGGAAAACGTGCAGAATGTAGTGTTACAGTCATAGCTAGGGTGTAGAGAAAGATCAAGCTAATGCAAGGTAGGTCCATTCAAAAGTCTGATGGCAGCAGGGAAGAAGCTGTTCTTGAGTTGATTGGTACGTGACCTCAGACCTTTGTATCTTTTTCCCAACAGAAGAAGGTGTAAGAAAGTGTGTCCAGGGTGTGTGGGGTCCTTAATTACGCTGGCTGCTTTGCCGAGGCAGCGGGAAGTATAGACAGAGTCAATGGATGGGAGGCTGGTTTGCATAATGGACTCGGCTACATTCATGTCCCATTGTAGCATCTTACCATCTTGGTTCTGGCTGCATTTCCAAGGCAGCAGGAAGTGTAGACAGAGTCAATGGATGGGAGGCTGGTTTGCCCGATGGACTGGGCTACATTCACGTCCCTTTGTAGCATCTTACCATCTTGGTTCTGGCTGCATTTCCAAGGCAGCGGGAAGTGTAGACGGAGTCTGCTGGGGAATCAACAGTCCTCGGTATATAATGTCTCTTATGACAGCGAAGCTCATCCTGTAGTTCTTCCATTCATACCTTGATTGCTGTAGTTTACTGATGACCTTGTCCTGTTTGCACCACTTTAAAAGTAATAAGGTTTTTTTTTTCTCTCCCATAAGTGTTCAGTTCATTCCAGCTCCCCGGTCTAAGATGATTTTTCAGCTGCCCTGGGCACAGCGGGTTGTGAAGCATTGCTGAAGAACTTGATGCTGACTATTTTCTCTCGCGCTTACCCAGCACACAAACCATGCATTCTTAGAGTGCTTCAAGTGCTCTACTCAGTTATCTCTCTTCCTCACTATTTTTACAGCATAATTTAGCACGTTTTTCAGGAAAGTGCACTAAATTACATAGCAAAGTCTCTCAGGTACTTCACCATTCATTCAAATGAAGACCTAAGTAGGTTTTATTTTAGGTGATAACATTTTCAGATAACAGTGGGGTTTTTTTAGCCGTTTCGTCGAAGTTTTCTGCCTTGCACTCATCAGGTCTGTCGAATGAGTACCAATGTCGGGAGGAAGCAATGGACAGGCTTATATGATCCCATCCTCACCTGTCCTGCTACCAGCGAGAATTTGTGTTCAGCCAAAATTCCATGCACTGCAGCGGTAACGGAGAATCCCAGCTGCGGGCGAGGTTGGAGGTTTGCGGCGAACAATTTTACACTCGGGAGAAGGCGGAACAAAATTGGGACAAAATAGTTGGATAACATTTCTCCCGCTAGCTCTGAAAAAGAGATACACGGACTCAAACCATACACCAGAAACCCAGCTGGGATTCTCTCTGACACTGGTGCTCCTGTAATAAAAACAGGGAATGCTGGATAAACTCAGCAGGTTTGACAGCAGCTGAGGGGAGAGAGAGAGAGAGAGAGTTAACCTTTCAGCTCTTTATGACTTCTTCAGAGGTAAAGAGAGGGAGAAATGAGATGTATTTTATCGTGTTTAAGATAGAATGGAGCAGGTGGAACAAAATAGAAGGTCAGAGAAGAGGTGGGAACTAGGAGAGATTAGAAAATAGAAAGGTGTTTAAGGTGCAAAACCAAAGGGAATGTTAATGGCAGTGTTAAAGACTAAAGAGGGTGCTGATAGTGGTATAATGGTCAGAACAGCACAGGAACAGACCCCCCCCCACCCGGCACACCAAGACTGCATCAATCACGTTGTCAAAGAGTCATAGAAGTTTTTATTTCAGACTTTATTCCAATTCAATCCATCAAATCAAATCCAAATCAGAGTCCCAATGAGTTGGGACACTCCCGATCCAAGCTGACAAGACAGGGCTCTCACCTCCTGTCCTGGGCTTGATCTACATGATCCAAGCTGATTGGAGTAGCCGTAGCTCCTCCTCCAAGGCTTGACCTCATTTGCATCTTAGCCAAGAGGCCGAGATGCCGTTTTTTAAAAATTGCTTCAAATGAAGCTGAAATGTAACCTAATGACTTCAACCAACTGCACTTGATCTTAGCCAAAAGGCCGAGAAGAGTCATGGAGGTTTACGGCAAGGAAACAGGCCCTTCGGCCCAACTTGCCATGTCACCCTTTTTTCTGAAACCCATAAGCTAATCCCAATTGCCAGCATTTGGCCCATATCCCTCTGTACCCATCATACCCATTAAACTATCAAAATGCTTTTTAAAAGAAAAAATTGTACCCGCCTCTACTACTACCTCTGGCAGCTTGTTCCAGACACTACTTTTTGTGTGAAAAAATTGCCCCCCTGGACACTTTTGTATCTCTCCCCTCTCACCTTAAACCTTTGCCCTCTAGTTTTAGACTCCCCTACCTTTGGGAAAAGATATTGACTATCTAGCTGATCTATGCCCCTCATTATTTTATAGAACTCTATGAGATCATCCCTCAGCTTCTGAAGTCCAGAGAAAAAAGTCCCAGTCTACCCAGCCTCTCCTTATAACTCAATCCATCAAGTCCCGGTAGCATCCTAGTAAATCTTTTCTGCACTCTTTCCATTTTAATCATATCCTTCCTATAATAGGGTGGCCAGAACTGCACACAGTATTCCAAGTGTGGCCTTAACTATGCCTTGTACCACTTCAACAAGATGCCCTATCTAGACTAACCACTTGACTCGCTCTCTTCCCTGCTTATTCATGTTTCTAAAGATAGCAGAGTCAGCGCGCTGTGGCAGCAAATCTTAAGAACAAGTGATAGATGGACCTGTGAAAGAGGATCGGGGAGGATGGGGGGGTGCCCTTGGGACAAAATAATTGGATAAAATTTCTCCCTCTCTCTAGCTCTGAAAAGGAAATATATACACCAGAAACCCACGGTAAGCAGCTGGGATTCTCCAGTTCCACTGCAGTGATTGGAGTTTTGGCTGAGCGCCAAATTCTCTGTTCTTGTGGCAGTGGGGTAAAGGCAGAGATTCCCACCCCTAAGCTCTGTTTTTCTCACTCTACAGTTGCTAGCAGACCTGCTGTGTTTATCCAGCATTCACTTATCTCAGGTTTCCAGCCTCCGAGGTATTTTGCTTTCAACTGGTATTCCCCTGGTTGTTCTGATGAGTGCAAAATGAAAAACTTCGGCAAAATGACTTTTTCTGGCAATATTTTAGAGTAAGGGGGAGGAGTGGTTTGAGATATAATGGATGATGAACGTTGCGAGGGAAATGGGGTGCTTCCGAGCTGTGGAGAAGGTGAATCTATCCGCCATCCAGAATGCTGCAGGCTCCCCAACCATTCTGCAAACGGTAGTCAGTCACAGAACACCAGGGTAAATTTTATGGTACCCAGATTTGGAGCCATTGAGGTAGATGGAATTATGAGTCCATAATTTAGTGCAGAGAGGGGGGACATTGAATTCAATAAAAAATATCTGGAATTAAGAATCTACTGATGTCCATGAAACCATTGTCAGAGAAACCCATCTGGTTCACTAATGTCCTTTAACCATAGAACCCTACAGTGCAGAAACAGGCCCTTCGGCCCATCGAGTCTGCACCGAACACAATCCCACCCAGACCCTATCCCCATATCCCTGCTAATCCCTCTAACCTACACATCCCAGGATACTAAGGGGCAATTTTAGCATAGCCAATGAACCTAACCCGCACATCTTTGGACTGTGGGAGGAAACCGGAGCACCCGGAGAAAACCCACGCAGACACGAGGAGAATGTGCAAACTCCACACAGGCAGTGACCCGAGCCGGGAATCGAACCCAGGACCTTGGAGCTGTGAAGCAGCAGTGCTGACCACTGTGCTCACCGTGCCGCCCATTCTCAAAGGGTTAGCCCCTTGAAGCAATGAGATTCTGGCCCCAAGAAGTGTGGCCACTGCTGGAACTGCATCTGGTCCAGCGCAGCCATGCTGGAGGCTATCATTGAGTCCAGATACATTGCAGGTTAAGTTTGTCTGATGTTGTTTAGTAAGCTTATAGCACTGGGATCCAGAGTCCTCTGGAACAGGCAGTAATAGGCATTCCGAAGAATCGGCTCAAAGAGAGTTTTTTAAAATGAGCTTGTAAAGAGTTAGAGGGTTCACCTACAATGACCAGAGCTTTCCCCTGCTGTTCTTTAGGTTACTAAAGTGTGTGTCTGCTAACTATGAATGATTTTACCCACAGAGTTGACAATTCTGGCTCGCTGACTTAACTACATTCCTTCCTCATTCATTCTGTCATGGGATGTGGCCAATCCCTAATTGCCCTTGAATTCAGGGGGTTGCCAGGTCATTTTCAGAGGGCAGTTAAGGGTGCTGCGGGCCTGGGGTCACAGACTGGGTAAGGATGGCAAATTGCCCTCTGTTAAAGGGGAACGAGTGAACCAGGTGGGCTTTGACGACAATTGACAATGGTTTCATTGTCACCAACTGAGGGTGGCACCCAGGGGTTAGCACGGCAGCCTCACAGCGTCAGGCACCCGGGTTCGATTCCTGGCTTGGGTCACTGTCTGGGTCGAGTTTGCATGTTCTCCCCGGGTCTGTGTGGGTTTCCCCAGGCGCCCCAGTTTCCTCCCTATAAAGATGTGCAGGTTAGGTGGATTGGCCATGCTAAATTGTCCCTTAGTGTCCAAATGTGTGCAGCTTAGGTGGATTGGCCGTGCTAAATGTGTGTGGCTACTGTGATAAGGCGGAGGTGAGGGCCAGCGTAAGATTTTCTTTAGCAGGTGTGATGACCTGAGTGGGCTCCTTCTGCACTGTAAGGATTCTATAGCTCCTTGTTCCAGACTTTAGCGATTGACTATAAATTCCATCATAGAATCGGAGAATCAGAGCACACAAGAGGCCATTCAGCCCATCAAGTCAGCACTGATTTGGTTACAGAGCCTCCCATCCACGCCCTATCCCATGCCCTATCCCCATAACCCCCACATGGTAATCCACCTACAGCTTTGGGGTGTGGGAAGAAACTAAAGCATACGGAGGAAACCCACGCAGATGCAAAGAGAACGTGCAAACCCCACACGGAAAGTGATCCTAAACCGGAATTGAACCCAGGTCCTTGACGCTGTGCTAACCACTGTGCCACTGCACCACTCCTCTGGGATTTGAAGACATGTCCTCAAAACATTAGTCTGGGTCTCCGGATTATTCATTCAGTGACATTACCAGCATGACGCCTTTTACCCTTCAGAGTGCACCCAGCCCTTTTTTGCTTTCTTGCTCATTATTAAGACACGCCAAGAGCTCAGAAAGGCAGATGTACATCTGGTTACCTTGGCAACTGGTAGAAACATAGAGTGAACTTCACCTAATATTAAATGAGAAATTTTCGGTCACAGACATTGCAAATATACCCCAGCCACTGGAATTCAACAATTCACTTAGCATCTCAAGCGGAAATAACTCATTAAAGTTTACGACAAGTGGGTGGAGATGGTCGCAGTACATTCATTTGGAGGTGATTTAGAATTGGAATCTGAGACAGGTTGGGCTTCATCATGATGTGAAAATTAGTGTTGCTACAATGGCGCTTCTCAATTTATTCATATCTCCGACGTACATATTGCAGATGGGTGCTAAGTGCCGAGGGCTTCAGGTGACAGCCTGCTTTTAGGCCCAAAACAAAAATGGCTGCCAAAAGTGGACTTAGCTGACTTCAAGAAATGGCGCATGATTTAGCGACATTTTTTTAATAAAGGAAACAAACAAAACATATCTGCTGATTGAGATTATTAACAATGGTTAGATTAAATATTTATGAAAGTAATTTTCTAAATCTAGCTTAATGAACCATAATGTTTTAATTGAATAATGCCTTTGGAGAAATGATTGCGTTAATGGTGACTGGAACCCCCTGTTGCATTCCTTCATTCATCATTGCCACTTTATTAATGGATAAACATGCAACAGTCTGAGAGGAAAATATACTGCAAAGCAAAACTGTTCTTACTTTGCTGAGTGTTAAATAGTTTGTTTATTTAATAGTGTCACAAGTAAGCTTATATTAACACTGCAATGAAGTTACTGTGAAAATCCCCCAGTCGCCACACTCCAGCGCCTGTTCGGGCTACGCTGAGGGAGAATTTAGCACCTAACCAGCACATCTTCCATTCTGTGGGAGGAAACCAGAGCACCCAGAGGAAACCCACGCAGACACGGGGAGAACGTGCAGACTCCTTCCTCTTCCCTGAAATATTGTGGCTATTAACGTCCAGCTTTGGAAGTTCGCGGCAATGCAAATGTTGAAAGGAATCAAATTCTGACAGGGCTGGACAGACTGGATGCAGGGTGGTTGTTTGCTCTGGCTGTGGGGAGGTGGGGGTGTCTAGAACAAGGGGTCTCGGGATAGAGGGTCGGCCATTTCGGGATGAGGTGAGGAGAAATGTCTTCACTCAGAGTGGCTGTGGAGGCCAAGCAACAGGATTGAGTTTAGGAGTCGGGAGGTAATGCTGCAACTTTACAGGACCCTTGTCAGGCCTCATTTGGAGTACTGTGCGCAGTTCTGGTCGCCTCACTATAGGAAAGACGTAGAAGCTATTGAAAGGGTGCAGAGGAGATTTACAAGGATGTTGCCTGGACTGGGAGGCATGCCTTATGAAGATAGGTTGAGGGAGCTGGGACTCTTTTCCCTGGAGAGGCGAAGGTTGAGAGGCGACCTGATGGAAGTTTATAAAATGTTGAGAGGAATAGATAGGGTGGACTCTCAGAGGCTATTTCCCCGGGTTGAAATGGTCGCTACGAGAGGACACAGATTTAAGGTGCGGGGAGGGAAGTACAGAGGTGATGTTAGGGGTAAGTTTTTCACTCAGAGGGTGGTGAGTGAATGGAATCGGCTGCCATCATCGGTGGTGGAGGCGAACTCGCTGGGGTCTTTTAAAAGACTTCTGGATGAGTATATGGGGTTTAATGGGATTGGGGGTTATAGATAGGTCTATAGATTGGTGAGGTTGATGTGATCGGTGCAACTCGAGGGCCGAAGGGCCTGTTTGTGCTGTAATGTTTTATGTTCTATGTTCTATATAAGAAGGAAATGGATGGATTTCCAGACTCTAAGGAATCAGAATGTGGAGATACCGGCATTGGACTGGGGTGGGCGCAGTAAGAAGTCTCACAACACCAGGTTAAAGTCAACAGGTTTATTCAGTATCATGAGCTTTCAGAGTGCTGCCCCTTTATTACCCGAAAGCTCGTGATTCCAAATATT
Organism: Prionace glauca; assembly: GCA_037974335.1. NCBI lineage: Eukaryota > Metazoa > Chordata > Chondrichthyes > Carcharhiniformes > Carcharhinidae > Prionace > Prionace glauca. The sequence continues at coordinate 11,086,538 of CM075753.1, read as the reverse complement.
CCTGCTGGACTTTAACTTGGTGTTGTGAGACTTCTTATGAAGGAATCGGGTAAGGTACTCTAAGGGTAAACAGGTATCAAAGGGTGAGGGGAGAGACTTGGAGCGAGGAGCTGCGATAGAGGATTGGCCATGATCTGCTGAATAATGGAGCAAGTTTAATGGGCCAAATGGCCTCCTCCTGTTCCTATTTCCTATGCTTCCATGAGCTGGGCATTTAATGTCTTTTAAAGGGGCAAACAAGTCATCCAGTTATCCAAACAATCACCACATTTAAGGAGAAGAACAAATCATACGACCATAAGATATTGGAGCAGAATTAGGCCATTCAGCCCATCAAGTTTGCTCCACCATTCACTCATGGCTGTTAAGTTTCTCAATCCCATACTCTGGTTTTTCCCCTGTAAACTTTGATCCTGTCTTCATTCCAGGGATCATTCTTGTGAATCTCCTCTGGACCCTTTCCAAAATGTGAAGGCGCTGATGTTGGGACTGGGGTAAGAATTCTCACAACACCAGGTTAAAGTCCAACAGGTTTATTTGGCAGCGCGAGCTTTCAGAATCTCGTTCCTTCTTCAGGTGAGTGAGGAGTTTGAAGAAGGAGCGAGACTCCGAAAGCTCGCGCTACCGAATAGACCTGTTGGACTTTAACCTGGTGTGATGAGACTCCATACTGCCCTTTCCAAGGCCAGCACATCCTTCCACAGATATGGGGCTCAAAACTGCTTATCATACTCCAGTTTGACCACAGCCTTATACAGCCTCAGAAGTATGGTTGTATTCCAGCCCTCTTGTCATGAAGACTAACATTGCATTTTCCTTCCTAACTGCCGACCGAACCCATACCTTAACCTTAAGAGAATCTTGAGCAAAGACGCCCAAGTCCCAGTTACTGTCCTCTGCCAGGTAAGTAGGTGGGGCAGGGGGTAGCAGGGAGTTAACCGCCAGTGTGCCTCTACATTGTAAATGTAGCTCCTGCTAGTTCGAGAGCTGGCTTCCAGCATTTCCATAATGCTATTAGGGAGCCTGAGATTTAAGAAAACCTACTGCTTCATGTCGTTGGTGTGCGTAAACTGGACCATCTCGAGGGCATCATGACAGCTCAGAGGCTATCTCTGTTGCTGTGCGGACACATGGATTTGGGCCTGTGTCCGTGGGAGTTTGCGCGTTCTCCCCGTGGCTGCGTGGGTTTCCTCCGGGTGCTCCGGTTTCCTCTCACATCCCAAAAATGTGCTTTTAGGCTGATTGATTGGGTAACAAATTGTCCCTATATTGGACCTCCCTGATCCTCGCACATTAGGCATAGACTAAAATCATGAATAGGTCACTGACCATGGGACGGCGGCGCAGGCTCGTTGGGCCGAAGGGCCTGTTTCCCGTGCTGTGTTGTTCTTTGTTCTTTGTTCTATAATAGATGGGTTGGACTAATTCCTTTTTGTCATTATTACCTTCTGAGCCATTTGCTCAGTTGTGCCCAGGTCTAAGGAGTGAAAGCAAATGTTTCTTTGATGCGCCAAAGTCAGTCAGAGCTATTACAGAATCATTAATTGTTCATGCCTTTAATTTATTATCTCGCTGCAGCTCAGTTTAAAAGCCCTCGGATTTATTTAGCTCGTGGGCATGTTGCACATTGGAATTGTACTCCATTTTATTTATTCCTGACTTCGACTCTCCATGTCATTTCACCTCCGCTATTGAAAACAGCATTAATTGTGCCCTGCAAGCTGATCTCCTGAGTTGTCCATTTTAAACGTCCGTCCATGCATTGAAGATTTAGCTGCCTGAGCCGTGGAGAGGCAGGCGGCAGTGGTGAGGTGAGACCGCGTTACCAGACTAGTAACCCAGAGATCGCGGCCAAATCCAGAGCAGTGAAGAGGGAAGGGGACTGCGGGTTGTGGGGGAGAGAGAAACACCCAGCTGGGGTTTTCTTGTTGGAATCGGCTGAATCTTGCCACGTACATTTCGTAGAAGCGCAGAAACTGGAAGCTGCTCCACCATTCATTTCGATCGTCAAATTCAACCTCCAGCTTCCCACCTTCTCTCCATATCATAGGAGCATAGGAATTAGGAGCAGAAGTAGGCAAATTCAGCCCTTAGGGTCTGCTCCGTCATTCAATCAGATCATGGCTGATCTCTCCCTGGTCTCAAATCCACCTGTTCCCCATATCCCTTTAACCCTTTTTATTAAAAATATATCTAAGTCCTTCTTGAAACCATTCAATGATTCAGAATCCACGGCGCTATGGGGCAACGAGTCCCACAAATTCACCCCCCCCCCCCTCTGTGAGAAGTAGTTCCTCCCCACCTCAGTGTTAAACCTACCGCCTCTCAACCAATACCTGTGACCTCTTGTTCGCGATTGCCCTACAAGGGGAAACATTTGGTCTACATTCACTTTATCAATGCCTTTTAGAATTTTATATACCCCGATCGGATCCCCTCTCTCCCTTCGAGTACCAGTCCAAACTGTTTAATCTCTCCTGGTACGTCAACCCTTTCATCTCTGGAATCAATATGGTGAACCTTCTCTGAACCGTGCCCAATGCCATCACATCTTTCCTCAAAGCTCAAAATACTCCAGATGTGGTCTTACCAACACCCTATACAACTGCAACAACACTTCTCCACTTTTATACTCCAGTCCCTTTGCAATAAATGCCAACACCCCACTTGCCTTTATTAGTACATGCTGCACCTGTGTGTTAACTTCTTGTGATTCATGGACACAGACACCCAGATCCCTCTGCCCAGATACATTTCAAATCCGCTTTCCATTGAGGTAATAATTTGCCTTTCTATATTTTTCTGCCAAAATGGATAACCTCACACTTATCCACATTAAAGCCCCATCTGGCAAATTTTGGCCCATTCTCCTAGCCTATTTATCTCTATCTATAAAATCTTTATATCCTCTCCACTGCAATTTCCCATCTATTTTACCATCATCTGCAAATTCTGCTCGGTTACACTCTGTCCCCACTTGCAGATCATTCATATGGATTGTAAACAGTTGAGGTCCAAGGACTGACCCCTGACCCCTGACATCAGTTATATTTCACCAGTCAGAGAAGGACGCATTCATCCCGACCCTCTGCTTCCTGTCAGTCAGCCAATCCTCATCCAATCTCTTTTCCTTCTCTATGAACAGTATGTTTTGTCGCTATAGTGCACAAGAAACAATACTTTTCATTGTATGTGACAATAATAAATCAAATCAAGTCAAAAAATGAAAGCATTAAATGTTCTATGAAATGTTACTTTGTGAGATTTTAAAGGGCGTTGACTTTAGAGGGAGCTTATATTTTCTGAAACTAAGAAGCACAATCATAGAAATCATAGAATCCCTACAGTGCAGAAGGAGGCCATTCGACCCATCACACCTGCACCAATCTCACCCAGGCCCTATCCCCATAACCCCACATATTTACCTTGCCAATCTCTCGATCCTATGCATCCCAGGACAAAAATCAGGGGGTTCATATGCAAAGGGGCCAATTCAATAGCCTTGTTGAAGTCATTACGCCCATCTGCGACTCTCTGCACTCTTCCCCCTTTCCTTCCCCCCATGTACTCTATGAATGGTATGCTTTGTCTGCATTGAGTGCAAGAAACAATACTTTTTGAGTCTGCATTTTCTCCCCGTGTCTTCATGGTGCTCCGGTTTCCTCCCACAGTCCAAAGATGTGCAGGTTAGGTTGATTGCTCAATTAACCCTTAGTGTCCCAGGATGTGATAGCTTAAAGGGATTAGCAGGGTAACTAAGTGGGGATAGGTGGGATTGTTGTCGATGCAGACTCGATGGGCCAAATGGCCTCCTTCTGCACTGTATGGTTTTTGTATTCCTCTGGGTGCTCTAGTTTACTCCCACAGTCTGAAAGACATGTTGGTTAGGTGCATTGGCCATGCTAAATTCTCCCTCAGTGTACCCAAGCAGACGCCGTAGTGTAGTAGCTAGGGAATTTTCACAGTAACTTCATTGCAGTGTTAATGTAAGCCTACATGTAACACTAATAAATAAACCTTAAACTGTAAAAAGCAGTTCCAACCCTAGTGTTGTGAGACTTCTTACTGTAAAAAGCATAATGATCGAAGTTCGATTTTCCAGAAGCTATTGAACATAGAGAGTATAATAACTCCAGGTGTCAGCAGCAAAGAAACAACGCTTCATTGCCCAAAATGAAGTAAAGCAAAGACCACAAACCTTGGTGAACACAAACAGGTCCCAACCAGGACAATACAATAGTGGACTCACTCAGGGTCTTGCTTTATACTGGACTCACTCAGGGTCTTGCTTTATACTGGGCTCAGTATATGAGCTCTACCTGGTTAGTTAATTACCAATCCCCAGGGAGTTCATATTCAATGAGTTCTACAGGGAGGTCAACCAGTGATTTCCCAGTGCAAATCCTTGAGGTTATCACAGAGAGTACAGTAAGGAGGGAGTTCCAGAGGGTGTCCACTGAATTACTTAGAATGTGCAGCACAGGGATAGGCCATTCAGCCCAACACGTCCATGCTAGTATTTATGCTCCACAAAATCCATCCCTCCTCTTCTTGTTCTTCCAGTGTAGCCTTCAATTCCATTCCCCCCTCAGGTGATTATTTAACTTCAATTTGAATATGCCAATATAATTTACCTCAACTAACCCTTGAGTTGTAAATGCCTAAACAGAGACAATTGGATTTTAAATGTGAAGAAGAAAAATGCAAAGTTTGGGGTTTTCCAGTCCCCCTGCATGGGGCATCTTCCAGCAGCGAAAGCAGGTTACCATCAGTCCCTCCGAAGTCTGTGGCATTTTGCGCGACCACTCATGGTGCTGGCAAACTCTCCGCAGTGTGGGGGGGCTTCCTTCGGTGGGACTGGAAAATCCCTTCAGCGGGAAGGGCCGGAAAATCCTGCCCAATGTCTTTTACATCAGAGAATCAGGAAATGGCCATTCAGCCCATTGTGTCTGTGTTGCCTGATCAGTAGCCTTCCAGACTATCCACTCGTGGTCCATAGCCATGTAGTTTCTGCCATTTCAAGTGCATATTCAAGTACTTTTTAGATGAGATGTAGTGTCTGCCTTGACCATACATTCAAGCAGTGGGTTCCAGATCCCCGCCACTCTCTGAACCTCCTATCTCTTACCCTGAATCCGTGCAACCCCCTCCCGCTTCCCCCACCCCCCTGTTTTTAAGGGTCAGTTAAGGCTAATTCATTGGAGCTGTCTAAGAAGTAATGGATGGAAAGATGCCAAGGGTTGGGAATCTGTATGAATGAGATCAAATAGACTGAAGAACATCTTGCATTTAGGGCGCACACTGGTTAGCACTGCTGCCTCACAGGGCCAGGGATCCGGGTTAATCCACCTAATCTACATATCTTTGGACACTAAGGGGCAATCCACCCAACCTGTGGTCAATCTTTGGTCACTAAGGGCAATTTAGCATGGCCAATTCATCGAACCTGCACACCTTTGGACACTAAGGGGCAACTTAGCTTGGCCAATCCACCTAACCTGCAAATCATTGGACATTAAGGGGCAATTTAGTATGGCCAATCCACCTAATCTGCACATCTTTGGACACTAAGGGGCAACTTAGCATGGTTAATCCCCCTAACCTGCACATCTTTGGACACTAAGGGGAAATTTAGCACGGCCAATCCATATAGCCTGCAAATCATTGGACATAAAGGGGCAATTTAGCATGGTCAATCCCCCTAACCTACACATCTTGGACACGAAGAGACAATTTAGCATGGCCAATCCAACTAAACTGCTCACCTTTTGGACAATGGGAGGAAACTGGTGTACCTGGGGGAAACCCAACTCAGACACAGGGAGAATGTGTAGACTCCGCACAGACAGTGACCCGAGGCAGGAATCGAACCCGGGTCCCTGGCGCTGTGAGGCAGCAATGCTAATCAATGTGCCAATCATGCCCAACAGCACTCAGGCTAATATTTATCACTGAAACAACATGATTGAAAAAAAACCAACAGTTTATCAATGCGATGATCATATCCCTGTTTGCGGAATCTTGCTGTCTGGTTTCTTGTTTCCCACTTGCGGTTGGGACAAGTGAGAGGTCATGAAAAGTGTGATATCAATGCAAGTCTTTCTTGATCGTTGAGCCAGAGGACGGTTCTGCAAGCTCATCTGTAAGTCAGGAGCTGCCCTTTTCTCTCATTCTTGCACACATCTAATTTTGGAGGGTAGCTATACTAAATACAGATAAATAATACATCAGCATTTTCGACTAACATCAGCCTCAATTTTACTCAGGCGTGCTTTCTGGTTAAATTATTAAACGGGGAGAAAATATAATCCAAAGTGACTGATGAAAATCAGTTGCACGAGCTAAGATTGGATGCACCTCAGACTGAGAAGGCTGGAGGGGGTACAGAGGAGATTCACTAGGTTGATTCCAGAGTTGAGAGGGTTGGCTTATGAGGAGAGACATAGTAGACTGGGACTATACTCATTGGAATTCAGGAGAATGAGGTGAGATCTCATAGAAACGTATAAGATTATGAAGGGAATAGATAAGATAGAATCAGGGAGGTTATTTCCACTGGCAGGTGAAGCTAGAATTAGGGGGCACAGCCTCAAAAATCAGGGGGAGCAGATTTAGGACTGAGTTGAAGAGGAACTTCTTCACCCAAAGGGTTGCGACTCGGTGGAATTCCCAGCCCAGTGAAGCAGTTGAGGCCACCTCATTGAATGTTTTTAAGGCAAAGGATAGATACATTTTTTCACAGTATGGGAATTAAGGGTTATGGTGAGTGAGCAGATAAGTGAGTCCACGAAAGGATCAGCTGTGATCTTATTGAATGGTGGGGCAGGCTCGAGGGGCTAGATGGTCTACTCCTAGTTCTTATGTTCTTATCTATCACTTGAAATGTTCGCTGAAAAATTAAATTTCCTAATGATTCCCGGCTTTGGTCACTGTCTGTGTGGAGTCTGCACATTCTCCCTGTGTCTGCGTGGGTTTACTCCAGGTGCTCCGGTTTCCTCCCAAAAGACAAGCTGGTTAGGTGCATTGGCCATCCTAAATTCTCCCTGAGTGTATCCAAACAGACGCCGGAATGTGGCAACTAGGGAATTTTCACAGTAAGTTCATTGCAGTGTTACTTGTGACACTAATAAATAAACTTTAAATAAATGTTAGTTTAATAAGGCTATTTTAAAAGAGTTATGATTTATTTTGCCCTACCCAGCCTGTTTTATGATTATCTGCAAGTTTTACAATGCTGGGTTATTTCGTGGTAGGTTTATCACGGGTAACTCTTTGATCTTATGTTCTTATGTTCTTATTTTGTTTTAAACAACTTCCGTGAAGGTTGTTAAATTCAAGGGTTAATGAGGGGGGATCCATTGGCCTCCCCATGATGTTTCTCGCAACTAGAGACTGTTCACTGGTGACGGGATCTCCTGGTTCCGCCACTTCCAATGGGATTTCTCATCAATTCCATTGGGAAAACCGCGATGTAGGAGACGGCAGAACTAGAAGATCCCACCGGTGTGAGCAGCCAGTGCAGTCCAGCCAGAGAGTGTGGAGACTTGGATCAGGAAAGACAATTGTAATTCAATCCGTATTTAAGAGGCATGTCTTCTGCACTGTTGCCTCAAAGTGTCAGGGAGCTGGATCCGATTCCGGCTTTGGGTGACTGTCTAGTGTGGAGTTTGTATATTCTCCCCCCGTCTGCTAACCGCTATGTCAGACTGTGAAAGGCGCTATATAAGTGCAAACTACCTGTCCGATCTGACACAAAATTGATCCTTCAATATCTACATTAATTAATACCTTGAACTTTTGTTTTATTAATCCGTGGGACATGGGCATCACTTGCTGGGCCAGCATTTATTGCCCATCCCTAGCTGCCCGAGGGCAGTTGAGAGTCAACCACATCGCTGTGGCTCTGGAGCCGCATGTAGGCCAGATTGGGTAAGGACGGCAGATTTCCTTCCCTAAAGGACATTATTGAACCAGATGGGTTTTCCGACAATAGTTTCATGGTCATCAGTAGATTCTTAATTCCAGATTTTTAACAATTGAATTCAAATTCCACCATCTGCTGTGGTGGGATTCGAACCCAGGTCCCCAGAACATGAGCTGAGTTTCTGGATTAATAGTCTACTGATAATCCCACTAGGCCATCGCATCTCTGGGCTCAGCTGTTTATTGTTAACGTTGCAGCTTCCCCATCGACACATGGGAATCGCTTGGCGGTGAACACATGAGACTCACCTTGAGTGTCACTGGGTGGAGCACGCGGTGGCCAAGCAGTAGAGAGTCGACCACATTGCTGTGGCTCTGGAGACACATGTAGGCCAGACCAGGTAAGGACGGCAGATTTCCTTCCCTAAAGGACATTAGTGAATCAGATGGGTTTTTCTGACAATGGAAAGACAGCGCAGAAACCAGTGTCCCACCACCCCCTCCACCTCATCAAACACCACCTGCCAAACCCTATGGCAGGGTCTGTTAGAGTGGCAACTTTGTATTAGATGTAATGTGACCAATGGTTAAAAAGCTGTGAGGATCAGCTGACCCAGTAAATCATGGAACCAATTGCAGAATGATGTGGTGGTCAGCTGACCCACTATAAATAAGAACCTGTTAGGAAGAGCGGTCTAGGGTGTGGCCCCAAGTTGGGAGTAATGAAGTTTCTTTATCAACCCCTTTTCTTTGATTTATAAGTTGGAGTAAGCTCTTGTTATATTTTTAGTGTCTGCATTTGAGGAACTCCTTCTGGGGAAACGGAGTTTGCGGCTCCAGAATTAGATTCTTTAGCCACCGCAGAAAACCACCGCCCCGGAATGGGACTGCACTGGGCAATATACATTCCTCAATAGATAAAAACCAACACCCCTCCCCTTCCCACCATCCACTTCTGCTTGTTAACGGTGCAGCCTTCAGTGCTAAGCAACACAGCCCTGAAGTATTGGAAATTGATGATGTTATAAATAATGCAGGCTCCATCAGCGGTTGCATTATAAAAGCATCGTTACTATTCCCTGGGTGATGGGTCATAAATATTCGAAGGAAAATCGTCTGTGCATTCACTGAGTCTTAACACTTTCGGTGGGTGTACGCATTAGGGTTGATGTATGGACCCCTGAATTCTGCACAGTTGTGAACTGGGAATCCTAGGCAGCTGTGATCTTCTCCACTTTGTCACTGACTCGGGGTGACACAGGTACCCCCCTCTCTGTTAAATATGGCTTCAAGCAATGGGGCAGCATAGAATCATAGAACCCTACAGTGCAGGAAGAAGCCCTTCGAGTCTGCACCAACCACAATCCCATCCAGGCCCTACCCCCATATCCCTACATATTATACCCACTAATCCCTCTAACCTACACATCCCTGGACACACTAAGGGGCAATTTCTTAGCATGGTCAATCAACCTAACCCGCACATCTTTGGACTGTGGGAGGAAACCGGAGTCATGTTGCAACTGTACAAAACTCTGGTGCGGCCGCACTTGGAGTATTGCGTACAGTTCTGGTCGCCGCATTATAAGAAGGATGTGGAGGCATTGGAAAGGGTGCAGAGGAGGTTTACCAGTATGTTGTCTGGTATGGTGGGAAGGTCTTATGAGGAAAGGCTGAGGTTACTTGAGGTTATTTTCGTTAGAGAGAAGAAGGTTAAGAGGTGACCTAATTGAGGCACACAAGATGATCAGAGGGTTGGATAGGGTGGTTAGTGAGAGCTTTTCTCCTCGGATGGTGATGGCTAACACAAGGGGACGTTGCTTTAAATTAAGGGGTGGTAATTATAGGACGGATAACAGAGGTAGGTTCTTTACTCAGAGGGTAGTAAGGGCGTGGAATGCCCTGCCTGCAGCAGTTGTGGACTCGCCAACTTTAAGGGCATTCAAATGGTCAGTGGATAGGCATATGGATAATATTGGAATAGTTTAAGTTAGAGGGTCATTCATTCCACTGGTCGGCACAACATCGAGGGCCGAAGGGCCTGTACTGCGCTGTAATGTTCTATGTTCTATGTACCCGGAGAAAACCCACGCAGACATGAGGAGAATGTGCAAACTCCACACAGACAGTGACCCAAGCCAGGAATTGAACCCAGGACCCTGGAGCTGTGAAGCAGCAGTGCTAACCCCACTGTGGTAGTCTGCCACCCTATGATGGCACTGCTGCCTCACAACGCCAGGCACCCAGGTTCGATTGCTGGCTTGGGTCACTGTGCAGCGTCCGGAGGAAACCCACACAGGCGTGGAGAGAATGTGCAAACTCTGCCGTGGCGGTGCCCTAAGACGGGAATCGAACCTGGGTCCCTGGCACTGGGAGGCAGCAGTGGCACCGTGCCACCCACGATGCTGGTGCCTCAGCATGAAAAATCGCGGACAACCAAACATTGGTCATGTGATGGACGGCGTGGCGAATAGACTACAAAGCGCGGTTAAGTTAGAACGCAAGCCCGGAGATACCTCACAGCGGGACATTACCGTATTTGTGGTGCTTTGGTAGAAACTGGGTTGGGTTGGAAATGGTTAATTGCTTAATTACAAAAATCGTCAGGCGCTGAATGGTGATGACGGTACCAATAAAACAAGCAATGATAATTCATAAAATATTAAACTAGAAATAAAAAAAAAGGATAAAATAACGGGATTGTGCAATTCTGCATCGAAGCAATTACAGCATCGGCCCTACTCATCTTATGGAATAAAAATAAAGTTTACTTTGCCTTTTGTGCATAGATTATGGTCTCACCCCATTTGCATTGACGGAGATGCGCGCCAATGGCCACCAGCGGTATATTCAGGACTCGCCACTGTCAATGGGTTTTCCCAATGTTCGCACCCTCTCCGCAGCGGAAACGGCTGGAAAACTTTGGCCCGTAAGAACATTGGAATTATTCAGCACATTCCGCCCTTCGAGCTTGCTCCACCATTCAGGTCATGGCTGATCTCCCAAATCCACTTCCCCACCTGGTCCCCATAACCTGTTTTTAAATCCAAAATATATCTATCTCCTTCTTGAAATCATTTAATGATTTCACTAAATCATTACCGCGGCACGGTAGCACAGTGGTTAGCACTGCTGCCTCACAGCTCCAGAGTCCTGGGTTCCATTCCCGACTCGGGTCACTGTCTGTGTGGAGTTTGCACATTCTCCCCGTGTCTGCGTGGGTTTCCTCCGGGTGCTCCGGTTTCCTCCCACAGTCCAAAGATGTGCGGGTTAGGTTGATTGGCAGTGCTAAGAAACTGACCCTTAGCGTCCAGGGATGCATAGGTTAGAGGGATAAGTGGGTATAATATGTGGGGTAGGGCCTGGGTGGGATTGTGTTCGGTGCAGACTCGATGGACCGAAGGGTCTCTTTCTGCACTGTAGGGTTCTATGATTTAATGATTCAGACTCCACTGCGCTATGGGGCAGTGAGTCCCAGAAATCCACCACCCTCTGTGAGAAGTAGCCCCTTCTCAAGTTATCGGGTTGAGGTTCCTAAGTTCTTGAGCACTTAGAAACAAGTTTTATAAGGAGAGGTTTGGGTTGTGGTGGGCCGAACCTTATTGCCACTCTGATGGTCACACCACTGGCAACACTTGTCCTCAGAGTTACTGAAGGAGAACCCAACCATTCCCTTAAGAGTTGAAACAATTGCAACGCGGGTGGTCAAATTCCGAGATTCAGGGGCAAGAGAATTTTTTTATTATTCGTTGATGGGACGTGGATGTCGCTGGCTGACCAGCATTTATTGCCCATCCCTATCCCAGTTGCCAGAGGGTGGTTGGGAGTCAACCACATTGCTGTGGCTCTGGAGTCACATGTAGTCCAGACCAGGTAAGGACGGCAGATTTCCTTCCCTAAAGGACATTAGTGAACCAGATGGGTTTTTCCAACAATGGTTTCATGGTCATCAGTAGATTCTTAATTCCAGATAATTTCTTAATGAGTTCAAATTCCCCCAAATGCAGTGGCGGGATTCGAACCCGGGGTCCCCAGAACATTAGCTGAGTTTCTGGATTAATAGTTTAGTGATAATACCACGAGGCCATCGTCTCCCACAAACTGAAAAAATAGCAAATCTTTACGACAAGCAGATGAGGGAAAAAGGGAAAGGAGGATATGCTGTGAGTGGTGAATGGAAGGAGGCCCATGTGGAGAATAAACTTGTACAGAATTATTGGACTGACTGGTCTATTTCTGTGCTAAATATGATGGAATTGTCTATTGCAATAACAATAGGAGTAGATCGATGGATCCCCTGGACATGAATCTAAGGGAATTAGCAGCAGAGTCAGAAGTATAAGGAGGCGATCTTAGAATCATAGTGCAGAAGGAGGCCATTCAGCCCATCAAGCCTGCAATGACAATAATCCCACCCAGGCCCTATCCCTATAACCCTACATATTTGTCCTGCTAATCCCTCTGACACTAAGGGGCAATTTAGCGTGAACAATCCACCTAACCCGCACATCTTTGGACTGTGAGAGGAAACTGGAGCACCCAGAGGAAACCCACACAGACATGGGGAGAATGTGTAGACTCCGCACAGACAGTGGCCTGAGGTCAGTTTGGAAGATAAGATCTTGTAAATGTTTAGTTTAAAATTTATATATATGTGTCACAAGTAAGCTTACATTATCATTGCAATCAAGTTATTGTGAAAATCCCCTAGTCACCCCACACCAGCAGCTGTTTGGGTGCACCGAGGGAGAATTTAGCATGATCAATGCAGCTAAGCAGCACATCTTTTGGACTGTGGGAGGAAACCAGAGCGCCCGGAGGAAACCTATGCAGACATAGGGAGAACGTGCAGACTCTGCATAGATAATAACCCAAGCAGGGAATTGAACGCGGGACCCTGATGTTGTCAGGTAGCAATGCTATCCACTTTGATATCGTGCTACCCACACATGTGTGTGAAACTTATGTGTATGAAAATGTGCATGTATACCGTGCATGTGTCAATGTATTATTTATGCCTCTATGTACGTATGTATGCATGTGCATGCTTGTGTGTGTGTGTGTGTGTGTATGTGTGTGTGTGTGTATGCATTTGTGTGTGTTGTTTTGTATGTATGTATGTGTATGACCAAGTACATGACATTGCTTTAATGTGGGTGTATGTGTACCATGCCCGCGTCTGTTGATTATGTGTGTCTCTGTGTGCGTGCACAAAAGTAATTTCTTTTGTCTTTGACCATGTGCGTACATGCATGCCTGTGCATGCTTGTGTGTGTGTGTATGTGTGTGTATGTGTGTGTCTGTGTGTTGTTGTTGGTGTGTGTGTGTGTCTGTCTGTATGTGTGTGTGTGGGTGTCTGTGTGTGTATGTGTGGGTGTGAGTTGTGTGTTTAAGCATTCGTATGCCTGTGCATTCGTGTGTGTATGTGCACGTGTGTGTGTGTTTGTGTGCATATATTTTTCAGACCACATACATGACATGACGTTAATGTGGATACATGCGTGAGAACAAATAACCTTATTTAATTTAAACTCACAAATGCTTGCTGCTGAATTATTTAACAGGAATACATACTCCAAGGACAGGAAACGGCACAACTCTTTCCGTGGCCAATGTGCAGGAAGAGAGCAGAACATTCTGTTTCTCAAAAAAAATATGTTGGCACACGGTCAAAGGCAAAAGAAATTACTTTTGTTATTGTTACACTGGATAACACGAGTAACCCACACTATCTTAAATAAGAAATCCCTCAACCCTGGACCTTCCAGGAATGATTTGTGGGCCTGACAATGGGAGACAGGACCGAGGTTTGATAGTTGGAAGAATGCCAGGATAAACAAGCCCCAGGCAAACGCAAAAAACGGAATTTTGAAATTGTGGTTTCCTTGCTTACATTAATCATCAGTGGGGTTTTTTTTCCCAGCCACAGGACAGATAGCTATTTCTGCCTCCCCATTGTGAATCATTGTGACACCTATTTACATGCGAAGAATTTCACCCCAATGTTTATCAATCAACCCTCATAGGGAAAGAGGAGACATCCATATAACTTACAGGGGAGTTTGATTACACGGAGGATGGGTAAAGGGAAGCCTTCATGTGCCTTATAACTCAAGAACTCTGCGTTGGACATGAAGATTACTTACTACATAATGTACTTCAGTGCAACAGACATCCTGAATATGTATCTCCTCCACATACACCTCATTGATTGAGTCATAGAGATATACAGCACAGAAACAGGCCCTTTGGCCCAACTCTGGTTTGGTTTAATTTATTATTGTATTAGTATACAGTGAAAAGCATTATTTTTTGCGCACTATACAGACAAAGCAGCCAGCATACTTAAAGGCCCCACACACCCTGGATATTCTCTCTTCCATCGGGAAAAATATACAAAGATCCGAGGTTATGCACCACCTGACTCAAGAACAGCTTCTTCCCTGCTGCTGTCAGACTTTTGAATGGACCTACCTCGTATTAAGTTGATCTTTCTCTACACCCTAGCTATGACAGTAACAACACATTCTGCACTCTCTCCTTTCCTTCTCTATGAACGGTATGCTTTGTCTGTATAGTGCGCAAGAAACAATACTTTTCACTGTGTACTAATACACATGACAATAATAAATCAAATCAAATCAAAGGAAGGCCTGTGCGTTAGCCTACGTTGTCCATCGCTGACTTAAAAAAGTTTAATTATTAATCACAAGTAAGCCTACATTGACACTGCAATGAAGTTACTGTGAAAATCCCCAAGTTGCCACACTCTGGTGCCTGTTTGAGTACACTGAGGGAGAACTTAGCACCTAACCAGCACGATATTTGGACTGTGGGAGGAAACCAGAGCACTGCGGGGAGCCCACGGAGAAGCAGGGACAGTGTACAAACTCCACACTGACAGTGACCCAAGCCAGGAATTGAACCCAGGTCCTCAGATGCTGTGAGACGGCAGTGCTAACCGCTGTGCCACTATTCCGCCCCACAGTACTATGCCTTAGAGCCACATATTCAAGAGGAACTTGAATCCGTAGCCTTCTGACTCACAGACAGGAGCTCTACCAGCCAAGATGCCACTGGATACAAGAGTGACATCCATTAAAAAAAACATTATGCATACAGACGTATATATATTACTGGTGGGAAACTACTGATTTTCAAGGTGCATAAAAGTTCTATTATTTTTCAGGGGCATTTCAAAAAAAATGCAGCCAAGTTTTCATCAATATTTTATGGCTTGACGCACGGTATAATTTTCCAGAATTGGCACTGTGTTACTCGTGGCTGCTATTAACTCCCAGAGACTCCTGTGCATAACCCATATAAACTTCAAATGGAACCGTTTTCTTTCTTGATGCAGGATGGAGGGACCTCTTTATCAAAGAGTAGGCACATCCCTGACAGCTCAAATGGACCCTTCTGCACCGTGAGACTCTTTTGATCTCACTTTCCAAGTGTTCAATGAATAATTTTCATGCCTCTGTGATACGTTCGGTCCTGGTTCTTGACAATGACTTGTCCTATCAAGCCCTTTCACAGAGGAGCCTTTGTTGTTACTGTGGCCCCGTCATTCTAAATAAGCTCTCTCTGCTTGCCTTTGAACTGCCGGGAACAATATCAGAGGCTGTGCTATGACTTGGATCCTGAGCACTTAGCATCAACACAGGCCTTTGGGTCTTTATTCAGGCTCCTGAGAGCAGGGCAGCTGTGTATACAACTGAGCACGCACTACAATGGAACAGAATAGAATCCCTCAATGCAAAAGGAGGCCATTTGGCCCATCGAGTCTGCACAATTCCACTCAGGCCCTATCCCTGTAACCCCACATACTTGCCCCACCACTACGATCAATTTACCATAGCCAGTCAACCTAAACTACGCATCTTTGTTTGAAGAACAGGGTGGACATGTTGGGCTGAAGGGCCTGTCTCCGTGCAGTAAACATCTCTGGTGAAACTGGAGCACAGCCACAGAGACCCGAGGAGAACGTGCAAAAACAGACAGAGACCCAAGCCAGGATTCGAACCCGGGTCCCTCGTGCTGTGAAGCAGCAGTGCTGACCACTTTGCCGCCCCTTCCATGTTTCAAATCATTTATTTCTTTATTCTTTTACAGGCAACAGATTCAGCGAATGGTTGTGTCCTGTGCATCGTGAAAAGGCCTCTCCGTAAAGCGCACAGTTTATTGATTGGTGTCACAAGTTGACTTACAATAACACTGCAATGAAGTGACAGTGAAAATCCCCTAGTCGTCACACTCCGGTTCCTGTTCGGGTACACTGAGGGAGAATTTAGCATGGCCAATGCACCCTAACCAGCACGTCTTTGGACTGTGGGAGGAAACCGGAGCACCTGAAGGAAACCCACGCAGAAACGGGGAGAATGTGCAAACTCCACACAGACAGTGACCAAGGCTGGAATTGAACCTGGGTCCCTGGAGCTGTGAGACAGCAGCACTTGCCACCGTGCCATCCATGTAGTTTGAAAAAAATTTGCATTCCAGCCACCATGTTATTGTCCCTTGTTTTTTTCCCATTCACTCCCATTGTTTATACAGAATTTCCATCTCGCTCTGTTTTTCTGACCTTTCTGGGAGACCTCTTCCCTACATTTGCACTTCAAATGGTTCTTAGCCACTTCTACACCTCATAGCTCACATTCATGTCCAAGCCATTGTCACCTCCTGTGTGCAGCTCCTGTACTTGTTATCTGCTAAACCTTTAACCTACAGTGCAGAAGGAGGCCATTCAGGCCATTTGGTCTGTACTAACCCTCTAACAGAGCATCCTCACCATAACCTCACATGTATACCTCACTAATCCCCTTAACCTACACAGCTTGGGACCCTAAGGGGGAATTTAGCATGGCTGATCCACCTAATCCATACATCTTGGGATACTCAGGGGCAATTTAGCATGGCCAATCCATCTAGCCCACAAATCTTGGGATACTAAGGCGCAATCTAGCATGGCCAATCCACCTAACCCACATATCTTGGAACACTAAGGGGCAATTTAGCATGGTCAATCCACCTAACCTACACATCTTGGGACACTCAGGGGCAATCTAGCATGGCCAATCCACCTAACTCACACATCTTGGGACAGTAAGGGGGAATTTAACATAGCCAATCCACCTAACCTATAAAACTCAATGGCCTAATTCTGCTCCTATATTTAACGGGCTTTTGGATTAACCATGGAAAATACATGGGGTAACAGAGATGGGGGGAGAGGACTTGGGTAAGATACTCTGTCGGAGAGTCGGTGCAGGCTCAATGGGCCGAATGGCCTCTTCTGCGGTCATGCTCTCTTCCACCTTCTTCATCAGGAAAAAGATACAAAAGCCCAGGGTCACACACCAACCGAATCAAGAACAGCTTCTTCCCTGCTGCCATTTGAATGAACCTACTTTGCATTAAGTTGATCTTTCTCTACACCCTAGCTACATTCTGCACTCTCTCCTTCCCTTTTCTATGAACGCTATGCTTTGTCTGTACAGCGTGCAAGAAACAATACTTTTCACTGTATCCCAATACATGTGACAATAATAAATCAAATCAAATCGAGATCTTGATCAGTTAGTGAAGTTTTGAATGGACCTTTCGAATGGACCTACCTTATATTAAGTTGATCTTTCTCTACACCCTAGCTATGACTGTAACACCATACTCTGCACCCTCTCCTTTCCTTCTCAATGCTGTGTCTGTGTAGTGTGCAAAAATCAATGCTTTTCACTCTATACTAATACATGTAACAATAATAAATCAAATCAAATCAAAATCCCATCTGAGGTTAACAGACCTTTGCAAATTCTGTGTCCCTCCTGTTCCAGTTTCTGTGGCAGACGGGATGGGAGAATCAACCCGTGACATTAATAAATCAAATCAAATTAGATCAAAATGAGAGGTTTACCTGGACCATATTTCAAGAAAGAAATTTGCACTGTGTGCAGGATCCACAATATTTTTCAAAGTGGATCTATAAGCAAAGAAGAACATTTATATCATTGCACAGACAAAAGCTCAGCAGCAGTCGGACCGAGCACTATTTCTTTCCAGTGTCACAGGGCGCACTTACGAGATGTGATTGCGAGCACACTCAGACAGATCATTTCGAGAAGGGATGGGTTATGAGAGGAGAATGCCCACTCTGAGACAAGGGCAAACATCCATCATCGACCCGACTCCATTAACAGTAATGGGCTGGAGTCCCATTACCACAGAACAGATCCTAATGCACAGAATTGAAAGTTTGTCAAACAGATAATACGGTGCCACCCTGCTATTGATGTAATTTGCTGCAATGCCGGGGATAAATCAAAGCATTAGTGTTCCGGCTGGGGATCTCAAACAGCCTTTCAGACTCATGTACCATCCTGTGAAAGGCACCCTGTAACTTCATTTATAACTGGGCTCCTGGGTGTCATGGGGGCACAGTGAATGAATCCCAACTGTAAAATAAAAGGAAAACACAGTTTGCAGCTGTTTCGTTCCACTATCCGGTGATGTTCTATTGCAATTAAACAGGGCGTTGATGAGATTGCAATTGTGTGTTGGGGGTGACACAATGGTTAGCACTGTTGCTTCATAGCACCAGGGATCCCGGTTCGATTCCAGGCTTGGGTCACTGTCTGTGTGTTGTTTGCACATTCTCCCCATGTCTGCGTGGGTTTCTTCCAGGTGCTCTGGTTTCCTCCCACAGTCCAAAAGACGTGCTGGGTAGGTGCATTGGCCGTGTTAAATTCTCCCTCAGTGTACCCGAACAGACGCCAGAGTGTGGCATCTAGGGGATTTTCACAGTAACTTCATTGCAGTGTTAATGTAAGCCTACTTGTGACATTAATAAAGATGTGCTGTGGGTTAGGTGGATTGGCCATGCTAAATTCTCCCTCAGTGTGCCCGAACAGGCGCCAGAGTGTGGCATCTAGGGGATTTTCACAGTAACTTCATTGCAGTGTTAATGTAAGCCGATTTGTAACTAATAAATAAACTTTACTTCAGCGTAACTGTTTGAAGTCAATGAGAACTAAGATTCAGGCCACCACGGAGAACACAACACGGTGAATGGAGTGAGGTTCAGTTCCAACTTGCAGTCGCTTTCACTGCGAACGTAGGGTGCAACGCAAGACGCAAAGCCATCAGTTTGACACCAAGGCGGTGGTTCTCCCGTTTGCACTCGGTGTGTTCCCACTAGTGAGAAAATCATAGCGTTTCCCATTAGTGATAGCAGCGCCTGCCTAGAAAGGCTCTCCCACCTTAACTGATGGCCTAATGACATTATCATGAGACCACTAATCCAGAAACTCAACTTATGTTTCGGGGTTCAAATCCTGCCGTAGCAGATGAAATTTAAATTCCACAAAAAGTATCTGGAATTAAGAAATTGCTGCTGACAAGGATTTGATTTATTATTGCCACATGTATTAATATACAGTGAAAAGTATTGTTTCTTACGCACTCTGCAGACAAAACATACCGTTCATAGAGATGGAAACGAGACAGTTACAGTCATAGCTAAGGAGTAGAAAAAGATCAACTTAATATAGGTGGGTCCATTCAAAAGTCTGACGGCAGCAGGGAAGGAGCTGTTCTTGAGTCAGTTGGTACGTGACCTCAGATTTTTGCATCTTTTTCCCAATGGCACTCAACCGAGACCAGAGAATCCCAACCACAGGCGAGATCGGGGGTTTCCGATACCTGCCCCTGGGTTAAACATGCCAGAAAGAGATGATAACACATTACTTTAAAGTTTTTAAAATCTAAAGTTTATTTTTTAGTGCCACAAGTATTAACACTGAGTGAAGTTACTGTGAAAATCCCCTAGTCGCCACACTTCGGCACCTGTTTGGGTACACTGAGGGAGAATTTAGCACGGCCAATGCACCCTAACCAGCATGTCTTTCAGACTGTGGGAGGAAACCGGAGCACCCGGAGAAAACCCACGCAGACAATTAGGGCCCTATGTTATCATTTTGATTCTAAGTGCTGGACGGATTTGAAACTGGGGGCGTTTCAGATCCGACTTTTAGACCCGTTCTCAGGTGCTCCCAAATGCTCTCTGCCTGAAAAAGTATCAGCGATTCCGAATCACACTCCACAAGCCTGTGGGTGGGGCTTTACGCACCCGAAATCCTGCAGTTCCGATCGGCACCTCCAACTACACATGCACAGAAAGAAAATGATGGAATGCAGCTGTCCTGCCACACCCCTCCCGGGCTGGATAATGCCCCCCCCCCAACTCACCGGCCCCCACTCCCACAACATTACTGACCCCCTTATCAGCCTCACCCCACCACTCAGACCGGTTGCGGACTTCACCTCTCCTTCCCCCTCACTGATCTCAGGCAGAGTGGCAGCTTACCCTCACTCATCTGAGGCAAGGGGGTCAGCGGATCCCCCTTCCCTCTCACTGATCATGGGCAGAGTGGCAGCAGTCACCCCTCCCCCCTCAACGATCTCAGGCAGAGTGGCAGCGGACCCCTCCTTTTCCCCCTCACTGATCTCAGGCAGAGTGGGAGTGGACCCCCCCTTTTCCCCCTCACTGATCTCAGGCAGAGTGGCAGCGGACCCCCCCTTTTACCCCTCACTGATCTCAGGCAGGGTGGCAGCGGACCCCCCCTTTTCCCCCTCACTGATCTCAGGCAGAGTGGGAATGGACCCCCCCTTTTCCCCCTCACTGATCTCAGACAGAGTAACAGCGGACCCCCCCTTTTCCCCCTCACTGATCTCAGGCAGAGTGGCAGCGGACCCCCCCTTTTACCCCTCACTGATCTCAGGCAGAGTGGGAATGGACCCCCCCTTTTCCCCCTCACTGATCTCAGACAGAGTGGGAATGGACCCCCCCTTTTCCCCCTCACTGATCTCAGACAGAGTGGCAGCGGACCCCCCCTTTTCCCCCTCACTGATCTCAGGCAGAGTGGTAGCAGACCCCCCCTTTTCCCCTCACTGATCTCAGGCAGAGTGGCAGCGGACCCCCCCTTTTCCCCTCACTGATCTCAGGCAGAGTGGCAGCGGACCCCCCCTTTTCCCCCTCACTGATCTCAGGCAGAGTGGGAGTGGACCCCCCCTTCTCCCCCTCACTGATCTCAGGCAGAGTGGGAATGGACCACCCCTTTTCCCCCTCACTGATCTCAGGCAGAGTGGGAGCGGACCCCCCCTTTTCCCCCTCACTGATCTCAGGCAGAGTGGGAATGGACCCCCCCTTTTCCCCCTCACTGATCTCAGGCAGAGTGGCAGCGGACCCCCCCTTTTCCCCCTCACTGATCTCAGGCAGAGTGGGAGTGGACCCCCCCTTCTCCCCCTCACTGATCTCAGGCAGAGTGGGAATGGACCACCCCTTTTCCCCCTCACTGATCTCAGGCAGAGTGGGAGCGGACCCCCCCTTTTCCCCCTCACTGATCTCAGGCAGAGTGGGAATGGACCCCCCCTTTTCCCCCTCACTGATCTCAGGCAGAGTGGCAGCGGACCCCCCCTTTTCCCCCTCACTGATCTCAGGCAGAGTGCCAGCAGACACTCAGCACCCGCCTCCTCACTAATTGGAGCACCCAAATTGGACTTCTACGGGGCACGTCTGCTTTGCGCCGATTTTGGGCGGGCGAACGGGGTGGTAAAGGGGGAAGTGCCGGTAAAGTTGGGTGCGCAGCCCATTAATTCAATTTAAAAAACATGCAAACGCATTTAAACAGCTGCCTGTTCCGGGCGAGGTCCCGATTGTGGCCATTTTCAGGAGTTGGTAAAGGGGGGAATCGGCAGGGAGGCGGGGGTGCGGATCGCGTTACTCACTTCACCCCCGGCTTTACCGAGCTTTCACACCCAGAAACAACACAGATCGGGCCGGGGGAGAACGTGTAGGCTCCACTCAGAGTCTCTCAAGGCCAGGAATCGAACCCGGCTCCCTGGCACTGGGAGTTGATTTGATTTGATTCGATTTATTGTTGTCACCTGCATTAACATACAGTGAAAAGTATTGTTTCTTGCGCGCTATACAGACAAAGCATACTGTTCATAGAGAGGGGAAGGAGAGGGTGCAGAACGTAGTGTTACAGTCATAGCTAGGGTGTAGAGAAAGATCAACGTAATGTGAGGTAGGTCCATTCAAAAGTCTGACGGCAGCAGGGAAATGCTAACCACCGTGCCACTCATTTCCCAGTTAGTTGGAGAATTTTAACACCCTTAACTGTGAGCAAAAACTTTCCTGGGAACTGATTCTGCGATCATGTGCATGGGTTGAAGATACAGACCTCCTGGGCATCGCTTGGGTCAATAATGATGCTGGGAGAGTATTTCTGCAACCCCTTATCTATTATTTATGATCCGAGTCATCGATTCACACGGAAAAAATGCAGCCTGGACCCGCACCAAAATGAGTTCCTTAATGAGAATTTGTTTTGGGAGATTAGGATGGTCGAACCACTCCGTCATCTTCCCCCTGGAGACCACAGGAGCATGAGAGCAAAACAAAAAAAAGTGGTTTTGAGACTGTAAATGAGATGTGTTACTACATGTGTTCTGTCTGGGACATTTTCAAATGAAGTAGTCAAATGAAAGCTTCATACGCACGAGTCCCAAAGCGCATTTTCCAGATAGTAAGCTTTCTCAGACATTCTTCCCTCATAAGAACATAAGAAATAGGAGCAGGAGTAGGCCAACTAGCCCTTCGAGCCTGCCCCGCCATTCAATAAGATCATGGCTGATCTGTCATGGCTCAGTTCCACTTTCCCGCCCTCTCCCCATAACCCTTAATCCCCTCTCTTATCAAAAACCCATCAACCCGTTTCTTAAAAATATTTAGCGAGGCAGCCTCCACCACTTCAACGGGCAGAGAATTCCAGAGATTCACCACCCTTTGAGTGAAGAAGTTCCTCCTCAACTCCGTTCTAAACCGCCTCCCCTTTATCTTGAGGCTGTGCCCCCTAGTCCTACTATCCTTTCTGAGCGGGAAGAGTCTCTCCACCTCTATCCTATCCATCCCACTCATCATCTTATACGTCTCAATGAGATCTCCCCTCATTCTTCTAAACTCTAACGAGTACAAGCCTAATCTATTCAGCCTCTCCTCATAGCTCAACCCTCTCAACTCCGGCATCAGCCTAGCAAACCTCCTCTGCACTCCCTCCAAGGCTCAAATATCCTTGCGTAAGTACGGCGCCCAAAACTGCACACAGTACTCCAGCTGCGGCCTCACCAATGCCCTATACAGCCGCAGCAAGACCTCCCTACTTTTATATTCAATCCCCCTCGCGATGAAGGCCAGCATCCCATTCACCTTCTAGCCTGTCAGTCAGGATGTTACATGTTTCTCCGAGATTCCCTCTCATTCTTCTAAATTCCAGTGAAAGGAATCTCATGGAAAAGTCATGGAACAAATGTGACTGGGAAATCCCCCACCGCCCACCCATCCACCCATGTGTCTCCATGCACAGAATCCTATTTCCCATCGATGCCTGTTTTTGTACCGAACCTTCCCACAAACATTGATGATGGGCAGACCTTATATAAATTTTGCATGCTGCAATTATAAGAACATAAGAACATAAGAAATAGGAGCAGGAGTAGGCCATCTAGCCCTTCGAGCCTGCCCCGCCATTCAATAAGATCATGGCTGATCTGTCGTGGCTCAGCTCCACCTTCCTGCCCTCTCCCCATA
Source organism: Prionace glauca (assembly GCA_037974335.1). NCBI lineage: Eukaryota > Metazoa > Chordata > Chondrichthyes > Carcharhiniformes > Carcharhinidae > Prionace > Prionace glauca. The sequence continues at coordinate 11,062,969 of CM075753.1, read as the reverse complement.
ACCCTTAATCCCTTCTCTTATCAAAAACCCATCAACCCGTTTCTTAAAAATATTTAGCGAGGCAGCCTCCACCACTTCAACGGGCAGAGAATTCCAGAGATTCACCACCCTTTGAGTGAAGAAGTTCCTCCTCAACTCTGTTCTAAACCGCCTCCCCTTTATCTTGACCTATTATGACCTCCCACCATTGAAGGCACTGCAACACCAACATTTTTTGAATTACTTCCTGCCTTGTTAGTCAAAAAAGATGCAGTGACTTATTCTCTGGAAGCAACTTTAAATACCTTTTGCAATAATCCTACCTCTTGATATGATGATACATATTTTTTTAAATAACAGGATTCGTAGCAGGCAGAACACGGACCATGCAAATATTTGTTGACCTCCGGTGAGATTTTGATTTGATTTATTACTGTCACATGTATTGGGATGCAGTGAAAATTATTATTTCTTGCACGCTGTAAAGACAAAGCATATCGTTCACAGGGTAAGAGAAGGAAAAGGGTTTGATTTATTATTGTCACATGTGTTAACATACAGTGAAAAGTATTGTTTCTTGCGTGCTACACTGACAAAGCATACCGTTCATAGAGAAAGAAAGGAGAGGGTGCAGAATGTAGTATTATAATCATAGCTAGGGTGTAGGAAAAAAATCAATGTATTGCAAGATAGGCCCATTCAAAAGTCTGACAGCAGCAGGGAAGAAGCTGTTCTTGAGTCGGGGTTGGTACGTGACCTCAGACTTTTGTATCTTTTTCCCAATGGAAGAAGGTGGAAGAGAGAATGTCCGGGGTGCGTGGGGGTCCTTGATTATGCTGGCTGCTTTTCCGAGGCAGCGGGAAATGTAGACTGAGTCAATGGATGGGAGACTGGTTTGTGTGATGGACTGGGTTTCGTTCACTTCCATTTGTAGTTCTTTGTGGTCTTGGGCAGAGCAGGAGCCCACACCAAGCTGTGATACGTCCTGGAAGGATATATTCTAAGGTACATCTGTAAAAGTTGGTGAGAATCGAAATGGACGTGCCAAATTTCTTAGCCTCCTGAGAAAGTAGAGGGCTTTCTTAACCATAGTATCATCATAAGAACATAAGAACATAAGAAATAGGAGCAGGAGTAGGCCATCTAGCCCTTCGAGCCTGCCCCGCCATTCAATAAGATCATGGCTGATCTGTCGTGGCTCAGTTCCACCTTCCCGCACTCTCCCTTAATCCCTTCTCTTATCAAAAACCCATCAACCCGTTTCTTAAAAATATTTAGCAAGGCAGCCTCCACCACTTCAACGGGCAGAGAATTCCAGAGATTCACCACCCTTTGAGTGAAGAAGTTCCTCCTCAACTCTGTTCTAAACCGCCTCCCCTTTATCTTGAGGCTGTGCCCCCTAGTCCTACTGTCTTTTTTGAGCGGGAAGAGTCTCTCCACCTCTATCCTATCCATCCCATTCATCATCTTATACGTCTCAATGAGATCTCCCCTCATTCTTCTAAACTCTAACAAGTACAAGCCTAGTTTATTCAGCCTCTCCTCATAGCTCAATCCCCTCAACTCCGGTATCAGCCTAGTAAACCTCCTCTGCACTCCCTCCAGGGCCAAAATATCCTTGCGCAGGTGCGGCGCCCAAAACTGCACACAGTACTCCAGCTGCGGCCTCACCAATGCCCATGAAACATGGAAACATATAAAATAGGTGCAGGAGCAGGCCATTTGGCCCTTCGAGTCAATACGATCATGGCCGATCATGCACTTTCAGTATCCCAGTCCTGCTTTCTCTCCGTAGCCTTTGATCCCTTTAGCTGCAAGGACTACATCCAGTTCCCTTTTGAACATATCTATCTAACCAGCCCCAACAGCTTTCTGTGGTAGAGAATGCCACAGGTTCACAACTCTCCGAGTGAAGAAGTTCTTCCCCATCTCAGCCCCGAATGGCTTACCCCTCACTCTTAGACTGTGACCCCCTAGTACTGGACTTCCCAAAGATCGGGAACATTCTTCCCATGTCTAGCCTGCCCAGTCCCATCAAGATTTTACATGTTTCTCCGCAATCCCCTCTCATTCCTCTAAATTCCAGTGAAGGGGATCTCATTGAAAACATGTGGGGCAAATTTGACTGGGAAATTCCTCCCCCCCCCACCATCCACCCACATTTCTGCACTCTCCATGCACAGATTCCTATTTCCCATTTTTGTCCTTTTTTGTATCTAACCTTCCCATGAACATTGATGATGGGAAGATCTTATATAAATTTTGCGTGCTGCAATTATGACCTCCCACCATTGAAGGCACTGCAACACCGACATTTTTTAATTTAAACCTGAACCTCAGAATCCCTACAGTGCAAAAGGAGGCCATTTGGCCCATTGAGTCTGTACTAACCACAATCCTACCCTATCCCCATAACCCTATTTATTTATCCTGCTAACCTCCTGACATGCAGGGGCAATTTAGCAAGGCCAATCCACCTAACCCGCACACCTTTGAAGTGTGGGAGAAAACCAGAGCGCCCAGAGGAAACCCACGCAGACATGGGGAGAATGTGCAGATTCCGCAGAGACAGTGACCCGAGGCTGGAATTGAACCCAGGTCCTTGGTGCTGAGACAGCAATGCTAACCAATGTACCATAGGCCCAGCCCACGCAAACTCTCCTCTTAAGAACATTGCTCTTTACCCAGGATCAGCCTCCAATGTCAGTCTATCTTTCATAGAACCCCTGCAGAACAGAAGGAGGCCATTTGGCCCATCGAGTCTGCACAATCCCATCCAACGCTTATCCCCACAGCCCCACATATTTACTCTGCTAGTTCCCCAGACACTAATTTAGCATGGCCAATCAACCTAACCCGCACCCAAAACAAGGTGAACTCTGAAGATAAGGGGTAAACTTTTTGGTGAAGAGGAATTTCTTCACCCGGAAAGTGGTGAATCTGTGGAAATCATTACCACAGGAAGCAGTAAAAGCTAAAACACTGTGTGATTTCAAGAAGAAATTAAATACAACTCTTGGGGCTAAAGGGATCAAGGGATATGGGGGGGAAAGGGAGGCTGGGGATCAGGATATTGAATATGATGATTAGCCATGATCATGATGAATGGCAGAGCAGGCTCGAAGGGGCCAGATGGCCTATTCCTACTCCTAGTTCTTATAATGAATGGTGAAGCAGGTTTGGAGGGCAAAATGGCCTGCTCCTCCTTCTGTTTTGTTTCTATGACACAGGAAGAAAGTGCAAAGTTCGCAGACATATTTGGACATTGAAGGGAAACTTAGTATGACGAATCCACTGAACCTATACACTTCCGGGCATTAAGGGACAATTTAGCATTGCCAATCAATCTAACATCTTTGGGAAGAAACCAGAGCACCCGGAGGAAACCCACGCAGACATGGGGAGAATGTGCAAACTCCGCACAAACGGTCACCCAAAGCTGGAATCGTAAACTGGGTCCCTGGCGCTGTGAGGCGGCAATGCTAACCACCGTGTCACCGTGCTAGCTTACACTTAAAGTTTTGGCATATTAGCTTTTTGGCATATTAAACACAGCATCACTGTTCCTACAAAGACTGCTCCCTCCCAACGTGCAACCTGCATCAGTCACAGGTTGACTAATAGGGAGACAAGGTAGCATCGTGGTTAGCACTGCTGCCTCTCAATGCCAGGGACCCGGGTTCAATTCCCAGCTTGGGTCATTGTCTGTGTAGAGTCTGCACATTCTCCCCGTGTATGCGTGGGTTTTCTTCAGTGGAATGACGATGCTAAATTGCCCCTTGGTGCCCAAAGATGTGCAGGATAGGTGGATCGGCCATGCTAAATTGCCACTTAGCGTCAGGGGGACTAGTAGGGTAAATGCATGGGGTTATGGGGATAGAACCTAGGTGGGATTATATGGGCTGAATGGCCTCATTTTGCAATGTGGGGATTCTGTGGTTCAAAACCTCACTCTGGCTGCAGAAACTTCACCAGGCTATGCAATCAAGTGTTCCTCGAAGATGACTGATTTCATCTCTGCAAAGCACAGTATGTACCTGTGAATACCACACTGGTGGCAAGTACTCACGGAAGTTAGGATCAGCTATCACAGTGTAATCAGTGAACATTTATATCCCGTACTATAAATGAAGCTGACATTGAGAAACTGTGAACAATGACACTGATCTCATGTTCACGAAAGTGGAAACCAAATCCTTGAGTTTTGATCGGAAATCAGAGAATCATAAAAGCCCTACAGTACAGGAGGCGACCATTCGGCCCATCGAGGCTGCACTGACAAAACTCCCATCCAGGCCCTATCCACCCTGTTATTCCCCTGGGTCCCTGTATTACTAGTTGATGATAATACTACCTTGCTACAGCCTCTCCTTAAAGTAGGAAGAGAGGTTCAAGGGAGGAATGCCAGGGTTTAGGGGCTTACCAGCTGAAATGTTGGAGGAATTGAAAGGCCAGAATTGGAGGAGCGCAGAGACTTTGGAGGGTTGGAAGGAAGGTGGTAGAGATAGGCAGAGTCATAGCTCTCAAAAGGAAAAGTGAGTAGGTGCAAGTTGGAGTCTTTGATGAAGTTAGCAGAGGATGTATGAGTGGATCAAGGTCGCCCAGGAGAGCACTGGAATAGGCAAGTCTGGAAGTAACATTGAGAGCCTTCCTAGAACGATCAGCTTCTCCAAGCTTCTTTCTTCCACTTCTAGGGTGTTACAGTGGCAGAACTTTTCGCACTGCTGTCTCACGGTGCCAGGGATCCAGGTTTGATTCCTGGTTTGAGTCACTGTGGAGTTGGCACATGCATGGGTGTCTGCATGGGTTTCCTCCAATACTCCAGTTTCCTCCCACAGTCTAAGAGACCTGCTGGTTCGGTGCATTGACCATGCTAAATTCTCCCTCAGTGTACCCTTAACACATGCCAGAGTGTGGCGACTAGGGGGTTTTCACAGTAACTTCATTGCAGTGTTAATATAAGCCTACTTGAGGCACTAATCCTCAAAATTTAACTTTAAACTACTCAATTGTAATCACTCACACCTCCTCGGTACCCACTTTCCTTTCCAGAATGGTCTCATTATCTCCCCCTTTTGCTTCTGACCAGCATCCATTTTGTCATTTAACCCTCCACTCTGCCATTGGAAAAAAGGAACACTGGAACAGCAGTTGAACATTTATCCCCGGCACGGTGGTGCAGTGGTTAGCACTGCTACCTCACGGCGCCAGGGATCTGGGTTCGATTCCAGCCTCGGGTGTCTGACAGTGTGGAGTTTGCACGTCCTCCCCATGTCTGCATGGGTTTCCTCTGGGTGCTCTGATTTCCTCCCACATTCCAAAGATGTGTAGGTTAGGTGGATTGGCCATGCTAAATTGTCCCTTAGTGTCCAAAGATGTGTAGTTTAGGGAGAATAGCAGGGTAAATACATGGGGTAATGGGGATGGGGGCTGGATGGGATTGTTGTTGGGACAGACTCGATTGACCATATGGCCCCCTTCTGCACTGTAGATTCTATGATTCTAAGGCTATCCCACAATGGTCGACCTCCCTCTTTCAGCTTTCTTCTCCTCCCTCCGCCCCTCTATTCCCCCAATCCAACTCTCAATTCTGTGACTTCCCACATCCGTTCCACTCCGATGTTTTCCTGTTCCGTTGGCAGGTCAGCAATCTCAGCTGTTGTTCTGTCTCCCCAGAAACTGCCCACTCTGCTGAGTGTTCCCATCTCGTTCTGCATCTACTCAGCGGTCTGATTCACTCACGTGATGGCTTTGACATCCTGTTTGTGGACTTTGAAATTGGCCTTTGCAAATTCTTCGTTAATTAGCTTCAATAGAGCTGCAGCCATTTGATGATTTGCAATGCTAATGTGTAGGTCTCATCATTTATTGGGTTATTTGGATCTAACCACATCAAACGATGATTCACATTTCTCTTTATTATCCCTTCGTGCTACTTCTCTGCTCCCTTTTCAGCTTACTGTGCTAAATTCAATCTGAGATATCACGGTGGCACAGTGGTTAGCACTGCTGCCTCCCCGTGCCAGGGACCCGGGTTCAATTCCAGTCACTGTCTGTGTGGAGTCTACACATTCTCCCCATATTAACCCAGATGGGTTTTTCTGACAATGGTTTCATGGTCACCTTAATTCCAAATTTTTTTTACTCAATTCAAATTCCACCATCTGCCGTGGTGGGATTCGAACCCCGGTCCCTGGAACATTTGCTGAGTTTCTGGATGTATATCCAATGTGATGCTAAAGTCAAAGCTAAGTACTAAAATGGACAGTTGTGCTTACGTTGAGACTGTAGCTTATATTTATGTTAAAGTCCATTATTTAACATGAAGATTCCTGTATGGTCACGGCATTCTATAAAGAGCAGAGACTTGTGGAAAACTTGTGGAGACTTGGGGCGGCACGGTAGCACAGTGGTTAGCACTACTGCTTCACAGCTCCAGGGTCCTGGGTTCGATTCCCAGCTCGGGTCACTGTCTGTGTGGAGTTTGCACATTCTCCTCATGTCTGTGTGGGTTTCCTCCCACAGTCCAAAGATGTGCGGGTTAGGTTGATGGGCCATGCTAAGAAATTGCCCCTTAGTGTCCAGGGATACGTAGGTTAGAGGGATTAGTGGGTATAATATGGGGGTAGGGCCTGGGTGGGATTGTGTTCAGTGCAGACTCGATGGGCCGAAGGGCCTCTTTCTGCACTGTAGGGTTCTATGAAAAGAGATCTATGATGATGAGGTTGCTGTGGAATCATTTGGTAATGTACGCTGTGGCCTCAGGGACAGATTATGTTGAGTAATTTTCTTTTTGGACTGAATTAAACACCGGTATCTCTGAAGAGTTCTTTTTTTCCTCGATGATTGTACTTGTTTCTACAAGGCTATTTATATAACCTGTGCGGCAAGTTAACTGGTCAGTCACCCTGCAAAATCAGATAGAGCTTGTGAATCTAAGGACTCCGAATCAATGATTGCTGATCACTGAACCTGTGTAGGCTACAGTTACAGTGCACTGAAAGTTTAGTTATGTGTCACTTACATTAACTATGCAATGAAGTTACTGTGAACTTCCCCGCGTCGCCACACTCCGGGAGGTGATGACCTCTTGTTACTATATCTCTAGGCTATTAATCCAGAAACTCCGCTAATGTTCTGGGGGACCCGGGTTCAAATCCCACCACAGCAGATGGTGGAATTTGAATTCAATTTAAAAATATCTGGAATTAAGATTACCACGAAACCATTGTCGGAAAAACCCATCCCGTTCACTAATGTCCTTCAGGGAGGGAAATCTGCCACCGTTACTTGGTCTGGCCTACATGTGACTCCAGAGCCACAGCAATGTGGTTGTTTCTCAATTACCCTCAGACAACAGGGTATTGCAACAAATACTGGCCAGCCACTGACACCCATGACCCACTATTAAAGAAAAAACAAAGTTTTATACTGTGAGATGAACCTGGCACTGTGTAACCAGGGGACAGTTCAATGCACTTGCAAAGAGAAATCTTAATTTTACAGGTTTTTATTTATCAGTGTCACAAGTACGCTTACATTAACACTGCAATGAAATTACTGTGAAAATCCCTTAGTCGCCACACTCCGGAGCCTGTTCGGGTACACTGAGGGAGGGTTTGGCACGGCCAGTGCACCCAACCAGCACGTCGTTCAGACTGTGGGAGGAAACCGGACCACCCAGAGGAAACCCACGCAGACACGGGGAGAACGTGTAGACTCCACCAGAGGCTGGAATCGAACGTGGTCCCTGGTGCTGTGAGGCAGCAGTGTTAATCACTGTCCCACTGTGCCGCCTTCAGCCCCCCTCCCCCCAGTTAGAATGGCTCAAGGGGCTAAAAAATTCAGAAAGTGCTCAGCCGGTCTGGCAGCATGTATGTGCTGGGGCCTCAGCTATTTACCATTTATATAGATGATCTGGAGGAGGGAACCGAGTGCAGGGTGTCGAAATTTGCTGATGACACCAAGATTGGGGGAAAGGCAAATTGTGCGGAGGGTGTGGAGAGTCTGCAGAAGGATCTAGATAGGCTGGGCGAATGGGCCAGGAAATGGCAAATGGAATTTAATGTTGGCAAGTGTGAGGTGGTCCACTTTGGTAGGAGGAATGGTAGGAAGGACTATTACTTACGGGGCGAAAAACTGCAGCAGGCGACGGTGCAGAGGGACCTTGGGGTCCTTGTGCATGAGTCGCAAAAACCCAGCTTGCAGGTGCAGCAGGTGGTCAGGAAGGCGAAAGGGATGCTGGCCTTCATAGCGAGGGGGATTGAATATAAAAGTAGGGAGGTCTTGCTGCAGCTATATAGGGCATTGGTGAGGCCGCAGCTGGAGTACTGTGTGCAGTTTTGGGCGCCGCACCTGCGCAAGGATATTTTGGCCCTGGAAGGAGTGCAGAGGAGGTTTACTAGGCTGATACTGGAGTTGAGGGGATTGAGCTATGAGGAGAGGCTGAATAAACTAGGCTTGTACTCGTTAGAGTTTAGAAGAATGAGGGGAGATCTCATTGAGACGTATAAGATGATGAATGGGATGGATAGGATAGAGGTGGAGAGACTCTTCCCGCTCAAAAAAGACAGTAGGACTAGGGGGCACAGCCTCAAGGTAAAGGGGAGGCGGTTTAGAACAGAGTTGAGGAGGAACTTCTTCACTCAAAGGGTGGTGAATCTCTGGAATTCTCTGCCCGTTGAAGTGGTGGAGGCTGCCTCGCTAAATATTTTTAAGAAACGGGTTGATGGGTTTTTGATAAGAGAGGGGATTAAGTGTTATGGGGAGAGGGCGGGAAGGTGAAACTGAGCCACGACAGATCAGCCATGATCTTATTGAATGGCGGGGCAGGCTCGAAGGGCTAGATGGCCTACTCCTGCTCCTATTTCTTATGTTCTTATGTTCGTATGTATGGAGAGAGAACCAAAGTTAACATTTCGAGTTCATAGAACCATAGAATCCCGACAGTGTAGAAGGAGGTCATTTGGCCCATTGAGTCTCACCAACTCTCTGAAAGAGCTTCTTACCTCAGGCCCCATACCCAACACCCACCCCCAACCTATCACTATTCAATACCTATGGCCAATCCACCTAACCTGCACATCTTTGGATACTAAGGGGCAATTCAGCATGGCCAATCCACCTAACTTGCACATCTTTGGATACTAAGGGGCAATTCAGCATTGCCAATCCTCTTAACCTACACTCCTGTGGACACTAAGGGGCAATTTAGCATGGCCAATCCACCTAACCTGCTCATCTTTGGACAATAAGGGGCAATTTAGCATGGCCAATCCACCTAACCTACACTCCTGTGGACACTAAGGGGCAATTTAGCATGGCCAATCCACCTAACCTGCACATCTTTGGACATTAAGGGGCAATTTAGCATGGCCAATCCACCTAACCTGCACTTCTGTGGACACTAAGGGGCAATTTAGCATGGCCAATCCACCTAACCTGCTCATCTTTGGACAATAAGGGGCAATTTAGCATGGCCAATCCACCTAACCTACACTCCTGTGGACACTAAGGGGCAATTTAGCATGGCCAATCCACCTAACCTGCACATCTTTGGACAATAAGGGGCAATTTAGCATGGCCAATCCACCTAACCTGCACTTCTGTGGACACTAAGGGGCAATTTAGCATGGCCAATCCACCTAACCAGCACATCTTTGGACAATAAGGGGCAATTTAGCATGGCCAATCCACCTAACCTGCACTTCTGTGGACACTAAGGGGCAATTTAGCACGGCCAATCCACCTAACTTGCACATCTTTGGACTGTGGGAGAGAACCAGAGCATCTGGAGGAAAGCCACACAGACACAGGGGGAATGTACAAACTCCACACAGCCAATGGCCTGAGGCTGGAATCGAACCCAGTCCCTGGCGCTGTGAGATGGCACTGCTAACCACTATGCCACTGTACATGAGACACACCATACAATGGTTAACACCTCACAAATATGTGAGAAGCACTGACAGTGGGGAATTGAGGGAACAGATTAATAATGATGGTGAATGGGAATCATGTCCCAATGGCAAAGTACCATACGGCTTATCAGCTGCAGAAACTCCACCCTGATTGTAAATTAACAGCCCAAAATATCCCTTAAACTGTCAGCTTGAAGAGGGTTGGTGCACAATGAGCTTTTGTACTCGGAGATACAATGACCTTTCCTTCCATGCACGCCATCCCACTCCTGATCTGATGTTGCGCCATTGTACTATCCTGCAGCGGCAATATCGAGCAAATGGAATGGACTTCACAAGTTCGTTTGACTTTTATGTAGATGTGCTGACGGATAATGAGTGACTGAGATTGATGATGCGTACAGCTTTCATTTATGGGGAGCCTTATCGAGTCTCCAGGATGTCCCAGAATACTTTACATACAATGAATTGCTTTCGAAGTGTATTTTATATAGACAGTGTTGTCTTCCAAAAAACAGATACCATGGCAACAAATATTAATCAGCATCGAGACTTGCTGTGATTTTTCTTTTTGAATTCTGCTTTGTGTTGAGTCGATCAGGTTTCCTTCTCTTGTAGTTATTATTCCTTGTGGCCAGCAAGAGTCAGTCAGTTTTTGGGCAATCAGACATTTTGACAGTTAATTAAACTTTTAAGTGAGGGAGAACTGCCTCAAAGAATGGTGCAGCATCCATAGTTCATATTTTCATTCCTGCAGTGTGCAATTTTCAACACACCTTTTAACACATTCCTTCTCGTGCTACCGTAGTGCAGTGGTTTGTGTGCCCTTAGACTGGTGACACAGTGGTGTTGCCACTCTACTGGTAACCCAGAGACCCCAAGGTAATCCTCTGGACACCCGGGATTTGAAACCCATCACGGCAGTTGGTGAAATTTGATTTGATTTATTATAGAATCCTGCAGTGCAGAAGGAGGCCCTTCAGCCCATCGAGTCTGCACCGACCACAACCCCAACCCGACCCTATCCTCATAACTCCATGCATTTACCCTAGCTTGTCGCCCTGACACTAAGGGGCAATTTTAGCACGGCCCATCAAAGAACAAAGAACAAAACAGCCCTGGAAACAGGCCCTTTGGCCCAACGAGTCCGCGCCGCCATTTTAACCACCTAATCAAAATCCACCTAACCCGCACATCTTTGGACTGTGGGAGGAAACTGGAGCATCCGGAGGAAACCCACGCAGACACGGGGAGAATGTGCAAACTCCACACAGACAGTGACCTAAGCCAGGAATTGAACCCAGGTCCCTGGAGCTGTGAACCAGCAGTGCTAAAAACTATGCTACCTTGCCGCCCCAATTTAAGATTGCCGCATCAAGTAAAAGTAAGGTTTATTTCTTAGTCAGAAGTAAGGCTTGCATTAACACTGCAATGAAGTTACTGTGAGATTCCCCCAGTCGCCACATTCTGGCACCTGTTCGAGTCAATGCTGCCATCCTTACCTGGTCTGACCTACATGTGAATCCAGAGCCATGGCAATGTGGATGACTCTTAAAAACCCTTCTGAAAAGCTGAGCAAACCACTCTCTGTTCCTGTGCTGTGTTGTCCTATGATTCTATTTGGGACTTGCAGGAACATCACCATGTGGATGGCATGGACCAGTTGGGCTGAAGGGTCTTATTCCGTGCTGTATTGCTCTATTACTCAGTGTCTTAATTGGATCGATTTAATCGGGGGGGGGGGGGGCACGGAATGGACATTGTGCACGATGAATGGACATTGTGCACAGGTATTTAGGCCACTGGAAGTGGCAATGCAGGTGGAGAAGATAGTCAAGAAGGCATATGGCATGCTTGCCTTCATCGACCAGGGTATTTAGTTTTAAAAATTGGCAAGTTATGTTGCCGCTTTATAGAACTTTATTTAGGCCACACTTGGAATAAAATGTTCAATTCTACCAGAAGGATAGTGGAGGCTTTGGAGAGGGTACAGAAAAGATTTACCGGGATTTTGGTTGCTGTGGAGAGCATTAGCTATGAGGAGAGGCTGGAGAAACTTGGTTAGTTCTCACTGCAGCGAGAGAGGTTGAGGGGAGACTGGATAGAAGTCTATAAGATTATGAGAGGCATGGACAGAGTGAATAGTCAGAAGCTTTTACCCAACGTGGAAGAGTGGAGAAGGTTGTTAGGAAGGCTTATGGGATGTTGGCCTTTATAGGAAGGGGCATAGAGTATAAAAGCTGCTGTCTAATGCTTCAGTTGTACAGAACGTTGGTTAGACCGCATTTGGAGTACTGCGTCCAGTTCTGGTCACCTTACTACCGGAAGGACGTGGAGTCTCTGGAAAGGGTGCAGAGGAGGTTTACCAGGATGTTGCCTGGCATGGGGGGACTGGGTTACGAGGAGAGGTTGAAGAAACTGGGACTATTCTCCTTGGAAAGATGGAGATTGAGAGGAGACATGATAGAAGTATATAAGATACTGAAGGGAATAGATAGAGTTAATAGTGAGAGACTGCTCCCTAGACTGGGTACGAACACGAGAGGTCATCATTTAAGGGTGAGGGGGGAGAGGTATAATTTGGAGGTGAGAAGAAGGTTCTTTATGCAGAGAGTTGTGGGGGTCTGGAACACGCTACCGAGTAGGGTGGTGGAGGCAGGAACGTTGGACTCATTTAAGATGCAGTTAGATAGGCACATGAGTGAAATGAGAATGGAGGGATATGGTAGGGGATATTAAATAGGATTAAACCTCAGGAGACACCGGAAAGGCAGGCTGTAAGATTAATATTTTTGTCTTTATTTCACAGGTGGAGGTCCACCTCGTGTCAAACGAGGGGCATTCACACGGCAGGTCGTGCGTGGGCTGCTCTTGGAAGTTCCAGGAGTGGCCTAGTACTTCATGTCGGTGTGTGTGCTTGATCCTGGACCGGTAGACGGGCGCCGCAACAGCTCAGTGACTAGCACTGCTGGCTGTACAGACACATGGATTTGGGCCTGTGTCTGTGGGAGTTTGCGCATTCTCCCTGTGGTTGCGTGGGTTTCCTCCGGGCGCTCCGGTTTCCTCCCACACCCCAAAAATGTGCTCTCAGGCTAATCGGTTTTTACCAAATTGACACTATTTTTTCCCTGAATCTGACTGAGTAGGGTTCCAATCGTAGACATGCAGGCTAGAATAGGTGTAGGGTGATGTGGCGGCGCGGGCTCGTTGGGCCGAAGGGCCTGTTTCCCGTGCTGGGTTGTTCTTTGTTTGTTCTTTGTAGTCAATTTCTAGGGGGCACAGGTTTAAGGTGCAAGGGGCAAGTTTTAAAAGAGATGTACGAGGCAGATTTTTTACACAGAGAGTGGTGGGTGCCTGGAACTCATTGCTGGGGGAGGTAATGGAAGGGATATGGCAGTGATTTTTAAGAGACGTCTTGACAAGTACATGAATGAGGTGGGAATAGAGGGATATGATCCCCGAAAGTACAGGGGGCTTTAGTTAAGTTTAGCATGGTCAGTGCAGGCTTAGAGGGCTGAAGGGCTTGTTCCTGTGCTGTAATTTTCTTTGTTCTTTGAAAACATAAACCAGTACAATCTGAAGGCCCCCCTCAGAGTTGGGATGCCCTCTTGCCCCTCTTTCTCCAAGGACATTGGAGCATCCAGAACCCTTTATCATCGGAGCTCGGGGCAGAGGTATCAGGAAAGACAAATCAACTGTCAAAGAACTGTCTAGCTTTCAAAAGGTATGAACTGGAATCACCTTGATCTCAACCCTGCTCACTGATAACTCAAGGGTAACCTTACTTTCATCTACAATGTTAGTGCAGGAATCGAATGCTGGCTTGATCTCCGCATTCTAAATTTTGATACATTTGATTTGTGCTCCAAGAAATGAGGCATCATTTGTCATTTGCTACAGCTGTTGTTGCTAAGATTCCAATTCTCTTCCCATACCTAGTGGTGCACTAAAGCAGAGTTCCTTTCCACAGTGTTATACATCAGGTCTAATATCGGATTGAGAAGAACATAAGAACAAAAGAAATAGGAGCAGGAGTAGGCCATCTGGCCCTTCGAGCCTGCCCCGCCATTCAATAAGATCATGGCTGATCTGTCGTGGCTCAGCTCCACCTTCCCACCCTCTCCCCATAACCCTTAATCCCTTCTCTTATCAAAAACCCATCAACCCGTTTCTTAAAAATATTTAGCGAGGCAGCCTCCACCACTTCAACGGGCAGAGAATTCCAGAGATTCACCACCCTTTGAGTGAAGAAGTTCCTCCTCAACTCCATTCTAAAACGCCCCCCCTTTATCTTGAGGCTGTGCCCCCTAGTCCTACTGTCTTTTTTGAGCGGGAAGAGTCTCTCCACCTCTATCCTATCCATCCCATTCAACATCTTATACGTCTCAATGAGATCTCCCCTCATTCTTCTAAACTCTAACGAGTACAAGCCCAGTTTATTCAGCCTCTCCTCATAGCTCAACCCCCTCAACTCCGGTATCAGCCTAGTAAACCTCCTCTACACTCCCTCCTGGGGTCAGATGTAAAATGAACAGGAACGGTTTGTTCAGTATCATGTCAGCTAACACAGTATAAGACTGATCGAGCCAGCTCCACCCAAAGCGGATCTTGGGTCCTGGGTGTGTTTGACCAAGACTGTCCTTAGCCTTATCTCTATCTTTGAATTAACGTTACTCGTTAGGGGCACTTGGTCCTTCTTTATTCAATCGCGTAGCTAATTCGTTTCACAGCGAGGGCAACATGTAACAGTGAGGATAACTTTCTCAGAAGACTAAGGAAATTTGGCATGTCAGCTACGACTCTCACCAACTTTTACAGATGCACCATAGAAAGCACTCTTTCTGGTTGTATCACAGCTTGGTATGGGGCTCCTGCTCTGTCCAAGAACGCAAGGAACTACAAAAGGTCATGAATGTAGCCCAGTCCATCACATAAACCAGCCTCCCACCCATTGACTCTGTCTACACTTCCCGCTGCCTCAGGGAAGCAGCCAGTATAATTAAGGACCCCACACACTCCGGATATTCTCTCTTCCACCTTCTTCCATTGGGGAAAAGTTACAAAAGTCTGACATCACCTACCAAAAGACTCAGAAACATCTTCTTCCCTGCTGCTGTCAGACTTTTAACCGGACCTGCCTCGCATTAAGTTAATCTTTCTCTACACCCTAGCTATGACTGTAACACTACATTCTGTACCCTCTCTCCTTTATGAATTGTATGCTGTGTTGTATAGCACGCAAGAAACAATACTTTTCACTGTATACTAATCAATGTGACAATAATAAATCAAATCAAATCAAATTAAACTAAAATCAGAATATTCAGACTGTAATGACCTTAACGAGGCCCATGAGTATGAGCTCCCTGATTGAGGTCACAGTTGGCTGCCCATCCAGAGAGCCTCCTCTATATAAATATGGGAGTGTCAGGTCCACTGACACTCCGGATTCTGTCTGCATACCTGAAGCTCTCTAAGATTGGAGATAGCGTTTGTAAACAAAGGGAATCTGATGATGGGACCCCGGCCTCTGAGGAGTTATTTCACAGATGTTTTCTGTTTCAAATGCAGTAAGCCGCGCTCGTGGCAATGTTCATAAGTTCATAAGACGTAGGAGCAGAATTAGGCCATTCTGCCCATCGAGTCCACTCCGCCATTCGATCCTGGCTGATATGCTCCTCATCCCCATTTTCCTGCTTTCTCCCCATAACCCTTCAACCCATTAAAAAGCTGTCTAACTCCTCTTTAAACTTACTCACTGTCCCAGCATCCACCGCACTTTGGGGTAGCAAATTCCACAAATGAAATAGCGCGCAAGAAACAATACTTTTCACTGTATACTAAAACATGAGACAATAATAAATCAAATCAAATCCAAAAAAACTTCACAATCCTTTGGGGAGAAATAGTCTCTCCTCAACTCTGTTTTACATTTGCCACCCCTTATCCTAAGACTTCTCGCCCTAGAATGCCCCACAGGATGAGGCATCCACTCCACGTCTACCATAGAACACTACAGCACAGAAAGGCCCTTTGGCCCTTCTTGGCTGTGCTGAACCATTTTTCTGCCTAGTCCCACTGACCTGCACCTGGACCATATCCCTCCACACCCCTCTCATCCATGTACCTGTCCAAGTTTTTCTTAAATGTTAAAAGTGAGTCCACATTTACCACTTTATCTGGCAGCTCATTTCCACACTCCCAGCACTCTCTGTGTGAAGAACCCACACCCCCCCCCCAATATTCCCTTTAAACTTTTCCCCCTTAACCCATGTCCTCTAGTTTTTTTTCTCCCTTCGCCTCAGTGAAGAAAGCCTGCTTGCATTCATGCTATCTATACCCATCATAATTTTATACACCTCTATCAGATCTCCCCTCCTTCTTCTACGCTCCAGGGAATAAAGTCCTAACCTATTCAACCTTCATCCAAACCTTTTAGCGTTTTGTATACCTCAATCCGAACTCCCCTCATCCTTCTAGATTCCAGAGAGTAAAGGCCTAAACGTTAGTTAGAGGCATCAAAAGCATTCTGTCGCTCTATCCACCCCATCTCCAACAGCGTCAACACACAACCCACAACACAGTCCTCCAGCAAGGCTTGTTAGGCATAAAATTATATGGCAAAGATCTCTCAGAAATATATTTGCAAGTTTTATGTTTACAGTAATAGCCCAGTTTATGGCAAATTAATGATTTGAAAAGCAAGTCATTTATGCTGCTGAGCTCCACTAGTTAATGAGCTGTTAAACTGATCCATTCGAACGATCTGCGTTACAACTCAGAATTCTTTTCATTCTGAAAACAGAAGTCATTACTCTGGTTTTTCTGTTCTCATTGTGTCCCTAGGCGGAAAAATTATGTATCCCATTGAAAATGTGTAGGAAGTATGGTCATCATCGGAACTTCCTCTAATCATTCCTTGTTTCTTGTGATCAGGAGTCCCTCCGTGTAAATGTCAGTAAGTGTTAGAGATATCGAATCCCGGCAGTGCAGAAGGAGGACATTCGGCCCATCAGCAACACAGAGGCAATGGTCCAGTGGTATTATCACCAGATTATTCATCCAGAAACTCAGTTAATGTTCTGGAGACCCGGGTTCGAATCCCGCCATGGCAGAGGGGGACAGAATTTGAATTCAATAAAAAAAAATCTGGAATTAAGAAACTACTGATGGCCGTCAAAGACAGGATAGCAAGGTCGTTAGCACTGCTGCCTCACAGCGCCAAAGACCCCGGTTCCATTCCCGGCTTGGGTCACTGTCTGTGTGGATGTTGCATGTTCTCCCCGTGCCTGCGTGGGTTTGCTCTGGTTTCCTCCCACATTCTGAAAGACCTGCTGGTTAGGTGTACTGACCTGGACAGACACTAGGGGAATTTCACAGCAACTTCATTGCAGTGTTAATGCAAGCCCTACTTGCGACTAATAAATAAACGTTACATTACAATAAAAAAAATCTGGAATTAAGAATGAAACCATTGTCAATTGTTAGAAAAACCCATCTGGTTCACTTTAGGGAAGGAAATCTGCCGTCCTTACCTGGTCTGGCCTACAGTGTGACTCCAGAGCCACAGCAATGTGGTTGACTCTCAGCTGCCCTCGGGCAACTAGGGATGGGCAATAAATGCTGGCCAGGCAGTGCCACCCATGTCCCGCAAATTGATGAAAAGAAAACAATCACCCCCTCATATCCTCATAACCACACCTATTTACCCTGCTAATCCCCCTAACTGACACATCTTAGGACAGTAAGGGGCAATTTATCATGACAATCAACCTAACCTTCACATCTTTGGACTGTGGGAGGGAACCAGAGCACCCGGAGGAAACCCATGCAGACATGGGGAGAATGTGCAAACTCCACACAGAGAGTGACCCAAGCTGGGAGTTGAACCCAGGTCCCTGGTGCTGGGAGACGACGGTGCTAACCACTGTGCCACCGTGCCGCTCACCAAACAAGTAGTTTCCATCCTGAGAGCAGTGTCTGGTTAATATGCAGATATAAATGGGAAGAAAATCACTCCATATGTTGCTCAGTAGGTCTTTTTAAGAACGTGTAGCCTGAGAGTTGCAGTGTAAAACTCAGCTTGAGATAAAAGCAATATGTGAACAAATTATATCTGCCTAAATAGGTCTCGACATTGCCTGAAAGATAACTCTAACAGCACCGCCCTCACTCAACCCTGTACTGCAGTAGGAAATAGACAGGCAGGCTTGTCGATAGAATCCCTACAGTGCAGAAGGAGCCCATTGAGCTTGCACTGACCCTCTAAAGGAGCATCTCATCGAGGCCCCCACTCTACCCCCCATAATCCTGTGCATTCTTTTGTTGTGTGTTAGTGCTGTCTGGGATGTAGTTTTTTTTGTAATTCGCCCTGTCTCCCTGTAGCGAGTGTGGATGCTCTGAATGTGGCAGCCTTCAATACACACAGCTCTGCAGAATCGCTGAGCAGAAACTGATAGTCAAGTTCTGCACACATGAGGATGGTCTCAGCCGGGATCTTGGGCTCATGTCACACTATCTGTAACCCCCACGACTTGCCTGGGCTTGCAAAATCTCACTAACTGTCCTGTCTCTTTAACCTGTGCCTAACCCTCTCTCCACTCACATTGTCTGTACCTTTAAGGCTTGATTACCTGTTGAGACTCATCTTGCAAGCATTATCTTGTAAATTGAGTCCCCGTCTACATATGCCATGTTCGTGAACCCAACTCTCCACTCACTTGATGAAGGAGCGGCGCTCCAAAAGCTCGTGATTCCGAATAAACCTGCGAGACTTTAACCTGGTGTTGTGAGACTTCTTACCAAGCCCACACCAGTCCAACACCAGCATCATCATGGATGCTACAGTCAGACTGTCTGTTTAACCCTTTCGAATTCATTCCTCTCCTGTTGCAGCCCACCATCTCCCTGGGTTTGCCCAGGGGGACTAGCTCGGGTAAACGCATGGCGTCATGGGGATGGAGCCTGGTTGGGATTGTGGTCGGTGCAGACTCGAGGGGCCAAATGGCCTCCATCTGCATCGTAGGATTCGACGATTCTATGCATTCACCTCCGATCCTGTTCAAACAAATGGCCCAATTGCAGAGAAAAGCGTATCATTCTGCCTAGGTTGTGAAACACAATTGCAACCCATCTATCCACCGCAGCGGAGTCACGGCGAGGCAGTCCTATTCAAAAAACTTGAATGTCAATCAGCATCGATCACACCCTGTCCTTTTTAAAGATCACAACAAGACCAATTTTGACAGTGTGTTGTAACAAGCCCTATTTGCGAGGTTATTGACCGATCGACATTCTCAGGCAATGACTGAACACGGATCAAAGGAACCTCAAACTGCCGTCGACAAGAGCATTCCACTACCGATCGTTACTAGCTGGGGTGGGCCTCAAGTGCGAGAAGGCAGCAGAGGCAATGGCAGCAAAACATTAATGGTTTGTGGAGTCCATAGATCCATAAAAACGGCAGCACAGGTGGTAAAGATGGTGTAGAAAGCCTATGCCATGTTTGCCTTCATCGGCCGGGGCATGGAGTATAAAAGTTGGCAAATTATGTCACAGTTGTATAAAATGTTGGCTAGGCCGCATTTGGAATACTGAGTCCAGTTCAGGTCACCAGAAGGATGTGGATGCTTTGGGTGGAGTACAGGGAAGGTTTACTAGGATGTTGCCTGATATGGAGGGTATTAGGTAGGAGGAGAGATTGAATAAACTGGGATTGTTCTCCCCGGAAAGACAGAGGCTTGTGGTAGATAGGGTGAACAGTTGGAAGCTTTCTCCCAGGGCAGGAACGACACTTGCAAGGGGGCACGAGTTCAAGATAAGGGGGGGGGAAGGTTCAGCGGAGACGTGTTCAGTGGAGATGTGCGGGGGAAGTTTTTTTTTACAAAGGGGGGGGTGATGGAATGCACTGTCAAATAAGGTAGTTGAGGGAGATACATTAGCCACATGTAAGAGTTATCTTGATAGTCATATGAAGAAATGGGGAACAGAGGAATATAAGTGTTTGGCTAGATAGGTAAGGGCAGGCTTGGAGGGCCGAAGGGACTGTTCCTGTGCAGTACTGTTCCTTGTTCATTTTTCTTTCTTTACCCTCTTGCTAACGAATTAGTCGCAGAATATCTTTTCAGTTTTATTTATTAGTGTCACGAGTAGGCTTACATTAACACCGCAGTGAAGTTACTGTGAAAATCCCTCAGTCGCCACACTCCGGCACCTGTTCGGGTACACTGAGAGAGAGTTTCAAACAACAAAGGATCTCAAACAACATTGAGACAGAGGACAGGAATGAGATAGAGAATCTGGTGAACTAATGTGACAAAAATAGTCTCTTCCCCAATGCCAACAAAACGAAGGAGATAGTCATCGATTTCAAGAAGTGTGGTGGAAAATATGCCTCTGTCTACATCAATGGGGACAAAGTAGAACTGGTCAAGACTTACAAGTTTTTAGGTTTCCAGATCACCAACAACCTTTCCTGGTCCTTCCATGCCAACACTATATTTAAAAGGCGCCCACCTTTCTCAGGAGACTAAGGAAATTTGTCATATCCGCTACAACCCTCACTAACATGTACAGATGCACCGTAGAAAGCCTCCTTTCCAGTTGTATCACAGCATGGTATGGGGCTCCTGCTCTGACCAAGACTGCAATAAACTACAAAGTGCTGTGGATATAGCCCAACCCATCTCACAAACCAGCCTCCCATCCATTGACTCTGTCTACATTTCCAGCCAGCATAATTAAGGTCCCCACACACCCCGGACATTCTCTCTTCCACCTTCTTCTGTCTGAGGTCATGTACCAACTGACTGAAGAACAGCTTCTCCCCTGCTGCCATCAGACTTTTGAAGAACCTACCTTGCATTAGGTTGACCTTTCTCTACACCCTAGTAATGACAGTAACACTACATTCTGCACTCTCTCCTTTCCTTCTCTATGTTTTGTCTTGTATAGTGCGCAAGAAGCAATACTTTCCATTAATACATATGACAATAATAAATCAAATCAAATCAAAATCGGATCAGGATTTAGCATGTCTAATGCACCCTAACCAACACGCCAGTGGAAGACTGTGGGAGGAACCAGAGCATCCAGAGGAAACCCACGCAGACACAGGCAGAACGGGCAACAACACAGAGACTGACCCAAAATGGGAATCAAACCCAGGTCACTAGTACTGTGACCTGCAATGGCAGGTGGGCAAGGGGGACAGGCAGGTGGCACGTGGATATAATGTTAAGTGGGCATATGGTAGATAGATAAGGTGTTAGGTGGGTGAGGTGGATAGGATGGGTGAGATGGTATTTGGGTGAGGTGGTTTTTGGCAAGGTGGTATTTGGGTGAGATGGCATGTGAATGAGGTGGTATATAGTTGAGATGATATTTGGCGATGTGGTATTTGGGTGAGATGGCATGTGAATGAGGTGGTATATAGTTGAGATGATATTTGGCGATGTGGTATTTGGGTGAGATGGTATGTCGGTGAGGTGGTATAGTGGACACAATGGTAAATTGGTGAGATGGTCGGTGAGTGATGTGGTAGCTGGGTGCAGTGGCAGATGGGCAGGGAGACAGATAGATGGGTGGTAGGTGGTGGAGGTGGTTGGTGGATGGGCTGTTAGGTGGATGAAGTGGGTAGAGTGGGTGAGGTTGTATACGGATAGGATAGTAGTTGGAGAGATGGTGAGTGGTGAGCACTGCTGCCTCACAGCGCCAGGACCCTGATCTGATTTCCGGCTTGGGTCACCATCTTCATCGAGTTTGCACATTCTCCCTGGGTCTGCGTGGGTTTCCTCCAGGTGCTCCGGTTTCCTCCCACAGTCTAAAGATGTGCAGGTTTGGTGAACTGGTCATGCTAAATTAGAAATATAGAACACAGAAATAGGCCTTTTAGCCCTTCTTGGCTGTGCTGAACCATTTGTCTGCCTAGTCCCACTGATCTTCACTTGGACCATATCCCTCCACACCCCTCTCATCCATGTACCTATCCAAGTTTTTCTTAAATGTTAAAATTGCCCCTTAGTGTCAGGTGGAATAGCAGGGTAAATACATGGGTTCGCAGGGGTGGGGCCTGGGTCAAATTGTTGTCAGTGCAGACTCAATGGGCCGAATGACCTCCTTCTGCACTGTAGCATCTCCATGAGAACTGTTCAAAGCCTTTCTTTAATATTGATCCAAAGGGTGCAGGCATCACTGGCTGTGTCTGCAGTTATTGCCCATCCCTAATTACCCTTGAGGAGATGGTGGTGAGCTGCCTTCTTGAACCACATGCAATCCATGGCATAGATGTAGGTACACCCACAGTGCTGTTAGGGAGGAAAGGCTTTGACCCAATGACTGAATGAAGGGTGATATATTAAAGTTTATTTATTAGTGTCACAAGTAGGCTTACACTAACGCTACAATGAGCCTGATATCCTGGTGTCAAATCCACCTCCCCACCCGTTCCCCATATCCCTTTAATCTGTTTTTTTATTAGAAATATATCTATCTCCTTCTTGAAACCATTTAATGATTCAGATTCCACCGCACTATGGGGCAGCGAGTTCCACAAGTTCATCAACCCTCTGTGAGAAGTAATTCCTCCCCATCTCAGCGTGACAATTTATTATTGCCACAAGTAGGCTTACATTAACACTGCAATGAAGTTACTGTGGAAATCCTCTAGTCGCCACAGTCCGGCAACTGTTTGGGTACAATGAGGGAGAATTTAGCATGGCCAATGCACCTAAGCAGCATGTCTTTGGACTGTGGGAGAAAACCAGAGAATCCGGAGGAAACCCACGCAGATGCTGGGAGAACGTACAAAGTTTGCATGCTCTCCAAGATTGCACATTCTCCCTGTATCTGTGTGGGTTTCCTTCTGGTGCTCCGCTTTCTTCCCACAGTCCAAAGATGTGCAGGTTAAGTGCACTGCCCATGCTAAATTGCCCCTTAGCATTCCAAGAGGATAAACAAGCAGGGTAAATATTTGGGGCTACGGGGAACAGGTCAGGGTGGGATTGCCCCTTAAGTGTCGGGGGATTACATTGGGACGGGGCCTGGGTGGGATTGTTGTTGGTGCAGACTCAATGGGCCAAATGGCTTCCAACTACATTGAGAGGTTTCTATAATTCTATGACTGTAGCATGGCCAGTCAACCTAACCCACAAACCTTTGAACTCTGGGAGGAAACCCACGCAGACATGGGGGAGAATGTGCAGTCTGCGCACAGGCAGTGACCCGAGCCGGGATTCGAACCCGGGTCCCTGGCGTCGTGAGGCAGCAGTGCTAACCGCTCTGCCACTCGGTAGAGAGACATGAATGGAGACAGCTTCATAAAGCGCAAATAAGCCTATCCTTCAATGGTATGACTTTGGACATTATTACAGAGAACTTGATTGATGCAAGTTAGATAAAAACATACGCAGTCACCATTTCGCTTGCAATCTGCTGTTATCTATAGTTAAGTGATGTATTTACTCCAACAAGACTTGGCAGCACAATGTTGGAGCCACTGATACAATAGCACTACATGTGTTGAGTGCAAGCACTGATAAACACAGAACACTGAAGTGGCTGCATGAAACCAGCCAGCTGTCTGGGAGGTATTTTGTTCAGGCAGTTTAATGTGGAGAAGTATTTTTAGCAGAATGAAGGAGCTCTCGAAGATGCCCCTTCCTTTCAAAAACTCACACTGAATAGTGGAGAGAGAAATGGAAAATGTTTTTTTTCATAGTCAGGAGAAGAAAGTGAGAACGAGTTCTTATTATTCCAGTTCAGGTTATACTCGGGAGCATTCAACGGTGAGAGAATGTCCAGGAGCTGTCGGCATTGAGCAGGCAGGCAGATTGAGTTGGAAAATAACAGTGCTAATGGGACTTTCAACTCCCTTTCTGATGCCAGCCATCTTTTAAAGTTTATTTCACAATAGAATCCTACAATGTAGGATAGAATGGATGTGGAGAGGATGTTTCCCAGGGTCACAGGGACGAGGATCCAAGGTCTCAAAGTAAAGGGATAGCCCTTTAGAACTGGGATGAGAAAGAATTTCTTCCACCACAATCCCTATCCCCGTGACCCCATGCATTTACCCTAGCTAGTCCCCCTGACAATAAGGGGGCAATTTAGCACGGCCGGTTCACCTAACCTGCACGTCTTTGGACTGTGGGAGGAAACTTGGGTTTACTTTAACACTGCAATGTGAAAACCCCCCCCCCCCGTGACCACACTCCGGCGCTTGTTCGGCTACGCTGAAGGAGACCAAGTATGGACGATGCATCTAACCAGCACATCTTTCGGACTGTGGGAGGAAACTGGCAGCCATGATGTGGAGATGCCAGCGTTGGACTGGGGTAAACTCAGTAAGAAGTCTCACAACACCAGCTTAAAGTCCGACAGGTTTATTTGATAGGAAACCCACAAGCTTTTGGGGTTTGCCCCTTCGTCAGGTGAGTGGAGAGTTCTGGTCTCAAACAGAGCAGAACCCTTCCCTCACCTAACAAAGGGGCAAACCCCGAAAACTTGTGGGTTTACTATCAAATAAATCTGTTGGACTTTGACCTGGTGTTGTGAGACTTCTTACGGAGGAAACTGGAGCAGACGGTGGACACCCACGCAGACACGGGGAGAATGTGCGCAAACAGTGACCCAGGCCAGGAATCAAACCCATTAACCTGGTGCTGTGAGGTAGCAGTGCTAATCACAGTGCCACCATGCCACCATCAGGGAAAGCCTTGAGCTTGGCAATCCATTATGCTGGTTGACACCCTTGTTAAGGGTGGTTAGTGAATGCCGATTGAGATTTGGGCAGTTCCTGTCGTTCCGTGTTTGATTTGTGAGTCTGCTTACTCTTGATGCTCACTATGCTTGATTGGGTAAGCTCGGGTGTGAGCTCGAGTAAGTAGGCAAAGAAGTTTATAAGTCGTGGTGGGAGGGGACTTCTGAGGTGAGGTGGGGATCACTGGGGAGGAGTGTAGGGGGATTATCAGGAAGGGCTGGCTGGGTGGAGGACGTCTCTCAACAGACCCCACATTTCCCAATGCCAGTCTCCTCCAGCTGGCACTGAATGCCTTTCACTGCCCCTTCCCCCCACACCACCCCAAGCAAACCACAAACATTCTACACAGGTTTACTTGTCCTGCTCTCTGTGAAGTAACAGGCCTGTCCGCAGCTGGGTTCATGCCAATGGCTGCAGGGTGAAGACCATAAATTAGAGGAGCAGAGTTAGGCCATTCAGCCCATCGAGTCTGCTCTGCCATTCAATCATGACTGATGGGGCTTTCATCCCCATAACCCTTGACCTCCTTATTGATCAAGAACATTTCTATCTCTGTCTTAAAGACACTCAATGACCTGGCCTCCACAGCCCTCTGTGCCAATGAGTTCCAAAGATTCCCCACCCTCTGGCTGAAGAAATTTCTCCTCATCTCAGTTTTAAAGGAGTGTCCCTCCACTCTGAGGTTATACTCTTGAGTTTTAGTCACTCCCACCAGTAGATACATCCTCTCCATGTCCACTCTATCCAGGCTTCACAGTATTCCATAATTTTCAATAAGATCCCCCCTCATCCTTCTAAATTCCATTGAGTACAGACCCTGACTCTTCAATCCCTCAAGCAGGCATTAATTGTCTAACCTAAAGGCCTCACTCAATGGGCAGTGGAGTGGGAAATCCAATCTTGGGCCTTCCCAATTTAATGTGGCGGAGGTGACAAGACAGAAAGGGGCTCGCACTCCTCATCCTACGTAGCTAAGACCATCAGGTACCAGAGCAGAATTAGGCCATTCGGTCCATCCAATCTGCTCCACCATTCAATCATGGCTGATAAGTTTCTCCCACAACCTTTGATCCCCTCACCAACCAAGAACCTATCTCTCTCTGTCTTAAACACACTCAATGACCCGGCCTCCTCTGTGGCAATGAGTTCCACAGGTTCACCACCCCCTGGCTGAAGAAATTCCTCCTCAGTTCTAAAGAGTTGTCCCTTTTCTCTGAGGTTGCGTCCTCGGATCCCAGTCTCTCCCAACTAGTGGAAACATCTTCTCTACGTCCATTCTAACCAGGCCTTTCAGTGTTCTGTAAGTTTGAATGAGATCCCCCCCCCCCCTCATCCTTCTAAACCCCATCAAAAGGAGGTTCATTAGAATGATGCCAGGAATGAAGTGTTTGTCATATGAGGAGTAGTTGAGGACTCTGGGTCTGTACTCAATGGAGTTTAGAAGGATGAGGGGCGGGGGGATCTAATTGAAATTTACAGAATAATGAGAGGCCTGGATAGAGTGGACGCGGAACTCGAGGGCACAACCTCAGAGTGAAGGGGCACTCCTTTAAAACTGAGATGGGGAAGAATTTCTTCAACCAGAGAGTGGTGAATCTGTAGAACTCTTTGCCGCTTAATCTCTCTTTAAGGTAGAGATAGATATGCTCTTGATCAATCAGGGAATTAAGGGTTACGGGGAGAATCATATATTTAAAATTTATTTATTTATTAGTGTCACGAGTAGGCTTACATTAACACTGCAATGAAGTTACTGTGAAAATCCCCTAGTCGCCACATTCCAGTTCCTGTTTGGGTACGCCGAGGGAGAATTTAGCACGGCCAATGCACCTAACCAGCACACCTTTCAGACTGTGGGAGGAAACCGGAGCACCCAGAGGAAACCCATGCAGACACGGGGAGAACATGCAGACTCCACAGAGATGGTGACCCAAGCTGGGAATTGAACCTGGGTCCCTGGCGCTATGAGACAATAGTGCCAAGACTCACAACACCAGGTTAAGTCCAACTTAGTGGTATCTAAGGTGTGCTGATGAAGGAGCAGTGCTCCAAAAGTTTGTGAAACCAAATAAACCTGATAGTCCTGGCAGTAGTGGGATTTGAACCCACGCTCCCGAAGAGACTG
This sequence comes from Prionace glauca, assembly GCA_037974335.1. Taxonomy (NCBI): domain Eukaryota; kingdom Metazoa; phylum Chordata; class Chondrichthyes; order Carcharhiniformes; family Carcharhinidae; genus Prionace; species Prionace glauca. The sequence continues at coordinate 11,036,187 of CM075753.1, read as the reverse complement.
GAGCGTTAATGCAGCACCTTTGACCACTCAGCCATGCTACCAGCTACAAGACACGTGTTCGGTGCAGACTCGATGGGCCGAAGGGCCTGTTTCTGCACTGTAGGGTTCTATGGTTGAATGGCGGAGCAGTCTCACTAAGCCGAATTGCCAAATTCTGCTCCAATGGTCTTATGGAGCTACGATGTGGAGATGCTGGCGTTGGACTGGGGTGGGCAAAGTAAGAAGACTCACAACACCAGGTTAAGTCCAACTTAGTGGTATCTAAGGCGTGCTGATGAAGGAGCAGTGCTCCAAAAGTTTGTGAAACCAAATAAACCTGCTGCACATTAACCTGGTGTTGTGAGACTTCTTACTGGGTCTTATGGAGTACAGACACAAAATCCTCAAATGCTCCTCATGCACGGGATCATTCTTGTGAACCTCCTCTGGACCCTCCCCAAGGCCAGCAGATCCTTCCTTAGATATGGGGCCCAAAATTGCTCCAAAAGCCATGAGAGGGGCATTAAAAACCCTCCAGGTTTTTCAAATTGCCTCCATAAAGCTGTATCTCTTTATGATGTTATGATTCTGTCAACTTTATCTTACGTCCAACCTTATCAAAGAACAATACAGCACAGGAAACGGGCCCTTAGGCCCTTTGGCCTTCCAAGCCTATGCTGCTCATTGGTCCAACTAGACCATTTTTCTGTATCCCTCCATTCCCAGTCTGCTCATGTGACTATCATCCAAAGATGTGCGGGTTAGGTTGATTGGCCATGCTAAAATTGCTCCTTAGTGTCCTAAAATGCTTAGGTTAGAGGGATTAGTAGGTAAAATGTGTAGGGATATGGGAGTAGGGCCTGGGTGGGATTGTGGTTGGTGCAGACTCGATGGGCCGAAGGGCCTCTTTCTGCACTGTAAGGTTTCTATGGTTCTTACTGCGATTCATTGAATGTCTTTGTGAGGCAGAAGAAAATAATCTACCAGGACAATTTCAAGAAGAGTTAATGACTCAACTAGGACAGTTGTGTAGAGAATAATGGATAGTGATTACAGAGCGGTAATCCAATCAATGAATTTGTATGATTGAGGGAACAATGTGAACAATGTTTGATTGGTTTATGTCAGATTAACCTTGCGTCTGGATTGCAAAATCGAAAGCAGCAACTTGGGCAAGATTTATTATTTACGGAATATTGAATCCTTTACTTCCTTTGGCATGAGGTTTTGTTGTATCTTCAGCTTATTTTCCTTGGAAACTGTGCACAATATGGAGCAATTGGATTAGTAAGTTTGCTGATGACACCAAAGTCGGAGGTATGGTTGATTGTGAGGAAGGGTGTCATAGTTTGCAGGATGACTTAGAAAGGTTGCAGAGCGACTTAGAAAGGTTGCAGAGCTGGGCTGAGAGGTGGCGAATGGAGTTTAATGTGGAGAAGTGTGAGGTAATTCATTTCGGTAGGAATAACAGATGTGTTGAGTATAGGGCTAACGGGAGGACTTTGAATAGTGTGGAGGAGCAGAGGGATCTAGGTGTATGTGTACATAGATCCCTGAAAGTTGGGAATCAAGTAGATAAAGTTGTTAAGAAGGCATACGGAGTTTTGGCGTTTATTGGTAGGGGGATTGAATTCAGGAGTCGCAGCGTCATGATGCAACTGTACACATCTCTGGTGCGGCCGCACTTGGAGTTTTGTGTGCAGTTCTGGTCCCCACATTACAGGAAGGATGTAGAGGCTTTCGAGAGGGTGCAGAGGAGGTTTACCAGGATGTTGCCTGGTATGGAGGGGAGATCCTATGAGGAGAGATTGAGAGATTTGGGGTTGTTTTCGCTGGAAAGAAGGCGGCTAAGAGGGGATCTCATTGAGACATATAAGATGATTAGAGGTTTAGACAGGGTAGATAGTGATAGCCTTTTTCCTAGGATGGAGAAAGCTAACACGAGGGGGCACGATTTTAAATTAAGGGGGGGTAGTTATAGGACAGATGTCAGGGGTAGGTTCTTTACCCAGAGGGTGGTGAGGGACTGGAATGCCCTGCCAGCTGCAGTTGTAAATGCACCTAGTTTGGGGGCGTTTAAAAGATCTGTGGATAGGTTTATGGATGAAAAGGGATTGGTTTAGGCTAGTGGGTCATTGTTTTGTAACTGGTCGGCGCAACATCGTGGGCCGAAGGGCCTGTTCTGCGCTGTAATGTTCTATGTTCTATGGATATATTACTCACCAACTGCCACTGGCAATAGTTTAACTGTCCTAAAGAAATTTTCCCAACCAAAAATCATCGTCGTGTTTGTTTCTGGTGATTAAGAAACTATGGTTCATGTTTTCAATTTATCTATACCTAAGTTTAAAGTTTATTTATTAGTGTCTCAAGTAGGCTCACATTAACACTGCAATGAAGCTACTGTGAAAATCCCCTAGTTGCCACACTCCGGCGCCTGTTCGGGTACACTGAAGGAGAATTTAACACGGCCAATGCACCCTAACCAGCACGTCTTTCAGACTGTGGGAGGAAACCGGAGGAAACCCACGCAGACACGGGGAGAACATGCCGACTCCACACAGACATTGTCCTCGTGACAATAATAACTCAAATCATAGAAATATTAAAAGGGCTATATAAATGAAAGTCTTTTCAAGGCTTATTTATTACTGTCACAATTGGGCTTACATTTACACTGCAATGAAGTTACTAAGAAAATCCCCTAGTTGCCACACTCCGGCGCCTGTTCGGGTACACTGAGGGAGAATTTAGCACGGCCAATGCACCCTAACCAGCACATCTTTCGAACTGAGGAAACCAGAGCACCCGGGAGATACCCATGCAGACACGGGGAGAATGTACAGACTCCATACAGTGACCCAGGCTGGGAATTGAACCCGGGTCCCTGGCACTGTGAGACAGCAGTGCTAACCACTGTGCCACCGTGCCGCCCTTCCATGGAGTTGCAGTGCTTTTCATGATACTGCCTGAGGGGAAGAGAATCAGTACCCTCGCAAGTCACTAGGGTCTCAGAGGAGCCTAGAACCATAAAACCCTACAGTGCAGAAGGAGGCCATTCAGCCCATTGAGTCTGCATTGACCAGAATTCCATACAAGCCCTATCTCAACAAACCCATGCATTTACCCTAGCCAGTCCCCGTGACACTCAGGAAATTTGGCATGGCCAAATAGATTTCTGATAGACAAGGGAATTAAGGGTTATGGGGAGAAAGCGGGACTGATCCACTTCAGATCAGCCATGATCTTATTGAATGGCGGGGCAGGCTCGAAGGGCTGGATGGCCAACTCCTGCTCCTATTTCTTACTTTCTTAATCCACCTAACTAACACATCTTTGGGAAGAAATCAGAGCACCCAGAGGAAACCCACGCAGACACTGGGAGAACATGCAGACCCTGCGCGGACAGTGACCCAAGCCAGGAATCGAACCCGGGTCCCTGGCACTGTGAAGCAGCCTTGCTAACCGTTGTACCACCGTGCTGCCTGTGTGTAAGCAAATAATAATACAATATCCTCTCAATTTCGAAACCAGCTTATAATATAGAACAGCTACGCTGCTACGCCGAAACATTTCTCTAACTTTTTTTGATCTAAGTAAACTGCAGTCTGCAGGTGATGGCTTTTGGGAGCTGGCTGCTCTGAAAGGGAGACTCAGGCAGCTTTTCCAGTCTGCCCAACCTCCAAGATTCTAATCTGACAGAGGGAGAGATCTCGGGGCAATTGAAACGAACCCAGCACGTCGCTGACAGCTGAGACATACCTGTCACAGTCACACACGTGTAACCTTTCTCTCGATGCAGGAACAAGCCACGGGGCAAGCAACCTCAGCAGAGACAAAGAGAGTCAATCATTTCCTACCCATAAGGCGAACACGAAATACTGCGGAGTGGGAACAGGAAAATGCTGGAAAATCTCAGCAATTCTGACTGCTTCCCTGGAGAGAGAATAGAGCCAACGTTTCGAGTCTGGATGACCCTTCATCAGAGCTGAGAGGAAAGACGCTCTTGGCTCTGAAGAAGGGTCATCCATAGATGTTGTCAGACCTCTGTTCGAAGTCTCACAACACCGGGTTAAAGTCCAACAGGTTTATTTGGTAGTAAACGCCACTAGCTTTCAGAGCGGTCATAGGTAGAATAGGGCACTCACTGAATGTTAAAATGGCGGTGCGGGCTTGTAGGGCCGAAGGGCCTATTTCCTATGCTGTGTTGTTCTTTGTTCTAAACAAGGACATTAATTCAATTATTTCTTTATTTAACACTTCTAGTACGAACTCAAACATGAATAGTTGCAACACATTAACTCTTTACTAAACTTTAACTGAACATTAACTTTCAACTGAACTGTAACTCTCAAACTGCACTTTAATTAAATATTAACTTTAACTATTTAACTGAAAATATATACTACCGAGTTCAGGAAAACCTGAAATATCCTCAATGTAGAATCCATCTTCTCCTTCTCTGAAGCATCCTTCAGGGCACAGGTCCTTTTGCGATGGTTGGTTTCTTTAGATTATCGCTGGCAAACAAAGGACTCACGTGTCTTTTTATCCATAATTCTCCACTCTTCTGGAAGATTCTCCAACATCCAGCCAACTATGTGACCAGAAAACGATCACATGACTTGAACATCCAATGAAATTAGTTTTGAACGATGCCATTACACTTAGTTCATTTGACATGTCCCATACATAATAGCCGTATCAATCGAAGGTGCACTGTCTTGGTAGATGTATGATGTGGAGATGCCAGCATTGGACTGGGGCAAGCACAGTAAGAAACCTTGCAACACCAGGTTAAAGTCCAACAGGTTGGACTGCCAAATAAACCTGTTGGATTTTAACCTGGTGCTGTGAGACTTCTTACTTGATAAATGTAAACAACTTCCCTTATCTGGGAAGCTTCAGATCACAGCTCCCAGACCAGAGCCTCTTAGCTTTTGATCCATAAATTGACCAAAAATCCCAGCATGCTTAGCTCTCAGTCAGAAGAGCCATTTCTAAGCCATTGTCATTATTGTTGTTAAATCATTATCACAGCCAGTCTTTCTCCGTCCACACTTGCTGAGATTTTCCAGCATTTTTCTGTTTTCATTTCCTACCTATGTCTATTCACCCTGAAGACCTGATCTCTTTGGAACGAGCCAGACATGGATTTACAGCTACAGAGGAACAAAATATTGCTGGAAGTCCGACTTGAGGATTTATTGTCAGTCTGTAGCATCAAGGGACCAGGGAATGCTCTACGGCTGAATCACTGGAGTATTACTTCTTTGAATCATTTTAATACAAATTCTCCGCAATGACAGTAATTGGCTTCTAATTGACGCAAGGATGTGTCTATTTGGAACAGTTCACTGCGGGAAGTAATTGAGCAGAAAGTAGATCAGATTTCTGCTGCACTCTGATTACATTCGAAGCACTTGCCAAGTTAAACACACCTCCATAATAATAGCTGATACCATCCCCATGGGGGTCAGTAAAACAGAAGAACTGAATTTGCCCCTCTTGAAGAAATTAGCTGAGAATCCCTACAGCGCAAAAGCCATTCAGCCCAGTGAGTCTGTGCCAACACTCCGAAAGATTGTCCTACCTAGGCCCATAACCCCATGCATTTACCATGGCTAAATCACCAAACCCACACATATTTGGACACTACGGGACAATTTAGCATGGCCAATCCACTTAATCTACACATCTTTGGATACTAAGGGGCAATTTAGCATGGCCAATCCATCTAACCTACACATTTTTGGACACAAAGGGCCTATTTATCATGGCTAATCCACCTAACCTACACATTTTTAGACACTAAGGAATAATTTACCATGGCTAATCCATCTAACCTGCACATTTTTGGACACTAAGGGGCAATTTACCATGGCCAATACATCTAATCTACACACCTTTGTACACTAAGGGATAATTTACCACGGCCAATCCCCCTAACCTACACATCTTTGGATACTAAGGGCTAATTTTGCATGGTCAATCCACCTAACCTGTACATCTTTGGACACTAAGGGGCAAGTTAGACACAGTGAGCACGTGAACCTACACATCTTTGGACACTAAGGGGCAATTTACCACAGCCAATCTGCCTAACTTGCACATCTTTTGACACCAAGGGGCAATTTTAGCATGACCAATCCACCTAACACACATATCTTTGGACTGTCGGAGGAAACTGGAACATCCGGAGGAAATCCATGCAGGCACGGGGAGAATGTGCAAACTCCAGACAGACAGTGACCTGGGTTACTAGTCCAGTAACAATACCATTAGGCCTCCGCCTGCTATGAGAACAGATGAAAGTCTGCCTTCTGCAAAGCCAGGTATGGGACGAGCACTGACCAATGACAATTCCTGATCCCCCTGGCCGCCATTTTGACCAGGGCCTTCACAACAATGACCCAGATAAACCCATCTGAGTCCATCGCTGCCTCAGGAGTTCATAAGAACTGTGATGCTCTGACAATCCAGTTCTGAGATCCAGCCCTTCCAATACAGCTGTGTGGTAACAAATGACCCAGATCATCATTCCAAATTGTTTTGTCGCAGTGATATTTCCTCATAAATTTTAAAAGCCCTTTCAAAACCATTTACAATAATATGAGGAAGAACATGGCAAAGTAATGCGAGATCCTATCATGTCTCAACCCTTTAAGTTAACAACCTGAGCACCTTGCTCTTCATTTCAACAGCTGTCAGGTTGCAGAACAGCAGATACTCAATTCACAAATTGTTATGTGACAGGAGATGAGTGTCATGTATTAACTCGCATTCTCCTTGAAGCCTAAAGAGGCAGGTTTTCATTTAGCCCAGAGGAAGGAGAATAATTTGTGTCTCGTTATACTGGAAATCCGGACACTAAATAAAAATATTAAAAGGGCTGGATAAACTAAACATAGACCAAAGGTTTTCCCCTGTTCCTTTCATTCATTTGCGGGTCACGGGCATCACTGTTTAGCGAGAAGAAGGTTAAGAGGTGACCTCATTGAGGCATACAAGATGATCAGAGGGTTAGATAGGGTGGACAGTGAGAGCCTTTTTCCTCAGATGGCAATCGCTAACACGAAGGGAAATAGAACATAGAACATTACAGCGCAGTACAGGCCCTTCGGCCCTCGATGTTGCGCCGACCAATGGAACCAATCTAATGACCCTCAACCTAAACTATTCCAATGTTATCCATATGCCTATCCACTGACCATTTGAACGCCCTTAAAGTTGCTGCAGGCAGGGCATTCCAAGCCCTTATTACCCTCTGAGTAAAGAACCTACCTCTGACATCTGTCCTATAATTACCACCCCTTAATTTAAAGCTATGTCCCCTCATGTTAGCCATCACCATCCGAGATGAAAGGCTCTCACTGTCCACCCTATCTAATCCTCTGATCATCTTGTATGCCTCAATTAGGTCACCTCTTAACCTTCTTCTCTCTAATGAAAATAACCTCAAGTCCCTCAGCCTTTCCTCATAAGACCTTCCCACCATACCAGGCAACATCCTGGTAAACCTCCTCTGCACCCTTTCCAATGTCTCCACATCTTTCTTATAATGCGACGACCAGAACTGTACGCAATACTCCAAGTGCGGTCGCACCAGAGTTTTGTACAGTTGTAACATGATCTCATGGCTCCAAAATTCAATCCCTCTACCAATAAAAGCTAACACACCGTACGCCTTCTTAACAACCTTATCAACCTGGGTGCCAACTTTCAGGGAGCTATGCACATGTACCCCGAGATCTCTCTGCTCGTCAACACTACTAAAAGTCCTTCCATCAGCCCTATATTCTGTACTCCTGTTACTCTTACCAAAATGAATCATCTCACACTTTTCTGCATTAAACTCCATTTGCCACCTCTCAGCCCAGCTCTGCAGCTTATCTATGTCCCTCTGCAAACTGTAATATCCATCCTCACTGTCTACAATTCCTCCAACTTTGGTGTCGTCAACAAATTTACTAACCCATCCTTCTATACCCTCATCTAGGTCATTTATAAAAATGGCAAACAGCAGTGGCCCCAAAACAGATCCCTGCGGTACACCACTTGTAACTGAACTTCAGGTTGAATATTTCCCATCAACCACCACCCTCTGATTTCTATCAGCTCGCCAATTCCTGATCCGAACTGCTAAATCACCCTCAATCCCATGCATCTGCATTTTCTGCAGTGGCCTACCATGGGGAATGATTTGTCTGAGTCAGGGGGTTGTTACTTCAGACTCACTCCAAAGATCAGGGCACAACATCTAGACTGGCACTCCGGGAAAAAGATAGAAAGGTCTGAGGTATAGCTTTAAATTGAGGGGTGATAATTATAGGACAGATGTCAGAGGTAGGTTCTTTACTCAGAGGGTAGTAAGAACATAATAAGAACATAAGAACATAAGAAATAGGAGCAGGAGTAAGCCATCTGGCCCTTCGAGCCTGACCCGCCATTCAATAAGATCATGGCTGTTCCACATTCCGGCCCTCTCCCCATAACCCTTAATCCCCTCTCTTATCAAAAACCCATCAATACGCTTCTTGAAAATATTTAGCAAGGCAGCCTCCACCACTTCAACGGGTAGAGAATTCCAGAGATTCACCACCCTTTGAGTGAAGAAGTTCCTCCTCAACTCCGTTCTAAAACGCCCCCCCTTTATCTTGAGGCTGTGCCCCCTAGTCCTACTGTCTTTTTTGAGCGGGAAGAGTCTCTCCACCTCTATCCTATCCATCCCATTCATCATCTTATGCCCTGCCTGCAGTAGTTGTGAACTCACCAACTTTAAGGGCATTCAAATGGTCATTGGATAGGCATATGGATAATATTGGAATAGTTTAGGTTAGAGGGTCATTCATTCCACTGGACAACACAACAGCGAGGGCTGAAGGGCCTGTACTGTGCTGTAATGTTCTATGTTTGGCCAGCATTTATTGCCCATCCTTAGATGCCCTTGGAAGGCAGTTGAGAGTTAACCACATTGCTGTGGCTCTGGAGTCACATGTAGGCCAGACCTGGTGAGGACAGCAGATTTCCTTCCCTGAAGGACATTAGTGAACCAGATGGGTTTTCCCGACAATGGTTTCATGGACATCAGTAGATTCTTAATTTCGGGTACTTTTTATTGAATTCAAATTCCACCATCTGCCATGGTGGGATTCGAACCCGGGTCCTCCAGAGCGTTAGTTGAGTTTCTGGATTAATAATCTAGTGATGATACCATGAGGCCATTGCCTCCCCACTGGGGAAGCAATCTGGAATAGAAGATCAGACATGTAGAATCATTGAATCCCTACATTGCAGAAAGAGGCCATTCAGGCCATCAGGTCTGCACAGTCAGCAATCACACCCAGGCTCTATACCCCCCGTTAATCCCTCTAGCTCGGGACACTAAGCAACAACTTAGCATTGCCAATGCATCTAACCTGCACAATCTTGGACAGTAGGAGGAAACCCATGCAGACACAGGGAGAATGTGCAGACTCTGCACAGGCATTGACCCAAGCCAGGAATCGAACCCAGGTCCCTGGCGCTGTGAAGCAGCAGTGCTAACCTGTGTGACATCATGCTGACGTTATAGATTTAGAGGTAGTAGATTTATGGATGACACAGTGGTTAGCACTGCTGCCTCACAGTGCCAGGGACCCAGATTCGATTCCGGCCTCGGGTCACTATCTATTCCGAGTTTGCACATTCTCCCCACGTCTGCGTGGGTTTCCTCCCATAGTCCGAAAGATGTGCTGGTTAGGGTGCACTGGCCATGCTAAATTCTCCCTCAGTGTACCCAAACAGGCACCGGAGTGTGGCGACTAGGGGATTTTCACAGTAGCTTCATTGCAGCGTTAATGTAAACCTACCCATGACACTAATAAATAAATAAATTTAAAACTGAGATAGGGGTGAGCTACTTCTCGCAGAGGTGGAATTTGCTGCCCCATAGCGCGGTGGAATCTAAATCATTAAATAGTTTCAAGAAGGAGATAGATATATTTCTGATTTTAAAAACAGGTTAAAGGGATTTGGGGAACAGGTGGGGAGGTGGATTTGTGATCAGGGAGAGATCAGCCATGATCTAATTGAATGACGCAGCAGGCTCGAAGAGATGAATTTGCCCACTTAGAATCATAGAATCCCTACAATGCAGAAGAAGGCCATTCAGCCCATTGAGTCTGTACTGACCACAATCCCACTCAGGCCCTATTCCTGTATCCCCCCCATATTTACCCTGCTCGGGTTGATGGGTTTTTGATAAGAGAGGGGATTAAGGGTTATGGGGAGAGGGCCAGAATGTGGAACTGAGCCACGACAGATCAGCCATGATCTTATTGAATGGCGGGGCAGGCTCGAGGGGCCAGATGGCCTACTCCTGCTCCTATTTCTTATGTTCTTATGTTCTAACCTGCACACCTTTGGACTGTGGGAGGAAACCGGAGGAAACCCACACAGACATGGGAAGAATGTGCAAACTCCGCACAGACAGTGACCTCAGGCTGGAATCGAACCCGGATCCCTGGTGCTGTGAGGCAGCAGTGCTAACCACTGTGCCACTGTGTCGCCTCCTTCTGCCCCTAATCCCCATAATTAAGAGCTGGAAAAGAGAGGTGGGGCGAAGGTGGCAGTCGTTGAGCACAATTGTGTAAGGTCTACATAAAGGACATAACGGGCACAGTAAGGTGGCACAGTGGTTAGCGTTGCTGCCTCACTGCGCCAGGGACCTAGATTCAATTCCGGCCTCGAGTTACTGTCTGTGTGGAGTTTGCACATTCTCTCCATGTCTGCGTGGGTTTCCTCCAGGTGCCCCGGTTTCCTCCCACAGTCCAAAGATGTGCGGGTTAGGTAAATTGGCCGTGTTAAATTGTCTCTTAGTGCCAGGGGTAAGTATGTGAGGTTATGGGGATAGGGCCTGGGTGGGATTGTGGTCGAGCGCAGACTCGATGGGCTGAAAGGCCTCTTCGTGCACTGTAGGGATTCTATGAAAAGAGAAGTGAGTGACCTCTCGGCTGGCGTTCCCCAGACACGTTGTCAACATAATGCGGAGAAGCCAAGGTTGTGGTTGCCAAGAGTTGTACGTTTCCATTCTGCGGCGGAAAAGCAATGTTCTCCTCCAAAGTCACCAGAAAAATGTCACAACTGGCCCCTTTCCATCTCAATCAATGGAGTTTGCCAGGTGTGAATGGGGACATTGCTTTCGCACACTGTTTCCAGTCTACTGAAGTGCTCAGTAAGGCGCGTTAAACAGCAGCGACACACTGGATTGATCCAGGCTCGAACCGAGCTGCCCACACAAGCTGACAAATCTTGTGACGACACATCATCAGCAGTTTGCGTCGGCAGATTTTCCAGCCTTGTGATTGGAAGCTGGATTTTACATTCCAGAATCGGGCGCACTCTCTCTGCCCCACCACCCCACCGACAAAAGGTTACGTGCTGAGATCCGAAGACACCCAGGTGCCAAATCCGATGGACCGCCCGCCTTCTTGAAATCCTTCACTAACTTGTTAAGGACCCCATCGCCTGCAAGATCTTTTGCTGCCCGTTGCATCTTGCAGGTATCGAAACCAAAAAAATGTTCCAGATGCTTCTGTGCCAACTGTAACAAGGGGGGGGGCGGGGGGGGGTGAATCTTCCCATTCCCGGGAATTGCAGCAGGTGATGCGGGATTTTCCAGTTTCGGGGGCGAGCACAGCTGGAAAATCCTACACAAAGTGTCACCTAAGAACTAGGAGCAGGAGTAGGCCATCTGGCCCCTCGAGCCTGCCCCGCCATTCAATAAGATCGTGGCTGAACTGTTCGTGGACCCAGCTCCACTTACCCGCCCGCTCCCCATAACCCTTAATCCCTTTACCGTTCAAAAATGTATCTGCGCAAGAGCTCAGCAAGAGGCCTTTTGGCCCATTGTGACTGTGCTGGCAATCAAGCAATACCTAATCTAATCCCACTTGGTCCGTAACGCTGTGGCGTTTCGGGAGCTCATCTAAGAGCTTCTTAAATGTTGTGAAGATTCCCACCTGAATTCCAGATTCCCACCACTCCAGTGGGTGTAAGGACTTTTTCCTCAAATCCCCCCTAAGTTTCCTGCCCCTCAATCTTAAATCAATGCCCCACCCCTCCTGTGTCACCTGGGAAAAAAGTTTCTTACCATCTCCTCTACCTTTCTCCTAATTTTGTACCCTTCTATCCCCCTTCTATCTCAGCTGTAAGGAAAACTACCCCAATCCGACCAGCCTCTCCTTATAACCGAAACACTCTGGACAGCGTCCTGGTGGATCCCCTCACTTCCCTTTCAACCCCAAGGATAGGAGAAAATGGCTGCCGCGGGAAACCACAGGTAAACATTCCAGTAGCTTCTTCAGGCAAAGGTGTCTTTTCAATAACGTTTTCTCGCCCTTCAGTGAACAATAAAAGTTGATCCAGAAAGCAGGTGACCTTTAATATTTTCGATGTGACCGCAGCATTATCTATCGACCGCACAACGTCCCAACCTGCAGTGCTGACACACAAGCTATGTATATTCACGCTGTGCATCATATACCACTGGGAATATGGCTGCAACAGGACTTCTGCCCTGCATTATTTTGAATAGTAAGTCAAAGTCACAAGAGCTATTGTGGCGTCTAAAAATAGGTATTTGAAACAGGCCCTTATAATAACTGCAAGGTTGTAAGGGAGCAAAGGGGTCAATGAGTAATCTTCCTACGCATCGTGACTGAACTCACACAAGCTCATTCAAGACAAGGGCAGCACAGTGGTTTGCACTGCTCCCTCACGGCGCCAGGGACCCGGGTTCGAATCCAATCTCAGGTGATTGTGAGACAGCACAGTGGTTAGCACTGCTGCCCCACAGCGCCAGGGACCCGGGTTCGAATCCAACCTCAGGCAGCACGGTAGCACAGTGGTCAGCACTGCTGCTTCACAGCGCCAGGGACCCGGGTTCGAATCCAACCTCAGGCAGCACGGTAGCACAGTGGTCAGCACTGCTGCTTCACAGCGCCAGGGACCCGGGTTCGGTTCCTGGCTCAGGTCACTGTGTGTGTGGAGTTTGCACATTCTCTTCGTGTCTGCGTGGGTTTCCCCCAGTTTCCTCCCACAGTCCAAAGATGTGCGGGTTAGGTTGACTGGCCACGCTAAAAAAAAATTGCCCCTTTGTGTCCTGAGATGCATAGTTAGAGGGATTAGTGGGTAAACGTGTAGGGATATGGGGGTAGGGCCTAGTTGGATTGTGGTCGGTGCAGACTCGATGGGCCAAATGGCCTCTTTCTCCACTGTAGGGTTTCTATGATTCTATTGTCTGCGTGGAGTCAGCAAGTTCTCCCCATGTCTATGTGAGTTCCCTCCCACAGACCAGTAGATGTGCAGGTTCGGTGGATTGGCCATGTTAAATTGTGGCTTAGTTTAGATTAGCAGGGTAAGTTCATGGGGTTTACAGGGATGGGGCCTGGGTGGGATTGTGGTTAGTGCAGACTCAATGGGCCGAATGGCTTCCTGCTGCACTGTAGGGGATTCTATGATCGTTAATTGACGTCCTTCCCTCACCACAGCCACTTATTGGCCTTCTGATGCTGGGCTGGCCACACTGGGGTGGGCAGGGTGGGAGTCATCCCCACGGAGTTTGTGCTTTCTCCTGTATCGGCATGGATTTTCTCCGGGTGCTCCAGATTCCTCCTACAGCCCGAAGAGATGCAGGTTAGTTTGATTGGCCTTGCTAAATTACCCCTCAGCAACAGGGGGTTAACAGGGTACGTAAGTGGGGTTAGAGGAATAGGGCCTGGGTGGCATTGTGGTTGGTACACACCCGATGGGCTGAATGGCCTCCTATCATACTGTAGGGATTCTATGGTTCTATGACATTTCAGATTCCATTCTGACTAAACCATCCCACCAAGAAATGGAAAGTCTAGCTCCATATGTCATGATCAACTTGTATGTTTTTTGTGAAAACGCTGTGAAATATTTCATTAACCCATTAGAAATATTCCCATTAAAAGCACTTGTTACAAATGACAGGAGATAATTTGTTATTGGCACTTGGTCCTCTCTGGCAAGACCAATGTTTGTTACCCACCCTGAAAAAGTGGCAGTGAACCACCCTCTTGAACCACTGCTTGGTGACACGATGGATGGCACTGCTGCCTCACGGCGCCAGGGACCCAGGTCCGAATCCAGCCTTGGGTGACTACCTCTGTGGGCTTTGGCACATTCTCCCCGTGTCTGCGTGGGTTTCCTCTGGGTGCTCCGCTTTCCTTCCAAAGATGTGCGGGTTAGGCTGATTGGCCATGCTGAATTGAGCCTTAGAGAGGATTAGTAGGGTAAATACATGATAACTATTTTCTTGGGCCAACAGGCAGGTGCCCAATATAATTTGATTTATTATTGTCCCATGTATTAACAAAAGTATTGTTTCTTGCACACCATACAGACAAAACATACCATTCATAGAGAAGGAAAGGAGAGAGTGCAGAATGTAGTGATGCAGTCATAGCGAGGGTGTAGAGAAAGATCAGCTTAATGCGAGGTAGGTCCATTCAAAAGTCTGATGGCAGCAGGGGAGAAACTGTTCTTGAGTCAATTGGTACGTGACCTCAGACTTCTGTATCTTTTTCCCGACGGAAGAAGGTGGAAGAGAGAATGTCCGGGGTGTGTGAGATCCTTAATTATGCTGGCTGCTCTTCCGAAAGTATAGACAGAGTCAATGGTGGGAGGCTGGTTAAAGCGTTTGATTGATCAGTTCCTGAGAGTTAATTAGAAAAGCCTCAAAATTTCAACAAATTCTTTGAATCCAATAAAAGTTCCAACAATCCTTGTTTTCAGGTTAACACTTCCATGCTGGGGTTTTCAGGTCATGATATCAAGTAACATTGTCCAAGTAAGGATGTGGAAGTCCATCGCTCACATTTCCCACAGGAACAAGGCTGGAAAAATCCATTAGAAAAATCCATTATACTGGATTGCTTCCAGTTTCTAGATGTTTGGTCACCAGCAACTTGTCCTGGTCCCCCCACACTGATGCTATAGTTAAGAAAGTCCACCAAAACCTCTACTTTCTCAGGAGGCTAAGGAAATTTCCTCCCTAATGCCATTGTGGGTCAACCCACGGCACATGGACCGCAGTGATTCAAGATGTCAGCTCACCACCACCTTCTTTGTGGATAGCACGGTGGCACCGAAGTTTGCACTGCTGCCTCACAGCTCCAGAGACCCAGGTTCAATTCCAGCTTTGGGTCAATGTCCGTGTGGTGTTGCATATCATCTGCATGGGTTTCCTCCGGGTGCGTCAGTTTCCTCCCACAGCCCAAAGATGTGCGGGTTAGGTGGATCGGTCATGATAATTTGCCCCTTAGTGCCAGGGGGAATAACAGGGTAAATTCATGGGGATAGGGCCTGGGTGGGACTGTTGTCGGTGCAAATTCGATGGGCCAAATGATCTCCTGCACATAGGGAGTCTATTTCTCAAGAGCAATAGTGCTGGGCAATAAATGCTGCCCCACCAGTGATGACCATGCCCCACAAATGATTAAAGAAAAAGTTTGGCATGTCAACCATGACTCTGACCACTTTTTACAGATGCACCATAGAAAGCATCCTTTCTGGATGTATCACACCTTGGTATGGCTCCTGCTCTGACGAAGACCGCAAGAAACAGAGTTGTGAATGAAGCCTAGCCCATCATGCAAACCAGCCTCCTATCCATTGACTCTGTCTACACTTCACACTACCTCAGGAAGTGGCCAGCATAATCAAGGACCCCACACACCCCAGACATTCTCTCGTCTACCTTCTTCCTTCGGGAAAAAGATACAGAAGTCTGAAGTCATATACCAATCGACACAAGAACAGTTCCTTCCTGCTGCCAACAGACTTTTGATCTTCTAAAGTCATAGAATAGATTCATAGAATCCCTACAGTACAGAAGGAGGCCATTCGGCCCCAATAAATCTGCCCTGGCCACAATCCCACCAGGCCCTATTCCTATAACCCCACATATTTACTCTGCTAATCCCCTGACACTAAGGTGCAATTTAGCATAGCCAATCAACCCACACATCATTGGACTGTGGGAGGAAAGCAGAGAACCCGAAGGAAACTCACGCAGACACGGGGAGAACATGCAAACTCCACACAAGACAATGACCCGAGGTTGGCATTGAACCCAGGTCCCTGGCACTGTGAGGCAGCAGTGCTAGCCACTGTGCCACCATGCTGATATCATGTTAAATTGATCTTTCTCTGCACCCTAGCTATGACTGTAACACTACATTCTGCAGTCTGTCATTTCCTTCTCCCCAATGTGCCCTATGAATGATATGCTTTGTCTGTAGACAAGAAACAATACTTTTCACTGTACACCAATTCACGTGACAATAATAAATCAATTCAATAATAATCTATCACGGATCATGCCATAAATGACATTGCAGTATCTCAGGATTGTTGTATCTTACACAGAGTTGGATGCAGGGCTGATTTTTATGTAGATCTGGTATTATTATTGCACTAAGAAGTCTCACAACACCAGGTTAAAGTCCAACAGGTTTATTTGGTAGCAAAGGCCACTAGCTACCAAATAAACCTGTTGGACTTTAACCTGGTGTTGTGAGACTTCTTACTGTGCCAATCCCAATCCAAAACAGCAGAGACATCCTGGTCTCCAACAACAGCAGATTTTCACCCTTCAGGAACACTAGATCTTGTTTTCAGCCAACCAACAGAATTTTCAAAAACAACAGGGAGAGAGCAAAAACACTTCTTTTTAGCTTGCTGCCCCTTCCAAAACTAAAACTTGAACCTGCAGTTCCAAACTGAAACTGATAGAAAAGAAACTGTCCAAAAGTACATGACCATCCTCCTAACAATGCAGGATCGTAAAACTAATCCCAGAGTAAATACAAATAGCCCAATTTAAACCACTTAAGTAGCAATAAAAGGACTCATCGTATTCAGCCCAGTAATATAATGACATCAGCTAAGGCTGTGAGCTGAGCAACATTGAGAGCTGCAGAGACCATGATTTAAAAAACTCTTAACAGTACACTAATGTCACACACTAGTGAATCAGATGGGCAATTGATAATGGTCACCATTAGACTTTAGTGATAGAAATCATAGAATCCCTACAGTGAAGAAGGAGGCCATTCAGCCCATCGAGTCTGCACTGACAACAATCCCACCTAGGCTTTATCCCTGTAACCCCACATATTTACCTTTCTCCTCCCTCTAACCTACCACCCTAAGAGGCTAAGGGACAATTTAGCATGGTCAATGCACCTAACCCGCATGAGTTTGGGTTGTCGGAGGAAACTGGAGTATCCAGAGGAAGCCAACGCAGACAGGGGGAGAACGTACAGACTCCACACAGACAGTGACCCAAGCTGGGACTCAAACCTGAATCCCTGGAGCTGCGAGGCAGCAGTGCTAACCACTATGCTGCCCAGATTTAGGTGCAATGGCCATGCTAAATTCTCCCTTCGAGTACCCGAACAGGCACCAAAGTGTGGCGATTAGGGGATTTTCACAGTAACTTCATTGCAATGTTAATGCCTACTTGCGACACTAATAAGTAAATAAATAATAATCCCAGATTTTTTTTGTATTGAATTCAAATTTCGAGACCTGCCTTGATGGGATTTGAACCTGGCTCCCCAGAGCAGTACTAGTACCGTTGCGCCATTGCATCCCCTTAAGGTGGAAGAGGAGTGCTGGGTTCTGAGGCAGTTGCGTCTGATTCAAAGTACTCTGGCCGTTGATTTTAAAACTGGACAAACAAAAGCTGGTGAAGTGCCCAGAGGCCGATTGTCTGCCCAGTGCCCCCACTGAGTGCGTTTCAGCCTTAAATATGCATCAGCTGGCAACTTACCCTAAAACCCTGAAGGTGATAACTCGAGATCCTTGTTTATCCAGTCATAAAACATAGCCAGAGGATCAGGGGTCAGCAAATGGCATTCCAGTACTCACACGGATAATGATAGGGAAGAATGACAAAACAACTGCTCGGAGACAAATATAGCAAAAGTCAACGTGGATCCTAATCAGAATAGATTGGAGTGCCTACTTTCTATCACTGCCCGACTGGAGAATAGACAATCAGCATCAAGCCACGTTCAGCAGCCCCGCCACCACTTGCAAAAAAAAACTGCAGCAACTTTTGCAAGAGAAATCAGGATGTGGGTAACACAGCGGTTAGCACTGCTGCCTCACGGTGCCAGGGACCCGAGTTCGATTCCCGGCTCGGGTCCCTGTGTGTATAGAGTTTGCACATTCTCGCTGTGTCTGCGTGGGTTTCCCCAGGGCACTCCGGTTTCTTCCCACAGTCATAAAGATGTGCTGGTTAGGAGTATCAGCCGTGCTAAATTTTCCTTCAGCGTACCCGAACAGGCACTGGAGTCTGGCGGCGAAGGGATTTTCACAATATGATACCATCGTATTTGCTTATGATAGTGTCCAAGCACAGTGGTTAGCACTGCTGCCTCACAGCAAGGCACGGACCCGGGTTCGACTACCGGCTTGGGACCCTCTCTGTGTGGACTCTTGCACATTCTCCCCGTGTCTGCGTGGGTTTCCTCCAGGTGCTCCAGTTTCCTCCCACAGTCTGAAAGATGTGCTGCTCAGGATCATTGATCTCTACAGGCGTGGGAGTGTGGCGACTAAGGGAATTTCACAGTAACTTCATTGTAGGGTTAATGTAAGCCTACTTGTGACTAATAAATTAACTATAACATAAGAACATAAGAACATAAGAACATAAGAAATAGGAGCAGGAGTAGGCCATCTGGCCCTTCGAGCCTGCCCCGCCATTCAATAAGATCATGGCTGATCTGTCGTGACTCAGCTCCACCTTCCCGCCCTCTCCCCATAACCCTTAATCCCTTCTCTTATCAAAAACCCATCAACCCGTTTCTTAAAAATATTTAGCGAGGCAGCCTCCACCACTTCAACGGGTAGAGAATTCCAGAGATTCACCACCCTTTGAGTGAAGAAGTTCCTCCTCAACTCTGTTCTAAACCGCCCCCCCTTTATCTTGAGGCTGTGCCCCCTAGTCCTACTGTCTTTTTTGAGCGGGAACAGTCTCTCCACCTCTATCCTATCCATCCCATTCATCATCTTATACGTCTCAATGAGATCTCCCCTCATTCTTCTAAACTCTAACGAGTACAAGCCTAGTTTATTCAGCCTCTCCTCATAGCTCAATCCCCTCAACTCCGGTATCAGCCGAGTAAACCTCCTCTGCACTCCCTCCAGGGCCAAAACATCCTTGCGCAGGTGCGGCGCCCAAAACTGCACACAGTACTCCAGCTGCGGCCTCACCAATGCCCTATACAGCTGCAGCAAGACCTCCCTACTTTTATATTCAATCCCCTTCGCTATGAAGGCCAGCATCCCATTCGCCTTCCTGACCACCTGCTGCACCTGCAAGCTGGGTTTTTGCGACTCATGCACAAGGACCCCGAGGTCCCTCTGCACCGTCGCCCTGCTGCAGTTTTTCGCCCCGTAAGTAATAGTCCTTCCTACCATTCCTCCTACCAAAGTGGACCACCTCACACTTGCCAACATTAAATTCCATTTGCCATTTCCTGGCCCATTCGCCCAGCCTATCTAGATCCTTCTGCAGACTCTCCACACCCTCCGCACAATTTGCCTTTCCCCCAATCTTGGTGTCATCAGCAAATTTCGACACCCTGCACTCGGTTCCCTCCTCCAGATCATCTATATAAATGGTAAATAGCTGAGGCCCCAGCACCGACCCCTGGGGCACCCCACTAGTCACCAACCGCCAATCCGAATAGCATCCATTGACCCCCACTCTCTGCCTCCTATTTGACAACCAATCCTCTATCCACGCTAACACCCTACCCCCAACTCCATGTCCCCTGACCTTCTGCAATAACCTCTTGTGAGGTACCTTGTCAAACGCCTTCTGAAAATCCAGAAAGACCACATCCACCGGCTCTCCTCCATCCACTGCCCTAGACACATCCTCATAGACATCCTCATAACAATCAGGACTTTGCCTACTTTGACATATCATGTGATTGGACTGTCAATTGTACAGAAGGAAAGCTAAGTTGATATTATTTAAGGATATTATTAAACTAGAAAGAGCGCAGGAAAGGTTTATTAGGATGCTACCAGGGCTTGATGACTTGAGTTCATAAAATCGTAGAAAGATAGAACAGTGCAAAAGGAGGCCATTCAGCCCATCGGTCCTGCACCGACCACGATCCCACCCAGGCCATCCCCATAACCTCATATGTTTACCCTGCTAATGCACCTGAGGCAAAGAGGCAATTTAGCATGGTTAATCCACCTAACCCACACAATCCTTGGAGGAAATTGAAGCACATGAAGAAAACCCATGCAGGCACGCGGGAGGGATGTGCAAACTCCACACAGACAGTGACCCAAACCGGGAATCGAACCCGGATCCCTGGTGCTGTGAGGCAGCCCCGTGCTGACCACGGAGTCACTGTGCCACCCAGTTGTAAGGAAAGGCTGGATAGACTGCGAACATTTCCCTGGAGCGTAGATGGCTCAGGGATTATCCTATAGAGGTCTTTAAAATAATGAGGGGCATAGATAAGATCGATAGTCAATATCTTTTTCCAAAGGTAGAGGAGTCTAAAACTAGAGGGCATAGGTTTAAGGTGAGAGGGGAGAGATACAGAAGGGTCCAGAGGGGCAATTTTTTCACACAGAGGGGGGTGAGTGTCTGGAATGAGCTGCCAGAGGTAATAGTAGAGGCGGGGTACAATTTTGTCTTTTAAAAAGCATTTAGATAGTTACATGGGTAAGGTGGGTATAGAGGGATATGGACCAAATGGGGGCAATTGGGACTAGCTTAGTGGTAAAAACTGGACAGGATGGACAAGTTGGGCCTGAGGGCTTGTTTCCATGCTGTAAACTTCCATGACTCTATCTGTGGGTTTTGTCAGGAGGCAGGTTTGATTTCAGGGGTAATTGAGGAGGGCCACTCTGCCTATCTTATTTCATCCACGTAACTTTGTCAATCTACACTCTGAAGAGAGCTCTCCGCTTCCCCATTTCTAGCTCCAGTATATCCAATTGTCTTTGTTGGCTGTGCTTTTGTCTTCTGAGGCCTTAACCTACGAAATCCATAGCAAACAATCCGGCATCTTTTGTTTATGTTTCAGGTTCTAGCATCTGCAGAACATCTATAGAATCCATATAATCCCCATCATGCAGAACAGGCCATTTGGCTTATTAGGTCTGTGCCAACTCTCTGAGCATTTTATGCAGGCCCACCCATCCACCCCCAACAACGTGACTATCCTGACCTCTGTCTCTCCATTCCTATTCCCGTAACCACATGCAATTTACATGGCTAATCTATCTGACCTCCACATCTTTGGACACTGAAGAGCAACTTAGCATGGCTAATCCACCTAACCTGCACATCTTTGGACATTAAGGGGTAATTTAGCTTGGCCAATCACCTAACCAATGTACCATTTGGACATGAAGGAGCAATTTAGCATGGCCAATCCATCTAGCCTGCACATCTCTGGACACTAAGGGGCAATTTAGCATGGCCAATTCACCTAATCCGCACATCTTTGGACACTAAGGGACAATGCAGCATGGCCAATTACCATAACTTACACATCTTTAGAGTGTGGGAGGAAATCAGAGCACCCATGCAGACATGGGGAGAATATGCAAACAATTGTGTTAGGTATCTGGTATTTTTCCCTGGCCCTGTTTCCATCCCTTAGATCCCACTTTTTATTCTCACACATGCCTTGGAATCAAAGTTCTTGGTTCATGCCCCACCCCAGCATTCGAGCAGAAAAATCAAATCTGATTTTCTGGGACAGTACTGAGGGAGTGCTGCACTGTCAGAGGTGTTGCCTTTCAGATGAAACATTAAACTGAGGCCCCTCTTTTACCCATTTGGGGGTCTGTAAAATCAAAGAAGGTGGCGAGGGTTCTCGCTGTGATCCTGGTTAATATTTACCTCTCACTCAACATCACAAAAACAAGATTATCTGTTTCCGTCACATTTAATTTTGCTGAGTGCAAATTGTTGGCCATCTTTCCTACATTACCACATGACCATGCTTTGAAAACTCTTTCACTGGCTGTTAAACACTTTGCAATGCCCGGGAGCTGTGAAATGGAAGTCTTTTCTTTTTTAATGGGATACGGCTCTGGAGATCAGTATCAAACTTTAAACCAATTATTTCCCTCTCTTTATATTCCTTTGAAAGCTGCAGAGAATTGATGCTTTACATTCCCAGAATTACTGGAGGGAACTCCGTTAATCTGTTGACTGTCAGTGTGATCGTTTTCATCGGAAAGACACCAGGCCTGACAGATCATATCTCCTCGGTTCCTTTTCAATACCAACGCTGCAGATCTATCTCGAATTTTGACCAAAGTGTCAATGGCAGGTCCATTGGTGAAGCCACTTAAACACTTGATTCTCAGCTTATATGCTATCCAAGGGACAATTTAGTATGGCCAATCCACTTAACCTACACATCTTTGGACACTAATGGACAATTTCCCATGGCCAATCCACCCTACTTGGACATCTTTGGACACTAATGGGCAATTTAGTATGGCCAATCCACCCAACCTACACATTTTTGGACACTAATGGGCAATTTAGTATGGCCAATCCACCCAACCTACACATTTTTGGACACTAATGGACAATTTAGTATGGCCAATCCACCCAACCTACACATTTTTGGACACTAATGGACAATTTTCCATGGCCAATCCACCCAACCTACACATTTTTGGACACTAATGGACAATTTTCCATGGCCAATCCACCCTACCTGGACTTCTTTGGACACAAATGGGCAATTTAGTACGGCCAATCTGCCCAACCTACACATTTTTGGACACTAATGGGCAATTTTCCATGGCAAATCCACCCAACACACACATCTTTGTATAGTAATGGACAAGTTAGCGTGGCCAATCCACCCAACCTACACATCTTGGGACACTAATAGACAATTTAGCATGGCCAAATCCCTCTATTTCTCACAAATTTATGTGCTTATCTGTTTTTAAACGCCCCTATCAAATCTGCCTGCACCCTGGAGTGTGTTCCAGACACTTAGCACTCTCTATGTAAAACAGTTGCCCCTCACATCTACTTTGAACTTTCTCCTTCTCATCTTAAGCTCATGCTCCCGAGCATTAGACATTTCAACTCTGGGGAAAAGATTCTGACTGTAAACCCTATTGATGCCTCTCAGAATGTTATAGACTTCCATCAGGTCTCCCCTCAGCCTCTGCCCTCCAGAGGAGACAACCCTAGCTCCATCTATTATTGATGCCACTTAACACATTGCTCCTCAGCCTATCCCTTCTGACCTGTACAATGTGCCGCCTACACTTAGGATCAATTAATTCTCATAGTATTATATATTTAGAACAAATAGAACACATAACCGTACAGCACAGGAACAGGCCCTTCAGCCCACAATGTTGTGCCCAACATGATGCCAAATTAAATCAATGCCTTCTACCTGACCTTGGTCCATATCTCTCTATTCCTTGCATGTTCATGGTGCAGCAGGTGGTCAGGAAGGCGAATGGGATGCTGGCCTTCATAGCGAGGGGGATTGAATATAAAAGTAGGGAGGTCTTGCTGCAGCTGTATAGGGCATTGGTGAGGCCGCAGCTGGAGTACTGTGTGCAGTTTTGGGCGCCGCACCTGTGCAAGGATATTTTGGCCCTGGAGGGGGTGCAGAGGAGGTTTACTAGTCTGATACCGGAGTTGAGGGGATTGAGCTATGAGGAGAGGCTGAATAAACTAGGCTTGTACTCGTTAGAGTTTAGAAGAATGAGGGGAGATCTCATTGAGACGTATAAGATGATGAATGGGATGGATAGGATAGAGGTGAAGAGACTCTTCCCGCTCAAAAAAGACAGTAGGACTAGGGGGCACAGCCTCAAGATAAAGGGGGGGCGGTTTAGAACAGAGTTGAGGAGGAACTTCTTCACTCAAAGGGTGGTGAATCTCTGGAATTCTCTGCCCGTTGAAGTGGTGGAGGCTGCCTCGCTAAATATTTTTAAGAAACGGGTTGATGGGTTTTTGATAAGAGAAGGGATTAAGGGTTATGGGGAGAGGGCGGGAAGGTGGAGCTGAGTCACGACAGATCAGCCATGATCTTATTGAATGGCGGGGCAGGCTCGAAGGGCCAGATGGCCTACTCCTGCTCCTATTTCTTATGTTCTTATGTTATTATCTAAAAGCCTCTTAAAAGCCCCTATCTTATCTGCCTGCACCACCACCCCTGGCAGCATGTTCCAGACACTTACCCCCTCACATCTCCTTTGAAGTTTCCCCCTCTCACCCTAAATGCATGCTCCCTGGTACCAGACATTTCAAGAGAAAAAGATTCTGACTGTCAATCCTATCTTTGCCTCTCATAATTTTCTAGACTTCTATCAGGTCTCCTCTCAGCCTCTGTCGCTCCAGAGAAAACAACCTTAGTTTGTCCAGCCTCTCCCTGTAGCTCAGACCCTCGAATTCAGGCAGAATCCGGCTAAACCTCTTCTGCACTCTCTCCAAAGCCTCCACATCCTTCCTGTAATAATAACTGAACACAATAAACTAACCAAAATTTCATACAGCTACACTTCCAGCCTGTACAATTCAAATGCCATCTGTATCTAAAATCAATTCATTCTCGTAATGTTATATACTTAGAACATATAGAACTAAGAACAAAGAAAAATGTAGCACAGGAACAGGTCCTTCGGTCCTCCAAGCCGATCACAATGCTATAACTAAACTACAAAAAAACCTCCTGCCCTTACTCAATCCCTATCCCTCTATTCCCTCCTATTCATGTGCCCATCCAGATGCCTCTTACATGTTACTAATGTTCCTGCTTCCACCACCTCCTCTGGCAGCGCGTTCCACACTCTCTGTGTGAAAAACTACCCCCCCCCCCCCGCACATCTCCCTTAAACATTCCCTCTCTCACCTTGAACCTGTCCCCCCGTGTAATCGACACTTCCACCCTGGGGGGAGAAGCCTCTCACTATCCACCTTGTCTGTGCCTCTATCAGGGTCTCCCCCTCAGCCTCCGTCTTTCCAGCGAAAACAATCCCAGTTTATTCAACCTCTCCTCATGGCCAACACCCTCGAGACCAGGCAACATCCGGGTGAACCTTCTTTGCACTCTCTCCAAAGCTTCCACATCCTTCTGGTGTTGTGGTGACCAGAACTGTACACAATGCTCTAAATTCAACCAAACCAAGGGTTTAAAAAACTCCATCTATTGTTGATGCCGCTTAACATGTAGCCTTGCACACTATCACTTCTGGCCTGTACAACGTGCCACCTATGTTTAAGATTAATTGATTTTCATAATGTTATATACTTAGAACAAATAGAACACATAGAACAGTACAGCACAGGAACAGGCCCTTCAGCCCACGATGCTGTGCTGGGCATGATGCAAGATTAAACTAATCCCTTCTGCCTGCCCTTCATCCATATCCCTCTATTCCTTGCACATTCATACAGTTATCTAAAAGCCCCTTAAAATGCCCCTATCGTATCTGCTTCCACCACCCCTGGCAGCACATCCCAGACACCGACCACTCTCTGTGTAAAACATTTGCCCCTCACATCTCCTTTGAGCTTCCCCACCCCCTCACCCTCATTGCGTGCCCCCGAGTATTAGATATTTCAACTCTTGAGAAAAAGATTCTGACTGTCAACCCGATCTCTGCCTCTCGTAATTTTCTAGATTTCCATCAGGTCTCCCCTCCGTCGCTCCAGAGAAAACAACCCTAGTTTGTCCAGCCTCTCCTTATCGCTCAGACCCTCTAATCCAGGCAGCATCCTGCTAAACCTCTTCTGCACTCTCTCCAAAGCCTCCACACCCTTCCTATGATGTGGCGACCAGATTTGAACGCAATTCTATTAAGTGCGGCCTAACCAAGGTTTTATAAAGCTGCAAAATGACATTCTGACTCTAGTACTCAATGCCCCAACCAATAAAGGCAAGTATGCCTCACGCCATCCTTACCACCGATCTTCTTGTTTGGCCACTTTCACAGAGCTGTGGACTTCAGTCCCAAGATCCCTCAGTGTATTGTGGTCAACTCCTTGCTAGCCCAATATTTATTGTTCTCAGGAGGGGCACCATCATCTTGAATTTCCCTCTGAGTCTCCAGCAATTCCATATTGGAGTAATATCATTGTATCTTCATTGCATTTGGTTCATATTCCTTGAATTCCCTATCCAATAACATTGGGTGGGATTTTCCAGCTGGAGTTTTACAGCCCCGCCGTGGTGCATTTTCCAGCAGAGATGGGTCACCAATGGCCACCAGCGGGAGCTTCCAGTCCCGTTGATGTAGATTCATAGAATCCTTACAGTGTAGAAGGAGGCCATTTAGCCCCTTGAGTCTGCACCAGCCACAATCCCACCCAGGCTCTATACCCATTTAGCCAAGCTAGTCCCCCTGACACTAAGGGCCAATTTATAATGTTCAGTGCACCTAACCTGCACACCTTTGGACTGTGGGAGGAAACAAGAGCACCCAGAGAAAACCCACGCAGACACGGCGAGAATGTGCAAACTCCACACAGACAGTGACCCAAGTTGGGAATTGAACCCGGGTCCCTGGCGCTGTGAGGCAGCAGTGCTAACCTCTGTGCCACCGTGCCAGTCAGTGGTTTCACTGGGCTGTCCATAAACAACCTCTTTCCCTAGAGTTCACATTTAGAGGGTTATGCCACCATGTTGCCCATGTCTACAGCATTCTGTGTGGCTCACCCATCCCACAGCCAGAGATCTCACCATGGGGAGGGGATGGCGGGGTGGGGAGGTGGTGGAGTGTCGCCTTCGATGGGACTGAGAGATCCCACCGGTGGGAAGAGCTGGAAAATCCCACCCAATTGTATGGGTACCATCACCATTGCAGCAGTTCAAGACTGTCATCTTCTCAAGAGGAAGGCATGAGCAATGAATGTCAACTTTGACTTCTACATCTCAAGAATAAAGATGAAATATAAGAAATGTCTCCTCTGCAGTTATGAATTCTGACCTTTATTGATGGAGTATTGATCATGTGCTGTTGTTTTCAGAGCCAGCGTGAGGTCACTTTCAGATCAATAGATTTCACACTTCAATGTAGCGGATGTAACAGTTTAGGAACATAGGCTTTAGGAGTGAGAATAGGCCATTCAGCCCTTTGCACTCACTCTGTCATTCTATATAGTCATGGCTGATCTCTATCTCATCCAAACTCCACTTCCCTGCCTTTGCCCCACAGCCCTTTATCCAGCTTTGGATCAAATATTTCTCTATCTCTTTTTTGAATCCATTGATTGATTCTGCATCCACTGTTTTAGAGTCATAGAGGTTTACAGCATGTAAACAGGCCCTTCGGCCCAACTTGTCCATGTTGCCCTTTTTTTAACCACTAAGCTAGTTCCAATTGCCCACATTTGGCCCATATCCCTCTAAGCCTATCTTACCCATGTAACTGTCTAAATGCTTTTTAAAAGACAAAATTGTATCCGCCTCTACTATTACCTCTGGCAGCTTGTTCCAGACACTCACCACTCTTTGTCTGAAAAAAATTGCCCCTCTGGATCCTTTTGTATCTCTCCCCTCTCACCTTAAAACTACACCCTCCAGTTTTAGACTCCCCTACCTTTGGGAAAAGATATTGACTATCTAGCTGATCTATGTTCCTCATTATCTTATAGACCGCTATAAGATCACATCTTAGCCTCCTACAGTCCAGGGAAAAATGTCTGCAGTCTCTCCAGCCTCTCCCTATAACCAAACCATCAAGTTCCGGTAGCATCCTAGTAAATCTTTTCTGCACACTCTCTAGTTTAATAGTATCAGTATTCCAACAGCATAGTATTCCAAGTCTTAACAATGTCTTGTACAACTTCAACAAGACATCCTAACTCTGAGGCAGTGAGTTCCACAGATTCACAACCCTTTGTGAGAATTAGCTTCTCCTTATCTCTGTCCTGAACCCCCCCCCCCCCCCTCCCCCCACACCCCACCCCTTACTCTACAATTCTGATCTCCTGTGCAAGATTCTTCTAGCAGGGGGAGCATTTGATTTGATTTAATTTATTACTGTCACAAGCATCAGTATATAGTGAACACTACTGTTTCTTATGCGCTTTACAGACAAAGCATGCACTTACAGAGAAGGAAAGGAGAGGGTGCGGAACACAGTGTTACAGTCACAGCTAGGGTGTGGAGTAAGATCAACTTAATGCGAGGTAGGTCCATTCAAAAGTCTGATGGCAGCAGGGAAGGAGCTGGTCACTGCCTGTGTGGAGTTTGCACATTCTCCTCGTGTCTGCGTGGGTTTTCTCCGGGTGCTCCGGTTTCCTCCCACAGTCCAAAGATGTGCGGGTTAGGTTCATTGGCTATGCTAAAATTGCCCCTTAGTATCCTGGGACGTGTAGGTTAGAGGGATTAGCAGGTAAAATGTGTAGGGATATGGGGATAGGGTCTGGGTGGGATTGTGTTCGGTGCAGACTCGATGGGCCGAAGGGCCTGTTTCTGCACTGTAGGGTTCTATGGTTCTATGGTCTTGAGTCGGTTGGTACGTGACCTCAGACTTTTTCCCAATGGAAGGAGGAAGGGAGAATGTCCGGGGGTGCGTGGGGTCCTTGATTATGCTGGCTGCTTTGCCGAGGCAGCGGGAAGTGTAGACAGAGTCAATGGATGGGAGGCTGGCTTGCCTGTTGGATTGGGCTTCATTCAGGACATTTCGTAGTTCCTTGTGGACTTGGGCAGAGCAGGAGTTCTGGTTAACATTTACCTGCTGAGTATTTTATATCCCATATCAAATCCCCTCTTACCCAACATGAATTCCTTCGTGAACCACAGGTATCTAAATGCCAGCTTGTCTAGTGAACCTCTCACCACAGGACAGGGGGAAGAAAGAGAAAGATATCGCTATAAAAACACACTGGGAGTCCATGATCCCCCACAGCAATGCTACATCTTTCTTCAAACTGTCAGCAACATTTTACTTCCACATCTTAAAATCGTTAGCAAAACATGATGCTAAATTTGCAAACGTCAAGTATTGAATTATAGATTTTAATGTCTCACTTTAGTCACTCGATGAAATATTAACATCGTGGATAGCAAATCATGCTAGCTGGCAGAGGAAAGGTAAGTCAGATCATAGACTTCTGTCTTTCTCCTACACAGAGCGCACATCTGGAACACTATATCACTGCACGGCATTACTCCTGACATTTCATTTTTGGTGAAGGTTCAGTCGGAATTTCCCAAGGCATGTCTGAGAGGATTGTGGACACGTAAATCTTCCTGGAAGTTTTGAGACACATGATCGACGCAAGGGGAAACATTGGCAAGGCCTTGATCACTGAGCTTTGGTTGGCAGGGACCTCGCTTTGCCTTCGGTCAAGGTCAAATGTATCGTTACTGCGCAAGCGTCAGGATCCACAGGATCTTGTAAAGGGTAAGGAGAAATTGGCTGGGCACGATGGCACAGAGGTTAGCACTGCTGCCTCATAGCACCAGGAACCTGGTTTCGATTCCCAGCCTGGGTAACAGTCTGTGCAGAGTCTGCATGTTCTCCTCATGTCTATGTGGGTTTCCTCCGGGTGCTCCAGTTTCCTCCCACAGTCTGAAAGATGAGCTGGTTAGGTGCTAAATTCTCCCACAGTGTACCCGAACAGGTGCTGGAACGTGGCAACTAGGGGATTTTCACAGTAACTTCATTGCAGTGTTAATGTAAGCCTGCTTGCAACACTAACAAATCAATACATTACATATTATGGCTCACAATACCTTGAAGTTCATTTTGTAGTAACACATCCCTCTTAAAATTTCCCAGGTGTAATGTCTTACTGTTGGGGAGGCAAAGACTGTTCACTTCTAAACTTTAAAGTTTATTTATTAGTGTCACAAGTAGGCTTACATTAACACTGCCATGAAGTTACTGTGAAAATCCCCTAGTCGCCACACTCTGGTGTCTGTTCAGGTACACTGAGGGAGAATTTAGCACAGCCAATGCACCTAACCAACACGTCTTTCAGACTGTGGGAGGAAACCGGAGCACCTGGAGGAAACCCACACGGATACAGGAAGAATGTGCAGACTCTGCACAGACAGTGACCCAAGGCCGGAATCGAACATGGGTCCCTGGTGCTGTGAGGCAGCAGTGCTAACCACTGTGCCTGCATTTAGTTCATCCTCCATTTTTTTTGTAAAGCCTTTTCCATTCTCAGAATGGTTACAGCTCAGAAGGAGGCCATTCGGCCCATGGTGTCTATGCTAGCATGCCAAAGTAGCAGCTCACCGAGGGCCATTCCCCTGCCTTTGGCCCATATACCTGGGCATCCATCTTTCTCAGTTCCATCTTGGGCCTTGATTGAACCGGCTTCTGCCACATTCCCAGGCAGCACATTCCAGATCCCAACCACTCTCTACGTGAAAAAGATTCTCCTTGTGTTGCTGGAAAAGTAAGAGGAAACTCTTCTTTAAGATGCTCAGGAGGTATTGACAGAATGGTTGTGGAGTGGATGTTCCCCCTTGTCACAGAATCTAGAACTGAAAGGTCACTTTAAAAATCAGGGGTCGCTCATTTAGGATGGAGATGAGAACAAATTTCTTCTCCCAGAGGATTGAGAGTCTCTAGGACTCTCTTCCTCAGAAGACAGTGGAAGCAGAGTCTTTGAGTATTTTTATGGCACAGTGGATTAGCACTGCTGCCAATCAGTGCCAGGGACCCAAGTTCAATTCCTGCTTGGGTCATTGTCTGTGTGAAGTTTGTACATTCTCCCCATGTCTGCATGGGTTTCCTCCGCATGCTCTGGTTTTCCTCCCAGAGCCCAAAGATGTGCTGGTTAGGTTGATTGACCATGCTAAATTGCCCCTTAGTGTCAGGGGGATTAGCAGCGAAAGTGTGTGGGTTACAGGAATAGGGCCTGGGTGGGAATGTGATCAGTACAGATTCGATGGGCTGAATGGCCTCCTTATGTACTGTAGAGATTCTATAATTTTAGAGCTAGTCAGATTTGTGTCTGCATGGTATTCCTCAGGGTGCTCCAGTTTCCTTTCACTCCAGGGATGTGTAGGTTAGGTGGATTGGCCATGCTAAATTGCCCCTTAGTGTCCAAAGATGTGTAGGTTAGGTGGATTAGCCATGTGAAGTTGCCCCTTCATGTCCAAAGATGTGCAGGTTAGGTGGATTGGCCATGCTAAATTGCCTCTTAGTGTCCAAAAATGTGTAGGTTAAGTAGATTGGCCATGCTAAACTGCCCCTTCGAGTCCAAAGATGCGCAGGTTAGGTGGATTGGCCATGCTAAATTGCCTCTCAGTGCCCAAAGATGCACAGGTTAGGTGGATTGGCCATGCTAAATTGCCTCTTAGTGCCCAATGATGCACAGGTTAGGTGGATTGGCCGCACTAAATTGCTTTCTAGTGCCCAAAGATGTGTAAATTAGATGGATTGGCCATGCTAAATTGCCCCTAGTGTCCAAAGATGTGCAGGTTGTTGGATTGGTAAATGTGTGGGGTTACGAGGATCATGCAGACGTCAGGCTTGGGTGATACGCTCTTTCGGAGAGTTAGTGCAGACTCCATGGGCCTCTTTCTGTGCTGGAAGGTTTCTATGACCCTAAAGGAGTAAAAGGTTATCAGAGGGTAGGCAGGAATGTGAAGACGAGATTAAAATTAGATGTTATTGAATGGTGGAACAGGCTCGAGGGGCCAAATGGCCTACTCCTGCTCCTAATTCATGTGCTTGTACGCGTATTTCTTTCTGTATCATGTTATCTTCCCTTCAAAGCCAGTGTTATTAAATGCAATGAAGTGCGGTGACATATTGAGATTAAAGTCGCCCCATATTAAAATTTCTCTGACTTACTTCCAAATATATTCCTGGTCAGGTAATTGTATGAGTTCTTGTTTCTTTGTTGCGTTTTAGTGTGAACTAAGTGAGAATTCGACCTTTGATTTCAATTCTATTCCCCTACAGCCTTTGATAAATGTTTCACCGTTAAGATGGTTCTCTGTGACTAGTTGCGTTTGATGTCAAGTGTCGGCACTGTCCACTGTTGACTGATCTCTCCCTGTCTGTAAGAGTTCTAATCACATCTCATAAACTATCGCAGTCCCAGCCAGATACATCTCTTTCTCTCTCTCTCCCGGAGGTAGCAATATTAATCATTCTCAGCACTAAAACAGCAGACAACCCTTCATTCTGCATAATTTCCAATCAGATTATGTTTCTGCCTAGTGAAAGCTAAACCTTGAATTCCAGACACAAAGCAAATGTACACATTAATCCACGGGCTGGCACGGTGGCACCGTGATTGCCTCACAGCACCAGGGACCTGGGTTCAGTTCCTACCTTGGGTCCCTATCTGTGCAGTCTGCGTGTTCTCCCCGTGTCTGAGTGGGTTTCCTCCGGATGCTCCAGTTTCCTCCCACAGTCCAAAGGTGTGCTGGTTAGGTGCATTGGCCGTGCTAAATTCTCTTTCGTTGCATCCGAACAGTGTGGCAACTAGGGTATTTTCACCGTAACTTCATTGCAGTGTTAATGTAAGCCTATTGTGACTAATAAATAAACTTTACTTGCAGAGAATGAGTCTGAGCCTTGAATCATAAATATGATTAGAACACTTGGCCAATTTGGACAGTGTGTAATTGGATTTTACAAATGCTGGCACATTTAGGGAGGCAATGGCGCGGCGGTATTATCGCTAGACTATTAATCCAGAAACTCAGCTTGCTCTGGGGATCTGGGTTCAAATCCCATCATGGCAAATGGTGGAATTTGAATTCAATGAAAATCTGGAATTAAGAACCTACTGACAACCATAAAACCATTGTCGATTGTCAGAAAAACCCATCTGGTTCACTAATGTCCTTTAGGGAAGGAAATCTGCCTTCCTTACCTGGCCTGGCCTACAATGTGACTCCAGAGCCACAGCAATGTGGTTGATGGTCATAGATGTTTACAGCTCAACTTGTCAATTCTGCCTTTTCTGTTACCACTAAGCTAATCCCAATTGCCCAACTTTGGCCCATATCCCTCTATACCCATCTATCTAAAAGCTTTCCAAAAGACAAAATTGCACCCACCTCTACTACTACCTCTGGCAGCTCGTTCCGGACACTCAACACCCTCTGTGTGAAAAAATTGCCTCTCCGGATCTTTTTATGTTTCCCCTCTCACCTTAAACCTGTGCCCTCTAGTTTTAGACTCCCCTAACTTTGGGGAAAGATATTGACTATCTAGCTGATCTATGCCCCTCATTATTTTACAGATCTCTATAAGATCACCCCTCAGCCTCCCACTCTCCAGAGAAAAAAGGCCTCAGTCTATCGAGCCTCTCCTTATAACTCAAGCCATCAAGTCCCGGTAGCATCCTAGTAAATCTTTTCTGGACTCTTTCCAGTTTAATAATATCCTTAATAAGGTGACCAGAATTGCACACAGTATTCCAAGTGTGGCCTTACCAATGTCTTGCACAACTTCAACAAGATGTCTCAGCTGCTCTCTGAAGTGGCCATTCAGCTCAAAGGGCAACTGGGGAAGGGCAATAAATGCTGGCCCAGCCAATGACTGCCATGTCCCATGAATATAGAACATTAAGCACAAACAGGCCCTTCGGCCCTCGAGTTGCGCCGATCACATCAACCCCACCAATCTATAGACCTATTTATAACCCCCAATCCCATTAAACCCCATATACTCATCCAGAAGTCTTTTAAAAGACCCCAGCGTGTTCGCCTCCACCACCGATTACGGCAGCCGATTCCATTCACTCACCACCCTCTGAGTGAAAAACTTACCCCTAACATCACCTCTGTACTTCCCTCCCCGCACCTTAAATCTGTGTCCTCTCGTAGCGACCATTTCAACCCGGGGAAATAGCCTCTGAGAGTCCACCCTATCTATTCCTCTCAACATTTTATAAACTTCTATCAGGTCGCCTCTCAACCTTCGCCTCTCCAGGGAAACGAGTCCCAGCTCCCTCAACCTATCTTCATAAGGCATGCCTCCCAGTCCAGGCAATGAATAGGAAAAAACATATTTAAGAGCATTTCTTGGAGAGATATTCTTGAGTTATGGCTAAACAGACAGCTCTCTCACCTCCAAGAGCCCTGTCCAGAATCTTGGGTCAATAAATATAGGCTAACACTCCCAACACAGTTGAGCTGCACGTTGGAGGATGCCAGTCTGCTGTGAGAGTGTTGACAATTGCTGGTGTGAATGGGCGTCATGGTGGCACAGTGGTTAGCACTGCTGTCTTACAGTGTCAAGGAACCGGGTTCAATTCCCGGCTTGGGTCACTGTCTGTGTGGAGTTTGCACGTTCTCCCCGTGTCTGCGTGGGTTTCCTCCAGGTGCTCCCGATTTCGTCCCACAGTCTGAAAGATGTGCTGGTTGGGGTGCATTGACCATACTAAATTCTCCCTCAGTGTACCCGAACAGTTGTCGGAGTGTGGCGGCTAGGGGACTTTCACAGTAACTTTATTGCAGCGTTAATGTAAACCTGCTTGAAATACTGATAAATAAATAAACTTTTGTGTTGTATGTGAGGAGTCACCTTTTCTGAGTGGTGAGGATGTGGAAGACACTGAGAGTATGGTGGGGACAGATTCAGTCACAAATTTCAGAGAGGAACTGGATAATTATCTGAGATGAACAGTGAAATGGAGAGAATGGGACTGATTAAGTTGCTCCTGCAAGAGTGCTAGAATGGATGTGATGGGCCAAAGGGCCTCTTTGTGTGCTGCAGCCATTCTACACTGTGTCTCAATCAGACAAGGATTGTCCACAAACACTCACATTCTGTTTGTGATATGCATCACTGTGATTAAATAAATGCTTGATATCTCTCCTTCGCAGTTCTTCTATCCGTAAACTGGATATAGCAATCAGAAAGCTGAACCAATTCCATCTGCACATCAGTAACAAACTCATTTCTATGCACAACACATCAGAACCTTTGGAAAATAACCGTGCTGTTATCTCTCTGCTCCCCCTGCTTATGGCACTGCAGTGTTCACATAGTAAGCAAGTACAAGACCTGCTCATCAGAAAACAGAGAGAAAAGTGCTCCAAAGTAGTGTGAGTCCAAATTATTCTTTTTTTTAAGTTTATTTATCAGTGTGACAAGTAGGCTTACATTAACCCTGCAATGAAGTTACTGCGAAAATCCCCTAGTTGCCACACTCCGGCGGAGGTTCGGGTTACACTGAGGGAGAATTTAGCACGGCCAATGCACCCAACCAACACGTCTTTCAGACTGTGGGAGGAAACCCACGCAGAAAACAGGCAAACTCTATACAGACAGTAATGCAAGCCAGGAATCGAACCCAGGTCCCTGGCGCTGTGAGACAACAGTGCTAACCACTGTGCCCCCATTGCAGACCTCATTGTCAACATCCTTGTATTGAAAGCTGTACATTAATGGCTGTGGAATAGAGGAACAAGCGATAAGGGTAGAAGTTGAAGGGAGGGCGATCCATTGCGTAGCGTGTGCCAGAGGGGAAACCGTCTAAATGAAGCTAATGGCCTGTTGTGTCATCTGTGTTTTACGGATGAATCAAGCTGCCCATTTTAATTTTGTTACTTTTTGTTTTAATGGACTTGCATAAAGGCCACAGCACGGTGGCACAGTGGTTAGCACTGCTGCCTCACAGTGCCAGGGACCTGGATTCGATTCCTGGCGCGGGTCACTGTCTGTGCGAAGTCTGCATGTTCCCCCAGTGTCTGCGTGGGTTGCCTCTGGTTGCTCCGCTTTCCTTCCACAATTTAAAAGATGTGCTGGTTAGGTACACTGGCTGTGCTAAATTCTCCCGGAGTGTGGCAACAAGGGAAATTCCACTGTAACTTCATTGCAGTGTTAATGTGAATAATAAATAAACTTCAACTTATAAAACATAATGTAGCTTTCACTTTCTTCAGAATATTCTCCTCAGAATATTTTTACTTTTGATTTGATTTATTATTGTCACATGTATTAGTATACAGTGAAACATATTGTTTCTTGCACGACACAGACAGAGCATACCGTTCATAGAGCACATAGGGGAGAAAGAAAGGAGAGAGTGCAGAACGTAGTGTTACAGTCACAGCTAGGGTTGCAGAGAAAGATCAGCTGAATGCGAGGTAGGTCCATTCAAAAGGCTGATGGCAGCAGGGAAGAAGCTGTCCTTGAGTTGATTGGTACGTGACCTCAGACTTTTGTATCTTTTTCCCGATGGAAGAAGGTGGATGAGAAAACGGCCGGAGTTTTATTGTCCCACCTGCCACAGAATCGTAGCAGGGGAGGGGCGGTCAACGGAGGTGTCTGTTGACCTCGGACAAGATTTTCCGATTCGGGGACAAGCAAAGGCCGTAATATCCCACCCAGTACGTCTGGGATGCGCGAGGTCCTTGATTATGCCGGCTCCTTTTCTGAGTCAGCGGGAAGTGTAGACAGAGTCAATGGATGGGAGGCTGGCTTGCCTGATGATCTGGGCTTTATTCATGATCCTTTGTAGTTCCTTGCTGTCTTGGGCAGAGCAGGAGCCCATCCCAAAGCTGTGATACAACCGGAAAGAATGCTTTCTATGACGCATCTGCAAAAATCAGTAAAAAGCAAAAAATTCGATGAGCATATCATGAATAGACTTGATGCTTGCCGCGGCAGCTACATGCAGGCAAATGCTTCCAGCATTGTCTGAGACTGCTACAGAATGTGTTTACTGATAAGATTGTTTGGAAGCTTATATGCTCATTTCAATGCTTCAGCTTTTTTAATAAACTGCAATCCAGTCACCATAGGAACAATCTTCTGGGTCATTCACATTCTTTGCTTATTTACGGGGGTTACAGCCTTCTATTACTTTAATAGTTCTACTCAGTCAACAACATAGGGTCTTGGTCGATTCATGTTCTGAAGTCTTTCCATTCTCTTTAAACCGTCAAGGAAGCTGGTCGCTTAATATTGTTCACACGACTTGCATTCTCCCAAAGACATTCTAAGTTACGTAAAAGCTGGAGTAAATCCCACTGTTGTTTCAGCAGGATTTTCATAATGAATCTCCCAAACTCTGCGCACTGCAGAGTTCCCTCGCATGAAAATCAGTGGAGGAGGGGTGCCTATTCCCACGGCAGCATAGCGCTGAGTGGGCCATTGCGCATGTGCTGATCTGTCACCGACAAGATTGGCTCACGCGCAGTGGCTCCCCCACTGCCTGTCTCCCGATCGCTGGCCAGCCCTGTGAACCCAGGCTGAGAGAATCATCCCCATACTTTTTTTTCTTAAAATAAAGCCCATAATCAATAAATTAAATACCAAATAACAGGAGGGAGGTGACAATGACAGAGCTAAAAGGAAACTGAAATTGGAGGCCAATCATAGAATCCTACAGTGCAGAAAGAGGCCCTTCAAGTCTGCACCAAACACCCTACCCCCATATCATACCCACTAAACCCTCTAACTTATACATCCCCGGACACTAGGGGGGCAATTTCTTAGCATGGCCAATAAACCTAACCCGCACATCTTTGGACTGTGGGAGGAAACTGGAGTACCCAGAGGAAACCCACGCAGACACAACGAGAACATGCAAACTCCACACAGAGAGTGACCCGAGCCAGGAATTGAACCCAGGACCCTGGAGCTGTGAAGCAACAGTGCTAACCCACTGTGCTACCGTGCCGCCTACATCAGAGACGGCTCACTCAGATGATCCCCGGTATGGAGGGATTGTCTTATGAGGAGAGGTTAAACAGCTTGGGACTCGACTCGTGGCAATTTAGAAGAAGGAGAGGTGATCCCATCGAAACATATCGGCCGGAATCTTGCGGTTGTTCACTCCGGCAGGATCTTTCCCATCCCGCTTACAGTGAACAGAGATTCGGCTGGGCGTCACATTCTCCAACCTCGCTGCAGTGGGACTCCGATGGTAAGATCACCTCCTCGGGATCCATAACAAAATGCTGGGAGGATGTTTCCCCCTTCGTGGGAGAGTCTCGGACCAGAGGGCACAGTCTCAGAATAAAGGGGCTCCAATTTAAAACTGAAATTAGGAAGGATTTCTTCATTCTGAGGGTTGTGATTGTTGGAACTTCTTTGCATGGAGAGCTCAGGGGGCAGGGAGAGTACTTGGGTATATATAAGTTTATTTTCAGTGTCCTCATGTGACAATAATAACTCAAATCATAGAAATATTAAAGGTGCTATATAAATGAAAGTCTTTTCAAGGCTTATTTATTAGTGTCACAAGTGGGCTTACATTAACACTGCAATGAAGTTACTGTGAAAATCCCCCCGTCGCCACACTCCAGCGCCTGTTCAGGTACACTCAGCATGGCCAATGCACCCTAACCAGCATGTCTTTCACATTGTGGGAGGGAACTGGAGCACCCGGAGGAACAGTAGTGTTTATTTAATAGTCACAAGTAGGCTTACATTAACACTGCAATGAAGTTACTATGAAAATTGCCCCGTTGCCACATCCCGGAGTCTGTTCGTGTACAATTTTAGCATGGCCAATGCATCTAACCAGCATGTCTTTCACATTGTGGGAGGGAACTGGAGCACCCGGAGGAACAGTAAAGTTTATTTAAGTCACAAGTAGGCTTACATTAACACTGCAATGAAGTTACTGTGAAAATCCCCCAGTTGCCACACTCCGGCGCCTGTTCGGGTACACTGAGGGAGAATTTTAGCATGGCCAATGCACCCTAACCAGCACGTCTTTCATATTGTGGGAGGAAACCGGAGCACCCAAAGGAAACCCACTCAGACACAGGGAGAAGGTGAAGACCCTGCACAGGTAGTGACCCAAGCCGGGAATCGAATCCGGGCTCCATGATGCTGTGAGGTAGCAGTGCTAACCACTGTGCTAACCACCCTGATAGTTCACAACAGTGAACCAGATGGGTTTTTGCAACTATAGAACATGGTCTCCTGGCCCTCATCAGACTCTTGAAATTCCAGAGTGGGTAGACTTTTGATCAGTGAAGGGGTTACAGGGAAAGGGCAGGAAAGGGGGCTTGAAGAATGTGGGATGATGCTACTGCGTGGCAGAGCAGGTTCAGTTACTACATGCTGCATCTGCACACCGACTTCCCGAGATTCATGTGACTCCTATATAAAAATGAAGACTTTTCTCTTCGACTCTCATGGACTGAGCTGCCTCACTTCATACTCCTTGTGGCACCCCCTTCAATCCTTTATGCGGTCATTAAATCAAATAAGTAAGCTCACAACGTAAGAAGGTTGTGGCCAAGCTGAGCGTTAGAGAAGCGAGGAATACAGAAATACTTTCTGTGTGTTAGCACGTGGAATTATCTATGCACAGATCAATGCTATGTTGAAATAGCACAGAGTAGCATCAAGACACACACTGTTTTGGAGATCCAGTTTAATTAACCTTCACAGTACTTCATGGTTACCAGAGTGAGGCTATTCCATCTGCTTTTCTCTTATTTATCATGTTGTTACTGTAACATTGATAGATGCAAATTTTAATTCTTTTTATTATGGCTGAACCCTGCAACCTCAATTATCAGGTTAAAACAAAACGCACTGAAGTAAGTGGCTGAGTGGTTAGCACTGCTGCCTCGCAGCGCCAGGGACACAGGATCAGTTGCCATCTTGGGTCACTGTCTGAGTCTGCATGTTCTCCCAGTGTCTGTATGGATTTCCTCTGGGTGCTCCGCTTTCCTTCTGCAGTCCAAATGACGTGCTGGTGCATTGGCTGTGCTGAATTCTCCCTCAGCAAACAGGCGCCGGAGTGCGGTGACTTGGGGATTTTCACAGTAACTTCATTGCAGTGTTAATGTAAGCCTACTTGTAATGAATAAATTAACTTTGTCTGTGCGGAGTCTGCATATAGAAGATACGAGCAGGAGGAGGCCATTCAGCCCTTCGAGCCTGCTCCGCCATTCATCACGATCATGGCTGATCATCCAACTCAGTAGCCTAATCCTGCTTTCTCCCCATAACCTTTGATCCCATTCACCCCAAGTGCTTTATCCAGCCACCTCTTGAATACATTCAATGTTTTGGCAGCAACTACTTCCTGTGGTAATGAATTCCACAGGCTCACCACCCTTTGGGTGAAGAAATGTCTCCTCACCTCCATCCTAAATGGTCTACCCAGAATCCTCAAACTGTGTCTTCTGGTTCTGGACTCTCCCACCATCAGGAATATCCTCCCTGCATCTACCCTGTCTGGTCCTGTTAAATTTTACAGGTCTCTATGCAATCTCCCTCATGTGTCTGAACTCCAACAAAAACAATCCTAACCTAGTCAATCTTTCCTCATGCGTCAGGACGAGGAGTGTCTGCGTGGGTTTCCTCCGGGTGCTCCTGTTTCCTCCCACAGTCTGAAAGATGTGCTGGTTTGATGCACTGGCCTTGCTAAATTTTCCTTCAGCGTACCCGAAGAGGCGTCGGAGTTTGGCATCTAGGGGATTTTCACACTAATTTCATTGCGGTGTTAATGTAAGCCAACTTGTGACATGAATAAATACATTTTAAACTGTGATTCAGGCCACCAGTGAGATGTTCAACTCCCATCAATATACTGGCTGGGGTAGAACTGGAGCAGAAACTCCTCATCAATATATTCTTGCCTGGATTGGTTTTGAGAATTGAATTTTTCTCTAAACTCTTTGTTTTCCTCTCTGCAAGAGAGTGAAAACATTCTGCCAAAGTCTGAAAACACAAAGCTGAAATCCTAACTATTTGCTAAACAGACGATACAATAGTTTCAGCTGCGTAACACGCACTATTCGCACTAAACCACAAGTGTCACTTGTGCCATCTGCGCATACATCGAGAATAGTTTCCTTGGAGATGCCGAGAGAATGTACACACTGAGCCTGTTAGCTGCCTGGAGATTATTGTAACTGCATTAGCAAAGCAACACTTAGCGTGCTTTGTCACATCCATCTCTTCAGTTTGCTGCCTCGGCAAAAACAATATTCAAGAAATGTTTTAAAAGAGTCATATAGCTGTATTAGAAATATTGTCAGCTGTAGGATTTAATTCTCAAGCTTCCTAAAAGCCAGTGAAATAATACGCTCCCCCGGCAGTGGATTTATAAATTCCCCTTTCATTGTTACAATGTTATTTCAACAGCTGCGCTCTTAGTGTTCAATGGTTTGATTGATCAGTGTTTGATTATGTTAGTCTGTTCTCAGATCTGTGAAATTGATAATGATGTAATGTCAGGGTTCGAAATCTCTGGCCCTTCATGCCCCATCACTGCAGCTAGTGGTGGGGAGGGGGCGGGGGATGGAGAAATTGGCATGCAGCCAAATCTCCATTCACTGTAGGGGACAGGAGAATCCCATTGGCGTGAATGGCCAGAAAATCCCGCTCCAGATGTCAGCCTTTTGTGTTCGGAGGCTATGAGTTCAGTCCTCACTTTAGAGATGCAACCATATAGTCTAAGCCCGCACTTTCAATGCAGCTCTGTGGGAGTGCTGTACTGTTGGCGATGCTGTTTTTTGGGTGGAAAGCTAAGGCAAGGTTTCACGAATCTTCTCAGGTAAACATTCACCATTCCTTTGCTTAATTTGATAATCAGAGGAATCCTGCCCAGCAGGCGACGGTGCAGAGGGACCTCGGGGTCCTTGTGCATGAGTCGCAAAAACCCAGCTTGCAGGTGCAACAGGTGGTCAGGAAGGCGAATGGGATGCTGGCCTTCATAGCGAAGGGGATTGAATATAAAAGTAGGGAGGTCTTGCTGCAGCTGTATAGGGTATTGGTGAGGCCGCAGCTGGAGTACTGTGTGCAGTTTTGGGCGCCGCACCTGCGCAAGGATGTTTTGGCCCTGGAGGGAGTGCAGAGGAGGTTTACTCGGCTGATACCGGAGTTGAGGGGATTGAGCTATGAGGAGAGGCTGAATAAACTAGGCTTGTACTCGTTAGAGTTTAGAAGAATGAGGGGAGATCTCATTGAGACGTATAAGATGATGAATGGGATGGATAGGATAGAGGTGGAGAGACTCTTCCCGCTCAAAAAAGACAGTAGGACTAGGGGGCACAGCCTCAAGATAAAGGGGGGGCGGTTTAGAACAGAGTTGAGGAGGAACTTCTTCACTCAAAGGGTGGTGAATCTCTGGAATTCTCTGCCCGTTGAAGTGGTGGAGGCTGCCTCGCTAAATATTTTTAAGAAACGGGTTGATGGGTTTTTGATAAGAGAAGGGATTAAGGGTTATGGGGAGAGGGCGGGAAGGTGGAGCTGAGTCACGACAGATCAGCCATGATCTTATTGAATGGCGGGGCAGGCTCGAAGGGCCAGATGGCCTACTCCTGCTCCTATTTCTTATGTTCTTATGTTCTTATGTTCTTATGTTATAGCCAATATTTATCCCTCACCCAGCATTACTGAAGTAGGTTATAGGATCATAGAATCCCTACAGTGCAGAAGGAGGCCATTCAGCCCATCGAGTTTGCAATGTTATCTGGGCTTATATTTCATTGCTGTTTGTTCGTCCTTTATCATATGGCAATTAGACTTCTCAGATGCACTATAGAAAGCATCCTTTCCAGAAGTATCACAGCTTGGCATGGCTCCTACTCTGATGAAGACCACAAGGAACTACAAAGAGTTATTGACATAGCCCAGTCCATCACACAAACCAGTGTCCCATCCATTGCCTCCATCTACACTTCCTGCTGCCTCAGGAAAGCAGCCAGCATAATCAAGGGCCCCACACACCCCGTACATTCTCTCTTCCACTTCTTCTGATGGGAAAAAGATACAGAAGCCTGAGATCATTTACCAACCAACTCAAGAACAGACTTTTGACTGGACCTACCTCGCATTAAGTTGATCTTTCTCGACACCCTGGCTGTGACTGTAACATTACATTCTGCACTCTCTCCTTTGGAAGTTAAGGGGCGACCTAACAGAAGTTTATAAAATTATGAAGAGCATAGATAGGATGATCAGTTGGAAACTTTTTTCCCAGGTTGGAAATGACAAACACAAGAGGTCACAAGTTCAATGTAAGGGGGGGGCAAGGTTCAACACGAATATGTGGGGCACATACTTTACACAGAGGATGGTGGGGACCTGGACTGCACTACCAAGCAAGGTGCCAAGCAAGTGTCATTTAAGACTTATCTAGATAGCCACATGAGCAGACTGGGAATAGAGGGATACAACAGATGGCCTAGTAAGGAACGCATAATCGCTGCACGCTTAGTGGGCTGAAGGGCCTGTTCCTGTGCTGTATTGTTCTTTGCTCTTTGTTCTTTCCTTCTCCCTGTGTACTCTATGAACAGTATGCTTTGTCTGCTTGACGTACAAGAAACCATACTTTTCACTATAATACATGTGACAATAATAAAACAAATCAAATGACAGAAGAGGCTCCATTTCAAAAATTCAGAACATTAAGAGGTTCTGAAAATTAATATAAATGTTATCTCTTTCTATAATGGTTAAGAATCTTATCTGACTACATACGGTCTCACTGCAACGTGTTCCTTATTGT
Organism: Prionace glauca; assembly: GCA_037974335.1. Classification (NCBI taxonomy): domain Eukaryota; kingdom Metazoa; phylum Chordata; class Chondrichthyes; order Carcharhiniformes; family Carcharhinidae; genus Prionace; species Prionace glauca. The sequence goes on along the minus strand of CM075753.1, from coordinate 10,992,734 downwards.
CACAGTTCAGCACAGGTTTGTGTTGCTACAGATAATTGGTCAATATTGGAGAAATATGGTTAGCAGTTAACTAGAAACCATCTACACAATGCAAGCCAATTATTGTGTTTACATTCAATTTCTAACTCATTCAAGATAATATGGTCAGCTGCTACAGTATAATTCTCAAGCTTCCTAACGGCTGTGAAATAATATGTTCTCCCTTCATTGTTGCAATGTTATTTTGATAGCTCTGCTCATCGTGTTTATAGAATCCCTATGGTGCAGAACAATGCCATTCGGCCCATTGAGGCTGCACTGACCACAATCCCAACCAGACCATATCCCCGTAACACCATGTCTTTACCCTTCTAATTTCCCTGACACTAAGAGGCAATTTAGCATGGCCAATCCACCTAACCTGCACATCTTCCGACTGTGGTAGAAAACCGTAGCACCTGGAGGAAACCCATGCAAACATGGGGAGAACGTACAGACTTCACACCGACAGTCACCCGATTGTTCTTTCGATAGCTGCGCTCTTGGTGTTTAATGGTTTGGTTGATCAGTGTTTGATTATGTTAGTCCACCTGGCTGCTGAATTCTCCAGCAATGTGGTTGACTCTCAACTGCCCTCCAAGGGATGGGCAATAAATGCTGGCCAGCCAGCGACACCTATGTCCCATGAATGAATGAATTTAAAAAATTTTTTTAGAGTGGGTGCAAGCGAGTTTTATATTGGTAAAGGGACATGTTTGCAGTTCATGCATTCCCAGTCTTTTTGGGATTGTGCAAAAGGCACAGAGATCACAGTTGGTGCTCTGAACCTTACAGTGCAGTTTGACAGAGCAGATGTCCAGCCTTTGTCTGTATGTACAGGAGGTTCATTTGGATGTTGCCTGGGATGGAGCATTTGAACTATAAGGATGGGCTTGGATTGTTTTCTCCAGAGCAGAAAAGGCTGAGTTGGGGGGTGGGGCGGGTGGGCGGGGAGGGGAAGGGAGCATGATTGAGGTGGGTAAGATTATGAGGGGTATGGACAGGGTGAGTAGGTATCAGATGCTCCCCTTGATTGAGGGGTCAGTCACAAAGAGCTATAATTTTAGAGTCGGGGGTGGGGGGGGGGGGGGCTAGGAGATTCAGGGAGAATTTGAGTAAAATATGTTTCCACTCAGAGGGTGGTGGGAATCTGGAATGCTGAGAAGCTAGAAACCTTGCAACCTTTAAAAAATATTTGGATGAGCACTTCAAATATAAGATTAAAATAAAATTCAAGGATGTGGACAAGAGCAGGAAAATGGGATTAGCGAGTCTTTAGACAGCTTAGGTCATTGTCTGTGCAATGACATTTGTCAAGGACATTTATCATGTCTGATAAACCTGTCTGAATTCTTTGAAGATGTAACAATGAAGTTAGATAAAGGAGAGGCAGTGGATGTAGTTTATTTAGATTTGCAGGGGGATTATCTTAAGGTTAACGTGTAGGTTCAATCAGCAGTTAGGAAGGCAATTGTAAAGTTAGCATTTATGTCAAGAGGCCACGAATACAAGAACAGGGATGTAATTCTGAGGCTGTATAAGGCTCTGGTCAGACCCCATTTGGAGCATTGTGAGCAGTTTTGGGCCCCATATCTAAGGAAGGATGTGCTGGCCTTGGAAAGGGTCCAGAGAAGGTTCATAAGAATAAGAAGCTTGTCGAATGAGGAACAGTTGAGGACTCTGGGTCTGTACTCATTGGAGTTTACAAGGATGAGGGGGGATCTTACTGAAACTTACAGGACACTGCGAGACCATAATAGAGTGGACGTGGACAAGATGTTTCCACCAGTAGGAAAAACTTGAACCAGAGGGTATAACCTCAGGCTAAAGGGACGATCCTTTAAAACAGAGATAAGGAGGAATTTCTTCAGCCAGAGAGTAGTCAATCTGTGGAACTCTTTGCCGCAGAAGGCTGGGACCTTGAGTGTCTTTAAGCCAGAGATAGATAGGTTCTTGATTAATAAGGCGATCAAGGGGTTATGGGGAAAAGGCGGGAGAATAGAGATGAGAAAAATATCAGCCATGATTGAATGGTGGAGCAGACTCGATGGGACGAGTGGCCTCATTCTGCTCCTATGTCTAATGGAGTATGCACATTCTCCCCATGTCTGCGTGGGTTTCCTCCCACAGTCCAAGGTTTCTTCATTCTTTTCTTTGGTCTCTCTTCAGACAGATGAATGGGAGACTTTGCTGTGCATTTGTCATCAACTGTGTGCATTTTTTAGTTTCTTGTTTCAGTTCAAACTTTTGGGTTAAAATGGCTTGGAAATCTCCAGCGTGGACAGTTATATCTTTAGCTCTCTTTTGGTCATCTAGCAGCAGTGAAAGGGTTAATAGTCGCACAAGTTTAAAATTTTCAGTCACACAGGGAAATCTATGTGAAAAACCACTGGTCTTGGGCTGCTCTTGAATGTTCAAGAATAGCCTAGTACTTCGTGTCGTTAGTGTGTGCTTAAACTGGACCAGATACTGGGCGAGACGACAGCTCAGTGACTATCACTGTTTGCTGTGCAGACACATGGATTTGGGCCGGTGTCTGTGGGAGTTTGCACATTCTCCCCGTGCTTGCGTGGGTTTTCTCCGGGCGCTCCAGTTCCCTCCCACACCCCAAAGATCTGCTGTTAGGCTGATTGGAGGTAATAAATTGTCCCTAAATTAGTTTCCCTCAATGTGGAATGCCATAAGCATAGATAAGGGTTATGGGTGGAGGGGGGGACTGGTAATGTTGAGATGGCGGCGGAGGCTCGTTGGGCCGAAGGGCCTGTTCCCAGGCTGTTTTTTGTTCTTTGACTAAAAGCTAACCCAGATAAGACTCAAGGACCATTTAGTGGGGAGGTGATTGCCTAGTGGTATTATTGCCAGACTATTAATCCAGAAACTCAGCTAATGTTCCGGGCGCCTGGTTCAAATCCCCCACGGCAGATGGTGGAATTTGAATTTGATTTAAAAAATCCAGAATTAAGAATCTACTGATGACCATTGCTGTTTGTCAGAAAAACCCATCTTGTAGATCTTTCACTCCTACCCTAGCTATGTCTGTAACACTACGTTCTGCACTCTCTCCTTTCCTTCTCTACATGCAGTATGCATTGTCTGTATGCAAGAAACAGTACTTTTCATTATAGATCATAGAACCCTAGAGTGCAGAGAGAGGCCCTTCGGCCCATCGAGTCTGCACCGAACACAATCCTAAAGGCCCTACCCCCATATCCCTACATATTATACCCACTAATCCCTCTAACCTACGCATCCCTGGACACTAAAGGTCAATTTCTTAGGATGGCCAATCAACCTAACCTGCACATCTTTGGACTGTGGGAGGAAACCAGAGTACCCAGAGGAAACCCACGCAGACACGAGGAGACTGTGCAAACTCCACACACAGTGACCTGAGCTGGGAATCGAACCCAGGACCCTGGAGCTGTGAAGGTGTAATAGCTGTATGCTGGTACAATAATAAAAAAAAATGAAATTTGGTTCAGTAATGTCCTTTAGGGAAGGAAATCTGCCATCCTTACTGGTCTGGCCTACATGTGACTCCAGAGCCACAGAAAGGTGGTTGACTCTCAACTGCCCTCAGACAACTAGGGACGGGCAATAAATACTGGCCCAGCCAGCGACGCTCATGTCCCATGAATGAATAATTTTTTTTAAAAATTTGAACAATGTGCATAGTCAGCTCACATTTTCCCATCAGAACAAGGAACATGACAGAGGGATATGGACCAAATGCAAGCAATTGGGATTAGGTTAGGGATTTAACAAAAAGGGCGGTATGAACAAGTTGGGCCGAAGGGCCTATTTCCATGCTGTAAACTTCTATGACACTACCAATGGAAAGGGAGGTTGATGGACCATTGGTCAGAGATAGAATTATCATTGCTTGATGATATAACATGAATAAGTTATACTATACCCTTATGTATGCATGATGTAACCTTAATCAATAACTGTGTGTGGATAGAGGTAACTTTTATACTTTGAGCAGTAATTGCTAATTAGTTGTAATTGAATTTGAAACTATAATTGCTTGTGAATTTCTGAATACAGAACTCTGGCTGGTCTCAGAGATTTAGTCAGGGTCCTGTAGCTACAGTAATAAATCATTATAAACCACTCGGTGAATTTTTCTGGCTACTTGAGGGAATGATAATTTTTACCACAAGGAAAATGTCGTGACAGCCCTGTAGCAAGCTGAAATGATGATATTATCAAAGATGTTGCTACAAAGGACATTCTCATCTCCACCTATATCCGATTCAGTTACTCTGAATGTAAATTTATCAAATGAATAGAACCTGCATTTTGCAAAGAGTTGTCATGGAGAAGGTTGTCCTTCTAATTTGACTTGTGTTGTTTCAAGTGAGTTTCATTGCAAGATGGTTGTGAGCTGGTTTAAATAATGTATTTGTGTGTGTGTGTTTTGTGTGTGTTTTGTGTGTGTGTGTGCGTGCGTGTGTGTGTGCGTGTGTGTGTATGTGTGTGTGTGTGTGTGTGCACGTGCGTGTGTTTGTGCGTGTGTGCGCGTGCATGTGTGTGTATGTGTGTGCATGTGTTTATGCATGTGCGTGCATGTGTGCGTGTACATGTGCATGTGTGTGTGCATGTGTGTACACGCGTGTGTGTGTGTGAGTGTGCTGTCAGTTAGATAAATATAGTTTGCTGTGAAATGGGATTTCACAGAGAAAATCTACTTTCTTTCACTGGTAGATTTCCCACTTGGTTTCGCATGACCTGGGAGACCGGAATCCATAATCATAAGATGAAAATCTCTCGTGCCCGCTCTTGTTGCTAGGAGATGTTCTCTCTCCCTCTCCCCCTCCGAAGTGTGAAGTGATTCACTTTGGAGGAGTAACAGGAATACAGAGTACTGGGCTAATGGTAAGTTACTTGGTAGTGTCGACAAGCAGAGAGATCTCGGTGTCCATGTGCATAGATCCCTGAACTTTGGCACCTAGGTTGATAACGTTGTTAAGAAGGCGTACGGTGTGTTAGTTTTTATTGGTAGAGGGATTGAGTTTCGGAGCCATGAGATCATGTTGCAGTTGTACAAAACTCTGGTGCGGCCGCACTTGGAGTATTGCGTACAGTTCTGGTCACCGCATTATAGGAAGGATGTGGAAGCATTGGAAAGGGTGCAGAGGAGTTTTACTACGAATGGTACGGTGGGAAGGTCTTATGAAGAAAGACTGAGGGACTTGACGTTGTTTTCATGAGAGGGAAGAAGGTTAAGAGGTGACTTAATAGAGGCATATAAGATGATGAGAGGATTAGATAGGGTGGACAGTGAGAGTCTTTTTTCTCGGATGGAGATGGCTAGCACAAGAGGACATAGCTTTAAATTGAGGGGGTGATAGATGTTGGACAGATGCCAGAGGTAGGTTCTTATTCCCATCTCACCTCTTCCATACCTCTCGACATAACTGTTACAGACCCACGGCCTAGCTCTAGTCCAGAATTTTTCAGCCATTCACAGCAGCGAGATTCTCCAGTCCCGCTGCAGTGCATGGAAATTTGGCTGAGCGCCAAATTCTCCATCCTCGCTCGCAGCAAGAACAGGGCACAATTGGCTGGAAAGTTCCGGCACCAAGCTTTCAAACTGGAAATCGTTTATAGCTGTGTTGCCAACCTGCTAGAAAGCTACTGGGACTTGATGGTTTGAGTTATAAAGAGAGGTTGGATAGACTGGGGCTTTTTTCCCTGGAGCGTAGGAGGCTGAGGGATGATCATATAGAAGTCGATAAAATAATGAGGGGCACAGGTCAGCTAGATAGTCAATATCTTTTCCCAAAGGTAGGGGAGTCTAAATCTAAAGGACATAAGTTTAAGGTGAGAGGGGAAAAATACAAAAGTGTCCAGAGGGGCAATTTTTTCACACAGAGGGTGGTGAGTGTCTGGAACAAGTTGCCAGAGGTAGTAGTAAAGGCGGGTACAATTTTGTCTTTTGAAAATCATTTAGACTTTTAGACATATCCCTCTAAACCAATCTCACGGGTAAGATTGGTTTAGAGGGATATGGGCAAATGCGGGCAATTGGGACTAGTTTAATGGTAAGAACTGGGCGACATGGACAAGTTGGGCCGAAGGGCCTTTTTCCTTGCTGTAAACCACTATGACTCCATGATTCAATCACACCAATCCTCGCTCACCCAATCACTCTTGTGTCCACTGGCACCCAGTTAAGTGACCCTTCAACCTTAAGCTAGACATGCTTGATTTCAGATCCCTCCATGGCTTCACATGGTGGGTGACACAGTGGCACAGTTGTTAGCACTGCTGTCTCTCAGCGCCAGACACCCAGTGTTGATTCCTGGCATGGATAACTGTCTGCGTGGAGTCTGCACATTCTCCCTGTGTCTGCTTGGGTTTCCTCCGGATACTCTGGTGTCCTCCCACAGTCCAAAAGACCTGCTGGTTAGCTGCCTTGGCCATATCAGTACAAGGTGTTGTTGTTCCTCTAGCCTTTCCACAAAACCATACAATCCTTACAGTGCAGAAAAAGGCCATTTGGCCCATTCAGTCTATACCAACTCAAAGAGCATCCCAACCAGTGCCTCCACTCCATCCTATCCCCATAAACCCATATATTAAGCATGACCAACCCACCTAACCTACACATCTTTGGATATCAAGGGCAATTTAGCATGGCCAATCCACCCAACCTACACATCTTTGGACTCTAAGGAACAACTTAGCACGGCCAATCCATTTAACTTGCACATCTTTAGGCACTAAGGGGCAATTTAGCATGGCCAACCCCACCTAAGTTTGTACTCTGGAAGGGAACCAGAGCACCCGATGGGAAACCCACGCAGACACGGGGTGAGGGGGGGTGGTGGGGGGAGGGAAACATGCAAACTCCACACAGACAGGACCGGAATTGAACCCGGATCCCTGGCACTGTGAGGCAGTAATGCTAACCATCATACCGCGAATATAACTTCCGAAAGTTTTGAGGCATTATGATCTGAAGGCATTTTTCATTATAAGCAGGTTCCGAAAAGAGTAAATTAGAACTGATTCATCAGCTTCAGCTGTTGTCAGCATAGAAAAGCCCAGATTTTTTTCCAATATAGGCATATTTAGGGGAGGGCTTTTTTTTCTGATTAACACTGGGAGAAGCCAATTATTTTGTTCTTGCAACATCGACTTGAGTGAATAATGTTGATGTGTGAGCCTTCACTCTGTTTATTCCAACAGGCAAGCAGCACAGTAGGAATTAAAGTGCCCCATTAGCATGGATACAAGGATTTTTTTCAGAGAAGGACTGCCTCCAGAGAGCCTTATAATCTCTTTATCTCACACATTTATTCACACGTACATGTCTCCCATTTGGCTGGTATGGAGGTAATAGCTTCATAACATGATTCCGTGAATGTCTGTAATAAGTTGTGGTATGTTTATTGATGTCTTCCTTTTAATCCACAGGTGATTCTGTCCGCCTTGTTGTCCAACAAGGGGCGTACACGCGGTGGGTGGTGCGAGGGTTGCTCTTGGATGTTGCTTCGAGAGTTGTCTAAGCGCTTCACGTCATTAGCGCGCGCTTAAACTGGACCATCTGACAGGCAACACGACAGCTCAGTGACTATCACTGTTTGCTGTGCAGACACATGGATTTGGGCCAGTGTCTGTGGGAGTTTGCACATTCTCCCCGTGCTTGCGTGGGTTTTCTCCGGGTGCTCCGGTTTCCTCCCACACCCCAAAAAACGTGCTCTTAGGCTGATTGGTGTAACAAATTGTCCATAAATTAGTCTTCCCCAGTAGGGGATAGTAGACAATAGTCATGGGTAGAAGAGGGCACTCACAATGTTAAAATGGCAGCGCGGGCTTGTTGGGCCAAAGGGCCTGTTTCCCGTGCTGTGTTGTTCTTTGTTCTTTGACCCTGTTAAACAAGAGTGACGAGGCACACTCAGTATAAGAGCTTGCAGACAATAAGTAGCATTTAATTTTTTTACCTGTGTAGTTGAAAGCATACGCGGCCTGCTAATTGGGTCCTTGACATTCTGTTGTAGCCTTTTTTTTATTTTTCACAGCCTCCACGTATTGTCAAGCGTAGCGGGACGCGTGTGGCAAGAAAGGATGTATCTTATTTTGGTAGGTTTGGGGCACGACCTTGTGAATAATGGGAGCAATAACATTTAGTACATTGCTTCACATTTAGGTTAGCAATGACAGAGTCTCTCTTAAGAGTGCGCTGAACAAAATACAGGCTTGAGCAGTCACACTCGGAGAGCTGGTGCACTGATGTTTTCGAAGCATTTTATAACCCACCCCCCCCCCACCCCCCCACCATTTCCATTGGCACCATTCCTCGTTACCTTGAAGTGTCCTTTGGAAAGCCAAATCCTGTCAAAAAGGCTTCCAGGACTTTGGAACAACGCTGAGAACATCTCTGTCCAAATGTGCATCCGTGTCAACATTCATCACCCCAAATTGCTCATTTTTTTCTGCTAAAGGAGCCTTTACGTAGCAAACGAGGTTACATTGTGGGTTCAGGAAAACGTTTATTTGTTAGTCACAAGTAAGGCTTACATTAACTCTGCAATGAAGTTACTGCGAAATTCCCCTAGTCGCCACACCTCTGGCACCTGTTCGGGTCAATGCAACCCTAACCATCGCGTGGGAGGGAACCAGAGCACCCAGAGGAAACCCACGCAGACATGGGGAGAATGTGCAGAATCCACACAGACAGGGGCTGAAGGGATCAAGGGATATAGGAGGAAGGTGGGGGGGGTGGAATCAAGATATTGAATTTGATGATCAGCCATGATCAAAATGAATGGCGGAGCAGATTCGAAGGGCCAAATGGTCTCCTCCTCCTTCTAGTTTCTATGTGGCCCAAACCAGGAATCGAGCCTGGGTCCGCGACGCTGTGAAGCAGCAGTGCTAACCACCGTGCTGCTTATCAGCCCAGTGGCCTTGGGACCAATCAGAAAACGGTGGCCTGAAAACAGAAAATGCTGGATAAACTCAGCAGATCTGTCAGCATCAGTGGAGAGGGAAACAGAGTTAACATTTTGAGTTGGGTTAAAAATGTACCATTTCTTAGAATCCTTACAGTGCAGAAGGAGGCTAATAGGCCCATCGAGTCTGTATCAACCACAATCCCACCCAGGATCTATCCCCGTAATCCCACATATTACCCAAAGATATTAGTCTTTGGACATATTAGTGTGCGGGTTAGGTTGATTGGCCAATGCTAAAATTGCCCCTTAGTGTCCTCGGATGTGTAGGTTAGAGGGCTTAGCGGGTAAATGTGTAGGGATATGGGGATAGGGCCTGGGTGGGATTGTGGTCGGTGCAGACTCGATGGGCCGAAGGGCTGTTTCTGCACTGTAGGGTTCTACGTTCTATGTAGCCCCGACACTAAGGGGCAATTTAGTATGGCCAATCCATCTAACCGTGCTGGATCGTGGCTAGCTGGAGCAGCCGGAGGAAACCCTTGCAGACACGGGGAGAATGTGCCGACTCCGCACAGACAGTGCTGGGAATCGAACCCGGGACACTGTGAGGCAGCAGTTGAGTGAGTTACTGGGGGGGGGGGGGGGAGCGGAGGTAAAAAAGCACTTAACTCTCTGGTAGTAGCATTGAGTTTTCGTAAGCTTGACGTTATACCCAGCTGAAATGTCAATGTCTTTTTCACTGTACTGTGCACAAACAGAGAGATTATACAGTGACAAGTGGAATACTTGATAATGACACCTCCTTCCTTTTGTGCGATGTTGTTTCATCTCCCTCAGCTGTACTTGTGACCTTCTCGCTGGCAGAGATTTTCCTCGCAGGTGACTCTTTAGTAAGCCTTGAAGCTGCCTTGTGAGCTCCCCATAGAATTCCTGGCAATACGTCGGTGCGTATAAATCATTGGCATATCATAATTAGATCACTGGCTGGTGAATAAAAGAAACACCACTCAAGGCTTGCTTTTGTGGAGACAGGATTGTTTTCTCGGCAGTGGATAAGCACTGCTGCCTCACAGATCTGGGTTCGATTCCAGCCTCGGGTCACTGTCCGTGCGGAGTCCGCACATTCCACCCCCCCCCCCCCAACCCCCCCCCCCAACCCCCCCCCCCACCCCCCCCCCCCCCGCCCCCCACCTCCCCCCCCCCCCCCCCCCACCCACCCCCGTGTCTGCATGGGTTTCCTCTGGGTGCTCCAGTTCCCTCCCACAGCCCGAACGACATGCTGGTTAGGTGCTAAACTCTCCCTCAGTGCACCCGAACAGGCGCCAGAGTGTGGCGGCTAGGGGATTTTCACAGTCACTTCATTGCAGCGTTAACGTAAGCCTGCTTCTGACAGTAAGAAATAGCTTAAAAATTATTCTGTGGTCTTGTCAAAATTGGGGCCACTGCCTTGTGTATTTTATGTCCCAGCCCTCCACGCCAGTAGGGGCAGTAGCGTAGCGACTGTTTCTGGCCTATTGGATTCTCCTCGGACCACCTCACCTAAGATGGGGGTAGATTTTCTGTTCCCTCACAAACGGGAATACATACCTGTGTCAACTTTCAGAGTTTTTAAGGTCACTTTTATGTATTTTATATATTTGATTTTCCTCAGAGTCTGCATGTTCTACCCATATCCGTGTGGGTTTCCTCTGGGTGCTCCGGTTTCCTCCCACAGTCTGAAAGACGTGCTGGTTAGGGTGCATTGGCCGTGCTAAATTCTCCCTCAGTGTACCCGAACAGGCGCCGGAGTGTGGCAACTGGGGGATTTTCATAGTAATTTCATTGCAGTGTTAATGTAAGCCTACTTGTGACACTAATAAATAAACTTAAAATCTTTAGAAATTCTATCCAGTGCTGTACTTAACAAAGAGAATGCTCTTAATGTGCTAAAGTCAGAAGTTTAATTTTATTAAATGAAGAAATTATGAGCAGATATATTTAAATGGGGCTACCAGTCTATATTTTCCTCTTTTGTCAATTTATTCGATCACAAATTGTTTGCATTAAGTCTTGCTCTCTTTTGGGAATTTTCCAGCCACCTCCATCACTACTTCAGGCAAAAAAAATCCCATCGCACTTCCTTTGGAAAGGGCACGCAAACTCTCCTCCCCCATCCCCCTGGCCACCACCCCCCACGTCCTAGCCAACATTCTGCCTGCAGCAAACATTGTCAGTTATGCCGTTGATATTTGCGGGATCTTGCTGTGCATAAATTGATTGCCCAAAGCATCTGCATTTCAAAAGTCATGTCTGGCCATGAGGCCTCTGCCATGACCTCAGGCAGTGCATTCCAGATCCTAGCCAAGTCATTGCGTGAAAGAAATTTTCCCCTCGGTCTTTTAGCCGATAATCTTAGTTCTACGCCCCAACGATTCTCAATCCTTCCACCAACTGAGACAGTTCTTCCCCTTTCTGATCCTTTCAGACCCCACCATGATTTTGAATACACTTGGCCAATCTCCCCTTAGCCCTGGCTTCTCTACGGAGAAAGACACCAATTTCTCCCACATATCCACATAAGATCCTCATTCCCGGAACAAATCTCGCCAATCTTTTCTGCACTCTCTCTCTCTATTGCCTTCAAATACCTCTTGAAATGTGGCGTTCAGTACTGGACACCAGTATTCCTTCTTAAGGCTGAATCAAAGCTTTATGTGGATTTTTAATAAATTGCTTGCTTTTGGATGGGTGACACGGTGGCTCAGTGATTAGCACTGCTGCCTCACAGCACCAGGAGTCAATTCTGATCTTGGGTCACTGTCTGTGCAGAGTCTGCACATTCTCTCCATGTCGGCTTGGGTTTCTTCCGGGTGCTCTGGTTTCTTTCGACAGTCCAAAGATGTGCAGTTTAGTTGGATTGGCCGTGCTAAATTGCCCCTCAGTGTCCAAAGATGTGCAGGTTAGGTAGAGTGGCCATGCTAATCATCTTTTTGTGTCCAAAGATGCACAAGTTAGGTGGATTGGTCAAGCTAAATTGCCCCTTAGTGTCCAAAGATGTGCAGGTTGGGTGGATTGGTCATGCTAAATTGCTCCTTAGTGTCCAAAGATGTGCAGGTTAGGTGGATTGGCCATGCTAAATTGCTCCTTAGCATCCAAAGATGTGCCGGTTAGGTGGATTGGCCATGCTAAATTGCTCCTTAGCATCCAAAGATGTGCAGGTTAGGTGGATTGGCCATGCTAAATATGTGGGTTACGGGAATGAGGTGTGTTGGGTTGGGTGAGGGCTTGCAAAGAGAGTCAGCGCAGACTCAATGGGCCCGATACTCTACTTCTGCATTGTAGGGAGTGTATGGATTCTTGTACTCCTAAATCCCCATTAATAAAGCCTAAAACATTGTACATTTTATTACTTCTCGCTCTCAATCTGCCACCTTCAATGATTTAAGCATATTTATAAAGTTTCTTTATTAGTGTCACAAGCTGGTTTACATTAACACCACAACAAAGTTAATATGAAAATCCCCTAGTCACCACACTCCACCTGTTCAAGTTAAATAAGAATGGCCAGTATGCCTAACCAGCACGTCTTTCAGAATGTGGGAGGAAACCGGAGCAGCCGCAGGAAACCCACGCAGACACGGGGAGAATGTGCAGACTCCACACAGACAGTGACCCAAACTGGGAATCGAACCCAGGTCCCTTGTGCTGTGAGGCAGTAACCACTGTGCCACCCAGAGCACTGCAGACACATGGCGACAATTAAAGAATGGGCTCATTCAAATAGTGAGAAACCGATTAAATGCTGCAGCGCTGAAGAATAAACTGATTTGGCAGCAAAAAGTCATCGTTCTTGAACTATTCGTGGCGGACTATGATCTCAGCACCTCGATATCGATATCTCTAATCCATCGAGGATCTCTTCCTCTGCCCACCTTTGTACTCTGACTGCAAAGTACAAAACAGGCGAGTCAATGTTTCGATGGGAAAACCTATTCCAAACAAGGCCGGGTTCTTCCCATTGGACAATGTGTCAAAGGAATTGTATTCAACTTTCATAGAAGTTAAAATGTCTGCTGACTCAGTCTGTTCCCCGCTTTGTATTTGATTTTTGGAGCGTTGGAAGTTCAGACAGACCATTGTTGTCTTGCGTGATATTCTTTATGAAAGTTTTCGTTATTGATTGAATTCTACTTCCCGATGGTGTCTGTTTCTATTGGGCATCTCCACAGCAGCGAGTTATCAGACACACATCTGCCTTGTTGTTCTGTGTTTTTGATGCTCAGCACCAGTCTTCCCTCAAATCATCATCAGTGTTTGATCTCTGTCCGGTGAGCAAAAACTACGAGCAAAATGTTACCGGCACATCCGCCTAAAGATTTGTACAATCCCGCATGAGGTAAACGGACAATGCTGGTCTCCAAGCCTTGCCCATGCCAGTAAAATTCTGGCCCTACTACACTGTGTGGTACCTATCAATAACCATAATCATAGAATCTCTACTGTGCAGAATGAGGCCATTCGGCCCACTGTGCCTGCACTGACAACAATCCCTCCCAGGCCCTATCCCTGTAAGCCCACATATTTACCCTGCTCATCCCCCTGATGATAAGGGGCGATTTAAGCATGGACAATCAACCTAGCCTGCACATCTTTGGACCCTGGGAGGAAACCGAAGCACCCGGAGGAACCCCACGCAGACACGGGGAGAACATGCAAACTCTACACAGACAGTGACCCAAGCTGGGAATCGAACCCAAGTCCCTGTGAGGCAGCAGCACTAACCACTGTGCCACCATGCCGCCCATGATATCCATACTCTGTGCAGGAGAGTCCTCTCTGTCACTTGCTCTGACCATTGCCACGGTGATCATTCCCAATTTTTCTTGAGATCGTTAACTCCAGGTCTGACTGAAGTTAACAATTCCCCATTTCCATTTCCTCCTACGCTACATGAGTGTTCCTTAGACATTCTTCAATGACCTGCGACGCTACTGTGCCTTTAAGAAATGTATTTCAATGATGTTTCTCTGCAGTTTCTTTTTTAAACAGGCCCTGTTTAATGGTTTATTGTTGCCGTGATGTATGAGATGGTGTCCCCTAATCATCACTGAAGCAACATAATGGACATTATGGTTATTTTTAATCTGGCCTAATGCAGTCTCTTGGAGTTTTAGACAAATAGAAACCAGAAGAGTAGGCCATTCGGTCCTTCAAGCCATTCATTTTGATCATGGCTGATCATCAAATTCAATACCCTGATCCCCCCTTCCCCCAATATCCGTTGATCCCTTTAAACCCAAGAGCTATATCTAATTTCTTCTTGAAATCACACAACATTTTGGCCTCAGCTACTTTCTGTGGGAGTGAATCCCACACATTCACCACCCGCTGGGTGAAGAAATTTCTCCTCACCTCAGTCCTAAAAGGATTACTTCTTATCCTATAACCCCTAGTTCTGGACTCCCCCACCATTGGGAACATTCTTTCTGAATCTACCCTGTCTAACGCTGTTAGAATTTTATAAGTTTCCATGAGATATTCGCTCATTCTTCTAAACTCCAATGAATATAGAATCCTACGGTGCAGAAGGAGGCCATTTGGCCCATTGAGTCTGCACCAACCACAATTCCACTCAAGCCCGATATCCATAACCCCATGCATTTACCCTAGCTGGTCCCCCTGACACTAAGGGGATATTTAGGATGGTCAATCCACCTAACCTGCACATCTTCGGACTGTGGGAGGAAACCAGAGTGCAGCTAGGAAACCCATGCAGACACGGGGAGAATGTGCTCACTACACATAGACAGTGACCCAAGCTAGGAATCGAACCCGGGTCCCTGGTGCTGTGAGGCAGTCGTGCAAACCACTGTGCCACTGTGTCGCTCGTAATCCTAACCGACTTAGTCTTTCCTCATATGACAGACCTACCATCCCAAGAATCAGCCTGGTAGACCTTTGCTGCACTCTGTCTATAGCAAGGACATCCTTCCTCAGAACTGCACACAATACTCCAGGTGTGGCTTCACCAACGTCCTGTACAATTGCAGCAAAGCATCCCTATTCCTAAACTCAGGTTGTACGATCCTTTTGGAATTGTTGGGTGGAGCATGATTGACAGGTCAGGTGCTCCCTTGGGGCAGTTTTTCTTTCCCACGGGGAAAAATCCAAGGTTTTAGTTACATTATGTCAGAAGCTGTTTGGACCACAGACTGAATGCAGTGTTTCTTATCTCTCCCTGGAATGTAAGTTCTGTTGTCAGTGAGTTACTAGCTAGAAGCTGGAGGTAAGCAGTGTCTCTGTCTTTAACTCAAGATCTCCTGAAAGTTCGAGGAGGGGGAAGCCAAGAGTTTTAAGTCAACACCCAAAAGGCCAATTCACAGCAGGTGTTAACAAGCTGCAACATCCAACATCTGATGTTGCAGTTGTATAGAACGTTGGTTAGGCCTCACTTGGAGTACTGCGTCCAGTTCTGGTCGCCGTACTACCGGAAGGATGTAGAGATCCTGGAGAGAGTGCAGAGGAGATTTACCAGGATGTTGCCTGGTATGGAAGGGCTGTCTTACGAGGAAAGATTGAACGCACTTGGGCTGTTTTCCCTTGAGAGACGTCGGCTGAGGGGGGATCTGATAGAGGTTTATAAGATTATGAAGGGGACAGATAGAGTAGATGGTGATAAGCTTTTTCCGCTATTAGAAATGGATAGAACGAGGGGTCACGGGCTTAGGGTGAGGGGGGCTAGATATAAGACTAATGTTAGAGGGCAGTTTTTCACACAAAGGGTAGTGGGGATGTGGAATGCACTGCCGAGTGAGGTGGTGGAAGCAGGCACGCTAGGGTTGTTCAAGAGTCACTTGGACAGCCACATGAGCAGTTTACATATAGGGGGATATAGCAGGCCTTATTAAGCATTGTAGGCTTGGGATCAGTTTAGTCTCAGGGTTATAGAGTCTTTAATAATGAAATTTTTATCCACAGGCACTTACCATCTCGAGGGCATCATGGCAGCACAGAGGTTATCTCTGTTACTGTGCGGACACATGGAGTTGGGCCGTGTCCGTGGGAGTTTGCGCGTTCTCCCCGTGGTTGCGTGGGTTTCCTCCGGGTGCTCCGGTTTCCCCCCACATCCCAAAAATGTGCTTTTAGGCTGATTGATTGGGTAACAAATTGTCCCTATATTGGACCTCCCTGATCCTCACACATTAGGCATAGACTAGAGTCATGAATAGGTCACTGACCATGGGACGGCGGCGCGGGCTCGTTGGGCCGAAGAGCCTGTTTCCCGTGCTGTGTTGTTCTTTGTATCACGTGAGCATACTTGCTTTCTGTGCCAAGACTGGAGTGGGGTGTATGTTTGTGGGAGTTGTTTTGATTTGGAACAGTATATTTAACAGTTGTTAATGTTGATACAATATCATGGTTTTTGTTTTGTCATTGGTAAAAGTTATGCTAATTTTTCTTATTACATGTTAAACGTTGAGGGAGGGTTGGTGTCAGCCCACCAGGAGAGACGGAGGGAAACTCGCCTGTGAATAATTAATGAGGTTCCAAGTGCAGAAGTTAGCTGGTCGACAGATGCATCTGGAGATGCCTGCCACCACCAATCTCAAAATGGGAGAATTCCACCCTTGAAATCCATGTCATAGAATCCCAACAGTGCAGAAGGAGACCGTTCAGCCCATCGAGTCTGCATCAACTGCAATCTCATCCATGGCTTATTCCTGCAACCCTACATGTTTACCCCTCTAATTCCCCCAGACACTCGGGTCAAATTATCATGGCAAATCAACCTAACTTGCACATCTTTCATAACATTTCAAGTTCCTGGACACCTATTTAAAAGGCTACAGGGCTATCTATCAAAAGCCAGAAAATGGGGTTAGAATTGTCATGATGGCCCAAATGGCATTTAGAATCTGTGAAGTTGTTTTTGGATGGTTTTCTTCAATGTAATCTCCTGCTAATCTTAGAATCATAGAATTCCTACAGTGCAGAAGAGGCCATTTAGCCCATCGAATCTGCACTGATTCTCTGACAGAGTATCTTACCCAGGCCCTCTCTCCTGCTCCATTCCAACACATTACCCATGGCCAATCCACCTAACCTACGCATCTTCGGAATGTGGGAGGAAATTGGAGCACCCAGAGAGCAAAGGGAGAACATACAAACTTCACACAGTCACCCAAGGCTGGAATTGTCCATTACCTGTTGCTTGTGTGCGTACTTGAGTAAACATATACCTGATGGGTAACGGAAAAGGCAACGGTAGCACAGTGGTTAGCACTACTGCCTCACAGCACCGGGGACGCAGGTTTGATTCCTGACTTAGGTCACTGTCTGTGTGGAATTTACACATTCTCTCCGTGTCTACATGGGTTTCCTCCAGGTGCTCCGGTTTCCTCCCACAGCCATGCTAAATCGCCTAAATGGTTTTGGATGAAAACCATCCAAAAACAACTTCACAGATTCTAAATGCCATTTGGGCCATCATGACAATTCTAACCCCATTTTCTGGCTTTTGATAGATGTGCAGATTAGGTGGATTGGCCATGCTAAATTGCCCCTTAGTGTCCAAAGATGTGCAGGTTGGGTGGATTGGCCATGCTAAATTGCCCCTTAGTGTCCAAAGATGTGCAGGTTGGGTGGATTGGCCATGCTAAATTGCCCCTTAGTGTCCAAAGATGTGCAGGTTGGGTGGATTGGCCATGCTAAATTGCCCCTTAGTGTCCAAAGATGTGCAGGTTAGGTGGATTGGCCATACTAAATTGCCCCTTAGTGTCCAAAGATGTGCAGGTTGGGTGGATTGGCCATGCTAAATTGCCCCTTAGTGTCCAAAGATGTGCAGGTTAGGTGGATTGGCCATACTAAATTGCCCCTTAGTGTCCAAAGATGTGCAGGTTAGGTGGATTGGCCATACTAAATTGCCCCTTACTGTTAGGTCTAGAGGATTAATAGGGTACATATGTGGGATTATAGGAATAGGCTGTGGATGGAATTGTTGTAGGTGCAGACTTGATGGGCCAAATGGCCTCTTTCTGCACTGTCGGGATTCTCTGGAACTAATACTCAGTAAAACACTCAAATACTAATGCTATTTTTGAAGACATTTCCTATACTTACTGAAAACACAGGGGGTGGGATTTTCCAATTGCGCTCACCCCAAGGCCAGAAAATCCCACCCAAGGTTAACGGACTTTGCATGGTCTGTGTCCCGCCCACTTCGATCCCCGCGGCAAGCAGGTCAGAAAAATTCCACCCAGGGAACCCACCTCAAGACCTACTTCTAAATAACAGGCTTCCTAAGCTTTGAAAATGCTACAGGGTCAGCTAGGTCTACACTCTGGAAAACATCCTGGTAATTGTCACTAATATAGTCTGATAGTCTTCAAACGCCACCAAAACCAACATACATCAGACTGTCCTAAGCTATTAACATAGCTATTTGCCTTGTGCAACAAGTTCCCTAATAATCACTACTTTCATTAAACAAATTTATAACAAAAGGGGCAAGAATGTCAAATCTTAAATGTCTTGATCCTGCGATGGTACAAACCAAGATATAGAATTATTGGGCCTGTGTTAAACAGTAACCCCAGTGTCATTATCAATGGTTCCAGTGAATGTTAAAGATCCCATGGTATTCATAGAAGCCCCAAAGTGCAAAAGGAGGTCATTTGGCCCATCAAGTCTGCACCAACGACATTCCCAACTAGGCCCTAACTCCTTAATCCCATGTATTTACGCTGCCAATCCACCTGCTACTAAGGATCAATTTAGCATGGCCAATCCAACTAACTCACACACCTTTGGACACTAAGGGACAATTTAGCGTGGCCGATCCACCTAACCTGCACACGTTTGGACACTAAGGTGAAATTTGGCATGGCCAATCCATCTAACCTGCACATCGTTGAACAATAAGAGGCAATTTGGCATGGCCAATCCCCCTGACCTCCACATCTTTGGACACTAAGTGGCAATTTAGCATGACCAATCCACCCAACCTGCACATCTTTGGACACTAAGGGGCAATTTGGCATGGCCAATCCACCTGACCTGCATATCTTTGGACAATAAGGGGCAATTTAGCATGGCCAATCCACCTAACCTGCACATCTTTGGACAATAAGGGGCAATTTAGCATGGCCAATCCACCTAACCTATACATCTTTGGACTGTGGGAGGAAACCAGAGCACCTGGAGGAAACACACGCAGGTGAAGGAGAACATGCAAACTCTACACAGGCAGTCACCCAAACCCAGAATATGAACCTAGGTCCCTGCACTGATAACAATCTCATTTCGGCCCTATCCCTTTCACCCCATCTTGCTAATCCCTCCTGACACCAAGGATCAATTTAGCATGGCCAATCCACCTAACCTGCACATCTTTGGAATGTGGGAGACAACCAGAGCACCCACTGGAAACCCACATGGACACGGGGAGAATGTGCAAATTCTGCACAGAGAGTGATGCAAGTGGGAATCAAACCCGGGTTCTTGGTGCCGCGAGGCAGCAGTGCTAACCCCTGTGCCACCATGATGCCCTTGAAGCATTACTTGAAGATGGAGAGGGAAATGGTGTTGATCTCCTGGTCAACACCCATCGGTAACTACGAAGAGAGATTGAATAGAATGGGGTGGCTTTCCTTGGAGCAGAACAGTCTGAGAGGGGACAATGTTGAGATGTATAAAATGATGAGGGGGTACAGGTAGACAGGAAGAAACATTACCCCTTGGTAGAGGAATCAATAACCAGGGGTAAAGATTTAAGGCAGGAGTAGGAGGTTTAGAGGGGGTGTAAGGAAAAACTTTTTCACCCAAAAGGTGATGGGTGGCACAGGGGTTAGCACTGCTGCCCCACAGTGCCAGGGACCCGGGTTCAATTCCAGCCTCTGGTGACTGTGGAGTCTCCCCGTGTCCTCCGGGTGCTCCAGCTTCCTTCCACAGTCCGAAGATGCACGAGTTAGGTGGATTGGCCGTGCTAGTTTGCCCCTTAGTGTCAGGGGAATTAGCAGGGTAAATACAGGAGGTAACAGGGACAGGGCCTGGATGGGATTGTAGTCAGTACAGGCTCTTTCTGCACTGTCGGGATTCTATTCTACGGCCAGTATCTTACAACCTCACTCAGGCGAGGCTCCCAAAATCCTGCCCGAGGGTAGTGGAGAATTCCTTTCTGGTACACTTCCAGTCTATAATTCAAAGGGCAGTGGGAGTCTGGAACTCACTGGAACCCGGAAGGCTGGTGGAGGCACAGACCCTCATAACGTTTAAGAAGTATCTTTAAGAAGATGAGCCAAGACAAGACTACAGGACAAGTATTGGAAAGTGGGATTAGAGTGCTATTATTTTGACTGGCGCAGACACAATGGACCAATGGGCCTTTCCTGTGCTGTAAACCTCCAACCAAATCTTGCAAATTTATCTCATTCTCATTGCGGGGTGTTGCCATAGCAACGTGGTGTACATGTCAACAGTTAGTGCACATCAAAGTAAATCATTGTGTGGCACTCCCTGCTGGCAGACTGGAGTGGGTAAGGTGCTACATAATGCATGAATTATTAAAAGCGTATGATAACTTATTTACAAGCAGTTCTGCAGACTATCATTTTTCACAGAGTTTCTCCCCGTAAATCCTGTTTATGTGATTCCCTTTTCCCGTGTTTTGTGTACGCTCCCAAACCTCTTTCACCTTTACTTATTAGTTTTACTTTATTCCTTTATTTATCAGCGTCACAAGTCGGCTTACATTAACGCTGCATTGAAGTTACTGTGAAAATCCCCTAGTAGCCACACTCCGGCGCCTGTTCGGGTGCACTGAGGGAGAATTTAACACGGCTAATGCGCCTAGCCAGCAGGTCTGTGGGAGAGCACCCGGAGGAAACCCAGGCAGACATGGGGAGAATGTGCAGACATTACACAGACAGTGACCCAAGACGGGAATTGAACCCGGGTCCCTGGCACAGTGAGGCAGCAGGGCTATCCACTATGCCAGAATTTATAGCACAGTAAATGGCCAGTTGGCTCAACTGTTCTGTCTGGAGTACTGTGTGCAGTTTTGGGCGCCGCACCTGCGCAAGGATATTTTGGCCCTGGAGGGAGTGCAGAGGAGGTTTACTAGGCTGATGCCGGAGTTGAGGGGATTGAGCTATGAGGAGAGGCTGAATAAACTAGGCTTGTACTCGTTAGAGTTTAGAAGAATGAGGGGAGATCTCATTGAGACGTATAAGATGATGAATGGGATGGATAGGATAGAGGTGGAGAGACTTTTCCCGCTCAAAAAAGACAGTAGGACTAGGGGGCACAGCCTCAAGATAAAGGGGGGGCGTTTTAGAACGGAGTTGAGGGGGAACTTCTTCACTCAAAGGGTGGTGAATCTCTGGAATTCTCTGCCCGTTGAAGTGGTGGAGGCTGCCTCGCTAAATATTTTTAAGACACGGGTTGATGGGTTTTTGATAAGAGAGGGGATTAAGGGTTATGGGGAGAGGGCGGGAAGGTGGAACTGAGCCACGACAGATCAGCCATGATCTGATTGAATGGCGGGGCAGGCTCGAAGGGCTAGATGGCCTACTCCTGCTCCTATTTCTTGTGTTCTTATGTTCTGATCTTTATACTCCAAACAATCTCTTTCCCACACTACTTCACCTGATCGCATAAACATATTTTTCTGTTCCTTTCCCTCTCTCTACCACCAATACACAGTGGCAGCGATGACTACCATCTACAAGATGCCCTGCAGTGACTCACCAAGCTTCATTCAACATCATCTTCCAAACCCGTGACCTCTATCTCCAAGAAGAATGGGTGGCATGTTGGCACAATGGTTAGCACTGCTGTCTCAATGCACCAGGGACCCCCAGGTTCAATTCCAGCCTCGGGTCACTGTCTGTGTGGAGTTTGCACGTTCTCCCTGTGTCTGCATGGGTTTCAAAGAACAGCACAGCACGGGAAACAGGCCCTTCGGCCCCACGAGCCCGCGCCGCCATTTTAACATTGTGAGTTCCCTCTTCCACCCATGACCCTTGTCTACACATATGGCACCCACATTGAGGGGAGACTAATTTAGGGACAGTTTGTTACACCAATCAGCCTAAGAGCACATCTTTGGACAGTGGGAGGAAACCGGAGCACCCGGAGGAAACCCATGCAGACACGGGGAGAATGTGCAATTTCCACACAGACATTGACCCAAGCCGGGAATCAAATCCAGATCCCTGGTGTGATGAGGCAGCAGTGCTAACCACTGTGCTGGAATTTACAGCACAGAAACTAGCCATTCAGCCCAACTGGTCTGTGCTGGTTTGGGTTGAATCCTCTTTCAGAGAATTAGTGCAGACTCGATGGACCAAATGGTCTCCTTCTGCACCGTAAGAGGCCCTATAGAGGTTCATAGAGCGGAGCAGCAATCAGATGGGAACATCACCACCTTCAAACTGTCCTCCAAGTCACACAGCAACCAGACTTCCAACTGCTTAGCTCTGCCAAGGACCTGGGTTCAATTGCAACCCCGGGTCACTGTCTGTGTGGAGTTTGCATATTCTCCCCATGTCTGCATGGGTTTCGACCTGCTGCTCTGATTTCCTCCCACTCTCAACAAAAATGGTTATGTGGAATGGCCATGCTAAATTGCCCCTTAGTGTCCAAAGATGTGTAGGTTAGGTGGATTGGCCATGTTAAATTGCCCCTTAGTGTCCAAAGATGTGTAGGTTAGGTGGATTGGCCGTGCTAAATTGCTCCTTAGTGTCCAAAGATGTGTAGATTAGGTGGATTGGCCATGCTAAATTGCCCCTTAGTGTCCAAAGATGTGTGGGTTAGATGGATTGGCCATGCTAAATTGCCCCTTAGTGTCCAAAGATGTGTAAATCATGGGGATTAGCAGGGTAAATACATGGGTTATTGGAATGGGGCCAGGATGGAATGCTCTATCAAAGAGTTGGTGCAGACTCAATGGGCCAAATGGCCTCCATCGGCACTGTAAGGATTCTATGATCAATGCCATATTGAGCCTGAGTTGTGTCTGATTACATTGTCAGGATTCCTGTGCAAAGAGAGATATAGGAGAGATTGACTTTGGTGCGTGCTCTCATGACTGTCAAGGAAAGGACGCCCAGAAGGCCACACTTAGGAGTTCTGAGATCATCTTTGAGACTGTAGGCATTGGAGCAGATTTAGGTCACTTGGCCCATTGAGCCTGCTCCGCCATTCAATGAGATCTCAACCGATTAAAGAACAAAGAACAGTACAGGAATGGGCCCTGCGGCCTACCATCTCTGAGCTGACACATGATGCCTTCCTAAACTAAAGCCCCTTTGCCTTGAGGCGATCTGTATCCCTCTATTTCCCTTCCTATTCATGTATCTGACAAGATGCCTCTTAAACGTTGCTATTGTATCTGCTTCTACCACCTCCACTTACCACCCTCTATATAAAAAAAACTTCCCTCTCACATCTCCTTTAAACTTATCCCCTTTTACTTTATCTTCATCCCCTACTAAGCAGGGGAGGCGATGCGGAGGTTTACCAGGCTGATTCCGGGGATGGCAGGACTGATATATAAGGAGATTGATTTGGTTTGGATATTTTTCACTGGAAAAATATCCAATGAGGTGGGGGTCTGACAGAGACTTAAAAAATTCCAACAGGACTCGACAGGGTAGATGCAGGAAGGATGTTCCTGATGGTGGGGGGAGTCCAGAACCCGGGGTCACAGTCTGAGGATTCAGGTAGACCATTTAGGATGGAAATGAGGAGATATTTCTTCACCCAAGAAGTGGTGAGCCTGTGGAATTCATTACCACAGGAAGTCGTTGATGCCAAAGCATTGAATGTATTCAATGGCTGGATATCGCACTTGGGGTGAATGGGATCGAGGGTTATGGGGAGAAAGCAGGATTAGACTACTGAGTTGGATGATCGATGATCGTGATGAATGGGGGAGCAGGCTCGAAGGGCCTCCTCCTGCTCCTATCTCCTATGTTTCTGTGTAATTGACATTTCTACACTGGGGACATTTCTACCCTAATGTGATAGTTCTCAACTCCACTTACCCACCTTATCCCCATAGCCCTGGATCTCTCACTACATAAAAATCTGCCTGGGAGAAACTCACCCAGGGTCCCTGCACTTTGTGCACCCAATAAAAAAGATTTTGCTGTATCCTTCAAGAGCAAGCTCATATCAGAGGCAGAGAGAAAACGCAAGGTGAGAAATCCCAAGACGCAACTCAATCATCTGATAGCAACTTACCAAATTCTAACAGGATTAGACAGGATAGATTCAGAAAGAATGTTCCCGATGGTGGGGGAGTCCAGAACGAGAGGGTCATAGTTCGAAGATAAGGAGTAAACCTTTTAGGACTGAGGTGAGGAGAAATTTCTTTCTCAAGGCAGCACGGTGGCACAGTGGTTAGCACTGCTGCCTCACAGCACCAGGGACCCACGTTCGATTCCCGGCTTGGGTCACTGTCTGTGTGGAGTTTGCACATTCTCCCCGTGTCTGCGTGGGTTTCCTCCAGGTGTTCCAGTTTCCTCCCTCAGTGCAAAGATGTGTGGTTTGGGTTGACTGGCTATGCTAATTTGTCCCTTAGCGTCAGGAGGAATTAGCAGAATAAATACATGGGGTTATGGGAATAGGGCCTGGGTGGGGTTATGATCGGTGCAGACTCGATGGGCTGAATGGCCTCCTTCTGTACTGTCAGGATTCTATGATTTCTATGACAGCCGAGCTTGCATCAACAACAACCCACCCAGGGTCTATTCCCGCATCCCTAAGTATTTACCCTGCTAATCGCCTGGCCTAAGGAGCAATTTAGCACGGCCAATCCAGCTAACCCACATATCCTCGGACTGTGGGAGAAAACCGGAGCACCCGGAGGAAACCCGCGCAGACACGGGAAGAGGGTCAAACTCCACACAGACAGGGGGCCGAGGTGGGAATCGAACCCGGGTCCCTGGTGCTGCGAGGCACTAATCCACAGTGCCAACCCTGTGAGTTTGGCAGGTGCTGCCTAAGGGGTGCTGGTGCATTCCTGTAATGCCCCCTGAGGGATGAAGGAGTCTCTGTGGACAGGAGGAGGGAGAAGGGCATGAAGAGAATAGAGGAATGTTACAGCAGAAAGGAAAAGACTCTGCAAGAAGTTTGTATGGCAAAATTTAATTTAAAGGGGATTTAATTGATTTGATGAGTAACAGTGTTTGCATTATGCAATTTGGAGTATTTTGGGGTTGATGCATTTCATATTTATATTCTGATAATGGGAATTTAATCAAATAGCTAATTGTAATTAATATAATGAGTCTTCAGAGTGTGCTTTTTAATTGGACAATTAATTTACACATTAATATTGCTATTATTTTAGTTTGGAATGATTGTCTTCCAGCTCACTCGTGTAATGGAAGCGGCTGCAGTTAATCGACAGTAATTTTGGGATTTAACTAACTGTACAATGATGGAAAAGCTAAAACTGGGTCTGAGGAGAGTTTAGGCCATTGACGATATTCCTGCATTGTCTCCCAGTCACATCAGCAGTAAACAAGCGAAATGTCCTCCACAATCTGAATTCTCCTCAAAGTCTTTTCAATAACACGGCTCTTTCAGTGTCACTGCACCGAGAATGAATATATACTCGCTGGTAAATGATTCCATTTATTGCACATTAAGGAACGCATGTTGGTAAGAGTCAAGTTATTGGGCCTGCGATGAAGTTACAGCGTGGTGATTACCCTGTAATGTGCAGTTTATTTTCAATACATTAATGCGTTTATTAAAACAACAAGGAAAGGAAGTTCAGGCATATACACACACACACACACACACACTCACACACACACTCTCACACACACACACACACACACACTCTCACACACACACACACTCACACACACACACACATACACTCACACACACACTCTCACACACACACACACACTCACACTCTCACTCTCACACACACACACACACTCACACACTCACACACACACTCTCACACTCACACACACACTCTCACACACACACGCTCACTCACACACACACTAATACACACACTAACTCACACACACACACACACAAATACACACACTCACATACACACATGCACACATGCTCATTCACACACACACACACACACACACACTAACTCACACACACAAATGCACACACATATACACGCACTCACACATGCATACACACTCACATGCTCGCTCACACACACACACGTTCACTCACACACATGCATACACACATACACACATACACACACATGCAGTCACTCACACATGCACACTCATTGACACACATTCACAATCCCATTCACATACCTACTCACACAGACACACACATACATGCAAACACACACATGCACATAGACCACAAATGCACATGCACACACATGCACACTCACACAAATCCACATTTACTGACACACACACACACATGCATGCACACACACACAAACATGCAGACTCACACACACACATGCACATTCACACGTGCACACTCACTGACATGCATGCAAACACACACACATGAACAAGCACAATTATTGACACACATGTATGCATGCTGTGATTTGACAGTAATAACATTTGCATGTATATCATTCCTTTAATGTGACAAATTCCCCAAAGGGGATCAAGGGAACATTGTCAAACAAAATTTGACAGAATGTGAAACTATTCACTGTATCCCTAAACATGTGACAATAATAAATCAAATTAAAATGAAGGATTCCATTAGCAGAACCTGCAGAAAAAGGGGTTAATGAAGCAACTCCCAGTTGCTAAATTGTTTTAACAACTTGCCAGCAAGTCAATGAGAAGGATTAATTAAAGCTGAAAATTCTAGAAAACCCTTGACCCTCTGCCAGCGCAACAGAAAATGATGAATTGTCACTTTGCAAAGATCCAAAGCAAGTAAACAAATCGGCGGCGCTGGAGGAGGAAGAAAACATTGGGGAAGAGGCACAGATAATGTGAAGAGGTTTGAAGGATTCCGTCTGGAGGTTCACACTGTGGTGGGTTGACATCATCATGAACATCTCAATTAGGTGGCTGGAAATAAACTCAACTGAATCATGGGTGGCACAGTGGTTAGCACTGCTGCCTCACAGCGCCAGGGACCTGGGTTCGATTCCTGGCTCGGGTCACTGCCTGTGTGGAGTTTGCACATTCTCCCCGTGACTGCGTGGGTTGAACTGAGAACCCGAGAGATACGTTGGGCTCGTTTGAATGAATTTGCTTCAATTAGAAGTCTAAATTTGGTGTGGACGGGACACTTCCTTTAAGAATGTATCATAACGAGCTGGATTGACTCGGCTGCTCACAGCCCTGGGCCAACAGGAAGGATATTCTGCAATTAGTCCAAAGGCCCCAGGCTAACCGCAGGCAAAAATCAAGTTCGAATGGGT
Organism: Prionace glauca; assembly: GCA_037974335.1. Taxonomy (NCBI): domain Eukaryota; kingdom Metazoa; phylum Chordata; class Chondrichthyes; order Carcharhiniformes; family Carcharhinidae; genus Prionace; species Prionace glauca. The sequence goes on along the minus strand of CM075753.1, from coordinate 10,965,431 downwards.
GGCACAGTGGTTAGAACTGCTGCCTCCCAGCGCCAGTGACCTGGGTTCGATTCTCAGCTTGGGTCACTCTCTTTGTTCCTTCTGCATGGGATTCCTCTAGTTTTCTCATGCACAGTGGTTAGCAGTGGTGCCTCACAGAGCCAGGGACCCGGGTTCAATTCCCGACTTGAGCCAATGTCTGTCTGGAGTTTGCACATTCTCCCCGTATCTGCGTGGGTTTCTTCCGGCTGTTCTCCAGAGATCCTATCCCCATGCATTTACCTTAGATAGTCCCCGTGATACTCAGGGGCAATTTAGCATGACCAATTCACCTAACCGACACATCTTTGGAACCTAAAGGACAATTTAGCATGGCGTCTCCCCCCTAACCAACATATCTTTGGACACTGAGGGGCAATTTAGCACGGCGAATCCATCTAATCAACACATCTTTGGACCCTAAAGAGCAATTTAGCATGGCCAATCCACCTAATCTGCACATCTTTGGACTATGGGAGGAAACTGGAGCACCCGGAGGAAACCCATGCAGACATGGGGAGAATGTGCAAACTCCACACAGAAAGTGACCCAAGGCCGGAATTGAAGCCGAGTGCCTGGCGCTGCGAGACAGCAGTGCTAACCACTGTGCCACAGTGCCACTAATGATAACTGAGTTAGTATAACCCACGGACATTGCCCTTCTCGACAAAGCACCCATTGTATTGGAATACTGGACTCTGCGAGGTCATTGCAACAGGAAAAAAATTCAAATCTGTTAATCGAATGACGTCTCGGGTGGTTAAAGAACGCTGTTAGTTTGTTAAAGTTACAACGACGCCATTATCATGTTGCATTAACCCAGCTTAGCATGTGAGCTAGACACGGTGTCTGTTTGGGAAGGGTCGGCAGCACAGTTTGAGCTCAGGCGCATCGAGGCCAATGTTTTCATTCCCCACCCACCCTTCCCGCCATAAAAAGAATCGATAACAGCATTTGTTATTGCAAATCCGATTGTTTTTGTGTTGCCACTTGAGGGAGATGAGCTCCGGGCTGGAATTCCTTTGATAATCCCGGACGTTGTTAAAAGTACCGGCTGTCGGAGAAATAAGAAAACTCGCTGCAAAGAATGACCTAACTGGCTGTAGGAGTCCCTCCAGCCTCTCCAAAAAAACAAGGCAGAACTGGTGAACCAGATTAAATCCACATTAGCCTTGTAAAAGCAGAGTGATTATTCCATAGCTGTTCAATTTTTTTTCTCCCTATTCACGGGGGAGCACAGTGGGTTAGCACTGCTGCCTCACAGCCCCAGGGTCCCGGGTTCGATTCCCGGCTCGGGTCACTGTCTGTGTGGAGTTTGCACATTCTCCCCGTGCCTGCGTGGGTTTCCTCCGGGTGCTCCAGTTTCCTCCCACTGTCCAAAGATGTGTGGGTTAGGTTGATTGGCCATGGTAAGAAATTGCCCCTTAGTGTCCAGGGATGTGTAGGTTAGCGGGATTAGTGGGTAAAATATGTAGAGATATGGGGGTAGGGCCTGGGAGGGATTGTGTTGGGTGCAGACTCGATGGGCCGAAGGGCCTCTTTCTGCACTGTAAGATTCTATGATTCTATGTGACAATAATAAATCAAATCAAATCAAACCAACCCCACTCCGTACACAACACAAGGGAATTGGATATAGAAAAAGAAAGCTGCAGGGCTAACGGGGAAAGAGCAGGGAAGTGGGACCAATGGGATAGCTGTGCAGAAGAGTGAAAGACAGATGATGGGCTAAAGAGGTCTTGTGATTCTTGTTTTTGATGCACGCTCACACACATTGAGGTTTGATTCAGCTGTAAGCTGATTCCACTTATCTGAGGACCAGAACTAATAAAATGTTGAGAGGAATAGATAGGGTGGACTCTCAGAGGCTATTTCTCCGGGTTGAAATGGTCGCTACGAGAGGACACAGATTTAAGGTGCGGGGAGGGAAGTACAGAGGTGATGTTAGGGGTAAGTTTTTCACTCAGAGGGTGGTGAGTGAATGGAATCGGCTGCCGTCATCGGTGGTGGAGGCGAACTCGCTGAGGTCTTTTAAAAGACTTCTGGATGAGCATATGGGGTTTAATGGGATTGGGGGTTATAGATAGGTCTATAGATTGGTGGGGTTGATGTGATCGGCGCAACTCGAGGGCCGAAGGGCCTGTTTGTGCTGTAATGTTCTATGTTCTATGTTCTAAAACCATGTCTGCTGAACAGATAACATGACCTGATGGAACACCACCTTGAACTGCTGGACGTGTTCACACACATGTGACAATAATAAATCAATTCAAATGTTATGATTGGAGACAAGTGGCATTTCTTAACCTGTTAAGAGCCTGTGTGGAGTTTGCACATTCTCCCCGTGTCTGCTTGGGTTTTCTCTGCTTGCTCCAGTTTCCTCCCACAGTCAAAAGTTGTGCGGGTGATGTGGATAGGCCGTGCTAAGTTGCCCCTCAGTGTCAGGGAATGTGTAGGTTAGAGGGATTAACGGGGTAAATTTGTGGAGCTAGGGCCTGAGGGTGGGATTGTAGTCAGTGCAGACTCGATGGGCCGAACGGTCTCCTGTCGGGATTCTGTGATCCTTCTCTGAGTGTACGCATCGGGGCACACATGCACACCGCAGCCCAAACACTCTTGGCTCTTGTGATGGTCTCTTTGAAAGAATTCTGGCAGCAAATTCTTAAATAAAATGACGACGGAGAAATTTAGTAGAAGCGCAGGGGATATGTTCCAATTTATCCGACATGTCTAGGATAAGATAATGCCTGTCCCAATAATACAGCAGCGATGCTAAACTTTAATTATACAGTCGATATCTGTTGTATTGTCTCCCTCGCCCTGCATTTTCACCAGAAACTCGCAAAACCTCACTCATAACCTTCAGCGAGTGGATCGTTTTGTACGTGGCAAGGTGAAGTGTTGGCACCCCACTCTCTCATTAGAATTTCGACGAACGGAAAGGGATGAAGCCCAGAGATAAGAATGAGCGATGAGACTCATTTGATTTAAATTGGTAATAATGGCGGAGATAAGGGCAGCCAGAGGAGAGTAAAGCCTGGAGATAATGAAGGGACGACAGGGAGACAGCAGCGAGGAAGGCGCAGTGATGGAGGATAAACACAGTCGACTCAGATATTGTGTCAGGAAAGCCGGCCTGGGAATAGGACAAAAAGAAAGAGCCTGTATCTATACTGGGCCCTTTAAAACCTCAGGACGTCCCAAAGTGTTTTACAGCCAATGGACTACTTTTCTGAATGTGCTTATTTAGAGAAAACACTGATGTCCATTGAGAGATACATACTTGTAGAATCATAGAATCCCCCACAGTGCAGAAGGAGACCATTCAGCCCATCGTGTCTGCACCGACCACAATCCCACCAGACCCTTTTCCCGTAACCCCACACATTTACCCCAGCTAATCCCCCTGACATGAGGGTCAATTTAGCATCAACCTAACCCACGCATCTTTGGACTGGATGTTGGCTGGAATAATTCCCCCCTCTCTTCCACAAATAGAGACAAGAGGTCCGGAATTCTCCCATCCTGCCTGCCGCTGGAATTTCCGCGGGCGGGTTGCAGAGAAGGTGGAACTCCATGGACAGTCGGCGGGAGTTTCCGGTTTTTTAGACCAGAGAATTCTGCCCGAGATCTTTTGCGTGTGCCCATGGGTGGCACGGTAGCACAGCGGTTAGTACTGCTGCTTCAACGCATCAGGGACATGGAACACAGAACACAAACAGCACAAACAGGCCCTTCGGCCCACAGGTTGCGCTGAGTTGCGCTGATCATATCCCTACCTACCAGGCCTATCTGTAACTCCCAATCCCATATACTCATCCAGAAGTCTCTTAAAAGACCCCAGCGAGTTTGCCTCCACCACCACCACCGACGGCAGCCGATTCCACTCACCCACCACCCTCTGAGTGAAAAACTTACCCCTGACATCTCCAGATCTGGGTTCATTCCAGCCTGGGGGTCACTTTTGTATGGAGTTTGTACATTCTCCCCATATCTGTGTGGGTTTCCTCTGGACGCTCCAGTTTTCTCCCACATTCTGGAAGACGTGCTGGTTAGGGTGCATTGGCCGTGCTAAATTCTCCCTCAGTGTACCCGAACGGGTGCCGGAGAGTGGTGGCTAGGGGATTTTCACAGTAACTTCATTACGGTGTTAATGTAAGGCCACTAGTGACACTAATAAATCAACTTTAAATCACAACGCGCAGAAAGAGGCCATCGTGCCTGTGCTGATCTACGGTTTTTATTTATTATTGTCACAAGTAGGCTTACATTAACACTGCAATGAAGTTACTGTGAAAATCCCCTAGTTGCCACACTCTGGCACCTGTTCGGGTACACTGAGGGAGCATTTAGCACAGGCCATTGCACCCTAACCAGCGCATCTTCCGGAACATGGGTGGAAATCGGAGGAAACTCGCGCAGACATGGGGAGAACGTGCTGACTCCACACAGACGGTGACCCAAGCCGGGAATCGAACCCGGGTCCCTGGCTCTGTGAGGCAGCAGCCCATAATACCCCCTCTGCACTGTAGGTGTGTTGTCTTCAACTGTGTCTCCAATTCTGGCTTTGAGAATTCATTCTGTGTCTGATTCTGCCTCCCTCTAGGCAGAGCGCTGCAAAGATTCCACATTGTGTTCACTGTGAATAAGAGCAATTAGGACGAATTAAGATTCAGAAAGTACATCACGGGATGCATTGAACCAAGGTTAAAGGGGCTCCTCACTGAGGTAACGTGGAGTGCGAAACAGCTTGTTCCAGTCAGCGGGTAAAACAACAAAGTAGGTTGTTTATTCACTCGCTAACACAATGTTATGTTTCCTTCTGTTGCTCCAGGGATGGTGCCACCAGTGTTAGCTTGTGAATGAAACGTATCTTAACGTTTGATGGAAGCCTTGGGGTTTAATCTTAGGTCAATGCAGAGAGAGATTAGGGCAAGTAAACTGAATTAACTTCACAGCACACCAAGTGGCATTATTTTGTTTAAGAATAGTCACACACCCATCCATTGACTCCGTTTACACTTCCCACTGCCTCGGAAAAGGACCACACACACCACGGACATTCTCTCTTCCACCTTCTTCCATCACGCCATGTACTAACTGACTCAAGAATGGCCTCTTCCCTGCTGCCATTAGACTTTTGAATGGACCTACCTCACATTAAGTTGATCTTTCTCTATACCCTAACTATGACTGTAACACTACATTCTGCATCTTCTCCTTTCTATCTCTATGAACAGTATGCTTTGTCTATATAATCGTAAGAAACAATACATGTGACAACCATATATCAAATCAAAAGTTTCTCAAGAGGCTAAGGAAATTCGACATGTCTTCTATAATTCTCACCAATTTTTAGGAATGCACCATAGAAAGCATCATTTCTGCATGTATCACAACTTGGTATGAATCCTGCTCTGTCCAAGATCTCAAGAAAGGGTTGAGAATGAAGCCCAGTCCATCAGGCAAACCAGCCTCCCATCCATTGACTCTGTCTACACTTCCCGCTGCCTCGGAAAAGCAGCCAACTTAATCAAGAATCCCATGCTCCCCGGACATTCTCTCTTCTACCTTCTTCCATCGGGAAAATGATACAAAGGTCTGAGATCATCCATCAACTGTGCCCCTTTTGTCTCCCACACAAGTGGAAACAACTTCTGTACATTGACTCCTGGCCAAAAAAATAGTAGAAGATTGTTTCCTTCAAGAATCACTTGTAAATCTATCGTTTGCACAGCAATGGGAAGAAACATCAAAGTTTTGTTCATTGACTAATCAGGAAAAGCAATGAGGGAGTGAGAAAGTGTCAGACGTTAGGTGGGGAAAGCCTGGCAGAGGGATGGGAGAAGCCTCGAAAAGTGTAGGTGAGACAGCAAGGTTCTGGGAATTGGGCTGCAGATGTCCATCACTCAAACCAGCCTACCATCCATTGATCCCGTCTAAACTTCCCGCTGCCTCGCAACAGCAGCTAGCGTAACCAAGAACCCCACTCACCCCGGACATTCTCTCTTCCACCTTCTTCCATCAGGAAAAAGATACCAAAGTCTGAGGTCACGTACCAATCAACTCAAGAATTTGTTTGGAGAACAACTGCAGAAGTGATAGGCCGAATTCCTGCCCTGTAACAATCCTGTGATTCTGTGAATCCTTTTTAGATCAAATATGCACTTGTGTGAAAAGATCAAGTTCAACCTCGTTGTTGTTTCTCTTTTTGGGCCTAATGACGACCAAAGGCTGACTTTCCTTTGTCTCCATTGCGTGTTTTACTTGGAATGGGTAGCTAGCCTATTGACAGAGCAGTTAGGGTGGCACAGTGGTTAGCACTGCTGCCTCACAATGCCAGGGGCCCGGGTTCAATTCCCAGCTTGGGTCACTGTCTGTGTGGAGTCTGCACATTTTTCGAGCAGGCTCGAAGGGCCGAATGGCCTACTCCTTCTGGTTTCTTTGTTTCAATGATGATCCCACTTCAGCTGAAGTGTCGGGAAACATCACGAAGAAGGAGCGGCGCTCCGAAAGCTCGCGATTCCAAATAAACCTGTTGGACTTTAACCTGGTGTTGTGAGACTTCTCTACAAACCTGGTAAAGGGCAAGACTATTTCCTCACTCCGCAATTGCTGGCTTACCTCTTGGGAATTTCAAGCGTTTTCTGGATGTACTCCCGCCTCGTGATGCTCTCCCTTGTTAGGCCGCATTTGACAAGTGCCACATGGTCAATGATGGTTTGCCTTTGATGGACTGCTGCTCGGGAAGTGTACAGTTTTCGATCTCCCGGCCGTGATGCACAGATCTGCTTGTTTATAGAGCAGTCAGCCACATCCCTATGCCTGGGCATCCGAGGCACACCACAGTGTTCAATATTAGGGGTAAGTTTTATTAGGGGTAAGTTTTTCACTCAGAGGGTGGTGAGTGAATGGAATCGGCTGCCGTCGTCGGTGGTGGAGGCAAACTCGCTGGGGTCTTTTAAAAGACTTCTGGATGAGTATATGGGGTTTAATGGGATTGGGGGTTATAGATAGGTCTATAGATTGGTGGGGTTGATGCGATCGGCGCAACTCGAGGGCCGAAGGGCCTGTTTGTGCTGTAATGTTCTATGTTCTATGTTCTATGTTCTATTCAAAGCTGCCTCCCAAACAAGAAACATGATGAGTTTTGACAGTTTTCAGCTGGGCTACTCACATGGGGCACATCCGCAGAGAAAAATCAAAAGCAACTCATCTGTACTAATACCAATGCCTGAGGAATCTGAACTTCCACTTGTCCATCTCCCCGTTCCAAATCCTTTACCAGAAGAGCTAAAAATTTAACCTTTCAGGTATTGATGTTTGCCCTTCATTGTTTTGTGTGAAAATGTTACGTTCTTGAACATGCATTTCTTTTCTACAAGTATATTTATCAAAAAGAGGAGGCACAGTGAGGTGTCCGCAGAATCATAGACTCATTACAGTGTAGAAGGGGGTGGCACGGTGGTTAGCACTGCTGCCTCACAATGCCAGGGACCAGGGTTCAATTCCCGGCTTGGGTCACTGTCTGTGTGGAGTTTGTACATTTTCCCCATGTCTACATGGGTTTCCCCGGGGTGCTCCGGTTTCCTCTCACAGTCCAAAAATGTGCAGATTAGGTGGATTGGCCATGCTAAATTGTCCCTTAGTGTACCGAGATATGTAGGTTAGGGGGATTAGCACTGCTGCCTCACAATGCAAGGGACCTGGGTTCAATTCCCGGCTTAGGTGACTGTCTAGGTGAAGTTTGCATGTTCTCCTCGTGTCTGCATCGATTTCCCTTGGGTGCTCCAGTTTCCCCCACACTCCAAAGATGTGCACATTAGGTAGATTGGCCATGCTAAATTGTCCCTTCGTGTCCCAAGATATGCAGCTTAGGTGGATTGGCCATGGTAAATTGCCCCTTAGTGTCCAAAGATGTGCGGGTTACGTGGATTGGCCATGCTAAATTGCCCCTTAGTGTCCAAAGATGTGTAGATTAGAAGGATTAGCAGGGTAAATACGTGGGGTTACAAGGAGAAAGACAGAGTGGTATTGTTGTCAGTAAAGGCTCGATGGGCTGAATGGCCTACCTCTGCACTTGCTAGTATGTGCACTGGCCATGCTAAATTCTCCCTTAGTGTACCTGAACAGGCGCCAGAGTGTGGCGACTAGGGGATTTTCACAGTAACTTAATTGCAGTGTTAATGTAAAAGATTTTAAAGAGGCCATTCGGCCCATCAAACCTGCATCTGTTCCCTGAAAGAACACCTATAACCCCCAGCTCCCATCCCGTCCTATCACTGTGACCCTGTGCATTTAACCAATCTACCCTAACCTGCACATCTTTCAGACGTGGGAGGAAACCAGAGCACCCAGAGGAAACCCGCACAGACACGGGGAGAATGTGCATGGAATGAATACTGAGAGGCCGAGGTAGACATTGGGAGGATGTTTCCACTATTGGTCATGGTAAATAAATGTGAGGGGTTACAGAGATAGGGAAGGGGCCTGCGAAACTGGATAAGATGCTTTGGACACTAATCCGCCGAGCCTGCATATCTTTGGACAATAAGGGGTGGTTTAACATGGTCAGTCTACCTAACCTACACATCTTGGAACACTAAGGGGCAATTTAGCATGGCCAATCCACCTAACCTGCACATCTCTGGACTGTGGAAGGAAACCGGAGCACCCGGAGGAAACACACACAGACACGGGGAGAAGGTGCAAACTTCACACAGTTACCCAAGGCCGGAATTGAATCCGGATCCCCGGCATTGTGAGGCAGCAAAGCTAACCACTCTTGCCACGTTGCGTACCAATGATCCCACCCAACATTTGCCAGTGAGGTACTCCGAACCATGACCAGAGCAATCCAACAGTAAACACACAGAAGATTGCTTTAAAGTACCAATTAGGGGGAGATGGTAATGTAGGGGTAATGTCACTGGGTTAGTAATTCAGAGCTCAGGTTAATGGTCTGGGATGAGGGTTCAACCCCCACCACAGCAGCTGGTGAAAATCCAATTCAATAAATCTGGAAACATAAAGCTTGATATCTATCAGTGGTTGCTGTAAGAATCCAATCTTAGGGAACTAACAGCTTAGCCATTCATTTCATGAATTTGTCTCACTCTTTGGAAGGGGGTGTTAGGGGTGGTGAAGGGTTTGTTTCTTTTGGTAGTGTTGACCTGGGGTAACATTCCTTGTAAACACAGAGAAAGTTTATTGGCACAATGTCAAAAGGGAAGCGAAAAGCAAAATGAAAAGGAATCGCTGGGACAATCGCTGGGAACTCACCCAGGATTTGTCGCAGGGAGTGATCGGACTGACTCAGACACTAATGTATCCACACAGCTTGGTCCATAATGTTGCATCTGAACGATTCTTAATTCCCTCGTTCCCCCACAGGAGTCACGGGTCCCATTACAACCCTAATTGCCATCACCACTGCTGACAGCGCCCCGCGATAGGTTATGCAACCATCTTGGTTAAACAGGGAAGATTTTGCCCACAAGATGAGAGAGTGGTGTGCTTTCATCGTACGAATATGAGAGATCAAAGTCTTTGGACATTAAAAGGCATGAAATGAGCGATATTATGAACACTGCTCCATTCAGGACTCATTTCCGATGGATCAGAAGTGATGAGCGATGTCTAAATTTTCATCCTCCTTCATGTTCCGTTCTAATGCCGACTTTCATCAGGCACGATTCAATTATTTTGTGGGTGGGAGCTTTGCAGTGTCCATTTCTCTCAGAACTCCTAGCCATGGATTACCTTCTGCGTCTTTAATTGTTGCGGTGCAATTCTCAATTCTCAAACAAGAGTCCCTTGTTGGCGATAACTAAGAGTCACACTTCCACAACTTCAGAATGCTGGATTCCTCTGGTCCCTGGATGGCAAATGTCCCCGGTTGGCTAAAGACAGAGAGCGCGATCTTATCTGCCGTTCGCGCCAGGCTCCCGCTACAGCAAGGCTGGAGAATTAGGCAGCCAGCCGGATCTGTATTCACTGCAGCGGGAAGGGAAAATCCCGCCGGTGTGAATGGTGATAAGATTCCAGCCGCAGTGTCAGCTCATTAGATGCCTGGACTTAGATGGGTAAGTCATGAGGTAAGATTAGGCGCACTAGAGTCGTATTACTCTGAAAGGTAAAGGAGAAATTGATCTAAGATACTAAGGCGAGCAAATAAGTTTTCTAAAGTTTGGTTTATTAGCGTTACAGTCGGCTTACATTCACATTGCAATGAAGTTACTGTGAAAATCCCCTAGTTGCCACACTCCGGCACCTGTTTGGGTACACAGAGGGAGAATTTAGCACGGCCAACGTATCTAACCAATACATCTTTGGACTGTGGGAGGAAACCAGAGCACCCGGAGGAAACCCACGCAGACACAGGGAGAATGTGCAGAGTCTGCACAGACTGTGACCCAAGCTGGGAACCGAACCTGAGGCCCTGGCGCTGTGCCACCGTACCAACCTAATTGTCAACATTCTTGTATTGAAAGAAGTATGTTAGTGGGATAGAGGAATAAGTAATGAGGGGTAGAAGTCGAAGGGAGGGCGATCCACTGCACCTGTTCGGGTACACTCAGGGAGAATTTGGCACGGCTAATGCACCTAAACCAGTACGTCTTTTGGACTGAGAGAGGAAACTGGAGCACTGAAGGAAACCCACGCAGGCGCAGGGAAAACGTGCAAACTCCGCAGACAGTGATCCAAGCCAGGAATCGAACCCGCCCACCCTGGCGCTGTGAGACGGCAGTGCTAACCACTGCGCCACCGTAAGAGAGAAGCTCTTTCTGTTATTTAGGGAGTGGAAGATTAACAGCAAATTGAGAGCCACTGGGTGGCTCTCACTTTGGGGTGGTGAGAGGCAGAAGCTTTGCTCGATCAGTTGTTCATTTTAAATCCAACTCGATAGATTTCTTTTGCGAACTATAAGTATTAAAAGATATGGGAGAAGGATGGACACATGGAGTTAGGTCACAGATCAGCTACATTGAAGACTCAATGAGTTATCATCAAACCCCTACAGTGCAGAAGGAGGCCATTCGGCCCAATCCAGTCAGCACCAACAACCATCCCACCCAGGCCCTATCCCGCACATTTACCCTGCTAATCCCTCTAGCTTTCACATCCTAGGACACTAAGAGGCAATTTAGCACGGCCAATTCACCAAACCTGCACATCATTGAACTGTGGGAAGAAACCAGAGCACCCGGCGGAAAACCCACGCAGACACGGGGAGAACGTGCAAATTCCACACAGACAGTGACCTGACCCAAGCCAGGAATCGAACCCTGGTCCCCAAAGCTGTGAGGCAGCAGTGCTAACCACCGTGCCACCCATAACTAGAGTTAACTGGTTCCATTTGCATATCCCGACAATATAAACCTCACTGAAAAATGAATGAGATCCAGCAGTGATGGCACATTGACAACAAATGCTGACCTGTGGCCAGCTTCTACCTTCCTTCCCTCAATTTGTTTCAAGAAATTGCATCAACTGAGTTCCCTGGGCACATAAAAACACACCACATAAAAACACACCACAGCGCTTCCCAGAGGCAACACCAAGAAATTCAGGAATGATGACTGTATTGTGCTGTTTGGTAATTTTTAAACTGTGTTTTCAGTTGCCTAACTGTATCATTATTTAATTATAACAGTCAGTTAAATAAAAGTTCATGGAGAAACTATGAGTCACATGGTATAATAGCACTGCAATGTAAGTCACATGGTCATATCATAGGTGCCATAAGACTGTCTGTTGCAACAGCAGTGCAGGCAGGTTCATGTTGTTCTCTCACTCTCTGACTCAACCCTACTATCAACTTTGTAAATACAAAGGGGTAGCACAGTGATTAGCACTGCTCCCTCACAACGCCAGGGACCCAGGTTCAATTCCTGGCCTTGGGCGACTGCCCGTGCAGACTCTGCACATTCTCCCCATTTCTGCGTGGGCTTCCTCCAGGTGCTCTGGTTTCCTCCCACACTCCAAAAATCTATGGGTTAGGTTGAATCCTAGGAACCGTACAGCACAAGGAGAGGCCATTTGGCCCATTGAGTCTGCAACGACGTCAATCCCATCCAGGCTCTACCCCCCATATCCCTACACATTTATCCACTAATCCCTCTAACCTACACATCTCAGAACTCTAATGGATAATTTTAGCATGGCCAACTAACCTAAACACACGCCTTTGGACTGTGGGAGGAAACCAGAGCACCCGGAGGAAACCCACGCAGACACGGGGAGAATGTGCAAACTCCACACAGACAGAGACCCAAGTCGGGAATCGAACCCAGGTCCCTGGAGCTGTGAATCAGCAGGGCTAACCACTGTGCTACCGTGTCCCCCCACGGATTGTTAAATTGTCCCTTTGTGTCAGGGAATTAACAGGGTAAATGTGTGGGGTTTACGGGGATGGGCCTAGGATGGGATTATTGTCAGCGCAGATTCGATGGACCGACTGGTCTCTTTGTGCACTGGAGAAATTCTATGGCTAGCCCTTCTGTACATACTATAGGAATAACACATAGACAGGCATCTCTAGACAAACGGACCTCAGCCATCATGGCTACCTTGTCTGAATTGTGCTCACGCTGTTGTAGACTCCATTTGAACTTAATGAAGAGTTAATACCTTATGGCACATGCCTAACTTTTCTAACTGTGATACAAGGATCAAATAAAAGCTCCCTGTACTGAATTTGAAGTTATTTAATTCAATGCCGCTCTAGGTTAGCCTTGCGTGAATATGCTGCTGGAGATTAGCATACAGATATATCACCCCTTCATGTTCAATTCTTTTGCCCATCGCCTCGACGCAGGCAATATCCCGTCAGGCTTTGTTGGCTGCTCGTTGTCAGAATGTACGTTGTGTCTTTACCAGGACAACTGGCCAGTCTTATTGACTCTCAGATGCCCTCTGAAACAGCGGGCACTTAGGGCAGTAAAGGCTAACCCAGCCAATATAGGCCCTTATCTCACAAATTCATTCTTAAAACGCCATAGAACATAGAACGGTACAGCACAGGACAGGCCTTTCCACCCTCGATGATGCGCTGACCTGTGAAACTAACCTAAAGCCCATCTAACCTACACTATTCCAATATAATCCATCCGTTTATCCAACAACCATTTAAATGCCCTTAATGTTGGCGAGTCCACTACTGTTGCAGGCAGGGCATTCCATGCCCTTACTACTCTCTGAGTGAAGAACCTACCTCTGACATCTGTCCTATGTCTATCACCCCTCAATTTAAAGCTATGTCCCCTCGTGCTAGCCATTTCCATCTGAGGGAAAAGGCTCTCACTGTCCAAACTATCTAATCCTCTGTATGCTTCTACTAAGTCACCTCTGTATGCCTCTACTAAGTCACCTCTGTATGCCTCTACTAAGTCACCTCTTCAGCTTCTTCTCTCTAAGAAAAATAGCCTCAAGTCCCTCAGCCTTTCCTCATAAGACCTTCCCACTATACCAGGCAACATCCTGGTAAACCTCCTCTGCACCCTTTCCAATGTTTCCACATCCTTCCTATAATGCGGCGACCAGAACTATACGCAATACTCCAAGTGCGGCCGCACCAGAGTTTTGTACAACTGCAACATGATCTCATGGCTCCGAAACTCAATCCCTCTACCAATAAAAGGTAACACACCGTACGCCTTCAAGCCATTGTTGGAAGAAAGCCTGTTTGAAGTGTTGATGACTTATTTGGGAGATGAGGTGGCATTTTGTACAGGTCATAAGAACATAAGAACTAGGAGCAGGAGTAGGCCATCTGGTCCCTCGAGCCTGCCCCGCCGTTCAATCAGATAATGGTTGATCATTTTGTGGACTCAGCTCCTTACCCACCCGCTTACCATCACCCTTAATTCCTTTACTGTTCAAAAATTTATCTATCTTTTGCCTTAAAAACATTCAATGAGGTAGCGTCAACTGAGCAGGGAATTCCACAGATTCACAACCCTTTGGATGAAGAACTTCCTCCTCAATTCAGTTCTAAATCCGCTCCCCCTTATTTTGAGGTTATGTCCCCAGTTCTAGTTTCACCCTCCAGTGGAAACAACTTCCCTGCTTCTATCTTATCTATTCCCTTTATAGTTTTACATGTCCCCAGTCCCTTCAGGGGAGGCAATGACCTAGTGATATTATCACTGGAATATTAATCGAGAAACTCCGTTTATTTTTCTGGGGACCTGGGTTCAAATCCTGCCACGGCAGACTGTGGAATTTGAATTCAATAAAAAATATCTGGAATTAAGAATCTACTGATGACCATGAAACCATTATCAGAAAAATCCACCTGGTTCACTAATGCCCCTTAGGGAAGGAAATCTGCCATCCTTACCCAGTCTGGCCTATATGTGACTCCAGAGCCACAGCAATGTGGTTGACTCTCAACTGCCCTCCAAGGACAACTAGGGATGGGCAATAAATGCTGGCCCAGCCAGCGACACTGATGTCCCACGAATGAATAAAAGTCTCTCCTCATGAGCCAACTCTCTCAACTCTGGAATCAATCTAGTGAATCTCCTCTGCACCCCCTCCAGTGCCAGTATATCCAGGTCACATGACAACAGCCGCCATCTTGGTTTGTCTACGTTGAAAAGGGAAGGGTGTAACAGATCCAGCAAGAAGAAGCTTCAGCTCAGGGACAGATGGAGATAGACATTTAAAAAACAAACTGCTTTGTCGACTGAAAAATAGCCAGGCAGCTAAAAGAGCCACAGCGGCAAGGAACCAAGAAAAGTGTCTGTCTTCCCTGTGAAGCTGATTGAGTTATTGGGATAGATTGGCGAGGTTAGGGACTGTTCTCCTTGGAGGGAAGAAGGCTGAGAGGGGATTTGATAGAGGTGTTCAAATTCACGGGAGGGAAGGACAGAATAAATAGGGAGAAAACTGTTCCCGCTCAGAAAAGGAACCAGAACGAGAGGAACACAAGTACAGAGCAATTTGCAAACGAAGCAAAGGCGACGCGAGTAAATTTTTTTTTCACACGGTGAGCGGTTGGGGTCTGGAATGCAGGGCCTGGGGAAGTGTGATGGAGGGAGATTCTACTGGGGTTTTCGAGAGGAAATTATTACTTGAATTTGGAGTAATGTTCAGGGGTATAGGGGAAAAGGCACCAAATCACAATGCTCATTTGGAGAATCTCCTTCTGTGCCATAACAACTCTGTGATTCCAACTACTGAGCTCACCTGTTCGAAGAACCTCCGCAATTCGACAATGGAAGCCATCATAGCTGCTGAGAAATCTTACAACTAAAAAACTTCCACTCCTGACAACACTTCAGAAATATCAGGAGAGCACCAAATATGGAGTAAAACTGATCCAGTTTTTTAATGTGCTGTTTTATCTTCATTTGTAGCTATGCTGTGTGTGTGCGCTCATGTATATATATGTGTGCACGTGTGTGTATATATGAATGTGTGTGTGTGCATGTGCGCATGTATGTATATGTGTATGTGTGTGTATATATGTGTGCATGTGTGTATATATGTGTGTTTATATATATGTGCGTATGTGTATGCTTGTCAGTATATATGTGGGTGTGGTGTATGTGTGTGCATTTGTGTATATATATGTGTGTGTGTGTACATGTATTATGTATGTGTGTATATGTGTGTTTGCATGTGTATATGTGCGTGTGTTTCTGTGTGTGTGTGCATGTATATATGTTTGTGTGTGTGCATGTATTATGCATGTGTGTGTTTATGTGTGTTTGCGTGTGTATATGTGTGTGTGTGTTTCTGTGTGTGTGTGCATGTATATGTGTGTGTGCATGTATTATGTATGTGTGTATATGTGTGTTTCTGTGTGTGTGCATGTATATATATGTTTGTATATATGTGTGTTTCTGTGTATATTGTGTGTGCGTGTTTCTGTGTGTGTATGTGTATGTATATATGTGTACGTTTCTGTGTGTATATACGTGTGCGTGGGTGTACTTATGTATATGTGTATGTGTGTACGTTTCTGTGTGTTAGTAGCTTCATCCATTCTTAAGTAACATTAATAGTTAGAGTGAAATAAGTGAGCCTTTTCTTTTTTAATAAAAACAGTTTGTTGCTAGGTTATTTAAAATAAAATTTCTTACTCCTGGGGGAGAAAATGCACACACACACATTCACATACACACCACATACTCACACACACTCACACATATATACACACACTCTCACTCACGCACACACTCACTCACACACACACACTCACATACATACTCACACACACACACTCACATACACAACACACACACACTCACACACATATACACATACTCTCTCAGTCACGCACACACTCACTCGCACACACACACGCATGCACGCTCACTTGCTCACACACACATACTCACACACACACAAACACACACACATTCACTCACACACGCTCACACACTCACTCACACATGCTCACTCACACACTCACTCACACATGCTCACTCACACACACACTCACACACACTCACTCACACACACACACTCACTCACACACACACGCTCACACATACGCTCACACACACGCTCACACACACTCACACAGACAATTAAATTGTCTGCGGCAACAATGGAGAAACAGCTCTCGAAGTGTCTGTCACCCAATCCAATTGTACTTAATACTGGAGGGTTAATTCCACAGCCTGTTGCTGTTGCGAAGGAGTTTGTAAAGGGAAAGCCAGGAAAGTGGAGTGAGGCAGCAACCTCTGACTTTCCATCAATTTAATAGCTGGATGGAAATAGAGGACTATTGGCCTGAACGCCACCTTCTCAGCCAAGAGCTCCCAGTCAGAGAACTGGCACCAGTATTCGGTTTTTATTGTACTTTGTTAACTTTTAATGGTATTGATTTTGCAGTTAGCAAAAACACTCAGCTCACGTTCTGTGTGCTTTCCCTTTCCAATGTCAATCTGATGCCAAGGGGATTGCCAGGAGCTGTGATTCAGAAAGTATGTTCCTGATGGTGGGGGAGTCCAGAGCTGGGGGGGGGGCGGTCATAGTGTGAAGGTAAGAGATAAACCATTTAGGAATGAGGTGAGGAGAAATTTCTTCACCCAGAGGGTGGTGAATGTGATATGGGTGGCACAGTGGTTAGCACTGTTGCCTCACAGCGCCAGGGACCCAGCTTCGATTCCCAACTTGTCTGTGCGGTCTCTGAACCTTCTTCCCGTGTCTGCGTGGGTTTCCGCCGGGTGCTCCAGTTTCCTCCCACAGTCCAAAAGACACGCTGGTTTGGTGCATTGGCCGTGCTAAATGCTCCGTCAATGTACCCGAACAGGCTCCAGAGTACGGCAACTAGGGGATTTTCACAGTAACTTCATTGCAGTGTTAATGTAAGCCTACTTGTGACACTAATAAATAAACTTAAAACAGAAAATCATTGAGGCCAAAACATTGTGTGATTTCAAGAAAGAATTAGATATGGTAAAGAGATCAAGAAATATGCAAGTTGGGGGTGGTTGGGGGTGGGGAGGTGCGGGCAGCATGGTAACACAGTAGTTCGCACTGCTGCCTCCCAATGCCAGGGTCTCAAGTTCGATTCTGGCCTCGGGTCACTGCCTGTGTGGAGTTTGCACATTCTCCTCATGTCTGCATGGGTTTCCTCCGGGTGCTCCGGTTTCCTCCCACAGTCTGAAGATGCGCAGGTTAGGTTGATTGGCCATGCTAAATTGACCCTAGTGTCAAGGGGGATTGGTACAGTAAATGCCTGGGGTTACGGGATTAGGGCCTGGGTGGGATTATGGGTCGGCACAGATTTGATGGGCTGAATGGCCTCCTTCTGTACTGTAGGGATTCTATGAAATCAGGATATTGAATTTAATGATTAGCCATGATCAAAATGAATGGCGGAGCGGGCTCGAATGGCCTACTCCTGTTTCTAATCTCTCTGTTTCGATATGATGTCAGCGAGCAAGATAAGCAGCCAATCTTTGGAATGAATCCCCACAGGCAGCAAATCAGGCAATTGAAAGCATTTGTTCCTTCACTTTCAGTTTGACTTGTTTAGGTACCAAAACCAAGTGATTGAGTGGATTTAGATAAAAGCCAAAATATTAATGTAAAGAAATCTGAAAAAACAATTACTTTAAAATGTGTTTTGTCTTCTCATAATGGAGAAATTTGACATTTGACAATGACATCTTCTCGGGGGCCACAGGAGGTGTCTGACAGTAATTATGAAGCTAGTACACCATTAAAAATCTAGTTATGCCTCACTGAACAAGATTATACATTTTCCAAGGGTTTGTATTGCAAGACTAATAGTGTAAAAGTGTATTTTCTTTTTATTAGTCTCTGGGACATGGGTGTCGCTGGTTCGGCCAGCATTTATTGCCCATCCCTAGTTGCCCTTGAGAAGGCGGTGGTGAGCTGCCTTCTTGAATAACTGAGTGGCTTGCTAGGCCAGTTCAGAGTGGGGCAGTTGAGAGTTCATAAGACCATAAGACATAGGAGCAGAATTAGGCCATCAGCCCATCGAGTCCACTTCACCATTCAATCATGGCTGATATTTTTCTCGTCCCCATTCTCTTGCCTTTTCCCCATAATCCCTGATCCCCCTTATTAATCAAGGACCTATCTATCTCTGTCTTAAAGACACTCAATGACCCCGACCTCCACAGCCTTCTGTGGCAAAGAGTTCCACAGATCTACCACTCTCTGGCTGAAGAAATCCCTCCTCCTCTCTGTTTCTTTAGACTGAGGTTGTGCCCTCTGGTTCTAGATTTTCCTACCAGTGGAAACATCCTCTCCATGTCCACTCTATCCAGACCTCGCAGTATCCTGTGAGTTTCAATAAGAAGCCCCTGTCCTTCTAAACTCCAATGAGTATAGGCCCAGAGTCCTCAACCACTCCTAGTGCAAGAGCCAACCATATTGCTTTAGAGCCAGACCAGGTAAGGACGGCAGATTTCCTTCCCTAAGGGACATCAGTGAACCAGATGGGTTTTTCCGACAATGGTTACACGGTCATCGGTAGATTCTTAATTCCAGATTTTTAAAAAATTGAATTCAAATTCCACCAACTGCAGTGGCGGGATTCGAACCCGGGTTCCCAGAACAAATATTTTAAAAATCCTTAATGGAATATAGATTGCAGAAGGCAAAAAAAACCCAGTAAAAACTGGGGAAGAAGGGTACTGGTTTGAACTGCCTCTTGTATATCTTGAAAGGGGACATCAGCAAAAATAGTGAAATATAAATACTGTCCAAACTAATGTTCCTTTTCGGGAAATGGTGAATAATTAATCTGCATTCAAAATTTCAATCCGGTTTCCGTTTCTGGAAATTTGCTGAATGTAATCACAACAGTAACTACTCTTCGGTAGCTGCAAGGGTCTTTGAGATGTCCAGCATTTATTGAATTCAAATTCCATATCTGCCATGATGTGGTTTGAACCCAGGTCCCCAGAAAATTTAGCTGGATTAATAGTCTAGCAACAATACCACTAGGCCACCACCTCCCCCAATTTGCTCATTCTCTACTGATTGCAGTCTTGGGGATGGGGAGCAGGAAGGGGTCCTCAACAATGGGCAGCGGGGTGGCACAGTGGTTAGCACTGCTGCCTCACACCGCCAGGGACCCGGGTTCAATTCCGGCCTCGGGTCACTGTCTGTGTGGGGTCTGCACATTCTCCCCGTGTCTGCATGGGTTTCCTCCAGGTGTTCTGGTTTTCTCCCATAGTCCAAAGATGTGCAGGTTAGGTTGATTGACCATGCTAAATTGTCCCTTAATGTCCAAAGATGTGCAGTTAGGTGGATTGGCCATGCTAAATTACCGTAGTGTCCAAAGCTGTGTAGGTTAAGTGGATTGTCCAAGCTAATTACCCCTTAGAGTGCCAAAGGTATGTAAGTTAGATGGATTAGCCATGCTAAATGTCCCTTAGTGTCCAAGATGTGATAGGTTAGGTGAGATTGACCATGCTTAAATGTCCTTAGTGTCCGAAGATATGCAGGTTAGGTGGATTGGCCATGCTAAATTGTCCCTTAATGTTCAAAGATGTGCAGGTTAAGTGGATTGGCCATGCTAAATTGCCCCTTAGCGTTGAAAGACGCGTAGGTTAGTTTGATTGGCCATGCTAAATTGCCCCTTAGCGTCCAAAGATGTGTAGTTAGGTTGATTGGCCATGCTAAATTGTCACTGAGTGTTAAGGGGACTAGCAGGGTAAGTATGTGGGGTAACGGGGACAGGGTGGGACTGTTGTCGGTGCAGAGCCGATGAGCCGAATGGCCTCCTTCTGCCCTGTGGGATGCTACGATTCTGTGAACATGACCTCAGGACAGGCGTTGAATGACTCCTGGAACTCTGCGTTACCCTGCGAATGTGCCGACTCCAGTCGTTATTGTGCCCGGGCAGAATAACGACTGCAAGTCTTTCACTCCGCGGAACGCTGTGTGGCTGAAGTTGCATTTGGGAACGCGGAGAGGTTTCGCAAGGCAGTGGCGGCAAAGAAGGCTCGCGGCCCCGACGACAGGAATGACCGCGGTTGCAGAGAGAACGCAGATGTTCTATCGAAGGCTGGGTAGGTGCGCATCGCTACATTCGACAGCAATAAAATCACCAACACAAGCTGTGGAAAGGACAATTCAATTCTGCAGATAAAAATATCTCCCAGTTACAAAAAAAAAAATTACATTCTGCTTTGAACTGTTTTACATTCTGAACAAGGTTCGTCAGGGACTGGGCTGGCCACAGAGGGCCAACAAAAGAGGCGTAATTAGCCACATTCTCAAGTTTTTGACATCATAATAGCTTTCGATAGTGACATCTGTGACAATCCCCAGGAGAGCGGAGCAAAAACAGTTTGGCTAAACATGTAGATGAAGGAGGATTTAAGCACAACACAGCTGTGGCATTCCAACCCTCAGTTATTCCACCCTCCCCCCCCTTCCCCCTTCCCCCTTCCCCACTCCAGTCCAGCATGGTTGGGTTACGCTTAATGATTACAACTGTGAGCACGGCAGCAAAACGGTAAGCACTTGTGGAACGGCAGATGGGCCAAGCCTGGCTTGTCTTGAGGTTTTCCATCTTGTCATTCAAGTACTTCCTCTTCTGCTGAAAAAGAAATTGAGAGTGTTACGACGCGGAGGCTGATCCCTTCTTGGCCGAATCCCTCAAAGAGAGATACCTTGCTTCGTAATCCGTTAAAGGTGTTTGAAAAACTATTCTTCCTGCATGGCTAGAGGTTCACTAACCTGACACTCGTTTTGAGTGAATAATTAACAAGTTATTCATTTAACCAACCGGGAGCTTTAACTAAACAAGTAACACATCGATTTAAAGTAAGACGCTTCTGGAATGCTGTTCAAATAAATACAAGGTTCATTCATCACCCACAAAAATAATAATAACAGAAATTTAGTCACTCTCAACGGAAATATACAAACAGGTGTCTTAGCTTTGGAAAATCTCTAGAATTCTTCTGTCGATTCTGCTGCCTGCTACCTCTTTCTGATTTTGGTCTCCTTCGTTAGATAGATGGAGAGTTCTCTTAAGAGATATACTAAGCTGGCAGGGAGCCTCTCTTGCCCTCTTTAGGTATTTAGCGATGGCAGCTCTTCAGCTGAACTGCTGGCAGGCAGTTGAGTTCCTCTTTTTATAACTGTGATGACCTATCAACTTTCCTATGCAGGGATTGGTCTGATGTTGCCAACAACAGCCAAATTCAAATTTGATAAGTTCCTGATAGCTGAGTGTCTTCTTTAAACTGATAGGCTGCCAAAATTCAAAAGCCCACAAAGTCTGTTACCAAGGCAACCCTGATGCATGGTCCTTGTTACAAATGTTGCAGTCTACATACCCCGTGTGCCTCTGCATTTTAAATGTCCCAGCACTGACACAGAACCAGCTTTTAAAGGGACCACAGCTCACAAACTCAACAAGAGACAAAAAGAGGTGGATGATTTGATTGGAATGAGCTCATGTAGGACTGGATCACAGGGTCAATAACCAAAGCGCAAACATGATCAATCAAAATCATTTGGCCTGTTATTTTTGCCACTGCATTTAACTTCCGTAGATCAATGCCTTACACACTGAGTTGAGAAACATGCCTTTGGATGTGATACTGAGCCAAGACGCATCTGCCAATTCAGGTGGTTGGCATTGCTGCCTCACAGCACCAGGGCTTTGGGTTCTATTCCAGCCTGGTTGCTGTCTGTGTGGAGTTTGCATGTTCTCCCTGTGTCTGCGTGGGTTTCCTCTGGGTGCTCCGGTTTGCTCCCACAGTGCAAAGATGTGCAGTTTAGACAGATTGGCTGTACGAAATTGACCCTTAGTGCCCAAAAATGTGCAGGTGGGGTGGATTGGCCATGCTAAATTGCCCCTTAGTGTCCAAGGATGTGTGGATTAGATAGATTGTAAGAAGTCTCACAGCACTAGGTTAAAGTCCAACAGGTTTATTTGGTAGCACAAGTCACAAGCTTTCAGAGCGCTGCTCCTTCATCAGGCGAGTGGGAGTTCTGTTCACAAACAGGACATATAAAGACACAAACTCAATTTACAAAATAATGGCTGGAATGCATAGATTGGAATTAGACAGACTGGCTATACTAAACTGCCCCTTAGTGTCCTAAGATGTGCAGGTTAGGTGGGGTGGCCATTGTAAACGTGTGGGGTTACGGGGACCGGGTGGGGGAGAGGGCCTGGGGATGATGCTCTGTCAGAGAGCAAACTTGATGGACCAACAGTCTCCTTCTGCACTGTAGGGATTCTATGATACACTTAAGGGCCTCATTAAGGCCCTTCCACTCTTAACTTTGACTGAGAAAGGGGGCTGGATGCTCAACTGACAACCAGCCCCCACCCCCCCCAATAAATCCCCTCCACAACTCCAAACAGACCACGAGAGAGGGCACACAATCCCCCCCCCCCCCCCACTGCATTTAGAGTCATTCCCGAGGATTATTTCAACAGTTTTCCCAACATAACTTTGAGAAGCTGCATCCGTGTGTACGTAGACAAAAGAACCAAGAAACTAATTTATGGAAAAGTATAGAAGGAACTTTCTAAATTATTCACCAGTTTCCGATTTAGAGATCAAAGGCCTGCGATAGTCCAGTGGGAGATAGAATCAAACTGGTAGAAGTTCAGGGAAGTTTTTTTTCTCTGACGGAAAGGGTAATCAACAATCAAAATGCTGCAGGCAGGTGACTGATGAATCAGTCCAGTAGCTTGGGCTAGGGGAGGCAGGGGCCTAGTGGTATTATCACCAGACTATTAACCCAGAAACTCAGCTAATGTGCTGGAGACCTGGGGCATAAGACTGAGGCCCCGTCTGGCAGCTCAGCTGGATGCACAAGTTACCACGGCATTCCTTCGATGAAGAGTTATCCCCCACCCTCCGTCCCGACCAAGTGTCCCGTCCCTCAACCAACACCGCAAAAAAAAAAACCCCCAGACGATCTGGTCATTCTCACGTTGCTGTTTGTGGAAGCTTTCTGAGCTGGAAAATGACCGCCACACTCCCTGCATGGCACATTAGAAGTATTCATTTTGATTTGATTTGATTTATTATTGTCACGTACTAGGACAGATGTTGATCTATTCCCAGGGCAGCACGGTGGTACAGTGGTTAGCACTGCTGCTTCACAGCTCCAGGGTCCTGGGTTCGATTCCCGGCTCGGGTTACTGCCTGTGTGGAGTCTGCACATTCTCCTCGTGTCTGCGTGGGTTTGCTCCAGTTTCCTCCCAACGTCCAGAGATGTGTGGGTTAGGTTGATTGTCCATGCTAAAATTGCCCCTCAGTGTCCTGAGATGTGTAGTTAGAGGGATTAGGGGGTAAAATATGTAGGGATATGGGGGGTAGGGCCTGGGTGGGATTGTGGTCGGTGCAGACTCGATGGGCCGAAGAGCCTCTTTCTGCACTGTAGGGGTTCTATGATCACTGTCTCTGTGAAGTCTGCACATTCTCCTCATGTCTGCGTGGGTTTCCTCCGGGTACTCCAGTTTCCTCTCACAGTCCAAAGATATGTGAGTTAGGTGGATTGGTCATGGTAAATTGACCCTAGTGTCAGCAGGGTAAATATGTGAAGTTACGGGAATAGGGTCTGGGTTTGATTGTAGTTGGTGCAGACTTGATGGGTTGAATGGCCTCCTGTCCTGTAGAGATTCTATGATACGGTCAAAAGTATTGTTTCTTACACACTATACAGACAAAGCATGCCATTCATAGAGCACATAGGGGAGAAGGAAAGGAGAGGGTGCAGAATTAAGTATTGCAATCATAGCTAGCCTTGGCTGTAATACACTTGGAGACACAGAAACTAGAAGCAGGAGTAAGGCCATTTGGCCCTTCGAGCCTACCCGCCATTCATTTTGATCATGGCTGATTGATGTTCAATGGTCATGAAAAATGTAAATTTGGGCAGCACAGTGGTTAGCTGCCTCACAGCACCAGCCACCCGGGTTCAATTCCGACCTCAGGTGGAGTTTTTACACTTTCTCCCCGTATCTACGTGGGTTTCCTTCGGGTACTCCGGTTTCCTCCCACGGTCCAAAGATGCGCGGATGAGATGGATTGGTCATGCCAAATTGACCCTGAATCTCAGGGGGATTAACAGGGTATGGGGATAGGACATGGCGGAGATTGTTGTTGGTGTAGACTCAATGGGTCGAATGGCCTCCTTCTGCACTGTAGGGAATCTATGAAATTGTTGTTTTCTTTCTCTTCCAATCACTCATTGCAGCTCCCTCACGTAACACTCCCTCCATCCATATGTGACTACTACGCTGCAGGCCTCTGAAACAGTTCAAATGGCTTTACAAAGAAACTAAACCCTCAAAAAAATCAATTTTGTAGACTTTCACTACACATTATGATTTGTCCTTACATGGTTGGACCTTCTGATAAGTTTAAACAAAAGACATGGTAGTTGTCAGATGTTTTTGAACCAAGCTCACTCACAATCAAGCGACAGGCTTCAGGCTTCACACTAGGCCCCGTTTCCCTTGGTAAGAAAGTGGAGCAAAAAAACCAGGACTTGCACTCCCGTGCAGAAACTAAGATGGAAAAGCACGAACCTAGCAACTGGAAAGGAAACTCCTGTCCAAAAAAAGATCCCTTTTGCAGCATCATCGCACAGTCAGGGTCTCCTGAGTGACAAGTCAAGGAAACAGCTGGAAGGGGTAAATAACTCACGACTCACAGAGGCACCTCTAGAGCTGAACTGCCCCGAGTGCCAACTGTCACCTTCACTAACGTCACCCGGTCGCTGCCGTGTGCATCCATCGACGCAGCTTCAAAAGGTGCAGGGCAGCAGAGTGCAAACTCCACAACCCGAGGCGAGTAAATCGCTGTAACGCGGAAAGGAATCACCACGGCAAGGAGGAGGAGGAAGAACAATTGGGAGGGGGCATCGTACGGTGCTTGGAAAGGTGTTCGTTGAATCCACACAATACCTACTGTGGAGAAGGAGGCCATTCAGCCCATTGAGTCTGCACCAACTCGCCAGCAGAACATCTCACCCAGATCCTCTCAAGCTCTGTCCCCATAAACAAACACATTTACCATGTCTAATCAACTTAATCTACATGTCTTATTACACTACACGGTAATTTAGCATTAATAATCCACCTAATCTATTTGGGGGCAATTTAACATGGCCAATCCACCTAACCTGCCCATCTTTGAACACTAAGGGGTAATTTAGCACAGCAGTCCACCTAAACTATATATCTTGGGACACTAAGGGGTAATTTAGCATGGCTAATCCACCTAACCTGTAGACCTTTTGGGCACTAAGGGATAATTTAACATGGCCAATCCACCTAACCTGCACATCTTTGGGCACTGAGCGGTAATTTAACACAGCAGTCCACCTAAACTATATATCTTGGGACACTAAGGGGCGATTTAGCACGGTCAATCCATCTAACCCACACGTCTTTGGACAGTAAGGGGCAATTTAGCATGGCCAATCCACCTAACCTGCACATCTTTGGACACTAAGGGGCAATTCAGCATGGCCAATCCACCTAACCTGCACATCTTTGGAGACTAAGGGGCAATTTAGCACGGCCAATCCATCTAACCTGCACATCTTTGGACACTAAGGGGCAATTCAGCATGGCCAATCCACCTAACCTGCACATCTTTGGAGACTAAGGGGCAATTTAGCATGGCCAATCCACCTAACCTGCACATCTTTGGACATTAAGGGGCAATTTAGCATCGCCAATCCATCTAACCTGCACATCTTTGGACA
The DNA here is from genome assembly GCA_037974335.1 of Prionace glauca. NCBI lineage: Eukaryota > Metazoa > Chordata > Chondrichthyes > Carcharhiniformes > Carcharhinidae > Prionace > Prionace glauca. Next base: position 10,939,217 of record CM075753.1, on the reverse strand, counting down.
CTAAGGGGCAATTCAGCATGGCCAATCCCCCTAACCAGCACATCTTTGGACAAATGGGGCAATCTAGCATGGCCAATCCACCTAAACGGCACATCTTTGGACTCAGGGAGGGGACCGGAGGAGCTGAAGGAAACTCACTCCAACACGGGGAGAATAGGCAAACTCCACACAGACAGTGACCCAAGCCAAAATTGAACCTGGATCCCTGACGCTGTGAGGCAGTAGTACTAACCACTGTGCCACCAGATTGTGAGTCCAGTGATAGTACCACTGATGCTAGTATTCAAAGCTTTGCAATGTTGAAGGTGTGATTTAATTGCAAGTTACTGCAGTTGAGGAAGATAGTGAGCGATCTGACCCAAGATCAACTCGGAGTTTATCAGGAATTTTGGAATCATTCCAAAACAACCTTTAATTGAAGCTTCCAGGAGAAGGTTATTGCTGGTGATTGCATAGGTAAGGTAATTGAGCCATCCATCATAAAAATGAAACTTCTGCTGCTTAATAACATTGTTGCCAGGTAACCAAACCTTCAATAACTGCTAAACCTAAAATGCCTTGCTTAAATTTAAACAGAATCACAGAATCCTTGCAGTGAAGAAGGAGGCCATTCGGCCCAATGAGTCTGCACAGACTCTCCACAGAGCATCTTCCTAGGCCCGATCCCTCTAACCCCTGCATCCACCTTTGCTAATTCCTCTAACCTACATTTCCAAAGGGCACTTTAACATGACCAATCCACCTAACCTGCACATCTTTGGACAATGAGAAACAATTTAGCATGACCAATCCACCTAACCTAGACATCTTTGGACAGAAAGGGACAATTTAACATGACCAATCCACCTAACCTACACATCTTTGGACACGAAGGGACAATTTAGCATGACCAATCCACCTAATCTACATCTTTTTGGACACTAAGGGACAATTAAGCATGACCAATCCACCTAACCTACACATCTTTGGACAATGAGAAACAATTTAGCATGACCAATCCACCTAACCTAGACATCTTTGGACACAAAGGGACAATTTAACATGATCAATCCACCTAACCTACACATCTTTGGACAATGAGAAACAATTTAGCATGACCAATCCACCTAACCTACACATCTTTGGACACGAAGGGACAATTTAGCATGGCCAATCCACCTAATCTACATCTTTTTGGACACCAAGGGACAATTTAGCATGACCAATCCACCTAACCTGCACATCTTTGGACACTAAGGGACAATTTAGCATGACCAATCCACCTAACCTACACATCTTTGGACACAAAGGGACAATTTAGCATGGTCAATCCACCTAATCTATACATCTTTTTGGACGCTAAGGGACAATTTAGCATGACCAATCCACCTAACCTACACATCTTTGGACACGAAGGGACAATTTAGCATGGCCAATCCACCTAATCTACATCTTTTTGGACACCAAGGGACAATTTAGCATGACCAATCCACCTAACCTGCACATCTTTGGACACTAAGGGACAATTTAGCATGACCAATCCACCTAACCTACACATCTTTGGACACAAAGGGACAATTTAGCATGGTCAATCCACCTAATCTATACATCTTTTTGGACGCTAAGGGACAATTTAGCATGACCAATCCACCTAACCTACACATCTTTGGACACTAAGGGACAATTTAGCACGGCCAATTCATCTAGCCTGCATATCATGGGAGGAAACCGGAGCACCGAGAGGAAATCCATGCAGACATGGGGAGAATGTGCAAACTCTACACAGACAGTCATCCAAGGCCAGAACTGAACCTGGGTCTCTGTTGCTGTAAGGCAGCAATGCTAACAACTTTTGTCTCCCACGTAAGTGGAAACACCTTCTATACATTGAACCCTGGCGAAAAAAAATAATAGAAGGTGGTTTCCTTCAAAAATCACTTATAAATCTTTTGCTCGCACAGCAATGGAAAGAAACATCAAAGTTTTGTTCATTGACTAATCAGGAAAAGCAATGAGGGAGCGAGAAAGTGTCGGGGGTTTGGGTGGAAAGGCCTAGCAGAGGGATGGAAGAAGCCTTGAAAAGTGTAGGTGAGATAGCAAGGGAATTAGACCGCAAGTAGCAGAGATCCATCAGGCAAACCAGCCTCCCATCCATTGACTCTGTCTACACTTCCCACTGTCCTTGGAAAAGCAGCCAGTATAATTAAGGACCCCATGCACCCCAGACATTCTCTCTTCCACCTTCTTCCATCAGGAAAAAGATACAAAGGTCTGAAGTCACGCACCAAGTGACTCAAGAACAGCTTCTTCCCTGCTGCCATCAAACCTTGAATGGACCTACTTCCCACTAAGTTGATCTTTCTCTACACCCCAGCTCTGACTGTAATATTACATTCTCTCCTTTCTCTCTCCCATTTTTTTATTTGTGTCACATTAACACTCAAAGAAGCTACAGTGAAAATCCCCTATTCGCCACATTCCTGCGCCTGTTCGGGTACACTGAGGGAGAATTTAGCACGGACAATGCACCCTAACCAGCACATCTTTCGGAGTGTGGGAGGAAACCGGAGCACCCAGAGGAAACCCACGCAGACACAGGGGGAACGTACAGACTGTGTTCCCAGCCAGGAATCGAACCCGGGTCTCTGTCGCTGTGACGCACTGTGGCTACTATGCCACCGGGCCACTCAATATAGAGTCATAGCACCTTACAGTGTAGGAGGAGGCCATTTGGCCCATCAAATCTGCAGTGACCACAATCCCACCCAGGTCATATCTCTACAACCCTATGCATTTACCCTAGCTAATCTCCCTGACACTAAGGGGCAATTTAGCCTAGCCAATCCACCTAACCTGCACATCTTTGAATAGTGGGAGGAAACTAGAACAGCTGAAGGAAACCCATGCAGACATGGGGGAAATGTGCAAACTCCACACAGACAGTGACCCAAGCCAGGAATTGAACACAGGTCCTTGTGCTGTGAGGGAGCAGTGCTAACCACTGTGCCACCGTGCTGCCCTATTTACTCTATGAATGTATGCTTTGTCTGTATAGCGCGGGAAACAATAATTTTCACTGTATTCCAATACTGTGTACAGTTCTGGTCACTCTCTCGTAGAAAGGATATTATTAAATTAGAAAGAGTGCAGAAAAGATTTACTAGGATGCTACCAGGACTTGATGGTATAAGGAGAGGCTGGGTAAACTGGGACTTTTTTCTCTGGAGGGTAGAGGGCTGAGGGCTGATCTTATAGAGATCTATAAAATAATGAGGGGCATAGATCAGCTAGATAGTCAATATCTTTTCCCAAAGATAGGGGAGCCTAAAACTAGAGGGCATGGGTTTAAGGTGAGAGGGGAGAGATACGAAAGGGTCCTGAGGGGCAATTCTTTCACACAGACAGTGGTGAGTGTCTGGAATAAGCTGCCAGAGGGAGTAGTAGAGGCGGGTACAATTTTGTCTTTTAAAAAGCATTTAGACAGTTACACGGATAAGATGGGTATAGAGGGATATGGGCCAAATGCAGGCAATTGGGACTAGCTTAGGGGTTAACAAGAAGGGGAGCATGGACAGGTTGGGCCGAAGGGCCTGTCTCCATGCTCTATGACTCTACGTGACAATAATAAATCAAAGAAACCGGAGCTTCCGGAGGAAACTCACGCAGACACGGGGAGAACGTGCAGACTTCACACAGGCAGTGGCAACCCAAGCCGGGAATCGAGCCAAACCGGAGGACACACTGAGGCGCTACTCCTTCCCGCACTGGGCACGGAGTGGCGGGGCTGACCGAGGCAGGCGTCAGGAAAGCTGCGACTGGGCCGGGGGTCGGACAGACCCCACAAGAGGCAGGGCGCTGGAGTGCCCGCTCCAATTAGCCGGCAGTAACGATGATCGACGTCGGCTGGGGGGGGGGAGGGGGGGGAGTTGGCACAGCCGACTGTGCCACCCTTGCGATGGAAAGAGGATTGGCTCCCTTGTAAGGGGGATTCAGGAGGGAGAAGGATCAACAAAGGATATTCTTTTATCAGCGAACCTTCTCAAGTGGAAGCGCACACGTCAAATCTCTCTGCATCGGTAACAGAGAAACTGTCAGAACGAGCGGATTATAATTTAAATTCTTAAATTATCTTGTTACAGATTTCCATGTCTTGCAATTTCTTTCATCAGAATTTGCCTCACTGTTGAGGCAACTTGACCCCCAAAAAATACTATTAATAGAGAATTCACTAGTAGCATTTGACATCTGTTAAAATTGAGGCCAGCAGACCAGAGTTATACCCTGCGTTCTGTTCTGACCAGCACCTTGCACATGCTCAGACAAGATCTCTGCTCATTCATAGCTTTCAGGGAATCATTGAATCCCTACAGTGCAGAAGGAGGCAATTCGGCCCATCGATTCTGCACCAACCACAATCCCACCCGTTCCCTATCCCCACAACCCCCTGACACTAAGGGGCAATGGCCCAATCCACCTAACGTGCACCTTTCTAGACCGCAGCACCTGGAGGAAACCCATGCAGACGTGGGGAGAACGTGCAGACTCTACACAGATGGTGACCCCAGCTGGGAATCGAACCCGGGTCCCTGGCGCTGAGAGGCAGCAGTGCTAACCTCTGCGCCGCCCACATCAGGCATCGACCTGGGTAACATCGGACCTTGGACTTACCCTGGGAGTAGAAATCCCTACCCGTGCAAACACTGAACACCTCCCCCCCCCCCCAACTCTCCACTGCCCATGCCCCACCATTGGAGTTGCCAACCAATCAGAGGCCAGCAGTTCTCTGTCATAAGATGGCTAGGTCTGATGAAGAGGTTGTGTTATAAAGTATAGTTTAATTTGTCTAGTTTAACACTAGCCAGAGAGAGAAACAGTACAAGGCCTCAGCTAGGAGTTATCTCCATGCTTACCTCTACACACTTCTCTGTCTGTCCACTTACGTGGCTATCCTTGAGCCTTGGGTCCATCCGGTCGTTACATCGCAGTGTGGGTGGCACTGTACCCAGCCTCACATTAACCCCTTCTGTGCCAGCTCTTACAGTACACTCTCCAAGGACCATCGGCGCCACTGGGAGTGGTGGCGACTGACAGCAATGCATCTACCAAAGCACTAGGATTGACAGGGGAGCCACTCTCTTAACAGAGTGAGGGCGGAATGGGGTGTGGCGGGGAGGGGGAATAGGAAGGAAGGGCGGTGGGGTGTTGAGGGGGTGGTGTGACACTCAGCCATCTGTGAGCTGTCACTTCCCGCACCAGTCGGGGCGAGACTGTATCCATGTATCGGCCTTCCTGTCTGATTAAAGACCACCCCCCCCCACCCCCCCCCCCCCCCCCCCCCCGCTGCCTTCAAACTGACCACAGATGGGGAAGGGGGGGTACGGTATAAGATTAGCGGCCCATACCCAGTTCTGGGCCTATATGTTACTCCAGAGCAACAGCAATGTGGTCTGGGGAACATGTAGGCTAGAGACCTGAACTGACCCCTGAAATGGTCGAGCCGGACACTCAGTTCCAGGGCAATTAGGGATGGGCAATGACCCACATCCTTCACGGGATAATAAAGAAGCAATAAAACATAGAACATAGGAACCCTACAGTGCAGAAACAGGCCCTTCAGCCCATCGAGTCTGTACCGACCCCAAACCCATCCAGACCCTCTCACCATGTCCCTACACATTTACCTGCTAATCCCTCTAACCTACACATCCCAGGACACTAAGGGGCAATTTTTAGCATGGCCAATGAACCTAACCCGCACATCTTTGAACTGTGGGAGGAAACCGGAGCACCCGGAGAAAACCCACGCAGACACGAGGAGAATGTGCAAACTTATTTATTAAAAGAAGAACAAAGAACAACCCAGCACGGGAAACAGGCCCTTCGGCCCAACGAGCCCGCGCCGCCACATCACCCTACACCTATTCTACCCCGCATGTCTAGAGCAATCTGGGGGAGGATGAACTCAGTGGACCTGGAGTGCTTCAATGTAAGGACTGTAACAGGCAAAACAGATGAACTTAAGAGCCTTAGTGCACATGCAGAACTTGGATGCGGTTGCAATGACAGAGACTTGGTTAAAAGGACAGGATTGGCAGCTGAATATTCTGGGGTATTAGTGTTTTAGGTGAGTCAGAAGAGGGACTAAAAGAAGTGGGGGTGTAGCAATACTGGTTAGGGAGCATATTACAGTGGTACGGAGGGTGAACAATTTGGAAGCATCATATAGTGAGACACTGGGTGGAGTTCAGAAACAGGAAGGGCGCAGTCACTATGCTGGGGGTATACTACAGGCCTCCCAACAGCCCACAGGAAGTTGAGGAACGGATATGTAAGGAGATTCTGGACAAGTGTAGCAAAAGTAGGGTTTTTGTATTGAGAGACTTTAGTTTCCCAGAATCGTCCTGACTGACGGGGACAGGCCCGATGGGCTGCATGGCCTACCCTGGTTCCTGCTTCTCGTGTTCTAACCCCGCATCAGCTTCTGACAGGAGAACGCAACTTTCTAAATCTTTGGCACAGAGGTTGTAAATACCAGCCAACCTCCTGATGAAAATAAGCCCTGCTCCTCATCACAAATTGACGACAATAACTTGTCACAGAAGAGAACAATTTATTCAAGAGGAGAAAAAGCCGGAAACTCTTGCCCTTATATTTTTACAAATGACCATTATTTGTATTTTAAGCAATCAGTCTAGCACAAACTCAAACCCAAGAGCTTCCAAGTTAAGCGATCTGAAATTTATAATGAATCGGTGTAGTCTTTTCTTATTTGTATTTTTAGATGCATTTTACATGGGTGTATTACTCATCCCTAAATGCCCATCCTCTAATTGCCCTCCATTTCAGAACACCATAAGATATCGAAGTAGAATGAGGCCACTCAGCCCATCAGGTTTGCTCCATCATTCAATCATGGCTCATATGATTCTCATCCCCATTGTCCTGCCTTCTCCCCGTAACCCTTGATCCCCTTATTGACCAAGAACCTATCTATCTCTGTCTTAAAGACACTCAATGACCCGACCTCCTCTGTGGCAATGAGTTCCACCGATTCACCACCCTCTGGCTGAAGAAACTCCTCCTCATCTCTGTTTTCAAGGAGTGCCCCTTCACTCTGAGGTTGTGCCTTTCGAGTTCTAGTCTCTCCCACTAGTGGAAACATTCTCTCCACATCTGCTCTGTTTAGGCCAACCAGATGGAGTTTTACAACCATCGACAATGGTTTTATGGTCATCGTTAGATTTTTAATTCTAGATTTTTACTGAATTCAAATTTTGCCATATGCCGCGGCGGGATTCGAACCCAGGTCTCCAGATATTGTTCTGGGTCTCTGGATTTTTCTTTCTATTCACTCTTGGGAGATGGCCATTGCTGGCTGGTCTGCATTTATTGCCCATTCCCAGCTACCTGACGGCAGTTGAGAGTCAGCCATGTTGCTGTGGCTCTGGAGTCACATGTAGGCCAGACCGGGTAAGGACGGCAGATTTCCTTCCCTAGAGGACATTAGTGAACCAGATGGGCTTATCCAACAATGGTTTCATGATCATCAATAGATTCTTAATTCCAGATATTTATTGAATTCAATTTTCACCACCTCCTGTGGCGGGATTTGAACCTGGGTCCACAGATCTTATTCTGGGTCTCTGGATGTTTTGTTTATTCATACATGGGTGTTGCTAGCCTAAGGGTGTGGTGATCCTTAGCTTAAATCAGCACCAGTCACCTCTCAAACAGAATTTTTTTTTATTCATTCATGTGACATGGGCATTGCCATGGCATTTATTGCCCAGCCTTGGTTGCCCTTGGAGGGCAGTTGAGAGTCAACCACATTGCTCTGGAGTCACATGTAGGCCACACCGGGTAAGGACGGCAGATTGTGAATTTAAATTCAATAAACAATATCTGGGATTAAGAAATCTACTGATGGCCATCAAACCATTGTCGGAAAAATCTATCTGGCTCCCTTTAGGGAAGGAAATGCGAGGTGATGCATTTTGGACGGAATAATGCAGAGAGGAGCTATGTGATTAAAGGGAGGCCGATTAGGAGTATTGACATACAGAGGGACCTGGGAGTGCAGGTTCACAAATCCATGAAGGTTGCGTCACAAGTGGAGAAGGTTGTTAGGAAGGCTTATGGGATGTTGGCCTTTATAGGAAGGGGCATAGGGTATAAAAGCTGCCGTCTAATGCTTCAGTTGTACAGAACGTTGGTTAGACCGCATTTGGAGTACTGCGTCCAGTTCTGGTCACCTTACTACCGGAAGGACGTGGAGTCTCTGGAAAGGGTGCAGAGGAGGTTTACCAGGATGTTGCCTGGCATGGGGGGACTGGGTTACGAGGAGAGGTTGAAGAAACTGGGACTATTCTCCTTGGAAAGGCGGAGATTGAGAGGGGACATGATAGAAGTATATAAGATAATGAAGGGAATGGATAGAGTTAATAGTGAGAGACTGCTCCCTAGACTGGGTACGAACACGAGAGGTCATTATTTAAGGGTGAGGGGGGAGAGGTATAATTTGGAGGTGAGAAGAAGGTTCTTTACGCAGAGAGTTGTGGGGGTCTGGAACGCGCTACCGAGTAGGGTGGTGGAGGCAGGAACGTTGGACTCGTTTAAGATGCAGTTAGATAGGCACATGAGTGAAACGAGAATGGAGGGATATGGTAGGGGATATTAAATAGGGTTAAACCTCGGGAGACACCGGAAAGGCAGGCTGTAAGATTAATATTTTTGACTTTATTCCACAGGTGGAGGTCCACCTCGTGTCAAACGAGGGGCATTCACACGGCGGGTCGTGCCTAGGATGCTCTTGGAAGTTCCAGGTGTGGCCTAGTACTTCATGTCGGTGTGTATGCTTGATCCTGGACCGGTAGATGGGCGCCGCAACAGCTCAGTGACTAGCACTGCTGGCTGTGCAGGCACATGGATTTGGGCCTGTGTCTGTGGGAGTTTGCGCATTCTCCATGTGGTTGCGTGGGTTTCCTCCGGGCGCTCCGGTTTCCTCCCACACCCCAAAGATGTGCTCTCAGGCTAATCGGTTTTTACCAAATTGACACTATTTCTTCCCTGAATCTGACTGAGTAGGGTTCCATTCATAGATATGCAGGGTAGAATGGGTGTAGGGTGATGTGGCGGCGCGGGCTCGTTGGGCCGAAGGGCCTGTTTCCCGTGCTGGGTTGTTCTTTGTTCTTTGTCTTTGTTCTTGAAATCTGCTGTCTTTACCCGGTCTGGCCTACACGTGACTCCAGAGCCACACGGCAATGTGGTTGACTCCTAACTGCCCTTGGGCAACTAGGAACGGGCAATAAACGCCATGGTGATGCCCGTGTCCCATGAACGAATAAAAAAAATCTCTTTGAGAGGTGACTGGTGCTGATTTCAGCTGAGGGTCACCACACCTCAGGGAGGGGCAAGGTGAGGCATTCATGAATAACCCTCAGCCGCCCCGGGAACTAGAACACGTTTAAAAGTGAGGTCGGGATAGATAACATTTACAAATCAGCAGGCAATCCGTGAATTGTATTAACATCTACTCCTCCGCTTAATCTGCGCCCCACAGCTTTGCAGAAATTGGACCTTAATAAATTGTTTTATTTTAAACCGGGGCTTTATTCAAAAGGATGAAAGCCAAACGGAAGGCTGCAAAATTGAGATATCCACTTTCTCGCAGTGCGTGGTTATAATTGGGACTGCCATCGTGGTAGGATCGCAGCAACAGCTCTTGGACTGCGGTTCCGTGATGTGCTTTCCCTTGTGTTAAAGACAAACCCCTTCTCAAGCATTCTCCGCCGTGAATGGACCCGCTCTGTCAGCGAGTGGCCAGAATTACAGGTCAAGAACGTTTGTTACATAAGGTCATAGCATCCCGACAGCGCAGAAGGAGGCCATTCAGCCCATCCGGTCCGTTACCGACCACAATCCCACCCGGGCACCTATTCCCGTGACCCCACACATTTACCCTAGCTTACCCCGAAGGGGCAATTTTTAGCACGGCCAATCCACCTCACCCGCACATCTTTGGAGTGTGGGGGGGGGGGAAACCGGAGCACCCGGAGGAAACCCACGCAGACACGGGTGTGCAGGTTAGGTTTACTGGCCGTGATAAATTGCCCCTTAGTATCAGGGGGATTAGGGCTGTAAATATATGGAGTTGGGGGGATGGGATTGTCGTCGGTGCAGGCTCGATGGGCCAAATGGCCTTATTCTGCACTGTAGATTCTATGCATTCCCGCATTTTTAACACTCCCTGCAAAACTAATCCAATTCTGTGGCATTAATTCTGACTTATGTGATGTAGAGCAGCAGTGTAAAGATGTCACTGGACTGACTATCCAGAGGCCCAGAGTGGAATTTTGCCACCTCACCCGTCACGGGAATCCTAGCGGACGGAACGGGACTAGGCAAAGATCCGTGACCTCGGATGGGGCTTTCCTGACTTGGTGTGAGCACGGCCTGAAAATCCAAAACCCTCAACCCCCAACCCCCAGGTTAATTTTCTGGGACATGGGTTCAAATCCCACCATAGTCCGGGGCGGAAGAGGCGGCAAAATTACAGCCCTAATCTCAGTAATGGTGACCACGACAACTATCAGGGCAGCAGGGTGGCACGGTGGATAGCACTGCTGCCTCACAGCGCCAGGGACCCAGGTTCGATTCCCAGCCTGGGTCACTGTCTGTACAGAGTTAGTACTTTCCCCGTGTGGGTTTCCTCCGGGTGCTCCAGTTTCCTCCCACAGTCTGTAAGAAGTGCTGGTTAGGTGCATTGGCCATGCTAAATTCTCCTTTAGGCGTCGGAGTGTGGCGACTAGGGGATTCTCCCAGTAACTTCATTGCAGTGTTAATGTAAGCCTATTTGCGACTGTGAAATAAACTTTACTTTTCCTCCAGGTGCTCCTCCCACAGTCTGAAAGACGCGCTGGTTAGGTTCATTGGCCATGCTAAATTTTCCCTCAGTGTATCCAAACATGCACCATAGTGTGGTGACTAAGGGATTTTCACAATAACTACATTGCAGTGTTGACGTGAGCTTACTTGTAACACTACTAAAAAAAAGCGGAGAAGGAAAGGAGAGGGTGCAGTCATTGCTAGGGTGCAGAGATAGGTCACTGACCATGGGACGGCGGCGCGGGCTCGTTGGGCCGAAGGGCCTGTTTCCCGTGCTGTGTTGTTCTTTGTATATCTTTGTGCAGAGAAAAATCAACTTAGTGCGAGGTAGGTCCATTCAAAAGTCTGATCCTGGCAGGGAAGAAGCTGTTCCTGAGTCGGTTGAGTGATCTCAGACTTTTGTGTCTATTTCCCGACGAAAGGAGGTGGAAGAGAGAATATCCCGCGATTTCGTGGGGTCCTTGAATGCAGAGACTCCGCACAGACAGTGACCCAAGCTGGGAATCAAATCCGGGTCCTGTGAGGCAGCAGTGCCAACCTCTGTGCCACCGTGCTACCCTCTAGTAGAGCGCTAGGTAAACACGTCCTTTTTTTTTGTCTAGGCAACTACAAGCTGAGCCAGAATTTGCGAAGGTTGGGTTCACACCGTAAACACTGACCTGGTTTGATGACCTCAGGCATCCATAATGCATCGATCTGCTTGAGACAAACTGCGGTGGAGGTCAACAGGAGGGTCAACGTGTTTCACTGGAAGATTTCCAATCTGCTCTTATCCTAACCGCTACCCACAGCTTTCTGTTCACGGGGCTCCCCAAGCTGCCATTGAGCAGCTAAAGCCTCCTACCTAATAGACCTGATGACGTTCTGGGATCCTTGGTGGCTCTGTTGTTCGAGCCTCAGAGAAGCAGGCGCAATAAACTCGAGGCACAGAAACAGATAAATCAAACTCTGGTTCCCACTAAAATGAGTGGGCAGTGTACAGTGTACAGCCCCTCGCTGTGGCACAGTGGTTAGCACTGCTGTCTCTCAGTCCAGGACCCTGGGTTCAATCCCTGGCTTGGGTCACTGTCTGTGCAGAGTTTGCACGTTCTCCCCGTGTCTGCGTGGGTTTCCTCTGGGTCCTCTGGTTTCCTCACATAGTCCAAAAAATGTACTGGTTAGGGTGCATTGCCCATGTTAAATTCCCCCTCAGTGTACCCAAACAGGCGCCGGAGTGTGGCAGTTAGATTTTCATAGTAACTTCATTGCAGTGTTAATGTAAGCTTGCTTGTGACACTAATAAATAACCTTTAAACTTTAAATTCTCTCTCTCCGTGTACCCGAACAGGCGCCGGAGTGTGGCAACTAGGAGATTTTCACAGTAACTTCATAGAACCCTGCATAGAACCCTACAGTGCAGAAACAGGCCCCTTCGGCCCATCGAGTCTGCACCGAACACAATCCCACCCAGACCCTATCCCCATATCCCTACACATTTACCTGCTAATCCCTCTAACCTACACATCCCCGGACACTAAGGGGCAATTTTTTAGCATAGCCAATGAACCTAACCCGCACATCTTTGGACTGTGGGAGGAAACCGGAGCACCCGGAGAAAACCCACGCAGACACGAGGAGAATGTGCAAACTCCACACAGGCAGTGACCCGAGCCGGGAATCGAACCCAGGACCCTGGAGCTGTGAAGCAGCAGTGCTAACCACTGTGCTACCGTGCCGCCCCCGTTGCACCGTTAATGTAAGCCTAGGTGTGACACTAATAAACTTTAACTTCATCATCAACCCATTTGGTTCCTTAATGTCCTTTAGGGAAGGAAATCTGCTGTCCTTACCCGGCCTGGCCTTCCAGAGACCACAGCAAAGTGGGTGACTCTCAACTGCCCTCTGAAATGGCCCAGCAGGCCATCAGTTCAAGGGCAGCTAGGGATAGGCAACAAATGCTGGCTCAGCCAGTGACACCCATATCCCATGAAATTTAAAAGGTTAATTTGATCAAAAAGGATAATTTGATCAAAATTGTCAAAGTGTTAAGAAGCACAGATAAGGTAGATGAGAATATGGCACGGCGGCACAGTGGTTAGCACTGCTGCCTCACAGCACCAGGGGACAAGGGTTCGATTCCAGCCATTTATCCAACCACTGTGCTACTCTGTCAAAAAATAGGAAAATTCCACCTGGCGTCTTCTTGTGATGACTTGAGACAGGCTAATGAGGTTGTTTTGCTAGGGTATGAACTGCCTGATGAGTCCTAATTGCTGGTTAAATCAAGCAGCCTCGTGCTCCCTGTTTAAAAAAACCTGGTGTTGTCAGACTTTTTACTGTGTTTACGCCAGTCCAACGCCGGCATACCCACATCATGACTACTGTCGACACCACAAACTGCCGGATCCAAGTGGAGAGGATCTCCAAGAAGATTGCGCATATCGACACAGACATCAAGTTTTTACAGAGATGCAAGAAAGCAGACAAGATACCAAAATTTCGGTTGGACTAAAACCTGGCGTTGTCAGACTTTTTTACTGTGTTTACGCCAGTCCAACGCCGGCATACACCACATCATAAAGCAGGTCTGTCAGACTCTCTGCCTGGATTCAGCAACTGGAGAGCTGGCTGTGTACAGATGTGTGGTGTAAATAAAGTAACTTGGTGACGGGGCTTCTGCCTCCGTGGAGTTATTACATTTCTTTTATTTGTTCGCAGGGTACGGGCGTGGCTGGCTACATCCAGCATTTATTGCCCACCCCCCAATTGCCCCTTGAGAAGGTGGCAGTGAGCTGCCTTCTGGCTGGCGCTGCTGCAGCCCCTGTGGTGTAGGTGGACCCACAGCGCTGTTAGGGAGCCACGGCGAAGGAACAGCAGCTGTACAGTTCAGAGGGAGAAATCCCATGTATCAGCCTCTTGCATCTGCTGCTCAGGAAAAAAAAAAGATATGGCTTCAGCAGGGGGCAATAAAGCTCGATGGTAAATTGGGTGAAAAAATAAAGATAAGAGTGTTTGGGTCGAGCTCTTCTATCAGACTATTTATATTCCTCAGTTAGTTTGCACCTTCCTGATCTAGAAAGTGGACTGTCACCTAATATTTAAAGAGACAATTAAACTCAACGCCAGGCAAAGGATCAGCCACCCCACCCCCCCACCCCCCCCCCCCCCCCCACCCCCCCACCCTCCACCGATGAGATACAACTTTCTAATTCACCTCTTTGTCAGCCAGCCTAATCTTCTATCGTGCCAAGAGGCCACAAATGGAACTCTAGTGTACAACAAATGTCCACCTTCAGAGACGATGGTTTATGCGCCAAGGAAATTCAATCACTTTGCCACTCTGAAACATTGTAAGAGGCTGAAAAATCCATTCCTCCAACAAGGCGTCCTTGCCACAGACGCTGCAATGTAAATCACAAGGCCATCGATCTGACACCACTGAGTGTTCACACAAGACTTGACGAAGGTTTTAGATAAAGCTCTGACAGCTAAAGGGATGGATCATCAGACTGGAAGGTATAGGAGCAGAATTAGGCCCTTCAGCCCATCGAGTCTGCTCCGCCATTCGATTAGGGCTGATAAGTTTCTCAACCCTATTCTCCTACCATTTCCCTATTTCTCCTATCATTTGACCCCCTTACCAATCAAGAACTTCTGTCTCAAATACGCTCAATAATCTGGCTTCTAGAGTCTTCTGTGGCAATGAATTCCGCAGATTCACCACTCTCTGGCTGAAACTCATACAGAACTGTGGGGATAGGGCCTGGGTGGGATTGTTCTAGTTGCAGGTTGATGGACCGAGTGGCCTCCATCTCCACTGCAGGGATTTCTATGATTCTAAAAGACTCCGCCTCATCTCAGTTCTTTGCTCTGAGGCTGCGCTCTCACATTCTCGTCTCTCCTACTCATAGAAACACCTTCCCCATGCCCACTCTATCCAGGTATGCTGTTAGTTTCAATCAAAGGATAACGAGGTGGGGGTGGGGGGCTAGCAGGAAAAGGTCACTGAGTTGGATGGACAGCCATGATCAGAACGAATGGCAGAGCAGATTCAAAGGGCCAAACGGCCTCTCATAGAATCCTCAGTGTGGCCATTTGGCCCATCGAGCCTGCACCGACAACAGTCCCACCCCAGGGTCCTGCCCTATCCCTGTAATCCCACGTATTTCCTATTCTCCTTGATATCAAGGGGCAATTTCCTGATGAGCAACCTGCACATCTGTGGGGAGGAAACTGGAGCACCCGGAGGAAACCCGCGCAGACACGGGGAGAATGGCCACACAGTCACCCGAGGTCAGAATTGAACCTTGGTCCCTGGCGCTGGGAGGCAGCAATGCTAACCACCCTGCCGCCTATTGTCGTACCTCCTGCTCTTACTTTCTATGTTTTTACTTCCTTCACTTCCCTCTCTTGCTCACCTCATTTCAGCCACCCTAACTCCGTAATGCAACTGCTCAACCCCCTTGTCCTGCCCATTGGCTGAGCCAATCCCGCAGAGTTTCACATCCCCCTTGGGAAAGTCTTCCAAGGTGGCCTTGAAATTCCCGCAGGATCTCCAGGAAAAATATCCTTCAGTCAGTGACGAGTGGGGTATACCGCAGGGATCTGTGCTCGGACTCCTACTGTTTTTGCATTATATATTAGTGATTTGGAAGAGGGAACTGAATGTTTTATCTCCAAAGTTGCAGATGGTACAGAGTTGGATGGGAAGTTGAGCTGTGAGGAGAGACACTTCAGTGTGATTTGGACAGGCAGAGTGTGTGGGTGACTGAATGGCAGATGCAGCATAATGCGGATAAATGTGAGGTTATCCACTTTAGTGGCAATAATAGGAAGACAGATTATTATTTAAAAAGGTATAAATTGAGAGAGGCGGATACTCAGCGAGATCTTGGTGTCCTTGTGCATCAGTCACTGAAAGTAAGCACACAGGTACAGCAGGCAGTAAAGAAGGCAAATGGTATGTTAGCCTTCATAGCGAGAGGATTTGAGGAAAGGAATAGGAATGTTTTACTGCAATTGTACAGGGCGTTGGTGAGGCCACACCTGGAGTATGGTGTACAGTTTTGGTCTCCTTACCTGAGGAAGGATGTCTTTGCTATCGAGGGAACACAGCGAAGGGTTACCAGGCTGTTTCCTGGGATGGCAGGTCTGTCGTATGAGGAGAGACTGAGTCGAATAGGATTATATTCACTGGAGTTTAAACAAGTGAGAGGGGATCTCACAGAAACGTATAAAATTCTAACAGGATTGGACAAGTTAGATTCAGGAGGCATGTTCCCAATGGTGGGGGAGTCCAGAACTAGAGTTTGAGGATAAGGGGTAAACGTTTTAGGACTGGCTAAGAAGTCTCACAACATCATCTGATGAAGGGGTAATGGTCCAAAAGCTCGTGATATCAAATAAACTGACTGACCTGATGAAGGAGCAGCGTTCCGAAAGCTCGTGATACCGAATAGACCTATTGGACTTTAACCTGGTGTTGTGAGACTTTTTAATGTGCTCACCCCAGTCCAATGCCGGCATCTCTACATCACTTTCACCCCGAGAGTGGTAGATCTGTGGAATTCACTACCACAGAAAATAGTTGAGGTCAAAACCTTGTGCAATTTCAAGACATAATTCTTGGGGGCTAAAGGGATCAAGGGATATGAGCGGAGGGGGGAGGGAGGGAGAATCGGGATATAGAATCTGATGATCAGCCGTGATCAAAATGAGTGGCGGAGCAGGTTCAAAGGGGCAAGAGGTCTACTCCTGCTTCTATTTCCTGTGTTTCTATGAACCAACTGGTGCAGATGATCCAGAGACATCTGTGCTTTGGAAAGGTTATTAACCTTAGTTACTTAAGCTTTCCTCAAAGTGCTCTGGCATCAAGGAGTGAGCCTTCCTACTTTATATTGTAGTGCAGTAGATATGTTCCCTCATACCTGCTCTATGTGGTCCAGATCTCAATGCAATACAGAAAAATAAGGGCTGGTATACTCCTCTGCCCCACACCCTAGTCTGTTCACCATCCACAAGGCACAAGTCAGGAGTGTGATGAAATACTCTCCACTTGTCTAGACAGTGTAGCTCCCACAACACTCAAAAAGCTTGACGCCATACAGGACAAAGCAATCCACTTGATTGGTACCCCAATCACCACCTTAATCATTCAGTCCCCCCCACAACAGGAACACATTGGCAGCAATGTGCACTAAGTACAAGATTCACTGCAGGAACTCACCAAGGTTCATCAGCAGCATCTTCCAACCCAGTGACCTTCACCATCTAGAAGGACAAGGGCAGCAGAAGAAAAAAGGAACATTTTTCTTCTGGAGATTTCTCTCCAAGTCACTTGCTATCCTGACCCGAAATGTTTAATTTGATTTGATTTACGATCGACACATTAGTATACAGTGAAAAGTATTGTATACAGACAAAGCAAATCCTTCATAGAGAAAGAAAGAGAGAGTGCAGCATGTCGTGTCACAGTCATAGCTAGGGTGTAGAGAAAGATCAACTTAATGCATGGTAAGTCCATTCAAAAGTCTGACAGCAGCAGGGAAGAAGCTGTTCTTGAGTCGGTCAGTATGTGACTTCAGACTTTTGTATCTTTTTCCCGCAGGAAGAAGGTGGAAGAAAGAATGTCCGGGAAGCATGGAATCCTTAATTATGCTGGCTGCTTTGCCAAGGCAGCGGGAAGTATAGACAAAGTCTGTGGGAGGCTGGTTTGTGTGATGGATTGGGCTACATTCACGACTTTTGTAGTTTCTTGCGGTCTTGGACAGAGCAGGGGCCCAGACCAAGCTGTGATACAACCAGAAAGAATGCTTTCTATGGTGTATCTGTAAACGTTGGTGAGAGTCGTAGTTGACATGCTATATTTCCTTAGTCTTGAAAGTAGAGACATTGGCATGGGGGGGGGGGGGGGGGGGACCAGGACAGATTGTTGGTGATCTGGACACCTAAAAACTTGAAGCTCTTGACCCTTCCTTCTTTGTCCCCATTGATGTAGGCAGAGTCATGTTCACCTTTATGCTTCCTCAAGTCGATGACAATCTGTTTTGTTGACATTGAGGGAGCGATTATTGTTGCCGCACCAGTTCACCAAATATATCGCCGTTCTTTCACTGTCTCCGGGTCAAAATTCTGGGACTATCTCCATAACAGCACAGTGGGTGTAACTGCCATACACGGACTACAGGAGTTCCAAAAGGTGGCTCTCAACAGTCTTCTCAAGGGCAGGCAACAAATATTGACCTTGCCAGCGATGCTAAAGTTTCACAAGGTTTAAAAATAGCTGAAAAATCTCCGTTGGCACACCTTGCATCTCAGAACTCAAAATTAGCACTTTTATTCACGCATGGGAGGCCAGTTGCCTGAGTGTGATTATTGCCCTGCCTCAGAGGGTTTATATATATCTGCAAGCATGGCGTTGGTTATTGGACCTCCAGCTGAAGTCAACACGTTACGTGGTATGTCACGGTCTTCTTTCGACTGCTACAGAATCCAAACCTATCACAATCTAATGGATGGCGACAGTCAAGATACCTGAAGCCCCACGTTGAAAAGTGGCACAAACATTACATGTCAGCCAAAAAAGAAAGTCCAGCAACATTTTATGTTTGATTCTTGGGAGCACAATATTGAAGAGTTTTCCATGTAGTTCTTGTGAGATGTGGAGTAATACACTGCCAGCTCTATATGTTAGAAAGCAGAAGCAAACAGCTGGTAGAACAAGGTACTAAACCATATTCCTGGTCAAAGCCACCATGAATTTCAAAATGGTCGCATTGATTATCGCTGTATTGGCTTCCCTGCTCTGCATGGAAGGGTTGCACCATTGGACAGTCAACCAACAACGGTGGCACAGTGGTTAGCACTGCTGCCTCAAAAAGCCAGGGACCCAGGTTTGATTCTGACAGAGCCAGGGACCCAAGTTCGATTCTGACCTTGGGTGACTGACTGTGTGGAGTTTGCACATTCTCCTCCCGTGTCTGCATGGGTTTCTTCTGGGTGCTCCAGTTTCCTCCCACACTTCAAAGATATGCAGATTAGGTGGACTGGCCATGCTAAATTATCCCTTATTGCCCAAAGGTGTGTAGGTTACCTGGATTTGCCATGCTAAATTACTCCTTACTGTCCAAAGATGCATACGTTGGGTGGATTTGCCATACTAAATTTCCCCTTTTTGTCAAAGATGTGCAGGTTAGGTAGATTGGTCATGCTAAATTACTCCTTATTGTCCAAAGATATGCAGATGAGGAGGATTGGCCATGCTAAGTTGCCCCTTAATGTCCAAAGATGCACTGGTTACGTGGATCGGCCATGCTAAATTGCCCCTTAATGTCCCAAAATGTGTAGGTTAAAGAGATTAGCAGGATAAATATGTTACTGGGATGGGAGGATGGAGCTGGATTGGTGAAGACCAGAAGGGCCAAATGGCCTCCATCTTCAGGTTAGATGGATTAGCCATGGTAAGTGCATGGATTTACGTGTGTAGGGTGAGGGAATACAGCTAGGTAGAGTGCTCGTTTGGCGGGTTGGTGCAGACTTGATGGGCCAAATGGCCTCTTCCTGCCCTGTAGGGATTCTTTCGTCTACAATAGCTATGACTCCAGCCTGAGTCACTGAGGCAGGCTTTGGATCTTGGCTCTGGTTTCATGCTCGTCTTTGCTACTGTTGTCTCTTTGTTCTTTGCTGTACATGGCAGTGGGCGCACATTTGGTTCTACTCCAGCCCAGGCAGATGGTACTCCAGCCAAACTCCCTCTTTGAGCAGCTGCTCCAATTCCTACATGAAATGAGCTTGGATAGTCTTAATCCCCCCTGCCCAACAGATGCCAGGCACAATGCAACACAACCGCCAACTGGCACTCACTCAACAACAAGAGACCAAGTCATCTGCACAGGCTTCACAGGTACTTAAACGGCCACAGTGGTGCGGACCTGAGCAAGGGCTGAAGGCACACTCTCAGCGATGGAAGGGAAGCTTTGCCACTTTGCCCAACAGGCTGGGGCGGCACGGTGGGCACACGCTCCAGGGACCTGATTTCGATTCCCGGCTTGGATCACTCACTCAGAGTCTGCACATTCTCCCCGTGTCTGCGTGGGTTTCCTCCGGGCGCTCCAGTTTCCTCCCACAGTCCGAAAGACGTGCTGGTTAGGTGCCCTGGCCGTGCTAAATTCTCCCTCGGTGTACCCGAACAGAGTGTGGCGGCTAGCGGATTTCCACAGTAACTTCATTGCGGTGTTCAGGTAAGTCTACTTGTGACTAAGTAAATATTTTCTCCCAAAAAGAGAAGCTTTTATAATAATGAAGGGATTTGATGGGGTCAACATGGACAACTGCCACATTCCTTAGGCAGTTCTTTGCCAAGCTGTATCTTTGTTTTGTCACTAATGCATTCTGATCACCTAACGGACATTTCGAACACTTTCTCAACCTTTTGCGAGTTCATTTACATTCCCTTTGTCCAGATCCACCACCCAACCACATAACATAAATCTCTGCTCACTCTCTGCTCTGACACAGGGTCATCTAGGCTCCAAACATTGGCTCTATTCCCTCCCCTCAGATGCTGTCAGACCTGTTGGGATTTTCCAACATTCTCTGTTCTTGTAAAATGTAGACAAGATGCGCGACACTCAATTGTCCCTCAGTGTTAGGGGGGACGAGCAGGGTGAATACATGGGGAATGGGGCCTGGGTGGGATTGTTGTCGGTGCAGGCTCGATGGGCTGAATGGCCTCTTTCCGCACTGTAGGGATTTTATGATTCTATGTCGTTTTGACTTATGTTCGGGGGGAAGGTGGGAACTAGCAACTTAAGCTTATTCCTTAATCACAAGCAGGCTTACATTAACACTGCAATGAAGTTGCTGCGAAAATCCCTGAGTTGCCACACTCCGGCGCATGTTCGGATACACTGAGCAGAGCTAATACACCTACCCAGCATGTCTTTTGGACAATAGGAGGAAACTGGGGCATCCAGAGGAAACCTATGCAGAGAACGTGTAGGCTCTGCACAGTGACCCGAGCTGGGAATCAAACCTGGGTCCCTGGCGCTGTGAGGCAGCAGTACTAACCACCGTGCCGCCCTAATCTTACATAGCTCGGAGTAGTTTATTTTCAGTGTGAGATGCACTGACCATCAGGCCCTCTTGTTTATCACTCCTGTACGGTCAAAGTTGGATTTACTCTGAAACTGCCTAATTATTCTTCTGCGCACTCATTCCTGTGCATGTCCAAGATATCATTATAACTAATGGTTCTCCGTCACATATTGTGTATGCATCTTAGATTCAGCAAAGCTTTTTTTACTCCATGTGCTTTTGTTCATGACCTACTTAATCGAAGTTTGTTGAAAAAGAATTGCGAAGTTCTTTGTTAAACTTTTCTTCCGTGCAAATGTCATGCAAAGCTATCAAAACCAAAGCATTCGTGTGCCTAAAGGGAGGGAGGTAGATAGAGAAGGATAATATTCTTCCTTTGTGACTAAGGGGAGATGGTGGCCCAGTGGTATTGTCACTGGGTTAGTAATTCAGAGCCCCACAGTAATGCTTCTAGGGACCTGGGTTCGAATCCCACCGTGGCAGATGGTGAAATTTGGATTCTAATGAGGTTTATAGAACATAGAACATTACAGCACAAACAGGCCCTTCGGCCCTCGAGTTGCGCCGATCACATCAACCCCACCAATCTGTAGACCTATCTATAACCCCCAATCCCATTAAACCCCATATAGATTCCCTACAGTACAGAACGAGCCCATTTTACTTAAGTTTATTTATTAGTCACAAGTAGGCTTACATTAACACTGTAATAGGTTGCTGTGAAAATCCCCTAGTCGCCACAGTCGGGTGCCTGTTTGGGTACACTGAGGGAGAATTTACCACGGCCAATGCACCTAACCTGCCCGTCTTTCATACTGAGGGAGGAAACCGGAGCGCCCGGAGGAAACCCACGCAGACTCGGGGGAGAAGGTGTGCAAACTGCAAACAGACGGTGACCCAACTGGGGATTGAACCCGGGTCCCTGGCACTGTGGGCAGCAGTGCTAACCTCTGTGCCACCGTACCATCCCATTTTGCCCAGCAAGCCTGCACCAAGGACAATCCCAATGTGGGATTATGGGGCCCTATCCCCATAATCCCAACATATTTACCCTGACACTAAAGTGCAATTTAGCACGGCCAATCCGTCTAACCTGCCCATCGTTGAGTTCTGAAATTAAAAGTCTAACAATGACTACGAAACCATTATCCAATTGTTGTAAGAACTTCTCTGCTTCACTAATGTCCTTACGGGAAGGTAGTCTGTTGTCTTTACCCGGTCTGGCCTACATGTGACTCTACACCCATGGCAACGTGGTTGATTCTTAACTGCCCTTCCATTTCGGATGGGATGGGCAATAAATGCTGGCTTTGCCAGTGACGCCCACATCGCAATAATAAAATTATCAGCTGCCAGTAACATTGACGCTGGAGGAGGCCATTCAGCCCTTTGAACTTATTGCATCATTCAATTAACTCAATATTTCTCTCAAGGAATCTGCAGTTTAGATCGGGTTCCCCAGCACAGAAACTGGCTCTTCAGCCCAACTAATTCTCACCAGTGTTTGTGCCCTACACCAGCTACTTCCCACTCTAATACCTAACCTGATCAACATATCCTTTTATCCCTTTCTTTCCTTTCAATGCATCTCCACAATTGGTGTCCTGCTGGGGTTATTGCAGAAGGTCAGGGGACTTGGAGTTGGGGGTAGGGTGTTAGCGTGGATAGAGGATTGGTTGTCAAATAGGAGGCAGAGAGTGGGGGTCAACGGGTGCTATTCGGATTGGCGGATGGTAACTAGTGGAGTGCCCCAGGAGTCGGTGCTGGGGCCTCAGCTTTTTACCATTTATTTAGATGACCTGGAGGAGGGAACCGAGTGTAGGGTGTCGAAATTTGCAGATGACACCAAGATTGGGGGAACGGCAAATTGTGCGGAGGGTGTGGAGAGTCTGCAGAAGGATCTAGATAGGCTGGGCGAATGGGCCAGGAAATGGCAAATGGAATTTAATGTTGGCAAGTGTGAGGTGGTCCACTTTGGAAGGACTATTACTTACGTGGCGAAAAACTGCAGCAGGCGATGGTGCAGAGGGACCTCGGGGTCCTTGTGCATGAATCGTAAAAACCCAGCTTGCAGGTGCAGCAGGTGGTCAGGAAGGCGAATGGGATGCTGGCCTTCATAGCGAAGGGGATTGAATATAAAAGTAGGGAGGTCTTGCTGCAGCTGTATAGGGCATTGGTGAGGCCGCAGCTGGAGTACTGTGTGCAGTTTTGGGCACCGCACCTGCACAAAGATATTTTGGCCTTGGAGGGAGTGCAGAGGAGGTTTACTAGGCTGATACCGGAGTTGAGGGGGTTGAGCTATGAGGAGAGGCTGAATGAACTAGGCTTGTACTCGTTGGAGTTTAGAAGAATGAGGGGAGATCTCATTGAGACGTATAAGATGATGAATGGGATGGATAGGATAGAGGTGGAGAGACTCTTCCCGCTCAAAAAAGACAGTAGGACTAGGGGGCACAGCCTCAAGATAAAGGGGGGGCGGTTTAGAACGGAGTTGAGGAGGAACTTCTTCACTCAAAGGGTGGTGAATCTCTGGAATTCTCTACCCGTTGAAGTGGTGGAGGCTGCCTTGCTAAATATTTTCAAGAAGCAGGTTGATGGGTTTTTGATAAGAGAAGGGATTAAGGGTTATGGGGAGAGGGCCGGAATGTGGAACTGAGCCACGACAGATCAGCCATGATCTTATTGAATGGCGGGGCAGGCTCGAAGGGCCAGATGGCCTACTCCTGCTCCTATTTCTTATGTTCTTATGTTCAAACCCAGGTTCTCCAGAGCAGTATTTGATTCGATTTGATTTGATTTATTATTGTCACATGTATGATTATTGTTTCTTGTGTGCCACACAGACAAAACAAACCATACATAGGGAGGGAAAGGATAGAGTGCAGAATGTAGTGTTACAGTCATAGCTAGGGTGTAGAGAAAGCTCAACTTAATGCGAGGTAGGTCCATTCAAAAGTCTGACGACAGCAGGGAAGAAACTGTTCTTGAGTCGGGGTTGGTACGTGACCTCAGACTTTTGTATCTTTTTCCAACAGAAGAAGATGGAAGAGAGAATGTCCGGGGTGCGTGGGGTCCTTGATTATGCTGGCTGCTTTGCCGAAGCAGCGGGAAGTGTATGGGAAGTGGATGGGAGGCTGGTTTGCCTGATGAACTGGGCTTTATTCATGACCCTTTGTAGTTTGTCTTGGTCAGAGCACAGCCATACTAACCGCGTGGGTTCTCCCAGATGCTCCAGTTTCCTTCCACAGTTCAAAGATTTGATTTGATTTGATTTATTATTGTCACATGTATTAGCATACAGTGAAAAGTACTGTTTCTTGCCCACTACATAGACAAAGCATACTGTTCATAGAGAAGGAAAGAAGAGAGTGCAGAATGTAGTGGTACAGCCATAGCTAGGG
This sequence comes from Prionace glauca, assembly GCA_037974335.1. Classification (NCBI taxonomy): domain Eukaryota; kingdom Metazoa; phylum Chordata; class Chondrichthyes; order Carcharhiniformes; family Carcharhinidae; genus Prionace; species Prionace glauca. The sequence goes on along the minus strand of CM075753.1, from coordinate 10,914,879 downwards.
TGTAGAGAAAGATCAACTTAGTGTGAGGTAGGTCTATTCAAAAGTCTGATGGCAGCAGGGAAGAAGCTGTTCTTGAATCAGTCGGTAAGTAACCTTAGACTTTTGTATCTATGTCCTGATGGAAGAAGGTGGAAGAGAGAATGTCCGGGCTTTGATTATGCTGGCTGCTTTTCTGAGGCAGCGGGAAGTGTAGACAATGTCCAAAGATGTGCAGGTTAGCTTGATTGGCCATGCTAAACTGCTCCTTAGTGTCAGGGAGATTAATGGAATAAATATGTGGGGTTACAGGATACGACCTGGGTGGGATGTGGTCGAGGCAGGCTCGATGGGCCGAAGAGCCTCCTTCTGCACTGTAGGAGTTCTATGGATCTTCATTTCAGAATGCAACCTCAGGCTATGATGTGAATCTTCCCTTTATAAAAAAGATGTTGCTGTTAATACCATGAAAAATTCATAAACACAAAGCCTAATAGATGAGGAGTGGTTCAGGTTTAATTAGTACCATAAACAACGTGTTAGAAACACGTTGAAGAAACACTGAAGCAAGGATGCAGGTTTGAGTCCAGAAATTTCTATTGTCAACATAATCAGAGAATTGTCCTGTTTTTCACTAGGATCTGGGCGTGAAGCTGGTAGACACAAATCTAGCAGAAATCCAAAGGGTAGGTGGTACGGAGAATGAACAGCTTCCCAATGGGATCGCCCCAGACTAATATCCCTCAATTAAGGGGTTCAGAGAGGATTTTCCCCATTTGGCTTGGGTTTTCTTGGACTGGAATCAAATGAAGTTTGGCTTCACTTTTGTTACAATTTATACTTGCTTACTCGATTGGAGAACAATGTGACAGGACAATTTTGTGCATTGGAAACAAGGACGGCATGGTGGCACAGTGGTTAGCACCGCTGCCTCCCAGTGCCAGAGACTTGGGTTCAATTCCTGACCTGGGGTCATTGTCTGTGTGGAGTTTGCACGTTCTCCCTGTGTCTGCGCGGGTTTCCTCCGGGTGCTCTGGTTTCCTCTCACACTCCAAGATGTGCGGGTTAGGTGGATTGGCCATGCTAAATTGCCCCTTAGTGTCAGGAGGACTAGATCAGGTAAATGCCTGGGGTTATGGGGATAGGGCCTGGGTGGGATTGTGATTGGTGCAGACTTGATGGGCCGAATGGCCTTCCACTGCACTGTAGGGTTCCATGATTCTATCTTCTCATCTCTCCCAGGAGATTAAGGAGAGCACACACACCTAGATGGACAAGGTTACTGGGACAGGGTCTGGGTGAGATTGTAGTCAGTGCTGACTCAATGGCCTGAGTAGCCTCATTCTGCACTGTAGCGTTCTATTGTTATGTGCATTGGAATACAGTGAAAAGTGTCATTTCTACCATGGCATATTTTCAAAACATACCATTCATAGAGTACACATGCTGTGGATTGATCCACAGTGCTGTTAAGGAGGAATTCCAGGATTTTGACCTAGCCACTCTAAAGGAACAGCCAATATATTTCCAAGTCAGGACGGTGAGAAGTCCTTTAGTGTCCAAAGATGTGTAGGTTAGGGGGATTGGCCATGCTAAGTTGCCCCTTAGTATCCAAAGATGTGAGGTTAGGTGGATTGACTATGCTAAATTGCCCCTTACTATCCAAAGATGTGCAGGTTAGGTGGATTGGCCATGCTAAATTGCCTCTTGGTATCCAAAGATGTGCAGGTTAGGTGGATTGGCCATGCTAAATTGCCTCTTAGTGTCCAAAGATGTTTAGGTTAGATGGGCTAGTATAGTAAATGCATGGGGATGAGGTAGTGGTAGGGAAGGGCAGGATGCTTTGTCAGAGAGCTGGCACAGACTCGATGGGCCAAATCCTTCTGGGGATTCGATTCTATCTTCTCAGCCCTATGTTTGATTTAACATTAGAGGTGATCTTACTGAGATATATAGGATCCTTGGAGGGTTTGATAGGGTCGATGCTGAGAGGCTGTTTCCCCTTGTGGGAGAATTTCAAATCAGAGGGCACAATCTCAGAGCAAGGAGTCACCCATCTAAGACAGAGATGAGGAGGAGTTTCTTCTCTCAGAGGCTCATGAGTCTGTGGAATCCATTACCACAGAAGGTTCTAGCGGCTGGGTTAAGTATGTTTAAGATTGAGATAGACAGAGTTTTAATCGGTATGGGGATAAGGCAGGAAAGTGGAGTTGCAGATTATCACATCAGATCAGTCACAATCTCATTAAATGGTGGAGCAGACTCAATGGGCTGAATGGTCTACTTCTGCTCCTGTGTCTTATGATTTTATGCTTCTCTAGCCTCACTTTTCTTTGCATTTATACTATTTACTCATAAGAACATAAGAACTAGGAGCAGGAGTAGGCCATTTGGCCCCTCGAGCCTGCTCCGCCATTCAATAAGATCATGGTTGATTTTTTCATGGACTCAGCTCCACTTACCCACCCGCTCACCACAACCCTTAATTCCTTTACTGTTCAAAAATCTATTTATCCTTGTCTTAAAAACACTCAACAAGGTAGCCTGAACTGCGTCACTGGACAGGGAATTCACAGATTCACCACGCTTTGGGTGAAGAAGTTCCTCCTCAACTCAGACCTAAATCTGCTCCCCCTCATTCTGAGGCCATGTCCCCAAGTTCTGGTTTGACCTGTCGGTGGAAATAGCGGTGGCAAGTTCACAGTCTGACTGGTCAGAGTAAGAGGTTTCACTGAATTCTGTATTACATAGAGTAACGGGGATTGGTAATGGAACAGCTAGTGGATCATAGATCAGGGGGTAATGTCACACCTTGGTAAACTGCAAATTGAAATCAATAAGTTCAATCATCTGGAGGCTGTGTTGGAAAGAACCAACCGTGAAACCCAAAAATTTCATTGACATCTTTTGTCTCCAACTCCACACTTATATGGTAGATACTGCGTGTCTCTGAAGAAGCCGAACAAACTACCTATTTGCAAAAAAAAGATGGAAAAGGGCCACCATATAGCATCTCAGGGAATCTAGGGGTGCGACAAACATGACCTCCTCAGCACCATCTGCATTTGAAGTAGATTTTTTTTGACTCGTATTTAGAATGTTGGCATAGCTGACTAGGCCAACATTTATTGCCCATCCTTAATTGCCCTTGAACTGACTAGCTTGCTAGGGCATTTTTTTTTGTTTAATCATTCATGGGACATGGGCATCACTGGTTGGCCAGCATTTATTGCCCATCCCTAGTTGCCCGAGTGCAGCTAAGAGTCAGCCACATTGCTGTGGCTCTGGAGTCACATTGTAGGCCAGGCCAGGTAAGGACGGCAGATTTCCTTCCCTGAAGGACATTAGTGACGCTGATGGGTTTTTCCGACAATGGTTTCATGGTCGTCAGTAGATTCTTAATTTCAGATTTTTTTTAAACTGAATTCAAGCTAACTATCTGTGTTGATAGCTAACAATCTGAATTGAACCCAGCTCCCCAGAATATTACCCTGGGTCTCCAGTTTACTAGGCCAGTGACAACATCACTATGCCACCAGCTTTTCACTATTAAAATTCAAATAACCGTTTTAAGAAATATATTTGAAAGATAACACATTGAGTTACATGCTGTACCATTCTTATTAAATAGTTTTTCACCCAAACTGCTAGGTCTGCATTTGGCATTCTACACCATGTACCTCATGGAATCATAGAATCCCTACAGTGTAGACGAAGGCCATATGGCCCATTGAGTCTGTACCGAGTCTCCAACAGAGCCTCCCAACCAGTCCCCAACACTGTAACCCCATGGATTTACCCTGCCAATCCCATAACTAGCACATCTTTGAACAATAATGGACAATTTAGCATGGCCAATCTCCGTAACTGGCACATCTTTGGACACTAAGGGGCAATTTAGCAAGGCCAAAATCCCTAACCTATACATCTTTAGACACTAAGGAGTAATTTAGCATGGCTCATCCACCTAACCTGCACATCTTTGGACATTAAGGGGCAATTTAGCATGCTACTCCCCCCTAACTGCACATCTTTAGACACTAAGGAGCATTTAGCATGGTTAATCCCCCTAACCTGCACACCTTTGGAGACTAAGGAGAAATTTAGCAAGGCCAAAAATCCCTAACCTATACATCGTTGGACACTAAGGAGTAATTTAGCATGGCTCATCCACCTAACCTGCACATCTTTGGACATTAAGAGGCAATTTAGCAAGGACAAAAATCCTTAACCTACACATCTACACACTAAAGGGACAATTTAGCATGGCCAATCCTCCATCTAACCGACACATCTTTGGACTGTGGGAGGAATGATGTGGGTATGCCGGCATTGGACTGGCGTAAACACAGTAAAAAGTCTGACAACACCAGGTTTTAGTCCAACCGATTTATTTGATAATATTCTCACAAGCAAGCAAGCTTTCGAGGTTACCCTCTTCGTCAGGTGAATGGAGAGTTCTGGCCTCAGACAGAGCATATAAAGCACAGACAGTTTAGAGATTGCTGATTAGAATGCGAATCCTTACACCTAACCTGCTGTTCAAGTCTTAAAGTCTTAAAGCCAAGTTCCGCACACATGAGGACGGTTTCAACAGGGATCTTGGGTTCATGTCGCACTATCTGTAACCCCCGTGACTTGCCTGGGTTTGCAAAACCTCACTTACTGTACTGTCTGGAGACAATACACATCTCTTTAACCTGTGATCAGTGCTCCTTCCACTCACATTATCAGCCACTTTAAGACTTGAACAGCAGGTTAGGTGTAAGGATTCGCATTCTAATCAGCAATCTCTAAACTGTCTGTGCTTTATATGCTCTGTCTGAGGCCAGAACTCTCCATTCACCTGACGAAGAGGGTAACCTCGAAAGCTTGCTTGCTTGTGAGAATATTATCAAATAAATCGGTTGGACTAAAACCTGGTGTTGTCAGACTTTTTACTGTGGGAGGAAACCAGAGCACCTGGAGGAAACCCACGCAGACATGGGAGAACATGCAAACTCCACACAGACAGTCACCTAAGATTGGAATCGAACCCCGGCCCCTGGTGCTGCGAGGCATCAGTGCTAAACCACTGTGCCCCACTGCCACCACCGAATAAATAGCTACATATCCTCGATGAGCAGCACGGTGGCACAGCGTTTAGCACCGCTGCCTCACAGCGACAGGGTCTCGGGTTCAATTCTGGCCTCGGGTGACTGTCTGTGTGAAGTCTGCACGTTCTCCCCATAACTGCGTGGGTTTCCTCCGGGTGCTCCAGTTTCCTCCCACATCACAAAGACGTGCGGGTCAGATGAATTGACCATGCTAGATTCTCCCTTAGTATCAGGGGGATCAGCAGGGAAAAATGTGTGTAATTACAGGGACAGGGTCTGGGTGGGAGTATTGTCACTGCAGGCTTAATGGGCCAACTGGCCTCCTTCTGCACTGTCAGTAACCTGAGAGAGAATGTTCTTCAAATGGGGATGGTGTGGAGATCACGTTTGTTGCGCCCCCAGAGGTGCTGAGGGTGGGCCTTCCCTTTCTATTTTTGTTTGCAACTAGGTAGCTTGCTCAGAGGGCACGTAGTGTCTACCAGGCTTCCTCAACCCCATGCCAATGGTGTATCTATCCATGGTGCAAACCCCTAACTACCTCCCGTGCGTTGAAGTGAGATTCTATTCCGGGTGGGCCCCCCCCCCCCCCCCCCCCCAACCTTGCTTGGCCAGCTTCAAGGCTCTTCCGTGGCGAACTGCAGAATATAGCCGCGATTTCTTCAGCTGTTGCGCCTGGCCTGGATAGAAGCAACAGCGATAGCACACCCAGAGTTAAAGCAATCTTATCTGAAGTGAGAGGGGGACTCATTCCTCAGAAGTGTGGCAGGAATAGGTGAGCAATGACTGCCTATCAGACAAGTTGAGGGACGCCTGGAAGTTGCGGTTTCTGTGGGCGCACATTTCCCGATTTGACTCTACAATGGCTGGCCCTGAAGTGGCGAGAAGACAGAATTAGAACCTCAGGTCAATAAATCGGGAGCCCTGACAGGGGCAGAATTCAACAGGACTTCATTATTACCAATCCGTTATCATCAAGCCTATCGTCACTAATGTTACCAAGAGACTGGTCCCTCATTAATCAGAGGCAGGGCTGGGTCAGAAGGAAGTGCCCGATGCAAGTCCGCACCAAATGTTTCGAGTTCCGAACAAATGCTTACTCCAAAGTGGCACAGTTATCCGGGGCAACACCATGGTCCCGCTGCCCTTGAGGGGCCCAACAGGGGAACAACTGAAGTGAGAGATGCTAATGAGTCCCTCAAGGCTTGTAATGACCCACATTCTCCTCCTTCGTCCATGCAAAAATAATACTTGTGCTACTTTTAGGAATCTCAGCTGCGCAACGGTGCACTTCCCCGGCTGCGGACATGTTTTAGGTTGGACAGAGTGGTCTTTTTAATTGCCTGTGCGGCTGGAGGGAGTTTTTCCATCCGTCCGTACCACATTTGGAACACTGTGAGCAGTTTTGGGCCCCGTACCTCAGAATCACAGAATCCCTACATGCAGGAGGGGAGGCCATTCGGCCCCTCGGGTCAGCACGGACCCACAATCCCTACTCCCGTAGCCCCACACACCCTGCTAATCCCCCAACACCAAGGTCAATTTAGCATGGCCAATGGGTTTTTATGACAATGGTTTCAAGGTCAGCAGTGGTTAGCACCGCTGCCTCACAGCGCCAGGGACCCGGGTTCGATTCCAGCCTCAGGGAACCATGTACGTGGAGGTTGCAGCTTCTCCTGCATGCGTTTCCTCCGGGTGCTCCAGTTTCCTCCCACAGTTGTGCAGTTAAGATGGATTGGCCTTGCTAAGTTCTCCCTCGGTGCCCCAATATATATAGGTTATGGAGGTTAGCCATGCTAAATCGTCCCAAGGTACGTAGCTTATGATCTGGAGGAGGGAACCGAGTGCAGGGTGTCGAAATTTGCTGATGACACCAAGATTGGGGGAAAGGCAAATTGTGCGGAGAGTGTGGAGAGTCTGCAGAAGGATCTAGATAGGCTGGGCGAATGGGCCAGGAAATGGCAAATGGAATTTAATGTTGGCAAGTGTGAGGTGGTCCACTTTGGTAGGAAGAATGGTAGGAAGGACTATTACTTACGGGGCGAAAAACTGCAGCAGGCGACGGTGCAGAGGGACCTCGGGGTCCTTGTGCATGAGTCGCAAAAACCCAGCTTGCAGGTGCAGCAGGTGGTCAGGAAGGCGAATGGGATGCTGGCCTTCATAGCGAAGGGGATTGAATATAAAAGTAGGGAGGTCTTGCTGCAGCTGTATAGGGCATTGGTGAGGCCGCAGCTGGAGTACTGTGTGCAGTTTTGGGCGCCGCACCTGCGCAAGGATGTTTTGGCCCTGGAGGGAGTGCAGAGGAGGTTTACTCGGCTGATACCGGAGTTGAGGGGATTGAGCTATGAGGAGAGGCTGAATAAACTAGGCTTGTACTCGTTAGAGTTTAGAAGAATGAGGGGAGATCTCATTGAGACGTATAAGATGATGAATGGGATGGATAGGATAGAGGTGGAGAGACTCTTCCCGCTCAAAAAAGACAGTAGGACTAGGGGGCACAGCCTCAAGATAAAGGGGGGGCGGTTTAGAACAGAGTTGAGGAGGAACTTCTTCACTCAAAGGATGGTGAATCTCTGGAATTCTCTGCCCGTTGAAGTGGTGGAGGCTGCCTCGCTAAATATTTTTAAGAAACGGGTTGATGGGTTTTTGATGAGAGAAGGGATTAAGGGTTATGGGGAGAGGGCGGGAAGGTGGAACTGAGCAGCGACAGATCAGCCATGATCTTATTGAATGGCGGGGCAGGCTCGAAGGGCCAGATGGCCTCCTATTTCTTATGTTCTTATGTTCTTATGGTCATGCTAAATGTATGGGGTTTCTGTGTTTAAATAACACAGTGTAATGATTTTAATTGAGATTGGCTGCTTGAACATGCTGTCCTTGATTTCGGGCCAAAATGATAGTCCAATCAGGGAGCCCCATGCTTTATATTTACACGGGAGTGTCAGTTCCTCTGGCACTCTGGGTGTAGACTGCACACTGAGAACACTCCATATAGAGTTGTTGGATCTTGTAAATGAAAGGATTTCTGCCTCCGAGGACTCATTACACACAAAGTGGGTTTTTAAATCCCAAAAGTGTGTCAAACGACCATCGTTTGGATTAAGCAACTTCAGAGTTAAAACTGAAATGTACAGGTGACTAATATCTGGGACTCTACCCCACTGACCTTCCGAGCGGCTTCCCAAAGCGTGAAGCTCTTTTGATTAATCTCTCCGCTGTGAATACTCCTCCAGGCTTCCACTGGAAAGTCATTTGCTTAATGTCAAATGAGAACAGGAAGATTCCAAATTTAATGCCAGAATCGACCAGATGTATCCACTGCATTTGGCTTTTGGGTGCCTCAGCCTCGGAGAAAGGAAACCACCCATGGCTCACATCCATTAATGACTAACTTGCACAGGATACAGGCCATTTGGCCCATCGGGGGCCAGCGACAGCGTTTATATTCCAACGCAGGTTTCTTCCTATCTTGCTTCTCTCACCCTATCGACGTATCCTTTTATCCCTTTCTCCCTCCAGCTTTTCCCTATCAAAGGATCAAGACAATACTGTCCAGCGTGCTTGAACAGAGATTGGGGTTGGATATAAATCACCTCCCTTTTGCAGCAAGTTCCCATCGCTCCCCAGGTAAAGAAGCTTCTCCTGAATTCTCTTGTGATGTTAACAGACAACTCTGGTCCGCATTCTCGGTAGAAGCATCTTATGTCTACCCTATCGAATGTTGCGAGCATTTTGAAGGCACCTACTAAAGGCTTCAATTAGAACAAAGAGAACAAAGAAAGGTACAGCACAGGAACAGGCCCTTCGGCCCTCCAAGGCTGTGTCCAATATGATGCCCTAAAACAAAACCTGAATAAACTAGGCTTGTACTCGTTAGAGTTTAGAAGAATGAGGGGAGATCTCATTGAGACGTATAAGATGATGAATGGGATGGATAGGATAGAGGTGGAGAGGCTCTTCCCGCTCAAAAAAGACAGTAGGACTAGAGGGCACAGCCTCAAGATAAAAGGGGGGCGGTTTAGAACAGAGTTGAGGAGGAACTTCTTCACTCAAAGGGTGGTGAATCTCTGGAATTCTCTGCCCGTTGAAGTGGTGGAGGCTACCTCGCTAAATATTTTTAAGAAACGGGTTGATGGGTTTTTGATAAGAGAAGGGATTGAGGGTTATGGGGAGAGGGCAGGAAGGTGGAGCTGAGTCACGACAGATCAGCCATGATCTTATTGAATGGCGGGGCAGGCTCGAAGGGCCAGATGGCCTACTCCTGCTCCTATTTCTTATGTTCTTATGTTCTTATTCCCTCCCTATTCATGTATCCATCCAGATGACTCTTCAATGTTGCTAATGTGCCTCCTTCCATCCCCTCCTCTGGCAGTGCGTTCCAGGCACCCCCCACTCTCGGTGCGAAAAACTACTCCCGCACATCTCCCTTAAACTTTCCCCCGCTCACCTTGAAACTGTGCCCCCCTTTCATTTGACACCACAAACCTGGGAAAAAGCCTCTGACTATGCCACCCTGAGGGAAGCACAGGGTGGCACAGTGGTTGGCACTGCTGCCTCACAGCTCCAGGGGCCCGGGTTCGATTCCCGGCTCGGGTCACCGTCTGTGTGGATTTGTACGCTCTTCCCGTGTCTGCGTGGGTTTCCTCCGGGCGCTCCGGTTTCCTCCCACAGTACAAAGAGGTGCGGGTTTAGCACATTGGCCGTGCTAAATTGGCCCCGAGTGTCCCGGGATGGTTCGGTTAGAGGGATTACGGGGAAAATATGTGGGATTACGGGATAGGGTCTGGGTGGGATTGTCGGTGCAGGCTCGATGGGCCAAATGGCTTCCTTCTGCACTGCTGGGTTTCTACGAGAAGTGCCTCTCATAATTTTATAGCCCTTTATCGGATCTCCCCTCAGCCTCCGTCTTTCCAGTGAAAACAATTTTAGTTTATTCAACCCCTCCTCATAGTCAACGCCCTCGAGACCAGGCAAGATCCTGGTGAAACTTGTACGCACTCTCTGCAAAGCTTTCACATCCTTCTGGTAGCATGGGGCAACCAGGACTGTGTGCATTATCCCAGGTGAGGACAAGTTTTCCCTCAATCATAAATTGTATCTGTTGTCTCCGAGGAATCAATGTGAGCATCTTAATTAACCTGAGTCTGGATGCCACTGAATCGCTTCTGATCACAGAAGTTGGCTTCAGTCTGCCTCAGAAGGGAAAAAAGAAAAGGTACGAGTGTGGTTATTTTGCAGACACATAATGGAAGAACTCTGAATTTTACAGAGACAATCAATAGGAAGAACAGACAGCGAAATGCTCCAGGAACAGTCAAAAGCTTCTTTCTGCTCAAGGTCATATCTTGCGATCTTTAGTAAATGATGGTTGTGCTAAATCGTTGGCTTTACTCCACAACGGCGGGGGACAACCGGATCAATCACTTTGTTTCACCCATCCGTCAGTGGGTAGCCCAAGTCTATTTGTGCTTCTCAGCCCCTGGTCTGTCCTGTCAACATGAAGGTTGCTTTCTTAACCACCGTGGCTTCTGCCAGGGCACAGTGCGCAATCTGAACACCGCCACCTAGTATTGTTTTATTTCAATTCCTTCATGGGATGTGGGCATCGCTTGAGAATCATCCTCGAGAAATCAGTGGTGCACTACCTTCCGGAACCGCTGCAGGCCCACGTACTCCCAACTTGTTGGTGTGGCCGCACTTGGACTGTTGTGTGCAGTTATGGTCACCCTGTTGTTATGACGCAGAAGCTGATCCCCATTTGAGAAGCCACACTCAATCCTCCAAAGAGGAATACTTACCTCTTTTTGTAATCTGAACTGGCACGGTGGCACAGTGGTTAGCACTACGGCCTCACGGTGCCAGGGACCCGGGTTCAATTCCAGGCTCGGGTCACTGTCTCCGTGGAGACTGCACATCCTCCCCATGTCTGCATGGGTTTCCTTTGGGTGCTCTGGTTTCCTCCCACAGTCCTAAAGATGTAATGCTTAGGTGCACTTATCTGAATAGGCGCCGGATTGTGACGACTAGAGGAATGTCATAGTAACTTCATTGCAGTGTTAATGTAAGCCTTACTTCTGACTAATAGATAAACTTCACTTACTTTGCTGTTAAGTATTTGGGAAGGTATGAACTGTTCTTCATTCACGTTTAAAGGTTCATTAACTGAAAGACCTGACCCTCGCTTGAAGTGAAAAATTAACAAGTTATTTATTTAACTAACCGGGAACTTTAACTAAACAAGTAACATATCGATTGAAATAAGATATTGCTGGAATCCTGTTCAAATAAATACAACAACATTCATAAATCCAAAAAAAAAGCAAAATTTAGTCATTCTTAAAAAATATATAACCAGGTTTTGTGGCTTTGGCAAATTTTTGGAGTTCTTCTGTTGATTCTGCTGTCTTTAAGCTCTTTCTGATTTTGGTATCCTTTGTTAGATAGATGGTGAGCTCTCTTAAGAGATACATTAAGCTAGCAGGGAGCTGCTCTTTCCCTCTCTAGGCTTTGAAAGGTGGCAGCTCTTCAGTTCAATTGTCAGCAGGCAGTTAATCCCCTGTTTAAATAATTATGATGACTTATCAATTTTCCTATACTAGAATTGGTCTGATGTTGTCAACAACAGCCAAATTCAAATTTGATAGGTTCTTGATAGCTGCATGCCTTCTTTGAACTGACAGGCTGAATTCAAAATTCAAAAGCCCCTGCAAAGCCTGTTACCAAAGCAGCCCTGATGCTTGGTCCTTGTTACAAATGTTGCAATCTGTGTACCCCATGTGCCTCTGCATTTTAAGTATCCAAGCACTGAACACAAAATCAGATTTGAAAGGGACCGCATTTCACAAACTCAACTTTGCAACACTATTGCAGGAAAGACATTGATAAACTGTTAAGAGCACAAAGAAGATGTTACCAGGACTCGTGCATAGGGAAAGGTTGGCCAGGCTAGGCTTTTATTCCTTGGAATGCACGAGAATAAGGGGGTGACCTTATTGAGGTGTATAAAATCTTAAAGGGGCATCGATAGGATGAATGTACCTAGGGTGGGATTTCCCAGCTACTCCTGAAACCGTAATATCCCAACCCCGGTCAATGGATCTTCCCATGATCCGCCCCTTGCCCGTTACAATTCCCGGGAAATGAGAAAATTCCAGTCATGGTCCTTTTCCCAGGGAAGGGGAATTGAGAGTGAGAGGACATAGGTTTAAGGGGAAAGGTTTAAAAGGGTCCTGAGGGGTAAACTTCTTCACACAGAGGGTGGTACATGTTTGGAATGAGCTGCTGGAGGGGGTGGTAGAGGCGGATTCAATAGCAACATTTAAAAAGCATTTGGATCAGAACATGGAAGGGAAAGGATTAGGGGGCCAAACATGGGCAATTGGGATTGGCTGGGGGTTGGGGAGGCCATCATGGCTGACATGGATCGGTTGGGCCGAAGGGCCTGTCTCCATGTGTATTTGTCTCTGAGTCTCTGACTCAAAGTAGATGCAAATGAACTGGAACGTGGATTTAAACTCACGGGGAATGTGACACATCATGCATGCATCCATCTCCTTCCCCCTTCAAGCATGGTGGACAGAATCGGACAGCTACTAAGGCAGGTTCCTCCACGATACGGAGCCAAGTCATTTCTACAGGCAAAGCTCAGAGCCCTCCACCGGCAAACTCTCCAAAGAATGGAACTTTGGTTCCAGGTTACAGTGGGCCAGTTTGAGTGGGGGAGTCCAGAATTAGGGGTCACCATTTGAAGATAAGGATTAGAACAGAGATGAGGAGAAATTTCTTCACTCAGAGCGGCGAATATGTGGAATTCATTACCACAGATAGTAACTGAGGCCAAAATGTTGTCTAATCTCAAGAAGAAGTTAGTGAAAGCTCTTGGGGCTAAAGGGATCAAAGGATATGGGAGGAAGGTGGGATCAGGGTATAGAATTTGCCATGAGCCATGATCAAAATGAAGGGGGGGGGGACAGGCTCGAAGGGCCTAAAATGGCCTACTCCTGTTTCTATTTTCTATATGACTCCTTCTCTTAATCACGCAGAGCTGAACTGGCCAGTAAAAATGTTCAAACTGTGTCTGAACTGTTAGATTTGAGAAGAATGGAACTTACCTTCTTTATCATCAGCATTTTCCAAAGGCTTCATCACTGCAAAAGTCAAAAAATAGGCATGTTTACTCAAGAGCTTCTTTCCATCATTGTTAGGCTAGATTTTACTCCACTGAGTGTATTACTCAGCTCATATATTAAAGGTTTTGAGTTCCCTGTGCAGAGTTTTTCTTGGAATTATGTCTCCCGTGCTCCAATTTCCACCCACTCTCTAATCATTTCTGATATTTTTACTCAGTCTCAGAGCTGCTCACAAAGGTTTAGATGTTGTCAATGGTGTTTACTTCTGGGTTATTCTTTTGTCTCCTTCTTCCAATTCATAGAATCATAGAATTGCAGAAGGAGGCCATTTGACCCATTGAGCCTACACCGATAACAATCCCATCCAGGGTGTGGAGATGGCAACCGGACTGGGGTAAACACAGTAAGAAGTCTCACAACACCAGGTTAAAGTCCAACAGGTTTATTTGATGAATAAATCACCTGATGAAGGGGCAGTGCTCCAAAAGCTTGTGCTACCAAATAAACATGTTGGACTTTAACCTGGTGTTTAACCTAACCCTATCCCTATTGAGGGCGGCATGGTGGCATGTGTTCCTCATAGTGCCAGGGACCCGGGTTTGATTCCGGGCACAGGTCATTGTGCGGAGTTTGCACGTTCTCCCTGTGAATGCGTGGGTTTCTTCCGGGTGCTCTGGTTTCCATCCATAGTCCAAAAATGTGCAAGTTAGGAGGATTGGCCATGTTAAATTGCCCCTTGGTATCCAAAGATGTGCTGGCTCAATGGATTGGCCATGCTAAATTGTCCCTCAGTGTCTAAAGATGTGTGGGTTAGGTGGATTGGCCATGCTAAATTGCCCCTTAGTGTCCAAAGACATGCAGGTTAAGTGGATTGGCCAAACTCAATTGCCCCTTGGCATCTAAGAGTGTGCAGGTTAGGTGGATTGGCCATGCTAAATTGCCCCTTGGTATCCAAAGATGTGTAGGTTAGGTGGATTGGCCATGCTAAATTGTCCCTCAGTGTCTAAAGATGTGTGGGTTAGGTGGATTGGCCATGCTAAATTGCCCCTTGGTGTCCAAAGACATGCAGGTTAAGTGGATTGGCCAAACTCAATTGCCCCTTGGCATCTAAGAGTGTGCAGGTTAGGTGGATTGGCCATGCTAAATTGCCCCTTGGTATCCAAGGATGTGCAGGTTACGTGGATTGGCCATGCTAAATTGCCCCTTAGTGTCCCAAGACATGCCAGTTTGGTAGACATAGCTATGGTAAATGCGCGGAGTTACAGGGATAGTGAGGGGGGTAGTGCGGAGGTGAGGTGCTCTTACAGAGGGTCTATGCAGACACAATGCATCGAATGGCCTCTTCCTGAGATTCTATGGTTCGATAGTGAGCTGTGAGTGGGAGCGTGGGATCTCTGAGGAATACCAGGCTTGTGGATGGGTCAAAGTACACAAACTGAGGAATAGCAGAAGGGAGAATTGAAGGCCGAGGGAGTGACGGGAGGAAATCTCAAAACAGAGGAACGCTGGCAAATAAATAAGGCCTGATTCGGAAATGGGTCTGGCCCAGGGAAGAATGTGGGGCATTAGCTTTGTGATTTATGAAGCAGATTATGAAGAGTAATGAGTACAGAGGGAAAAAAAATACCAGCACATTAAAGCAATTTGTTTTCAACCATCACTTACATAAATATGTGTGCTGGTTATAAAAGAGAATCGGTTGTGGAGAATGGCTCACAAAAGGCACACTCCATCATCTCCCTTTGTCTGAATGTTATGTAGGTCATTAATGTAGGTCAGGAACAGTTTCAGGGTAGTGATTCTGTGTCAGTGTCCCAGCATCGCCTGTAATAATCCAACCTGGTCTTTCAGGAGACCTCAGAGACCACAGCTAGGGCACGTGTCACCGGCTCCCACTGCCCAGGGTGGTCTCGGGAACAAGGACAGACCATGGTGCAGTGGCTGGCACCCCTGCCTCACAGCGCCAGGGACCCGAGTTCAATTCATAGGCTGGGATTTTACAGCCTCGCTCGAGAGAGAGACTGGAAAATCCTGCTTGAGGTCAACAGACATTTCTGTTTTCCCACCCCTCGCCCTCTCTGATTCCGTGGCGGGCGGGCCAGTGAAATTCCGGCAATAGAATTCCGGCAATGCGGAAGGAAGCTATTCGGCCCATCGAGTCTGCACTGACTCTCTCTGACAGTTTACCATACCCAGGCCCTTTCCCCCATCCTCTCCCCAAATCTCCGCACATTTACCACGGCTAATCCATCTAACCTGCACATCTTTAGGCTGTGGGAGGAAACCAGAGCACCCAGAAACCCAGGGGGAGAAGGTGCAAACTCCACACAGACAGTGATCCACGCCGGGATTCGAACCCACGTCTCTGGTGCTGTGAGGCAGCGGTGCTAACCACTGGGCCACCTTGTCGCCCTATGTGTACAGCATGTCTACATCCGTTAATAAACATGCCAAAACCCCTCTCCATTTTCTGGCAGGTAGTCATGAAGATTCCACTGATGGGAAGGCCCGGGAAAATCCCACCCAACATTTTGGTTGCAGTTGTCACCCAAAACTTGGATTAAAAGGGTCAACGACAGTTTTGCAAAGTGGGAAGGAGATGATGTCTCAAGTTGTACGCAGACATGTCTGATCTGACCAAGAACAGCAGCTAAGAATTAGAAGCAGGAGTGGGCCTGTTGGCCCTTCAAGCCTGCTCTGCCATTCACTATCAGTCATAGAACTCCAACAGCGCAGAAGGAGGCCATTCGGCCCATCGAGCCTGCACTGACAACAATCCCACCCACAAAGAAGAAGAGCCATGAACTCTTGACGGGACCTTGTTTTTCAATGACCGCTTTAAAAACTAATTTTAAATGAAATGCTGTGGAACATGGCGGCTAAACATCAGATGTGCGTTTTTTTCAATTGCCAAGTTGATTGCTGGAAATTGGAAAAAAAAAAGCTTCTTTACTATGGTTAACATTTGGCAACAAATATATATTTGATGTAAATATATAGGTACCTAGCCCTATCCCTGTAACCCAAGTATTTTACTTCGCTAATACCCTTGACACTAAAGTACAATTTTTTTTAGCATGGCCAATGCATCAAACCAGCATGTCTTTTGGACTGTGGGAGGAAACTGGACTCCCCAAAGGAAACCCATCCAGACACGGGGAGAATGTGCAGACTCCACACGGACAGTGACCCAAGCTGGGAATCGAACCGGATCCCTGGCGCTGTGAGGCAACAGTGCTAACCACTGTGCCACCGTGCTGGGGTAAAATTGAGTGACAATTTGCTATACCTCTAATTGATAGAGTCAACATATGTGGCATCCAGGCAACACACTAAACTTGCACTCCAGTGTTGTATCTATATAATCAGGTCCTTATTCGAGCTGGGTTTAAACAGCTCCCATGTTTAATAGTACCATCTGCTTTCAACACATCACAGATAGTGAAAGGGATCATTAAACAGCCACCAACTGTACTACAAGTAGACCTCACGCTCATCATTTCCAGGACTCAATTCAGGCTTTCAATGTCAGCAAGAGTTGTTCCAGTTGAGTTGGCAGTGGATCCCATCATGGCCAATTTTAAGTTTGCTGCGTTTCCTGAATATTCTGTGTATGGTCCACACACACTCAAAGGGCAAAACAAATGGAAAAGCCCATTCGGCCCCTCGAGCATGTGCAGGCATTCACTCAAAACGGCTGGTCCAGGGGTTAGCGCTGCGGCCTCTCAGCGCCAGAGACCTGGGCTCGATTCCCAGCTTGGGTCACCGTCCGTGTGGAATCGTAGAACCCTACAGTGCAGAAAGAGGCCCTTCAGCCCATCGACGCTGCACCGAACACAATCCCACCCAGGCCCTACCCCCATATCCCTACATATTATACCCACTAATCCCTCTAACCTACGCATCCCTGGACACTAAGGGGCAATTTCTTAGCACGGCCAATCAACCCTAACCCACACATCTTTGGACTGTGGGAGGAAACTGGAGCACCCAGAGGAAACCCGTGCAGACACGAGGAGAATGTGCAAACTCCACACAGACGGTGACCCGAGCCAGGAATCGAACCCAGGACCCTGGGGCTGTGAAGCAGCAGTGCTAACCACTGTGCTACCGTGTGGAGGCGGCACGTTCTCCCCATATCTGCTTGAGTTTCCTCCAGATGCTCCGGTTTCCTCCAAAAGATGTGCTGGTTCGGTGCACTGTCCGTGCTAAATTCTTCCTCAGTGTGCCCAGACAGTAGCCTGGCGACTAGGGGGTTTTCACAGTAACTTCACTGCACTGTTAATGTAAGCCTACTTGTGGCACAAGTAAATAAATAAACATGGCTGATCTATGCCTCAATTCCTCTGCTCATTATCCATAATGTCCTTGTGAAAAAAAATCTAAATCTTTCAATAACTTCCAGACTCAACAGTTGCTTGTGGGCGAAAGGTCAAGACTTGTAGTACCCTCTGTGATAAGATGTATTGGCGCAGCACGGTGGCACAGTGGTTAGCACTGCTGCCTCTCAGCACCAGGGTCTCGGGTTCGATTCCCAGCTTGGGTCACTATCTGTGTGAGGCCTGCACATTCTCCCCGTGTCTGCGTGGGTTTCCTCCCACAGTCCGAAAGGTGTGCCGGTTAGGGGGAATTGGCCGTGCCAAATTAACCCTAGTGTCAGGGGGACAAGCAGGGCAAATATGAGGTGTTGTGGGGATAGGGCCTGGGTAGAATTGTGGCCGGTGCAGTCTCGACGGGCTGAATGGCCTCTTTCTGGATTCTATAACTCTGTGAAAAATCACCCCCTCCGCCCTCACCCACCCGTAGGGGAGGGTGGAACAATGATATCCAGATAGAGCTTCGCCCAAAGTTCAATTTGCCCTCCTCTTCCCACGAATACAAAGTGAGAAGGGCAAACCAGGATGATCTTAGAAGTATAAATACCCATCTTTAGCTTTTTAAAGCACCTCAGTATGAATGGTGCTGACTTACACACCTATGATGTGGGTATGCCGGCGTTGGACTGGGGTAAACACAGTAAAAAGTCTGACAACACCAGGTTTTAGTCCAACCGATTTATTTGATAATATTCTCACAAGCAAGCAAGCTTTCGAGGTTACCCTCTTCGTCAGGTGAATGGCGAAGAGGCTGCCCCCTCGAAAGCTTGCTTGCTTGTGAGAATATTATCAAATAAATCGGTTGGACTAAAACCTGGTGTTGTCAGACTTTTTACTGTGTTTACGCACCTATCCCAGAACACAAAGTCTTCCACGAGCTGAACTTCAAGACTTTGAAATATTCAAGACAGATTTGTGCAGTTGCCTTCACGACAACCGAAAGCAAATAAATAAGTTCCAGCTCACTATTGATATAGTGGCAGAGGGATTGCCGCTGCTAGCTAACTGACTTATCCAATTAACCTCAAAGATCTCCATTCCTTCCACTCAGGAGATGGTCATAATTCCTTCACAGGTTCAATTTTGTGCCCACGCAATTCAAAAGTGGATTATTCAGTCACATCTCATCGGCGCGGAGACACCTAGCTGACTTAAAGTCGAGGTGAGCACGCTTGAGAATCCTCTGAGGAAGAAGATGCACAAGCAAACATTTGATTTTGTTCACCAATGCCACAGAATTAAAAACAAAATGAATAAGGCTTCATTTTCAGGGCAACAGTGGTTAGCACCGCTGCCTCACTGCGCCAGGGACCCGGGTTCGATTCCCGGCTTGAGTCACTCACTGTCTGTGGAGTCCGCTCATTCTCCCCTGCGTCTGCCTGGGTTTCCTCCGGGTGCTCCGGTTTCCTCCCACAGTCCGAAAGATGTAGATCGGGCACGCTAAATTGACCCTCAGCGTCAGGGGGATTAGTAGGGTAGATGTGTGGGGTTGCGGGAATAGGGTCTGGGTGGGATAGTGGTCGGTAGAGACTCAATGGGCTGAATGGCCTCCTTCTGCACCGTAGGGATTCTAGGATTCTTATAAGCCTGTTAGTCTGTGTCTTAGTGGGGATCCAAAATCCATATACACTCAGCATTGCTTGCCTGCTGCTTTGTGGAGTTCTCACTTGTTAATCACTGCAAGTCACGAAATAGCCATGAGTGTTGGAGATGCTCGCTGTCAGTGTTAGCTTCCCTCTGGGAAGAGGCTCACATTACAGTTTACGGGACATCACATTATAGTTCCCTTCATTACAAAGCTGGCAGGGTTAAAATAAATATTCAGTAAGAGTCATTATGAGGCACTGACTGACTGGGGATTACTGTTTTATGACACGTATCGACAAAGATATTTTCTATTCCTCTGCTGCAGGGCCACATTCAATAAATTGCCAGTTTAAAAACAACACTAACACATAGCTTAATTTTTCTTTTCTCCACACACGCACACACACACACACACACACACCTCAAGGTCGGAATTGAACCATGGTCCCTGCTGTGAGGCTGCAGTGCCAACCACTGTGTTGTGGCACAGTGGTTAGCACTGCTACCTCACAGCGCCAGGTTCAATTCTGACCTCAGATGACTGTCTGTGCAGAGTCTGCACATTCTCCCCGTATCTGCGTGGATTCCCTCCAGGTGTCTGGTTTCCTCCCACATTCCAAAGGTGTGTAGGTTAGGTGGATTGGCCATGCTAAATTGCCCCTTAGTGTCCAAAGATGTGCAGGTTAAGTGGATTGGCCATGCTAAATTGTCCATTAGTGTCCAAAAATGTGCGGGTTAGGTGGATTGGCCATGCTAAATTGCCCCTTAGTGTCCAAAGATGTGCAAGTTAGGTGGATTGGTCATGCTAAATTGCCCCTTAATGTCCAAAGATGTGCAGGTTAAGTGTATTGGTCATGCTAAATTGCCCCTTAGTGTCCAAAGATGTGCAGGTTAGGTGCATTGGCCATGCTAAATTGTCCATTAGTGTCAGGGGGATTAGCAGGGTAGATATGTGGAGTAATAGGAGATAGGAACTGGGTGGGATTGGTGTCAGTGCAGGCACAATGGGCCAAATGGCCTCCTGCAGGGTAAGGATTCTATAATTTACATCACAGGAACCAAGCACCTGAATCAAGCAGATGCTTTGGACACCTGACAGTCACACATCAAACTAATTTTGGGACCATTATCATGCCTTCAAATTCAAGTTCAGATCATTGTCGATGGTTACACATGAGTAATGGTCGCCTCGATGAGTTACCTCAGGAACGTATAAAACAACTCACACAATTACTACCATTTACGTACCTGTCCTTGCTTCTGTCTCCTCTTCCTCACCATCCTCTGTAATGGAACAGAAACATTTTATTTACTCAGTGCAAATGAACATGGGCAGTTGAAAATGCTGACAAGCAAATAGGTGATAAACAAGCTTGAATAGTTCATATACTCAAACGACCCAGGTTCGATTCAGGCGTGGGTCATTGTCTGTGTGGAGTCTACACATTCTCTGCATGGGCTTTTTCTAGGTGCTCTGGTTTCCACCTACAGTCCAAAAGACGTACTGGTTTGGTGCTAAATTCTCCCTCAGTGTACTCGAACAGAGTGTTGCAATGAGGGGGTTTTCATAGTAACTTCACTGCAGTGTTAATGTAAGCCTACTTATGAGACTAATAAAAGTTGCTAGTGTTGTAATCTGCCCTTAAAGGATGATACCATGACAATACAAGTAGGGAAGCATCACGTAATCCAGTCTTGGTTTCAATTTTGATTAAGGCAGAGTACACACGCACAGCTCAGGTTACTTCAATCTTTATCCCTGTGGCTGGGATTTTCAGGCTACACCCGCAATGGAAATCATTGCAGGAGAGGTAGGAAAATTTGGCAGCAGATTTGGCCAGTGAATTTTGTGCAGATAGGCCCACCCTATGTTTAACTGTTCTCATGTGCCTTGTTTTACCTATGGGATTGACCATGCTAAATTTTCCCTTAGTGTCCAAAGATGTGCAGATTAGATGGATCAACCATGCTAAATTGCCCTTCAGTATTTCAAGATGTGCAGCTTAGATGGATTGGCCATATTAAAAGGCACCTTAGTGTCCCAAGATTGGCAGGTTAGGTGGATTGGCCCTGGTAAATTGTCCTTAGTGTCCCAAGATATGCAGGTTAGGTGGATTGGCCCTTAGTGTCCAAAGATGTGCAGGTTAGATGGATTGGCCATGCTAAATTGCCCCTTAGTGTCCAAAGATGTGCAAGTTAGGTGGACTGGCCATGCTAAATTGCCCCTTAGTGTCCAAAGATGTGTAGGTTAGTTTGATTGGCCATGCTAAATTGCCCCTTCATGTCCAAAGATGTGTGGATTAGGTGGATTGGCCATGTTAAAAGGCACTTTAGTGTCCCAAGATTGGCAGGTTAGGTGGATTGGCCACGCTAAATTGTCCATTAGTGTCCAAAGATGTGCAGGTTAGATGGATTGGCCATGCTAAATTGCCCCTTAGTGTCCCAAGATGTGCAGGTTAGGTGGATTGGCCATGCTAAATTGCCCTTTAGTGTCAGGGGGATTAGCAGAGTGAATACTGGTGTTATGGGGATAGGGTCTGGGTGGGATTGTTATCAGTGCAGGCAGTATCACTGCAAGGATTCTGTGATTCTATTCCATGAAAAGACTCAGAATTCAAAGCCTTAAAACACTTTTCCAAAAGATAGTTGTGCTTAATTGAGAGGCAGAATGAAAAGGACAACTCATCCCACATCTCTCTCCTGCGACAGTGTATTGAGGTCATGAAAAGCGCGTTGGAAATGCAACTTCTCTCTTTCATTGTGGCCACGGTTCACGGCCATCGAACCATGTTCTCTTGTAAAGGTGGATGAGATGGGCTTTCATCCGCTCCCTGCTATGATCACTCGATCATAAGCTGGCTCACAAGCAGCAGAGATTTACTTAGGGAACTAACCTCTGGCATTTTACAGAAGGAAAACTTCTGAGGTAAAAGAAAAGACCAAAGGCCGTAACCATGGAAACTCGCTGAGAAAGGTTTGGTTCATATCGGATTTTGTATTCTCGAGTTACGGAAGACAAGGCAAAGTCTACTGTCTGGCATGGCTTAAATCACCTTACATTGAATGGTGTAGAGAAGGAGTTAATGATAAAATAAACTAGATTTTGGTCTTGTGAACCTTATTTTCTCCATCCAGTGCCCTTTATGGCAATATTATTGTATTTCTGTCAAATACTCTGCTTATTCCATTGGCACGAATTTTGACAGAAACATAGAAACTAGAAGCAGGAGGAGGCCATTCGGCCCTTCGAGCCTGCTCCACCATTCATTATGATCATGGCTGATCGTCCAATTCAATATCCTTCCCCCCCATATCCCTGGACCCCTTTAGCTAATCTTTCTCTGCACCTTAGCTATGACTGTAACCCTACAATCTGCACTCTCTCACTTCCTTCTCTATGAACGGTATGCTTTGTCTGGATAGGGGCAGCACAGTGGTTAGCACTGCTGCCTCACAGCGTTAGGGACCCGGCTTCGATTCTCGGCTTGGGTCAGTATCTGTGCGGAGTTTGAACATTCTCCCCGTGTCTGTATGGGTTTCCTCCGGGTGCTCCGGTTTCCTCCCACAGTCTGAAAGACGTGCTGGTTAGGGTGCATTGACCCGAACAGGCACCGGAGTGTGGTGACTAGGCAAATTTCACAGTAACTTCATTGCAGTGTTAATGTAAATCTTCCTTGTGACACTAATAAAAAAAGCTTTACTAGTGTGCAAGAAACAATACTTTTCACTGTATCCCAATGCATGTGACAATAATAAATCAGATCAAATCAGAATACTTAGCCACACCACCTCCTTATTTCCTGGCTGCAAAACACTCACATTCTTACCCATATTAGATAAAAACACAGAAACTAGAAGTAGGAATAGGCCGTTCGGCCCTTCAAGGCTGCTCTGCTGTTCATTTTCTGCACCAGTCTGCATGAGGGACCTTGTCAAAGGCTTTACTGAAGTCCATGTAGACAACATCCACTGCCCTACCCTCATCAGTCACTTCCTCGTAAGCCTCAGTCAAGTTGGTGAGACACGACCTCCCCTTCACAAAACCACATCATTAACAAAACCTTTTGTTAATACGTACACTTATTCCCAAGTGGGAGTAAATTCTGTCTCGACGAATCCTCTCCAATAATTTCCCTACCACTGATGTAAGGCTCACTGGCCTGTAATTGCCTGGATTATCCTTGCTACCCTTCTTAAACAAAGGAACGGCAGTGGCTATTCCGCAATCTACTGGGACCTCCCCTGTAGCTAGTGAGGATACAAAGATTTCTCTCAAGGCCCCAGCAATTTCCTCCCTTGCCTCTTTCAATATTCTGGAATATATCACATCCGGCCCTGGGGATTTGTCTACCTTAACGTTTTCCAAGACCCCAAAACCTCCTCCATTTTGATCCCAACATGACCCAAACTATCTACACACCATCATCGAATTCAATATCCTGATTCCCCCCTCATATCCCTTGATGCCTTTGGCCCCAAAGCATCTTTGTAATAAGCGAGCTTCAAGCAACAGTTATGGGCATTTTCAACCCGTTAGCTGCCAAGAGAACGGCGACATAGGCTGAAGATAGGGTTGGAAAACATCATTCTCGCTGACGAGTTTGCGTTTCCCAATCTTCCACGCCCCTCGCCAGTGACATCAAGAGGTTCATACCCACAAATGTAATGGTTATGCATACATTTTTGCATCAGTACCCAGCCATCACCCCTCCCCCCCCGCCCCCAACCCCCCACCACACCCCCGCCCCCCAGCCAACCACCACCATCACCCACCACACAACTGAACATGTACCAGTGTGTAACCACTGTGCCTCATCATTAAGAACCTAAGAACCAGGAGCAGGACTCAGCCATCTGGCCCCTCGAGCCTGCTCCACCATTCAATAAGATCATGGCTGATCGTTTCATAGACTCAGCTCCACTTATATAGAACCTTATATAGAACCCTACAGTGCAGAAACAGGCCCTTCGGCCCATCGAGTCTGCACCGAAGAAAATCCCACCCAGACCCTATCCCCATATCCCTACACATTTATCTGCTAATCCCTCTAACCTACACATCCCAGGACACTAAGGGGCAATTTTAGCATAGCCAATGAACCTAACCCGCACATCTTTGGACTGTGGGAGGAAACCGGAGCACCCGGAGAAAACCCACGCAGACATGAGGAGAATGTGCAAACTCCACACAGGCAGTGACCCGAGCCGGGAATCGAACCCAGGACCCTGGAGCTGTGAAGCAACAGTGCTAACCACTGTGCTACCGTGCCGCCCTTACTTACTGCCCACTCACCATAACGGCACAGTCGCACAGCGATTAGCACTGCTGCTCCACAGCTCCTGGGTTCGAATCCCAGCTCGGGTCACTGCCTGTGTGGAGTTTGCACATTCTCCTCGTGTCTGCGTGGGTTTCCCTCTGGGTGCTCCGGTTTCCTCCCACAGTCCAAAGATGCTTGGGTTAGGTTGATTGGCCGTGCTAAAATTGCCCCTTAATGTCCTGAGATGCGTCAGTTAGAAGGATTAGTGGGTAAAATATGTCGGGATATAGGGGTAGGGCCTGGGTGGGATTGTGGTTGGTGTAGATTCGATGGGCCAAATGACCTCTTTCTGTATTGTAGGATTTCTATGATAACCCTTAATTCCTTTACTGTTCAAAAATGTATCTACCCTTGCCTTAAAAACAGTCAATATAAAATTTTTCTCATAGATATAATTAAATACCTGCACATACAAGGAAAATAACTGAACATGAAGAGGCCATTGGATATCCGAGTCATAGCATTGCAATGACACGGCAACGGGCCTTCATTTTAAGGGCGGCATGGACAAGTTAGGCTGAAGGGCCTGTTTCCATGCTGTAAAGCTCTATATCATGTCTTAAACTCCATAGAGCTACCCACTGATGGCAGGTAACAAGAAAGCCTTTCAGAGAGCGGGAGATTATTAAAGATTGCTGTGGCGGAAATGATTCTCGAGTGAACATGGTTTATGGGAGTTATTCTATAATTTCATTGATTTTCCTCCTCAGGTTACTGTTTTAAATCAAAATGATTAAACACGCACCGAGGAAAAAAAAAATCAAATGTTTGCATTGCTGTAAGGAATGTCATTTTGGTTTATTGCAGAGAGTTGGAGGAATTTAATCGAGAATTGTGGCTGGGCATCCCAGGCCTTTTCCGCTGTGGCTGACTAATATTGAACTGTGATTTACTGAGCTTTATATTTCAAATAAATTACATCTTAGAACAAATAAATAGGGACAATAAACCATCGCTAGGGGAGTGTTGCAGAGAAAAGATGCATCTCATGCTTCCTTCAATGGATCAGCTGCGTGAAGGAAGGTTTGGGTTATTTTTTTGGGGGGCCTTTCTATCTCAATTGTCCAAGGCATTTCACACAGAAATTCGGAGTGGAGTAGGCCTCTTGAGCCTGCTCCGCCATTCAATGAGATCATGGCTAATCTCATTGAATGGGAAGGGAAATAGCTTGGTCTTGGGATTGAACATAGCTCGGCACAACATTGAGGGCCGAAGGGCCTGTGCTGTGCTGTAACGTTCTACATTTCAACTAAGGCCTCGACTCCACTCTGCTGCGCCTATCCCGGATAACCTTTGACACCCTTGTTACGCAAGGATCTACCTAACTCTGCCTTAAAGATATTCAATGGCCCTGCCGCCACCACTCTCTGAGGAAAAGAGCTCATGAGAGAAAATATTCCCCCCCCATGTCCATTTTCAATATGAAACCCCTTCCTTTTCAACTGCGTCCGCTAGTTTGGGTAAAACGTGGTGACATTATTCGTAAGAGGGGATGCGCCAATTCCTTTCCAGTAAAACTGCAGCTCAAAGCGGGGGATTAGGACACTTTAAAATCATACGTGGTACCATCATTTTTATATTTCCATTATCAGCACCAGTTGAACAGAAACAGCTCCCGCAACCTTGTCAATGCAGCAATTATACCCTCCTGCCAGTGGAGGCGCTGCCGTGGGAGTGGAGGTCTGACGTTGTTTACATGATCAGAGATCACAGAATCTCTACAAGTGCCCATTGAGTCTACACCGACCACAATCCCACCCAGGCCCAATCCCCCAAACCTCATGCAATTACCCTAGTTAGTCCTCCTGACGCTAAGAGGCAATTTGGCACGGCCGATCCATCAAACCCACAAATCTCTGGACTGTGGGAGGAAACCAGAGCAAACCCATGCAAACACAGGGAGAACGTGCAATCTCTGCACAGACAGTGACCCAAGGCGGGAATCGAACCGGGTCCCTGGCGCTGCGAGGCAGCAGGGCTAACCCACTGTGCCACCTCTTCCCACCACCCTCCTGCCTTCACTATAAGAGAGGGAAGAAAGGTACAGCACAGGAACAGACCCTTCAGCCCTCCAAACCCGTGCTGTAGGTGGGATGGTGGTTGGTACAGATTTGATGGGCCGAATGGCCTCCTCCTCACTGTAGGAATTCTATGATGATGCCCTAATAAAGCTTAAAAAAAAATCCTACTGTCCTTAACCATATTCCTCTATTCCCTCCCTGTTCATATATCCATCCATAAATGTGCCTGCTTCCACCATCATGTACAAGGATTGTGCATGGAAAAACATTTTCCGGAGATGTCAGCTGTCACAACACTTTTAATATTGACGTATCTTCTGAGAGTGGGAGATGTGCACTGCATCTGACATGAGACCAACATCAAAATAATTGTCTACTGCAACCATATTGAGTCCCAGTAAATCTGTCACCACTTTTTTAACCATCCTGCAGGCATGAAGTAATGATGTGACAATACTTAATGGCTAACTTCATCACACACATTACACCCAGGCAGCATGGTGGCACAGTGGTTAGCACCGCTCCCTCACAGTGCCAGGGACCCGGGTTCGATTCTCGGCTTGGGTCATTGTCAGTGTGGAGTTTGCGCATTCTCCTCATGTCTGCGTGGGTTTCCTCCGGGTGCTCCAGTTTCCTCCCACAGTCCAAAGATGTGCAGGTTAGGTTGACTGGCCATGCTAAATTGCCTCTCAGTGTCGGGGGATTGATGGGGTAAGTGTGTGGGATTGCGGGAATGGCGCCTGGATGGCATTGTGGTCAGTACAGATTCGATGGGCCAAATGGCCTCCTCCTGCACTGTAGGGATTCTGTGATGATAAATAATCCCACCGTGAACAAGTTGAGGTTATTGGAGGCGCATGAAAGGGAGGGGGTGGTTTTGGGACAGGGTTGTGGAGAGGGTTAGACAAGCTGAGGGGGAGGATTAGACTGGAGTTGGGAGGGGGGGGGGGAAACAATTGGACTGGAGTTGGAGGGGCAATTGGGCTGGGAGGTGAGGGGGCAGCAAAGGGGTGTGTTGGATGGAGGTTGGGCAGTGTCCAGTCAGGCCAGATGGTCAATGTCTAGTGTGGGGCTTGATCTGTTCTTTTCAAACTATGTATCTTAACTTTAGATCCGCACCCCTCTCCCCCAACCCTATCCAATTGAAAAGATAGACTCTTAGCCCCTGCCCCGTGCCCCGGTTCGAATGTAATCGGTGACAACTTTGCATTGGATGTAATGTGGCCAATGAGAACAAGGTGTTAGGGTCAGCTGACCCAGTAAACCATGGAACCAATCAAGGAGGGATGTAATAGTCAGCTGACCAACTCATTGTGGGAAGTTTGGAGTGGCCCAGGGTGAGACCCCAATTTTGGAGTAATGATGTTTCTTTATTAAGCCCTTTCTTAGATTTATAAGTGGGAGTAAGTTTTGTTGTATTTTCATTAGCTGCATTTTGAAGAGTTCCTTCTGAAGAAACACTCCCCCCCCCCCACTGAAGAAACAGCCTCCCAGCATCTATCATATCAAGCCCACCATATGGTTTGAAGGTCCACAACCTCCTGGATCCCCAGTGTCGGACTTGGGGGGAATAGCCCAATGATGTGCTGGGAATTCTCTTTTCGAAATTCCCATTTTTGTGTTCACCCCCACAATTGTCCAGAATGGCTAACGTGCGCTGAGCTAGGAATCATCAGATACAGCAATTTAAATCACTGACTTTGGATGGTTTTGCCAGTGGGTCAATGTCTAGTGCGGGGCTTACACTGCTGAGATGTGCTGGTTAGGGTGCATCGACCGTACTAAATTCTCCCTCAGTGTACCCGAACAGGCGCCAGAGTGTGGCGACTAGGGGTTTTTCACAGTAACTTCATTGCAGTGTTAACGTAAGCCGGCTTGTGACTAATAAATAAACTTTGACTGAAGAGTCATACTAGCTCTCAAAGAGTTAGAACGAGAAAAAAGTGATTCTAATTCCCAGAGTAATTATACAGAAATTCCTTCTCCCTGATGGAGAAGGAATTTCTTCTCTTAAAGAGTTTTTGTAATTCTCTTCAGTTTGAGTTTGAGTTTATTTATTTGTCACAAGTAGGCTTACATTAACACTGCAATGAAGTTGCTGTGAAAATCCCCAAGTTGCCACACTCCGGCTCCTGTTCGGGTACACTGAGGGAACATTTCGCAGGGCCAATGCACCTATCCAGCATGTCTTTCAGACTGTGGGAGGAAACTGGAGCACCCAGAGGAAACCCACACAGGCACAGGGAGAACATGCAGATTCCACATAGACAGTGACCCAAGCCAGGAATTGAACCTGGGTCCCTGGCACTGTAAGGCAGCAGTGCTAACCACTGCGCTGCCCTTCCTCAAGGATCACCAACTCCATAGCCTGAATCTTCTAACTGTAGTCCAAACAAAGTTCTCTACAAGTTTAACATAAAACTTGTGTTTTCCCCCGAGAAATCAACGTGTGATGTATTGTACACAAGACCCTCCAGTGCTAACCACTTTGCCACCCTGCCACCCGTCCAAGAGGGAACTGGGTCAGAACGAACACAAGGCTGAGTTAGACAGATTTTTGGTTGATGGAGTCAAGGGTTATGAAGGAAGATTTGATTTGTTATTGTCACATGTATTGGCATACAGTATTGCTTCTTGCGCGCTATATAGACAAAGCATATCGTTCATAGAGAAGGAAAGGAGTGAGTGCAGAATGTAGTGTTACAGTCATAGCTACGGCGCAGAGAAAGATCAACTTAATGCGAGGTAGGTCCATTCAAAAACTCTAATAGCAGCAGGGAAGAAGCTGTTCTTGAGTCAGTTGGTACGTGATCTCAGACTTCTGTTTCTTTTTCCTGATGGAAGAAAATGGAAGAGAGAATGTCCGGGGTGTGTGGGGTCCTTAATTATACCGGCTGCTTTTCCGAGGCAGCGAGAAGTGTAGAGAGAATCAATGGACGGGAGGTTGGTTTGTGTGATGGATTGGGCTACATTCACAACCTTTTGTAGTTCCTTACAGTCTGGGGCAGAGCAGGAGCTCATACCAAGCTGTGATACAACCAGAAAGAATGCTTGCTACGGTGCACCTGTAAAAATTGGTGAGAGTCGTAGCTGACCTGTCAGATTTTCTTAGTCTTCTGAGAAAGTGGAGGCATTGGTGGGGCTTTTTTAACTATAGTGTCGACACGAGGGGACCAGGGCAGGTTGTTGGTGATCTGGTCACCTAAAATCTTGAAGCTCTCGACCCTTTCTACTCCATTCCCGTTGATGTAGACAGGGGCATGTTCTCCTTTATGCTCCCTGAAGTTCATGACAATCTCCTTCATCTTATTGACAGTGAGGGAGAGATTATTGTTGCTGCACCAGTTCACCAGATTCTCTATCTCATTCCTGTACTCTGTCTCGTCATTGTTTGCGAGGCAGGACAGTGGAGTCAGACACAGTCAGACCAGCCACAAACCAAATTGAATGGTGTGATACAAACAATGGGCCGAATGGCCTTAATCCTGCTCTATTCTGCAGAGTCGACCAACCGAACAAATCACAGTGTCATCCTCCCCATAAAAGAGTCCAAATTCTTCCTATAACAGTCTAATTCCCCTCTGAATGCTTCAGTTAATCCTGCCTCCGCCAGACTCTCAAATATTTCTTTTGATTTTGCGATCAAAAAGCTTTGGGAGTGTGTAGCACAAGCTGACTGGCACGCTTAAATCAAAACCTCTTCCTTTATCCCCTGAACGCAAAGCTTGAGAAATGAGAAGTTGGTGTTAGAATGAGGGAGGGATAGAGGAAACTGGATTTTAATTCGTCTCGTAAGAGAACAAGTTGCGGCCAAAGTTGGCGCAGTAGGACAGGGCCAGAGGGTACCGGAATGCACCCTGGTTGCCAAGGGTGGAAAATATGCCAGGAGGCATTGAAAGACAAACTAGGCCTTGAGTAACTGGAGGATGGGCTGCTTCGTATGATTTTTGTTCTTCCGATTGGCGTCTCCAGTGCAGAACATGCGAGAGGTGGAGTCGCAGTTGCACTGGGGTAAGGATTTGCTGTAATATGTTAGAACAAGCTATACCAAGCAGCGCCGGGGAACTCTGCCATTGTCAGAGTGTTTGTCCTCCACACTTCTGTCTCACTTTCAGCTACCATGTTGATAAGGCAGGCAGAAAGGATTGGTACTCGCGTGCCTTTTTCAGCGCCAGATCACTTTACAGCCAATGAAATACATTTTTTTTCTGAAGGTGCGATACTCGTGTATCTGTCGGCCAGTTTTCACAGAACTAAATCCCACAGCAGGGAAGCGATAATGCCTGGATGATCTGAGAGTCATAGAGCTTTGTGACTGAGGAAGAGGCCTTTCGGCCCATCGTGTCTACGGCTGCCAGCAAGCACTGAGAGTCATAGAATCACAGTGCCAGTGGTCCATTCAGTCTGCACTGACTCTCCAAGGGCATCTCATTCTATCCCTGCAACCCCATGTACTTAACCCACAAGTCCACCTAACCTACACGTCTTGGGACAGACACTAAGGGACAATTTACCACAGCCAGTCCACCTAACCTGCACATCTTTGGGCACTAAGGGGTAATTTAGCATGGCCAATCCTCCTAACCTACACACCTTTGGGCACTAAGGGGTAATTTAGCATGGCCAATCCTCCTAACCTACACATCTTTGAACACTAAAGGGCAATTTAGCATGGCCAATCCCCCTAGCCTACACATCTTTGGACACTGAGGGGCAATTTAGAATGGCCAATCCCCCTAGCCTACACATCTTTTGACACTAAGGGGCAATTTAACATGGCCAATCCCCTAACCTGCATATCTTGGGACACTAAGGGGCAATTTAGCATGGCCAATCCCTCTAACCCATACATCTTTGGATACTAAGGGTCAATTTAGCATGGCCAATCCTCCTAAGCTACACATCTTTGGACCGAGCTATTCTAACCCAAGTGTCCAACACTTCTTCCCTTGCCTTGTACGCTACTGCATTTCAAATGCTCATCTAAATACTAAATAAACATTGCGAGGGTTCGAATTTAATATCCTGATGCTGATGATCAACCCATGATCAAAATGAATGGCGGAGCAGGCTCGAAGGGCTGAATGGCCTACCCCTGCTTCCAGTTTCTATGTTTCAAACATTTTGCACTGTATGTCAAGGATCTGTCAAACCTGTCAAGGAGCTGTCAAATGATACTCAGCAACTTGGCACGGAAAGGGTAAGGGCAAAGGGTGTGGAGGGGGCATGACTTCCTTTGTCATGTCAGAGAGGCCTGCTTACATTGGACCTGGGTGGGATTGTGGTGGCTGCAGACTCGATGGGCCGAATGTCCTCCTTCTGCACTGTAGGATTCTATGATCAGGGCGAAAGACTGGCCTGTTGCGCCTGAATGTTTATGATACAGTCTGACCCATCTATTACACTGTAGGTAGTATACTCCAGTTGCTGGGATATTGTAACCACAGTGACTCCGAGAAGTTATGAGAATAGAAATGATGTACAGGAAAAAGGCAGGGAGGATGGTCACGTTGTCTGCTTGGAGAGCCGGTGCAGACGTGATGGGTCAAATGGCCTCCTTCTGCACCGTAACAGCTCTGTCATTCTGCGATCAGTGTCCCGCAAGCTTCAGGGAAGACACAGAAGAGAATAATTCTGCAACGCAGTGCTTGCCTTAACGAGCAGTTTAACACAGGAGAGGCAAGGCTGATAATGACATTATAAACCAGATGCTTGTGTTCAGCTCTGACACCAGAGACAGATTCCATTGTTGTCATCCCATGTGCACTTGGCAAATTAATTTGACAATTCTAGCTACGACCGATTGAGCAAGTAGGGAATGAGATCATCAAACAACTGGTGCTTTATCCTATCTGAACACGCAGGCGGGAGAAGAGAGCAAAATGACAAGGAAAAGGAAGCAATTTAGTTTCCTTTTAAATTTCTCCATGAATGGGAGTTCCGCTGAAACCCGCCCACAAACTCCCACTATCAAAATTGTGCTTCTTCTCACTTCCAGCAGGACTCAATTCTCCTCTCCCTATTTCTACACGGAGGCAGCACGGTGGCACTGTGGTTAGCACTCCTGCCTCACTGTGCCAGGGACCCGGGTTCCATTCCCGGCTTGGGTTACTGTCTGTGCGAAGTTTGCACCTTCTCCCCGTGTCTGCCTGGGTTTCCTCTCACAATCCAAAAGACATGCTGGCTAGATGCATTGGCCATGCTAAATTCTCCCTCAGTGTAGCCAAACAGGCGCCAAAGTGTGGTGACTAGGGGATTTTCATAGTAACTTCATTTCAGTGTTAATGTAAGCCTACTTGTGGGACTAAAAGAAGTTGCTGTGTTGTAATGTGCCTTTTAGGGGTGACATCATGACAATATAAGAACATATCACATGATCCAGTCTCAGTTTCAATTCCGCTTAGGGCAGAGCACACCCGCACAGCTCAGGCGCCTTCAAGCTTTATCCCTATGGCTGGGATTTTCGAACTACTCCCGCAATGGGAATCATTGCAGCTGGGGCAGGAAATATGGACAGAGGACTTGGCCAGTGAATATGGGCTGACCGTGCAATTATCCATTTGGTGGGATTTTTTCAGCTTTGAGAGATTCCATGGACTTTTAAACATGATGGTTGATACTGATTCTGATTCCCTGGAAAAGAGACTTCCATTCTAAGTAACTGGAATCAGGTCCACGGGCTCCAGAAAGGATTCTAAAGCAGTCACAGGGGCACATCTGGTGCTAAGATAGCACAGTGATTAGTACTGCTGCCTCGCAGCATCAAGGACCTGGGTTCCGTTCCTGGCTTGGGTCACTATCTGTGTGGAGTTTGCACCTTTTCCCCATGACTGTGAGGGTTTCTTCCCACACTCCAAAGATGTGCGAGTTAGACGAATCAGCCTTGCTAAATTAACCCTAATATTGGGGGATTAGCAGGGTAAATGAGGATTATGGTAATAGGGCATGGATGGGATTGCATTCGGTACAGACTCGATGGGCCAAATGGCCTCCTTCAGTACTGCAGAGATTCGATGATATCCTGGGATCGAGGGGGGTGTTTATCTTATGAGGAAAGTTTGGACCCAATGGATAAATATATGAGTTTACAGGGATAGAACTTTGTTTGGATTGATGTCCAGGCAGGTTTGATGGACCGAATGGCCTCTTCTGCACTGTAGGGAATTCAGTGATTCTTGACAAGCAAGGGGGGTAGGCAGGAATTTAGAGTGGAGGTTGCAATTGGATCAGATATGATCTTATTGAATGCTAGAGCAAGTTGGGGGGTGCTCCCAATTCACATGTATGTTTATATTATGGTGGCCTAGGTAGTTATTAATGAAAAGGTGCAGATAAATGTATCTTACGTTTAGACTTGCATGTTTAGCTTGTTGCTACAAAGAACAGATGGGCTCTCCCATGTTACACGCAGGCGATGGAACTGTAATATTTCTTTATCTCCTTGCCATACATATGGGCAAACACAATTTCTTTTCCAGAAAGCAATCTGTAAACACTGCACCCTTTCCAAGAAAGATGTCGTACAAATTATATCAGTGCAGGCATACAGCTCACTCCCACGTCCACAGACCAGCCTCTCTTTCTCTCCAGTTATCTGTTAGTCATTCCAAAATGTGTCAGGGCATTGTAGAAAGAAAAAGATATGTCAAAGCAAAATAAATAGCTGGAGCTAAAGAGGAATAAAGCTGTACACCAGCGGCCCTTGTGTACAATACATCACGCCTTACACGTTCATTTCTAACGGGAAAAACAAGGGTTTTATGTTAAATTTGTACAGAACTTTGTTTGGACTACAGAAGATTTAAGTGGTTGGGCCCTGAGGAAGGGCAGCACGCTGGCACGAGGTAGCACTGCTGCCTCACAGCGTGAGGGACCCGGGTTCGATTCCCGCTTGGGTCGCTGTCAGTGCAGAGTCCGCATGTTCTCACCGTATCTGCGTAGGTTTCCCCCCACAGTTCGAAAGACGTGCTGGGTAGGTGCATTGGCCGTGCTAAATTCTCCCTCGGTGTACCTGAACAGGCACTGGATGGGGTAATTAGGGGATTTTCACAGTAACTTCATTGCAGTGTTAATGTAAGCCTACTTGTGACATGAATAAATAACGTTTAAACTTTAAATTCTCCTTTAGTGTACCCAAACAGTCTCCAGAGTGTGGCGACTAGGGGATTTTCACAGTAACTTCATTGCAGGGTTAATGTAAGCCTACTTGTGACATGAATAAATAACGTTTAAACTTTAAATTCTCCTTTAGTGTACCCAAACAGTCTCCAGAGTGCGGCGACTAGGGGATTTTCACAGTAACTTCATTGCAGGGTTAATGTAAGCCTACATGTGACATGAATAAATAACTAAAAAGAGACGTATTTATGAGGGAGGAAGTACATGAGACAGGAAAGAACAGGAGGATATGTAAATTAACTTCAGTGATAGTGGGAGGATTGTAACAAACAGCATAAACTACGGCAGAGACCAGATAGGGCGAATGGTCTCTTCCTGCACTGTGTCTCAATATAATTCGATATATTTCACTTATAGGATGTGTGTCTTGGTGGCTAGACCAGAATTTATTACCCATCCTGATCTGCCTCTTGAGAAGATGGCGGTGAGCCGCCCTTCTTAAAACACTGCAGTCTCTGAGGCGTAGCTACACCCACTGTGCTATTAGGGAGGGAACTCCAGGATTTTGACCCAGCGACGGTGAAGGAACAGCCTACTTATTTCCAATTCAGAATGGTAAATAATTTGGAGGGGGAACTTTCAGACAGTGATGTTCCCATGTGCCTGCTGTCCTTGTCCTTCCAGATGATACTGTCCAAGGTTGTTGAAACCCTCGGTGTATCTCAGCTTGGTATAGCTCCTGCTCCAATCAAGACCTCAAGGAACTACAAAGTGTTGTGATCGTAGCCCAATCCATCACACACACCAGCCTCCCATCCACTAACTCTGTCCACAGTTCCTACTGCCTCGGAAAAGCAGCCAGCATAATTAAAGAATCGACGTATCCCGGACATACTCTCTTCCACCTTCCTCCATCGGAAGAAAGATACAAAAGTCTGAAAACATGTCCCAAAATCTCAAGAACAGCTTCTTCCCTGCTGCCATCGGACTTTTAAGCTGATCTTTAATTTCACCCTATCTGTAATGGCAACCCTATATTCTGCACCCTCTCCTGCAGTGCATCAGTGTATGGTACATGCAGCTGCCCCTGTGATTTGATTTATTATTGTCACATGTATTGGGATGCAGTGAAAATAGAGTGTGTAGGGGAGCAGGAAAGGAGAGGGTGCAGAATATAGCGCTGCCATTACAGACAGGGTGAAATGAAAGATCAGCTTAAAGGTCTGAAGGCAGCAGGGAAGAAGATGCTCTTGAGATGTTGGAACGTGTTTTCAGACTTTTGTATCTTTTCCCTGATGGAAGGTGGCGGAAGAGAGAGTGTCTGGGTGCACGGGGTCCTTGATTACGCTGGCTGCTTTTCCGAGGCAGCGGGAAGTGTAGACAGAGTCAATGGATGGGAGGCTGGTTTGAGTGATGGGCTGTGCTATGGTCACAACTCTTTGTAGTTTCTTGCTGTCTTGGGCAGAGCAGGAGCCATACCAAGCTGTGATACATCCAGAAAGAATCTTTCTATGGTGCATCTGTAAAAATTAGTGAGAGTCATGATGGATATGCCAAATTTCCTTAGCATCCTGAGAAAGTAGAGGCATTTCTTAACTATAGTGTCGGCATGGTGGGGACCAGCACAGGTTGTTGGTGATTTGGACACTAGAAATTTGAAGATCTCGACCATTTCCACTTCATCCCTGTTGATACCATCAGCTACACTTCCTGCATTTGATGGCAATCTCCTTCGTTTTACTAACATTGAGAGTGTCAGCGGTGGGAGGATTGAATGTTTGTGGAACATTACACAAATCTGCTTATCACAGCTAAGACCAACTGACACTCTTGCTAACTGGCTTAACAACATTAATCATGGGGACTTGCTCAAATTCAACAAATCTACCAATCATAAATGAGATCAAGCTCAAATCCAACCAATTCAAACTTTTATTTTTGAAAGCCACCAATACAGAGATTGCAGAGATTTTCTCTTTTTTATTTTAACCCAACTGCTTTCAGCCACCATCTCTGCTCTCTGACTGGTTTAGTATATCCATGAGATTCAGAGAATCTACAGTGCAGAAAGAGGCCATTTGGCCCATCAAGCCCGCACCAACAACAATCCCACCCAGGTCCTATTCCCATAAATTTACCCTCCTAGACCTCCCTGACACTAAGGGACAATTTAGCATGGCCAATGAACCTGACCAGCTCATGTAGACATGTCCTATGTCTCATGTGGACATGTCTATGCTCACGTGTTTGTCCTTGGCCTGCAGCAATGTTGTGGAGATGCTGGTGTTGGACTGGGGTAAACACAGTAAGAAGTCTCACAACACCAGGTTAAAGTCCAACAGATTTATTTGATAGTAAATGCCTCAAGCTTTTGGAGCGCCGTTCCTTCATCGAGTGAGTCACGTGACAAAGGAACAGCATTCTGAAAGCTTGTAACGTTTACTATCAAACAAACCTGTTAGATTTTAACCTGGTGTTGTGAGACTTCTTACTGCTGCAACGTTCCAGTGAAGCTCAACGCAAACAGGAGGAACTGCACCTGATCTTCCAGCAAGGCACTTTACAGCCTTCTGCTCTCAACATCAAATTCAACAACTTCAGATGATTAGCTCTAGCTCACCTCCACCCCTTTGTTTTCATTCTATTGTATTTAATTTTTTACTGTTCTCTCCCTTCTATTTTTGTCTTGCTTCATTTTTCTTCCCCCTCCATTCTTTTTCTCTACTTTATCCCCCTTCCCTAATCTTTTCTCCCCCTTTGCTTCCCCTTTTCTAAATTTTACCTCTGTCCCATCCATTCCTGCCCCCACCCCCCAACATCGGGCTCGTTGGGCCGAAGGGCCTGTTTCCCGTGCTGGGTTGTTCTTTGTATCTACATTTTAGTTTCTCTGTCGTTTGGCCATTCAAACCCTTTATCCTCTCTACGGGCTGCCATTAGCAGCCTTTCCCCTTGTTCTTGTGGCTATGACTCCATTCTCTCCCCCTGCAATATAAATGTCTCACACTTTCTACGCCCCTAGCTTTGATAAAGGATCATCTGGACTCGGAACGTCAGCTCTTTTCTCTCCTTACAGATGCTGCCAAACCTTCTGAGATTTTCCAGCTTTTTTTTCTCTCTTTTGGTTAGCCTAGCCATCTTTGGACTGTGGGAGGAAACCGGAGCATTGGAGGAAACCCACACAGACACGGGGAGAATGTGCAAACTCCACACAGATAGTGACCCGAGGCTGGAATCGAACCCCAGTCCCTGGTAGTGTGAGGCAGCAGCACTGTGCTGCCCATATTGTAACGTAATAATTGCTAAATTATCTGCCTACGTTCACCACTGCAATCAACAAGCCACAGAAAACAATCGTGCAGGAATAAAAACTTCAGTTCTGTTCAGTGTGACACTTAAATTTGGCACTTAACACGTTTAAAACAAATTTTTAGCTTTAATCTTTCTCAATCTGGAAGAGACATATTGTGATATGTCAGTTAGTTTGGAGATTACAAATCAGAACAGTTCAGCCAATATAGAACTTGCTACTCAGCATTTTGAAGTTTAGTGATAAGGGTTCAAATGTCACATGGACATAGGAATTAGGAACAAATCCAGCCCTTCAAGCCTACTCCGTCATTCAATTAGATCAAGACTGATCTCTCCCTGCTCTCAGATCCACCTCCCCATCTGCTCCTCTCTGCTTTCTGTCAGTCAGCCAACCCCCAACCTCAACACAAGTTCTTCTGTCCCTGTTGCAATGAAGCGTAGGTTTATATTACACTGCACCACAACTGCCGTCCAACAATTGAGGGGGTAGGCCGCGTCTCAGTCACACAATTTATCGAAAAAGCAGGGGGCGATCCCATAGTGGAGGGGGCGAGAATGTGGCGTCTTACCCGCTGCAGAGGCAAGGGAGGTACAGCCCAGCCTCTGGTGAGCTTTCCAACCTACCGCAGAGGGTACGAGACTCATAGAATGCACAAGGAGGCCATTTGGCCCATTGAGCCTGTGCCGACAACAATCCCAAACAGGCCCTTTCCCTGTAACCCCACATATTTACTATTATATTAAAGTTTATTTATTAGTGTCACAAGTAAAGGTTTACATTAACACTGCAATGAAGTTGCTGTGAAAATCCCTGAGTCGCCACATTCTGCGCCCGTTCAGGTCAACGCACCTAACAGCATGTCTTTCAGAGTGTGGGAGGCAACTGCAGCACTCGGAGGAAACCCACGCAGACACGGGGAGAACGTGCAAACTCCACAGGGGCAGTGGCCAAGGTCAGGAATCGAACCCAGGCCCCTGGCGCTGTGAAACAGCAGTGCTAACCACTGTGCCACCTATATATCGGGTATATATTTTACTAAAGGGCAATTCAGCATGGGCAATCAACCTAACTCGCGCATCTTTGGATTGTGGGAGGAAACCGGAGCACCCGGAAGAAACCCATGCAGACACGGGGAGAATGTACAGACTCCACACAGACAGGCACCCAAGCAGGGAACTGAACCTGGGTTCTTGGCGCTGAGAGGCAGCAGGGCTAACCACTGTGCCATCATTCTGCCAGGTTTAATATGTATGATGAAGTTAGCCATTAAGTATCATTACTTCAGCCACCATCCCACGCCTAGCAGAAGACCCATTATAAACACCAAACAAGGTGAAATAGAGTTCTGCCATATTCTCTCTCTTTCTTTCTCTTTCTCTCTCTCTCTCCCCCACCTCCCCAGCCGTACTCACCGTCAAACACACTGGTCTTGGGAGAATCCAGCTGACTGTTTCCTGCAGTGTTGCCCTTCCTCAGTACTGTACTAATCCTAGAATATCCATTTTTGATATGGGGCTTGGCCCACAAACATACCAATCAGACACTGGAGGGGGTGCAGAGGAGAATCACCAGGTTGCTGCCTGGGATGGAACATTTAAGGAGAGGTTGGGTAGGCTTGGGCTGTTTTGGTTGGAGCAGAGAAGACTGAGGGGGCAAACTGATTGACGTGTACAAGATTATGAGAGATATGGGCAGAGCGGATAAGGAGCAGCTGTTCTCTTTAGAATTATACAGCCTC
Organism: Prionace glauca; assembly: GCA_037974335.1. Lineage (NCBI taxonomy): Eukaryota > Metazoa > Chordata > Chondrichthyes > Carcharhiniformes > Carcharhinidae > Prionace > Prionace glauca. The sequence goes on along the minus strand of CM075753.1, from coordinate 10,875,213 downwards.
TACAGTGCAAAAGGAGGCCATTTGGCCCATTGAATCTGCACTAACTACTATCCAACCCAGGCCCTATCCCATAACCCTACACATTTACCCTGCTAATCTCCCTGACACTAAGGAACAGTTTAGCATGGCCAATCCATCTAACCCACACATCTTCGGATTGTGGGAGGAAACCGGAGCACCCGGAAGAAACCCACGCAGACACGGGGAGAATGTACAGGCTCCACGCAGTGACCCCAGGCTGGAATCGAACCCGGGTCCCTGGCGCTGCGAGGCAGCTGTGATAGCCACTGTGCCGCCCCTTAGTTGAAGGATCAGTCACAAGGGGACATGGGTTCAAGGTGAGGGCGGGATGAGAGAAGGAACGTACCCAGAGGGCGGTGAGGGTCTGGAATGCGCTGCCTGGGAGGGTAGTGGAGGCGGGATGCCTCACATCCTTTAAAAAGTACTTGGCACGCCATAACATTCAGGGCTACGGGCCAAGTGCTGGTAAATGGGATTAAGCGGGAGGTCAGATTTCTCACTGACCTGATGGGCTGAAGGGCCTCTTCAGCCTGGTATAATTCGATGATTCTGTGTGCCATCTGTGACTGGGGTACAGCTAATGTCCCATATCCTAAATGCAACAGATTAGACATCTTAGGATTCTGAAACTGATGCTTATCCAGGACAGTTCAGCAGCAAGTGAACACTTTCTAATATTCTACTTGTAAATTATTCAGCAGAACGGTACAGAAATCTTCCCTGTGCCATCTGCTCCGCATCACTGTTGGTTTAACTCTGAGTTAATCCGTATGTTTATCAAAAAAAGACACGGCAATATTTCCACTGGTGCTAGTATTTGTTCAATAAAAATTTACTTATTTAATTTACTTATAGAACAATGCAGCTAATTCTGAATGCTTTAAGCATCGGATTAATGACCCCCATTTGCACCTTCGCAAATACTGCTCCACTAATTAACCAACTAAATGGACCGCTGTAACATCTCTTTTCTCATTATCCGCGAGTTAGATAGCATTTCTCCGAGGCTATTTTAAAAATAATTTTCTTCCCTCCAAGGTGAGGTGTCTCAATCCTTGTTCTGGACAGCTGGAGGGGTTTGTGGGGGTACATTTAAGTTCAAGAGCAGGAATCAGTGGATTTCCTTCCAGAGATCCGACCCCAGTTCCGCTCCATTCATACCTTGGAGGTCAGCTACGGTTTACTTTAGACTGTGTGTGTGGGTGGGCCACGGGGCCAGGCTTAGGGCAGGTGAGAAATGCCAATGCGGTGACACAATGGTTAGCACCGTTGTCTCACAGCACCAGGGACACGGGTTCAGTTCTGGCCTTGTTTGGCTGTCTGCGTGGAGTTTGCACAGGTGGAGTTCTGCACTGTCGGGATTCCATTCTATAAAACACCCCAAAAAATATGATGTCAACTCCCGTTGTGTGCAAGATTCAGTCTGGAGCAGCAAGCTAAAGTGGTTGATCTCCAAGTGGTGACGTAGGTAGCATAGAATCCCTGCAGTGCAGAAGGAGGCCATTCGGGCAACTGACTCTGCACCGACTGCAAGAAAGCATACCAACAAGGCTCACTACCCCCTACACCTCCACCATTCCCCTTTACCATGGCCAATCCACCCAACCTGCACATCTTTGGACACTAAGGGGCAATTTAGCATGGCCAATCCACCCAACCTGCACATCTTTGGACACTAAGGGGCAATTTAGCATGGCCAATCCACCTAACCTGCACATCTTTGGACACTAAGGGGCAATTTAGCATGGCCAATCCACCCAACCTGCACATCTTTGGACACTAAGGGGCAATTTAGCATGGCCAATCCACCCTAACCTGCACATCTTTGGACACTAAGGGGCAATTTAGCATGGCCAATCCACCTAACCTGCACATCTTTGGACACTAAGGGGCAATTTAGCATGGCCAATCCACCCAACCTGCACATCTTTGGACACTAAGGGGCAATTTAGCATGGCCAATCCACCTAACCTGCACATCTTTGGACACTAAGGGGCAATTTAGCATGGCCAATCCACCCAACCTGCACATCTTTGGACACTAAGGGGCAATTTAGCATGGCCAATCCACCTAACCTACACATTTTTGGATACTAAGGGGCAATTTAGCATGGCCAATCCACCTAACCTGCACATCTTTGGACACTAAGGGGCAATTTAGCATGGCCAATCCACCTAACCTGCACATCTTTGGACACTAAGGGGCAATTTAGCATGGCCAATCCACCTAACCTGCACATCTTTGGACACTAAGGGGCAATTTAGCATGGCCAATCCACCTAACCTGCACATCTTTGGACACTAAGGGGCAATTTAGCATGGCCAATCCACCCAACCTGCACATCTTTGGACACTAAGGGGCAATTTAGCATGGCCAATCCACCTAACCTACACATTTTTGGATACTAAGGGGCAATTTAGCATGGCCAATCCACCCAACCTGCACATCTTTGGACACTAAGGGGCAATTTAGCATGGCCAATCCACCTAACCTGCACATCTTTGGACACTAAGGGGCAATTTAGCATGGCCAATCCACCCAACCTGCACATCTTTGGACACTAAGGGGCAATTTAGCATGGCCAATCCACCTAACCTACACATTTTAGGATGGCCAATCCACCTAACCTGCACATCTTTGGACACCAAGAGGCACTTTACCAATCCACCTAAGGTTGAATTACTTCTCAGACATAACACTATCTTGTGGTTTTAAACTTGGCTGTGTGGCTTGGGCTGAAAATAAGGACATCATAGAATTGTTAGAGCACAGAAGGTGACCACTCAGCATGTTGTTACATGTACAGCCCCTCCAGGCACACCTAGCATTGTTCCCTCAACTTCTTCCCCTAACCCCCTCCAATTATTCTTTCCAGCTAAGCATGGATTGCCTCCTGAATGCCTCCGTTGAATTTGTCCCTACTACATAGTCAAGCACAACTGGATACTTATCGCTCACCTTGGTACGGTGGCACAGCGGTTAGCACTGCTCCCTCACAGTGCCAGGGAACTGGGTTTGATTCCTGACTTGGAGTCACTGTCTGTGTGGAGTCTGCACATTCTCCCCATATCTGGGTGGGTTTTCATCCGGGTGCTCTAGTTTCTTCCCACAGTCCAAAAGACTTGCTGGTTAGGTGCATTGGCTGTGCTGAATTCTCCCTTAGTGTACCCGAACAGGTGCCGGAATGTGGAGACTAGGGGGTTTTCACAATAACTTCATTGCAGTGTGAGTATAAACCTAGCTGTGACATGAATAAATAAACCTAAATATCCTTGCCCGCAATTATTATTCAGCATCAATCAGTTCATTATCTCCTGCACTCAAGAGATCAAAAATTTATTCCGGTGATCACTGAACTGCCCCAGTTCCGCTCCTACCTTCAATCAGATAGCTCTTTAATGTGGCTTTTTGAACACCTTATTTTTAACTTATGAGAAGCCCCAATTTCAGAGACAGCAAGTGGACCCAGAGGATCTTCAAACGATTTGTTTGTTCTCGGGTATATATTATGTATGTACACATATAATAAATGATATCCGTACACACATCATTCAAAATTGTGCTTGGGCTACTAATTAAATATTTAAATTAAACAATGCAGCTGACACAGAAAGATGAAGTTTTGGTCTTTAAAGAATTGGTCTGCACAATTTAGTTCTATCGTGCCCTATTCTTGGCCCTCTGTGGCACTACGGCAGCCATTTTTGAATCCAAAATGGCCTCTCTCAAGCATGCATACACTTCCAATGGAGATCTACACTGGATACTATGGCAGCATCAGCGTCTGCGTAGGAGGAACGACTGTAAGTTTGCGGAGTTGGCAAGCTGCAAGTTTAGTGAGCACTTGATGCTGAATTGAAGCCAGAGGTTCCATATTGGTGATACTTACCCCAGCTAACTCCCTCCCTCAATCTCAAATGGCTGAAGGGGCAGGTTCAACGGCAGGAAGGACCGGAACCCTGCCTACCACCATCACTGCGTCTTAAACCACAGAATCCCAACAGCGCAGAAAGAGACCATCCAGCCCATCGAACCTGCACTCTCCGTAAGGGCATCCCGCCCAGATCCCCAACCCCCTCCCATTCATTCGGAAAAATGGGAAGGCGACTTATTATCTAAATGGGGAGGCACTTTGGGGAGCTCCGGTGATCTGGGTGTCCTCGTTCATGAGTCACAGAAAACTAGCACGCAGGTACAGCGGACAATAAAGAAAGTGAGTGGAATGTTGGCATTTATAGCTGAAGGAATAGAACATAGAGGTGAGGAAGTATTGTTGCAACTATACAAGGCATTGGTGAAGCCGCATCTGGAGTATTGTGCACAGTTTTGGTTCCCTTCTTTGAGGAAAGATGTTGTGGCTTTGGAGGCGTTTCAGAGGAGGTTCACTAGATTGATTCCAGAGATGAGGGGTTTGTCATATGGAAGAGAGATTGAAATGTTTAGGCCGACGCTCTCTGGAATTTAGAAGAATGAGGTCTGGATGAAGTAGACGTGGAGCGGATTCTACTTCTTGTGGGATATTCTAGAATGAGAGGTCACAGTCTTAGGATAAGGGGCGGGAACTTTAAAACAGAGTTGAGGAGAAACTACTTCTCCCAAAGGGGTCGTGAATCTGTGGAATTCGCGACCCCAAAGTGCGGTGGATGCTGGGACAGTGAGTAAATTTGAGGAGGAGTTGAATAGATTTTTAATTGGTAGTGGATTGAAGGGTTTTGGGGGGAAGGCAGGAAATTGGGGATGAGGAGCGTATCAGCCAGGATCGAATGGCAGTGCAGACTCGATGGGCCGAATAGCATAATTCTACTCTTACATCTTATGAACTATCCCCCTAGCAATGAAGGACAAAATTCCATTTGCCTTCTTAATTACCTGCTGCACCCGCAAACTAACTCCTGGTGATTCCTGCACAAGGACATAAGAACATAAGAAATAGGGGCAGGAGTAGGCCATCTAGCCCTTCGAGCCTGCCCCGCCATTCAATAAGATCATGGCTGATCTGTCGCGGCTCAGTTCCACTTTCCCGCCCTCTCCCCATAACCCTTAATCCCCTCGCTTATCAAAAACCCATCAACCCGCGTCTTAAAAATATTTAGCGAGGCAGCCTCCACCACTTCAACGGGCAGAGAATTCCAGAGATTCACCACCCTTTTACTGAAAAAGTTCCTCCTCAACTCCGTTCTAAACCGCCCCCCTTTTATCTTGAGGCTGTGCCCCCTAGTCCTACTGTCTTTTTTGAGCGGGAAGAGTCTCTCCACCTCTATCCTATCCATCCCATTCATCATCTTTTACGTCTCAATGAGATCTCCCCTCATTCTTCTAAACTCTAACGAGTACAAGCCCAGTTTATTCAGCCTTTCCTCATAGCTCAACCCTCTCAACTCCGGTATCAGCCTAGTAAACCTCCTCTGCACTCCCTCCAAGGCCAAAATATCTTTGCGCAGGTGCGGCACCCAAAACTGCACACAGTACTCCAGCTGCGGCCTCACCAATGCCCTATACAGCTGCAGCAAGTCCTCCCTACTTTTATATTCAATCCCCCTCGCTATGAAGGCCAGCATCCCATTCGCCTTCCTGACCACCTGCTGCACCTGCAAGCTGGGTTTTTGCGACTCATGCACAAGGACCCCGAGGTCCCTCTGCACCATCGCCTGCTGCAGTTTTTTTACTATTTAAATAATAGTCCATTTTGCTGTTATTCCTACCAAAATAGATGACCTCACATTTATCAACATTGTTCTCCATCTGCCAGACCCTCACCCACTCACTTAGATTATCTATATCTCTTTACAGACTTTCAGCATCCTCTGCACACTTTGCTTTGCCACTCATCTTAGTGTCATCTGCAAATTTTGACACACTGCACTTACTTCCCAACTCCAAATCATCTATGTAAATCGTAAAAACTGCAGTCCCAACACTGATCCCTGAGGCACACCACTACTCACTGAGTTCAACCAGAAAAACACCCCTCTCTTTGCTTTCTGTTAGTTAACCAATCCTCTATCCATGCTAATACATTACCTGTAATACCTTTATCTTACGTAGCAGTCTTTGGTGCGGCACCTTGTCAAATGCCTTCTGGAAATCCAGATATACCACATCCACCGGTTCCCCATCACGCTCGTAATGTCCCCAAAGAATTCGGCTAAGTTAGTTGAACCTTGCATCAACCTATGCTGCGTCATCCCAATGGGACAACTTACTAACCTGGTGTCTCGGTATTTCTTCCTTATGAATGCTTGCAGTCAAAATCAATATGATTTTTGTTCAAATGCGATTTAACTCTGCCAAGGTAAGATAATTGAGACTCTCTGAAGTTAGTGCGAGTGTATCTTGTTTGAAGGATGAGTTCAGGAAGTGAAGGAACAGCAACTCAGCACAAGCTTATAATTTGTTCCTAAAAGTTCCATTTACATTATTCAAAATATATTGTGTGTAGAAACGTTGGTTGTACTGCAGGCGATTGTTAAATGCAGTGACAATTATTGGTAGTTTCATTTCTGACAACACATACCAACCAACTCAAGAACAGCTTCTCCCCAGATCCATCACTCTTTTGAATTAACCTGCCTCGCATTAAGTTGATCTTTCTCTAGCTATGACTGTAACACTGCATTCTGCACTCTCTCCTCTCCTTCTCTATGAATGGTATGCTTTGTCTGTGTAGCGTGCAAGAAACAGTACTTTTCACTGTTTACGAATGCATTCTGAAGCAGTTAGAACAATGGTGCTAATACTTGCTGGGTTGAAAATCCCCTTTTTCAACCACATTAGTAATCACAGACCCTCAGCTAAATTCTAATTTATAACAGTTACAATGCAAAAGCATTCAAAGTTTATTTATTACTGTCACAAGTAGGCTTACATTATCACTGCAATTAAGTTATTGTGAAAATCCCCTAGTCACCACACTCCGGCGCCTGTTTGGGCGCACTGAGGAGGAGTTTAGCATGGCCAATGCACCTAACCAGCACATCTTTGGACTGTGAGAAGAAAGTGGAGCACCCGGAGGAAACCCACGCAGAGACAGGGAGAACGCGCAAACTGCACACAGACTGGGAATCCAAGCTGGGAATCAAATCCATGTCCCCGGCACTGTGAGGCAGCAGCGCTAACCACTGTGCCCCGGGCCGTTCCAATCAAATCAAATGTGTGTGCTAATGGAGGGAGGGGAATTATCCGCTCCCGATTTCAGGGGGGTGGGAATGGCAGAGGGGGTGGAGAATCGCCAGTGTGACGTCTGGGACTCTTCCTTCGGATTATTTTTGATCTAATGTCTAAAAAGGCAGTGGGAAAAGTCAGCAGCAGCTTCCCTCTGGCAAATTACACCCAGAGTTTTAATGATGGCCCAGATCTTCCAGCCCCACCGTGCTAGGCCAGTAAATCAATATTCGGCGGGATTGGACAATACCAGTGGCTGGCAGGGCTGGAAAATCTCACCCCCTGCTAATCTCCCTGACGCTAAGGGGCAACTTAGCAAGGCCGATCTACCTAAACTGTACTGTGGGAGGAAACCGGAGCACCCGGAAGAAACCCACGCAGACACGGGGAGAACTTGCAAACACAAGGACTATTACTTACGGGGCGAAAAACTGCAGCAAACGACGGTGCAGAGGGACCTCGGGGTCCTTGTGCATGAGTCGCAAAAACCCAGCTTGCAGGTGCAGCAGGTGGTCAAGAAGGCGAATGGGATGCTGGCCTTCATAGTGAGGGGGATTGAATATAAAAGTAGGGAGGCCTTGCTGCAGCTGTATAGGGCATTGGTGAGGCCGCAGCTGGAGTACTGTGTGCAGTTTTGGGCGCCGCACCTGCGCAAAGATATTTTGGCCTTGGAGGGAGTGCAGAGGAGGTTTACTCGGCTGATACCGGAGTTGAGGGGATTGAGCTATGAGGAGAGGCTGAATGAACTAGGCTTGTACTCGTTAGAGTTTAGAAGAATGAGGGGAGATCTCATTGAGACGTATAAGATGATGGATGGGTTGGGATGGATAGGATAGAGGTGGAAAGACTCTTCCCACTCAAAAAAGACAGTAGGACTAGGGGGCACAGCCTCAAGATAAAGGGGGGTGGTTTAAAACGGAGTTGAGGAGGAACTTCTTCACTCAAAGGGTGGTGAATCTCTGGAATTCTCTGCCCGTTGAAGTGGTGGAGGCTGCCTCGCTAAATATTTTTAAGACGCGGGTTGATGGGTTTTTGATAAGAGAGGGGATTAAGGGTTATGGGGAGAGGGCCGGAATGTGGAACTGAGTCGCGACAGATCAGCCATGATCTTATTGAATGGCGGGGCAGGCTCAAAGGGCTAGATGGCCTACTCCTGCTCCTATTTCTTATGTTCTTATCACAGACAGTGACCCAAGGCCAGAATTGAACCCGGGGTCCCGAACGATATGAGGCAGCAGTGCTAACCACTGCGCCACCGTGAGGGGTTGGGGGGGGTGGAGTGGGGTGGAGGGGTGGGGGTGGGCGGTGGCGGTGGGGGGATGTTGGGGAGGGTGGAGTGGGAGATGGGGGGGGGGGGTGGAGTGGGGTGGAGGGGTGGGGGTGGGCGGTGGGGGGATGTTGGGGAGGGTGGAGTGGGAAATGGGGGGGTAGGGGGGGTGGAGTGTGGGGTGGGGTTTGGGGGGGGGTGGAGGGGTGGGGGTGGGCAGTGGGGGGATGTTGGGGAGGGTGGAGTGGGAGATGGGGGGGTGGGGGGGGGGGTGGGGTGGAGTGGGGTGGGGGTGGGCGGTGGCGGTGGGGGGATGTTGGGGAGGGTGGAGTGGGAGATGGGGGGGGGTGGAGTGGGGTGGAGGGGTGGGGGTGGGCGGTGGGGGGATGTTGGGGAGGGTGGAGTGGGAGATGGGGGGGGGGTGGAGTGAGGTGGAGGGGTGGGGGTGGGCGGTGGCGATGGGGGGATGTTGGGGAGGGTGGAGTGGGAGATGGGGGGGTGGGGGGGGGGTGGAGTGTGGGGTGGGGTTGGGGGAGGGGGGGGGGAGGTGTATGTCCGAGCACTGAACCCACCTGCCGCATTCTCCTCGCAGCTCTGTTGGATCTTCCGTCGACACACAAAGCCCAGGGCTGCCAACAGCCCCAGCAGGCAGACGGAGAGCCCGATCGTTAACCACAGGGCGACCGCGGGGAACTTTAGGTGCTGCCCTGGAGGGTGACAAAAACAGAAGCGGAATCGGTGAGTGCCAGAGGCTTCGGAGAGGCGGTGGGGGGTGGGGGGTGGTTACTGACCGCTCTCCTTTGCTGAGCTGGTGCAGTCGACACACCTGTCAAAGCGTCCCTGCAACTTGAATAGAAGGTTAGACTGACAGGGTTAAGGTACAGAGAGACCGAGAAAGACTTGTGTGGAACACAGACGCCAACGTGGGCCACCCGAACTGAAGGTTTCCGTTAGTTTCATTGTGATCAGTAGATATTTCTCAATATATACACAGGTAATGAGGCCAAAACGTTGTCTGATTTCAAAATGATGCCGGCATTGGACTGGGATGATGAGCAGTCTCATAACACCAGGTTAGAGTCCAACGGGTTTATTTGGTAGCACGAGCTTTCGGAGCCCTGCTCCCTTCATCAGGTGAGTCACCCTGACGAAGGAGCAGTGCTCCAAAAGCTCGTGATTCCAAATAAACCTGTTGGACTCTAACCTGGAGACTTCTTAATGTTTTTAAGAAGAAATTAGATATATCTAATATCTTGGGTTACTGTGTGGAATTCTGCCCTTGATCCTGAAGGGATCAAGGCATGTGGGGGGGGGGGGGATCAGGATATTAGAACCCTACAGTGCAGAAACAGGCCCTTCGGCCCATCGAGTCTGCACCGAACACAATCCCACCCAGACCCTATCCCCATATCCCTACACATTTATCTGCTAATCCCTCTAACCTACACATCCCAGGACACTAAGGGGCAATTTAGCATAGCCAATGAACCTAACCTGCACATCTTTGGACTGTGGGAGGAAACCGGAGCACCCGGAGAAAACCCACGCAGACACGAGGAGAATGTGCAAACTCCACACAGGCAGTGACCCGAGCCGGGAATCGAACCCAGGACCCTGGAGCTGTGAAGCAGCAGTGCTAACCACTGTGCTACCGTGCCGCCCCAAATATTGAACTCGATGATCAGCCACAATCAAAATGAACAGGCTCGAAGGGCTGAATGGCCTACTCCTCATTCTGCAATCATTATGTGGTTGAGGGAGTTCATGCTCCAAGAGGACCACCTCACTGGCTTTGTTCAGGTAATTACAAAGCCTTAGTTACCTTTTGGGTCCACACATCAAACTGATTCTAACACAAAGACAGGCGGCACAGTGTGCTAGCACGGCTGCCTCACAGCGCTAGGAACCCGGGTTCAAATCCCGGGTCACTGTCTGTGTGGAGCCTGCACATTCTCCCCGTGTCCGCACGGGGCTCCGGTTTCCTCCCACAGTCCGAAAATGTGCGGGGTTAGCTGGATTGGTCGTACTAAATTGCCCTTTAGTGTCAGGGGGATTCGCTAGGGTAAACGTATGGGGTTTTGGGGATAGGGCCTGGGTGGGACTGCGGTCGACTCAATGGGCCGAATGGCCGCCTTCTGCACCGTCAGATTCTACAATCCAGTCAAAATTCTGAGTGCTGTAAATGAGGCAATTATTCACCTTGCAGGGTGACCCCTGAAAGGTGAAGGGTTTTGAGAAATGGGATTTTTTTTTTTGGTCTCTAAAGAACGTTTCACAAATCTTCTCAATTTCGGCAAAGGTACAGACAGAAAAAAGGGGGAAATCTCCCATCCCGTCCACCACGTGAATCGTAGCGGGTGGGGGAAGGAGCAGACCGATGTCCGTTGACCTTGGGCCGGGATTCTCCAGTCTTGGGGTGAGCGGGGCTGGAAAAACCCGCCCAAAATATCTCACATCCCGATAGCAAATCCCTTCATCGTGAAGTGGTGCCAACGCGAAGGAACGCCATAGCACCCACCAAGGGAATTGGAGCGGGCAAGGGGCAAACCTTGGGCAGGTCCGTTAACACCTGGGATTTTCAGGTCAAACGTGACTGGAAAATGCCAGTTGTATGAGTTTTTGAGAGGTTTGAACTTTTAAGGTTTTTGAACAGAATGGTTGCAGCTCCTGACGGCACTTTGCCTGATTTGCTCAGGGAGAGCCCTTGACGGAATTCGTAGCGAGTTGCAGCCACCCACACACCATCTGCTGCTATTTGCGTTTCTCTGGTCCGGAAGCTGATGCATGCTCCCAGCCTCAACACTCGCTGCCTCGGAGGTCCCAGCGAAAGGCACAGTTATTGACATTGACAAGATTTGCGCGAGTGAGATAGAACAGAGGAACGGGGGACGTGGCTTATAGAAGATAGGAGCAAGAGGAGGCCATTCGGCCCTGCTCCGCCAATCATCACGATCATGGGCTGATCGTCCAACTCAACGGCCTAATCCTCCCCATAACCTTTGATCCCGTTCTCCCCGAGTGCTACATCCATCCGCCTCTTCAATACATTCAATGTTTTGGCATCAACGACTTCCTGTGGGAATGAATTCCACAGGCTCACTGGGTGAAGAAATGTCTCCTCATCTCCGTCCTAAATGGTCTAGCCCGAATCCTCAGACTGTGACCCCTGGTTCTAGACTCCCCCCACTATCCTCCCTGCATCTACCCTCTATAGTCCTGTTAGAATTTTATAAGTCTCTATGAGGTTTCCCCCCCCCCCCCCCATTTGTCCGAACTCCAATGTAAACAATCCTAACCTCGTCAATCTCTCCTCATACATCAGTCCCCAGGAATCAGCCTGGTAAACCCTCGCTGCACTCCCTCGAGAGCAAGAACATCCTTCCTCAGAAAAGGAGACCAAAACAGTGTTGATACATGCCCCTACAGGTGAAGCGATGGCCTACTGGTATTATCGCCAGACTAGTAATCCAGAAACTCGGCTAATGTTCTCCGAACCTGGGTTCGAATCCCGCCACAGCAGATGGTGGAATTTGAATTTTAAAGTAATATCTGGAATGAAGCTGCGATCTACACAAGGCTTGGGGATGTACAGTGCCAGGAGTTGACCAATCAGGATTGACCTGCTCCTTGGGGTAGGATTTTAAGTTTGTTTTATTGGTTGTGACAAGTAGGCTTACATTAACACTGCAATGAAGTTACTGTGAAAATCCCCGGCGCCTGTTCAAGTACACTGAGGGAGAATATGGCATAGAATCCCTACAGTACAGAAATAAGGAGGCCATTTGGCCCATTGAGGCTGTGCTGACCGTAACCCCACCCAGGCCCTATTCCAGTAACCCTCATTTACCCTGCTAATCTCCCCTGCCATTAGGGGGAATTTAGCATGGCCAACACAACTTACGGGCCAGGGGAGGAAACGCACGCAACCTGGGAATCGAATTTGGGTCCCTAGGGCTGTGAGGCAGCAGTCCTAACCACCACTGAGCCTGTATTCTCCCAGGACAAGATTGCCAGAGGGAGCCCAAATGTGGCAAAAACCAGAATGGACATGAACCAGGCTTTAATATATTTTAATGATTGAATGGCGGAACAGACTCGCTGGGCCGAATGGCCTAATTCTGCCCCTATTTCTTACAGTCTAATAAATGCACACAACCCTCCGCAGCACACTAATCCCCCTTATTAAATTTTTATGCCTCGTTGACAAAATGCCACCTCGATGAGCGTCGCCACGGGTTTATCCAAAGGGTAAACCTCCCCACGAGATCCTTCTGCGAAGTGAGTATAACCTCCCGGGGCTGGGGAGGGGCATGGTCAGGGAGTGCCCTGGGGTGGGCGAGATGTTGCGTTGGTGTAGACTCAATGGGCCAAATGGCCTCCCTTCCACACTGGAGGGATTCTGTGGCTCCAAACACTTTACAGCTGATGAAATTCTTCTCTTGAAGCGGAGTTCACTGGCGGAGTGTCGGAAACGATTTGTGCACAGCAAGCTCCCACAGGCAGAAATGAGGTCGTTGCTTAAATCAGATCATCAAATCAACTTAACTCCCACATCTTTGTACCTAAGGAGGGGTGTGCTGACCTTGGAAGGGGGTCCAGAGGAGGTTCACAAGAATGATCCCAGGAGTAAAGGGTTTGTCACATAAGGAGCATTTGAGGACGCTGGGTCTGAACTCGATGGAGTTTAGAAGGATGAGGGGGGGATCTCACTGAAGCTTACAGAATACTGAAAAACCAAGATAGAGTGGATATGGGGAAGACGTTTCCATTATTAGGATCCAAGGGCACAGCCTCAGAAAAAAGGGAATGCCCAAGTAGAACTGAGTTGAGAAGGCAGTTCTTCAGTCAGAGGGTGGTGAACCTGTGGAACTCATTGCCACAGAGGAGGGGCCAGGTCATTGAGTGTATTTAAGACAGAGATAGATAGGTTCTTGATTGGTGAGGGGATCAAAGGTTATGGGGAAAAGGTGAGAGAATGGGGTTAAGAAACTTATCAGCGATGATCGAATGGTGGAGCAGACTTGATGGGCCGAGTGGCCTAATTCTGCTCCTATATCACAGAATCACTACACTGCAGGAGGAGGAAATTCGAACCAACAAGTCTGCACTGACCACAATCCCACCCAGGCGCTACTCCTGTAACCCCACACATTTACCCTGACACTAGGGTCAATATAGCATGCCCAATCAGCCTAACCCACACGCACATCTTTGGACTATCTTACAACATTAAATCACGGGTTTTGGTTGAAGGCGTTTTGTTTTTAAATAATAGAACATAGAACATTACATAGAACATTACATAGAACACAGAACATAGAACATAGAACATTACATAGAACATTACATAGAACACAGAACATAGAACACAGAACATAGAACATTACAGCGCAGAACAGGCCCTTCGGCCCACAATGTTGCGCCGACCAGTTACAAAAACAATGACCCACTAACCTAAACCAATCCCTTTTAGTCCATAAACCTATCCACGGATCTCTTAAACGCCCCCAAACTAGGCGCATTTACAACTGCAGCAGGCAGAGCATTCCAGTCCCTCACCACCCTCTGGGTAAAGAACCTACCCCTGACATCCGTCCTATAACTACCACCCCTTAATTTAAAGCCGTGCCCCCTCGTGCTAGATTTCTCCATCAGAGGAAAAAGGCTATCACTGTCCACCCTATCTAAACCTCTAATCATCTTATATGTTTCAATAAGATCCCCTCGCAGCCTCCTTCAGGATCTTCCGCATCATCCTGAAAGAGCAGATGGGGCCTGGGTTTGAAGTCTCCTCCACGCTGTGGCACACCTGGCAGTGCAGCACTCCACCAGCGCTGCCTCTGGGGGGAGAAGGTCAGTCCAGATTGTGGTCTGCATTCTGTCTACGGGGGGGGGCAATGGGCCCACAACTCTGGGCCAGAGAGTGCCGCCAGGGGTTCACCCTAAACATAAAACTCGCTCGCCTCCAGGAGGGCAAATCAAGATGAAGAATTCCCGGGTCCCGGTCTGGAGGAAATCGGGAGAAGTTTGGGATCACAGCACTGATCCAACGGAAATCCACTCGACACCACGACCTCCGAACCGCAGATGATCCTTCCTGTTCTGGTTTCATCATTGCAAACCCATGCAAGCGCATTTCCATGAGGAATTTTGTCAAAACTAGCCAGAGAAGTGGAGGGAGAGCAACTCACATTTCAGCAAACACAGCTAGTTACCGTCAGATACAGAGATTAAATAAATTCATTATTAAATATTTAATTACACCCCTGAGTGAATTCATTGCACACAAATAAATCACTCTTTTTTGACAATATTGCAATTTAGCTTCCCCGACTGAGAGAAATAGTTTACACTCCATTCCCAGGTCAGGCAGACTCATTAGTCCTTACGGTGTACTTGCCGGTTTACTGTCAAATTACAGCCAGTATTTATTACTCCAGGGACGCCCTGTCTGTCTGAAACTGGGTAAAGTCTGCCAGAAATTATTTGGAATAGCAATTTTGTATGTTACCACTGAAAGGGAGCGAGATCCACAGCTCGGGAAAAGCAGAGATGCACTGCAAATGGGGTACGGGGTCTGAAAGTGGAGCAGAAAGGGTAGATTAAGAGCGTGGCACAGTGTTTAGCACCGTTGCCTCACAGTGCCAGGGATCAGAGTCCGATTCCGGCCTTGGGTCACTGTCTGTGTGGAGTTTGCACGTTCTCCCCGTGTCTGCGTGGGTTTCCTCCGGGAGCTCCGGTTTCCTCCCACAGGCACAAGGTGTGCGGGTTAGGTGGATTGACTATACTAAGTTGCCCCTTAGTGTCCAAAGATGTGCAGGTTAGGTGGATTGGCCATGCTAAATTGCCCCTTAGTGTCCAAAGATGTGCAGGTTAGGTGGATTGGCCATGCTAAATTGCCCCTTAGTGTCCAAAGATGTGCGGGTTAAGTGGATTGGCCATTCTAAATTGCCCCTTAGTGTCCAAAGATGTGCAGGTTAGGTGGATTGGCCATGCTAAATTGCCCCTTAGTGTCCAAAGATGTGCGGGTTAAGTGGATTGGCCATTCTAAATTGTCCCTTAGTGTCCAAAGATGTGCAGGTTAGGTGGATTGGCCATTCTAAATTGCCCCTTAGTGTCCAAAGATGTACAGGTTAGGTGGATTGGCCATGCTAAATTGCCCCTTAGTGCCCAAAGATGTGCGGGTTAAGTGGATTGGCCGTGCTAAATTGCCCCTTAGTATCCAAAGTTGTGCAGGTTAGGTGGATTGGCCATGCTAAATTGCCCCTTAGTGTCCAAAGATGTGCGGGTTAAGTGGATTGGCCATTCTAAATTGCCCCTTAGTGTCCAAAGATGTGCAGGTTAGGTGGATTGGCCATGCTAAATTGCCCCTTAGTGTCCAAAGATGTGCGGGTTAAGTGGATTGGCCGTGCTAAATTGCCCCTTAGTATCCAAAGTTGTGCAGGTTAGGGGGATTGGCCATTACCCCTTAGAGTCCCAAGATGTGTAGGTTAGGGGCATTGCCAGCGTAAATATGTGCGGTTACAGGGATAGGGGCAGGGTGGTATTGTTGTCGATGCAGACTCGATGGGTTCAATGTCCTATCTGCACTGTAGGGATTCTATGATTCATAACCAAGGACCCCGGACATTCTCTCATCCTCCATCGGGAAAAAGATACAGAAGTCTGAGATCACGTACCAAACAACTCAAGAACAGCTTCTTCCCTGCTGTCAGACTTTTGAATAGACCTGCCACTGGTGAGTTAATTCTCTGAATCCTACAGGAAAGTCAATCAATGATTCCATAAGGAACTCCTTGGGGCTAACACATGGACAGACGACTTAAAAGCTTTGCCAGGGAGGGGCTTTTGAAAAAGGCGTAGAGATTTAGGGAGGGAATTCCAGAACTTTGGATGTACACGGCTGAAAACATGGGCAATAATGGCGGAGCAATTCTGGCGCAAAGTGGCCGGAATTCATGGAGCGCAGAGATCCCGGAGGGTAGTGGGGCTGGAGGAGGTTATGTAGTTTTGGGGTGGCAAGGCCCTGGAGGGAACTCAAATGGAGGTGAAAATTCCAAAAGTGAGGCTTTGCTGGACTGCGGAATGTTGAAGGTGCATTGGCCGTGCTAAATCCTCACTCACTGTACTCGAACGGAGTGTGACAGCTAGGGGATTTTCACAGTAACTTCATTACAGTGTTAAATGCAAGCCTATTTGTGACACTAACAATTAAAAAAATAAGTTGTGTTAGGCAGGATGCGTAGCAAGGGGCTGGTCAGGAAAGCACTGCAACGGTTAAGAGGTAACAGAGGCTTAGTTGTTTGCCTTGTGGTCGGATACATGTGCTTTAGGAAAGCATTAGGGCTGAATGCATTCTCTTAGTCTCTCTGACAGGTAAGAGGCAGCACACACCAGTGGCACATTGCACCTGACAGACAAGTGGAGCTCAAGAGGAAACGCAATGGATTTCTAATTCTGTAGAGCTGTCCTGGAATTCATAGAGTCATACAGCGCAGAAAGAGGCCCTTTGGCCCATCGAGTCTGCACTGAACACAATCCCACCCATTTCCCTACATATTATACCCACTAATCCCTCTAACCTGCGCATTCCTGGACACTAAGGGGCAATTTCTTAGCACGGCCAATCAACCTAACCTGCACATCTTTGGACTATGGGAGGAAACCGGAGTACACGGAGGAAACCCACGCAGACACGAGAAGAATGTGCAAACTCCACACAGACGGGAATTGAACCCAGGACCCTGGAGCTGTGAAGCTGCAGTGCTAACTGCTGTGAATTGTGGAAATTAAGTTGTAATTCCAGCTATTAAGTCACAACAATTGTGGAACTTAAGTTATGACAAACATCTCTGTCAAGAAATGGAAAATGCTTATAAACAAATTCAGTGAGGTCAGCACTTGCGTACACAGGATAAGCAACTAATCTAAACCTTGCATTAGTTCTATAAACACTATGTTCCCAGCCTTGGCCAGAGAATTAAAATAAGACCCTTTTCAATAACAAAATTCCAAAGAGCAAGTTACAGTGAATTTTAACTGTTATATTTTCTGTATGAATCGGTAAAGCAGCTTGTACTGCTTTGCCCTGTATTGTATTATGTTCTCACTTGAGCGCAAGTGATTAAAGCTTGGAAGTCTAAGTACTCTTAGTGCCTAGTGTTCTGTGTATCCAAGTCGAGTATAGTGTCTAGTGTTGTTTGTACCCAGGTATTTGACAGAATCTTCAGGAGTTGAACCTGAATAACTCATGCTGAGAGCTGCTCTGGAGAAAATTCATAGGAGCGTATATAAATTGGTGTGTTTGCTGCATTTTCTTGAGCGATCAGGCTTAACATTGGAGCTTGAAGAAAGGCTGTTATACTTGTGAGTGTAATTAGATGCAGGCGGTGGTTAGCACAGCTGCCTCACAGCACTTAATACAAAGGAAGTTAGTCCTAAAAGTGGGTTATTTTACCTAAAATTGGATTAAAAGCTATATAACACCATACCCCCAAAGAAGAAGAATTTCTTCAGCCAGAGAGTGGCGAATCTGTATCATAGAAGACTGTGGAGGCCAAATCATTTGAGTGTCTTAAAGACGGAGATAGATAGGGTCTTGATTATTAAGGGGATCAGGGTTTAAGGGGAAAAGGCAGGAAAATGGGGATGGGAAAAATATTAGCCACAATTGAATGGCGAAGTGGATTCGATGGGTCGAGTGGCCTAATTCTGCTCCTATGTCTTATTTCATGATCATAGAATCATCATGGAATCCTTATAGCGCAGGAGGAGGCCATTCAGCCCATCGAGTCTCTGCTAGTCACCTGACACCTCTTCGGGTACACTGAGGGAGTCTTTAGCATCTAACAACCGTGGGAGGAAACCAGAGCACTCAGAGGAAACCCACGCAAACGTGGGGAGAACATGCAGGCTCCGCACAGACAGTGGACCAAGCCGGGAATCGAACCCAGGTCCCTGATGCTATGAGGCAGCAGTACTAACCCACTGTGCCACCACCGTGCTGTCCATTAGAGCTCACCCTTTACTCAACACCTGATACCATTCCAGCATTTATCCTTTGCACCTTTTCCAAGTGCTTGCTGTCTTTCCGAAAGTGAATTGTTCAGAATTTGAACACGGTGTTCTAGGTAAGGCCAGTGTTTTATAAAGGTTTGATATAACCTTCTTCCTTTCTATGCTATCAGCAAAGCAATGGATCTGATCTACTTTGTTTCGGCAGTTTTGTCACTCAGTGTCCTTCGTAAAGTTTAGAAGAATGAGGGGAGATCTCATTGAGACGTATAAGATGATGAATGGGATGGATAGGATAGAGGTGGAGAGACTCTTCCCGCTCAAAAAAGACAGTAGGACTAGGGGGCACAGCCTCAAGGTAAAGGGGAGGCGGTTTAGAACAGAGTTGAGGAGGAACTTCTTCACTCAAAGGGTGGTGAATCTCTGGAATTCTCTGCCCGTTGAAGTGGTGGAGGCTGCCTCGCTAAATATTTTTAAGAAGCGGGTTGATGGGTTTTTGATAAGAGAAGGGATTAAGGGTTATGGGGAGAGGGCAGGAAGGTGGAGCTGAGCCACGACAGATCAGCCATGATCTTATTGAATGGCGGGGCAGGCTCGAAGGGCCAGATGGCCTACTCCTGCTCCTATTTCTTATGTTCTTATGTTCTTCAAGGGTTTATACACAAATGTCCTTCCTGTAGCTGCATTCCTCGAAATTTGTGCCATTTGGTTTCTGTTACCTCTCCTCATTTTTGCTGCCAATGATTTGATTTATTATTGTCACATATATTAGTATACAGTGAAAAAGTATTGTTTCTTGCACATTATACAGAGAAAGCATACCGTTCATAGAGAAGGAAAAGAGAGAGTGCAGAATGTAGTGTTATAGTCATAGTTAGGGTGTAGAGAAAGATCAACTTAATGCGAGGTAGGTCCATTCAAAAGTCTAATGGCAGCAGGGAAGAAGCTGTTCTTGAGTCGGTTGGTACGTGACCTCAGACTTTTGTATCTTTTTACCGACGGAAGGAGGTGGAAGAGAGAATGTCCAGGGTCCTTAATTATGCTGGCTGCTTTTCCGAGGCAGCGGGAACATATAACATAACAGCGCAGTACAGGCCTTTCGGTCCTCGATGTTGCGCTGACCAGTGGAGTCAATCTAATGACCCTCTAACCTAAATTATTCCAATATTATCCATATGCCTATCCAATGACCATCTGAATGCCCTTAAAGTTGGCAAGTCCACTACTGCTGCAGGCAGGGCATTCCACACCCTGTAGTCAATGGATGGGAGGCTGGTTTGCATGATGGACTGGGCTTCATTCACAACCCTTTGTAGCTTCTTGCAATCTTGGGAGTCACACTAAGCTGTGACACATCCAGAAAGGATGCTTTCGAAGATGCATCTGTAAATATTGGTAAGAGTCATGGTGGACATGCCAGATTTCCTTAGCCCTTGAGAAAGTGGAGTCATTGGTGGGTTTTCTTAACTATAGCATGGGGGTGACCAGGACAGGTTGTTGGTGATCTGGACGCCCAAGAGTGTTAAGGTCTTGACCATTTGCGCTTCATCCCCGTTGATGTAAACACGAGCATATCCTCCACAACACTTCTCAGGCATGCTGAAGGGGAGAGTTACAGAGGGTCAGGGTGTTTGTGTATTGGCCAGTGAGAGTCAGAGAGAGCGGTACCTTTCGCTTAATGCTGGAGATTTTGCCCTTTAGAATGCAGTGTTCCCTTCTCTCCCTCTCAGATGCGGGCATTAGCGTTATTTTGCTCTGAAGCACCCATTACTTCACTTGCACTAAAGCTGAAATATGTAGAGATAATGATGCATGAATTTACAAGCTGCGAATAGCTAAGCAGATAACAAGGCAGCACCATTAAAAAGCCAGGGAAATACAAATCGCTCAAATTTGTCAAAGTTACAACCCTTTCGTGTGGAACCACCGTGGAGTAGATAAATCCGCACGTGTTCAAATATTCTTCTTTAGTTAAGTACTTCACAGTGCCGCTGATACATTGGGAGGCAGCGGGCATGTTGACCATGGACATTCCCCCAGTGTTTTGGGGCTAGAGTTATCTCTCCCCCCCCGGTCAAATATTATTTATTTGTGGGACATGGGCATCGCTGGCTGGGCCAGCATTTATTGCCCATCCCTAGTTGCCCCTTGAGAAGGTGGTGGTGAGCTGCCATCTTGAATCGCGGCAGTCCATGTGCTGTGGGTTGACCCACAATACCGTTAGGGAGGGAATTTCAGGATTTTGACCTAGTGACTGCGAAGGAACGGTGATATATTTCCAAGTCAGGATGGTGAATGGTGTTGTTATTAGTCACAATGCTTATATTAACACTGCAATGAAATTACTCCGAAAATCCTCCAGTAGCCACACTCCGGCGCCTGTTTGGGTACACTGAGGGAGAATTTAGCACGGCCAAATGCATTTCTCTCGGGCTGTGGGAGGAAACCGGAGCACCTGGAGGAAACCCACGCAGACACTGGGAGAACGTGCAGACTCCGCACAGAGAAGCCAGGGATTGAACCTGGGTCCCTGGCGCTGCGAGGTAGCAGTGCTAACCACTGTGCCACCGTGCTGAGGGGAACTTGCAGGTGGTGGTGTTCCCATGTATCTGCTACCCTCTTCCTTCTAGATGGAAGTACATTTGTTATAGATGGGGCCCTTGGTGAGGTGTCGCAGTGCATCTTGTAGGTGGTACACAGTGCTGCCATTGTGCATTTAGGGTGGAGGGAGTGTGTGTTGGAAGTGAGCAATCAAGTGGGGGGGGCTTCTTTATCCTGGATGCTGTCGAGCTTCCTGAGTGTTGTTGGGGCCACAGTCATCCAAGTAAGTGGAGAGTACAACATCACTTTCCTGAGTGGTGCCTTGTGGATAGCAGACAAGTTTTGGGTTGTAAGGAGATGGGTTCATCCATCTGCTTTGCTGAATCTGCTTCATAGCAGGAACTACAACACCAGCAGGATCTCAAAGTGGGATCAACTCCAACCCGCTCACCCATATGTGATCACTTCATGAGCCACGATCCCTCCAGGCTGACATCTTGCGTAACGATTGTTAAGGCACAGGGCAGAACTCTCACATTCTCTTCCTGTGACGTAAGTAGGCTTACATTAACACTGCAATGAAGTTATTGTGAAAATCCCCTAGTCACCGCACTCAGGCTGCTCGGGTACACTGAGGGAGAATGTAGCATGGTCAATGCACCCTAACCAGCACAGTTTTGGACACTAAGGCCGGAATGTTACCCCCTCACCCGGCACAATTCCAAGACTGGCGAGGCTCGCAGGATGGAATTCTCTGCTGGCCTCAGGCCAGATTTTATGAGCCTCACCCAAGCAAGGTTGTAAAATCCTGCCCTAGGGGGCAATTTAATATGGCCAAACCACTTAACCTACACATCTTTGGACACTTCCATGGTGGGATTTGAACATGGGTCCCCAACCCATTACCCTGGGTCTCTGGATTACTGGTCCGGTGATAATACCACTGTGTCACCCTAAAAAAGTGGTCAGAAAGATTCAATCTAATCAATGTCTTTCTCCCTACTCATGGCACGATGGCACAGTGGTTAGCAATGCTGCCTCATGGCACCAGGGAGCCGGGTTTGATTCCCAGGTTGGGTCACTGTCTGTGTGGGGTTTACACGTTCTCCCCATGTCTGCGTGGGTTTCCTCTGGGTGCTCTGGTTTCCTCCCACAGTTTGAAAGACGTGCTGGTTAGGTGCACTGGCCATGCTAAGAAATTCTATGTTCTATGTTCTAAGTTCTCCTTCCGTGTACCCAAACAGGCACCCGAATGTGGCAATTAGGGAATTTTCACAGTAACTTCATTGCAGTGTTGATGAAAGCCTAGTTGTGACACTAATAAATAACTTTTAAACTAAACTTGAGTTTTCACTCTCTGCACACTCCCATTGAATGGGAGCACAGACTGGAGAGGAGATGGCTTAGTGATATTATCACTAGACTATTAACTCAGAAACTCAGTTAATGTTCTGGGGACTCGGATTCGAATCTCGCCACGGCAGATGGTGGAATTTGAATTCAATAAAACTATCTGGAATTAAGAATCCACAAATGAGTCACATGTAGGCCAGACCAGGTAAGGATGGCAATTTCCTCCCTAAAGGACATTAGTGAACCAGATGGGTTTTTCCAACAACTGACAATGGTTTCTTGGCCACTGATGGCCAAGAAACCATTGTCGATTGTTGGAAATCTGCCATCCTTACCTGATCTGGCCTACATGTGACTCATTTGTGGGGCATGGGCGTCATTGGCTAGGCCAGCATTTATTGCCCATCTCCAGTTGCCCTTGGGGGGCAGTTGAGAGTCGAACACATTGCTGTGGCTCTGGAGTCACATGTGGGCCAGACCGGGTAAGGACGGCAGATTTCCTTCCCTAAAGGACGTTAGTGAACCAGATGGGTTTTTTCCAACAACCCACAATGGTCTTTGTGCTTACATTTGACTCCAGAGCCACAGCAATGTGGTTTACCCTCAACTGTGATATGGACCAGCAAGCCACCTAGTTTCAAGGACAACTAAAATAAAAATGTTACTCTGCACATTGTTATTTTCTAAGCAGTGTCGACCTGAGCCAATTATATAAACCCAGAAATGGTATACAAGATAAAAGGCTCAATTTAATTGTTAACTGGCCGCTGGAATCAGCAGATAGACATAGAACCCTACAGTGCAGAAACAGGCCCTTCGGCCCATCGAGTCTGCACCGAACACAATCCCACCCAGACCCTATCCCCATATCCCTACACATTTACCTGCTAATCCCTCTAACCTACACATCCCAGGACATTAAGGGGCAATTTTAGCATAGCCAATGAACTTAACCCGCACATCTTTGGACTGTGGGAGGAAACCGGAGCACCCGGAGAAAACCCACGCAGACACGAGGAGAATGTGCAAACTCCACACAGGCAGTGACCCGAGCCGGGAATCGAACCCAGGACCCTGGAGCTGTGAAGCAGCAGTGCTAACCCACTGTGCTACCGTGTCGCCCTGCTTTGCTTTGCTTGTCCAAGCTCTCCCAAGGCTGCACACGGATGTACTTTCTCGAACAAAAAAATCCTCCAGCCCTGCCGGCCAACAGCTTAATGGCCACCTGATGACATTTTTCGAGAAACAAAGTGTTACATAAAGGGGTGGCATCCTAATAA
Organism: Prionace glauca; assembly: GCA_037974335.1. Taxonomy (NCBI): domain Eukaryota; kingdom Metazoa; phylum Chordata; class Chondrichthyes; order Carcharhiniformes; family Carcharhinidae; genus Prionace; species Prionace glauca. The sequence continues at coordinate 10,851,576 of CM075753.1, read as the reverse complement.
AGCTAATTGGTACCTTGGTATAAAACGCAATCCTGCTTTTTCCTAATTATTACACACTAGCGAGTCAGCAACACGCTCTGTATTGTTCGAACATACTGCTACTTGCAGTCCCCCCCCCACATCTACTGGGCATTCAAACGCCATGTATTTTAATTAAATACCACCCCTACCCCCCCCCCCCCAGTCCACAATGGTACACAAGGAACACTCCGCTCGAATTACCGTGCAGCCGATGTGAGCCGGATTCAGACACTGGGACATTATAGTTTTTTTTAAGGTACCCGAGGGGAACCAGGCCTCGCGGCGTCAGGGGAAGGAAAGGTAATCCCGGACAGCCTGGACACCATCATCAACAGCCAACGCTCCCTCCTCGAGGTGCCAACTCGCGAGGGCAGGAGTTGAGGCTCTTTCAATTTGAAGCGGTGCTGCGCGGGCAGAGGTGCCCAGTTTCAAATGAGGCAGCTGAACCGTGACCCTGTAGTGTGGACGTCAAAGATTCTACATCCTCCATTTTGAGAGGTTTCTCTAGTCAAAAATTTAATCTTGGCAAATGTCACTAAAATCAGCTCATCTGGCCTTTATTCAAAGATGTGCAGGTTAAGTGGATTGGCCATGCTAAATTGCCCCTTCGTGTCCAAAGATGTATAGGTTAGGCAGATTGGCCATGCTAAATTGCCCCTTAGTGTCCAACGATGTGCAGGTTAGGCGGATTGGCCATGCTAAATTGCCCCTTCGTGTCCAAAGATGTATAGGTTAGGCAGATTGGCCATGCTAAATTGCCCCTTAGTGTCCAACGATGTGCAGGTTAGGTGGATTGGCCATGCTAAATTGCCCCTTAGTGTCCAAAGATGTGCAGGTTAGGTGGATTGGCCATGCTAAATTGCTCCTTAGTGTCCAATGATGTGCAGGTTAGGTGGATTGGCCATGCTAAATTGCCCCTTAGTGTCCAATGATGTGCAGGTTAGGTGGATTGGCCATGCTAAATTGCCCCTTAGTGTCCAAAGATGTGCAGGTTAGGCAGATTGGCCATGCTAAATTGCCCCTTAGTGTCCAACGATGTGCAGGTTAGGTGGATTGGCCATGCTAAATTGCCCCTTAGTGTCCAACGATTTGCAGGTTAGGTGGATTGTCTATGCTAAATTGCCTCTTAGTGTCTAAAGATACGCAAGTTAGGTGGATTGGCCATGTTAACTTGCCTGTTAATGTTCAAAAGTGTGCAAGTTAGGTGGATTGGCCATGCTAAATGGCAGTGTTACAGGAGGGGAGAGAGAACCTGGGTAAAGTGCACTTTCAAAGAGTCAGTGCAGACTCAATGGGCTGAATGGCCTCTTGCAGCAAGGTAAGTGTTCTATTTGCTTGTGGGAGCTTGCTGCACCCAAACCAGCTGCCACATTGCCCCCCCCCCCCACTCCCATTACAACAGCGACTGTACTTCAAAGAGGATTTAGTATTCCACAAAGTATCCCGAGGTCAGGAAGGATTCAATCTAAATGCAAGTCTTTTTTTTACTTTATTCTACAATATGGCAGTTCCAAGCAGACAGGAGCTTTTGCAAACACGAGTCTTTAAAATAATGTGTGCCTGGCAGAAACTGCCAAGACAAATAATGCTGGTCAGATACCAATATTCCACAAAGATTCTGTCGGCATGTTTCCAACTGTCAGGATCATGTTTTATACTCTTTTGGATAAAATTGTGCTGCCCAGGACAAAAAAATATATATAAACTGCTGGTGCCGACACTTCAAGATGTCTTAATCAGGAGATGGAAGCTCATCCCCAGCACAAACGGTCAGTGTCATGGTGCGTCACAAGGGAGCATTGAAACATTACAGAGAATTTGTTACTTGTCCTAATGGGTCAGTGACCATGGTCAACAACACAGTCTGCTGGAATGAACAGACTGGGCTGGTGGGCTAACAGAGCAGGAATTATAGGAAGGATGTGACTGGATTGGAGAGGGTTGCAGAGGAGATGCAAGGAAACATACACAGAAAATAGAGGGAGTAGGCCATTCAGCCCTATGAGCCCGCTCCGCCATTCGTCTCGATCATGGTTGATCAAACCCCCATGGGCACAGTGGGTTAGCACTGCTGCCTCACAGCGCCCAGGAACTTAGTTCAATTCCCGGCTTGGGTCACTGTCTGTGTGGAGTTTGCACATTCTCCTCGTGTCTGCATGGGTTTCGTCCGGGTGCTCCGGTTTCCTCCCACAGTCCAAAGATGTGTGGTTTAGGTTGATTGGCCATGCTAAGAAATTGCCCCTTAGCGCCCTGGGATGTGTCGGTTAGAGGGATTAGTGGATATAATATATGGGGATAGGGCCTGGGTGGGATTGTGTTCAGTGCAGACTCGATGGGCCAAATGGCCTCTTTCTGCACTGGAGGGTTCTATGATCTAGTATAAGATATGCCAGTTTTGGTTAAACCTATATGTATTTTTAAATTAAAATTTAAACAGTGCCTGTGTATTTGCGAAACAGGGTATTAATATGCGCATGTTCTGTAAACATCAGAATTTGCCTCAGAAGCTTTTCTCTGAAGTAACGCTCTCTCCCTGAGTATACTTCAATAAATGATCATTACCTGCTCTGAGTCTAATAGGAGTAGCTCAGAGTAATTCAATATCCTGATTCCCCCCCTTACCCCCATATCCCTTGATCCCTTTAGTCCCAAGAGCTATATCTAACTTCTTCTTGAAATCACACAATGTTTTGGCCTCAAGTACTTTCTGTGGGAATGAATTCCACACATTCGCCACCCTCTGGGTGAAGAAATTTCTCCTCACCTCAGTCCTAAAAGGTTTATCCCTCATGTTCAAACTATGACCCATGGTTCTAGACTCCCCCACCATAAGGAACATTCTTTCTGAATCTAACCTGTCTAACCCTGTTAGAATTTTATAAGTTTCTATGAGTTTCCTCCTCACTCTCTCCAGTGAATATCATCCTAACTGACTTAGCCTCTCCTCATATGACAGACCTGCCACCCCAGGAATCGGCCAGGTAAACCTTCGCTGTACTCCCTCTATAGCAAAGACATCCTTCCTCAGATAAGGACACCAAAACTGCGCACAATACCCCAGGTGAGGTCTCACCATTGCCCTGTACAATTGCAGCAACACATCCCTATCCCTATACTCAAATCTCGCTATGAAGACCAACATACCATTTGCTTTCTTTACTGCCTGCTGTATCTGCACGCTTACTTTCACCTGCATCAGCAAAAGCACTGAATGCTACAGTCTAGACAATGATGAAGCCTCTTTTCTAGAACCTCATTGCACGAACAAGGAAGAGATTGCTAGCTATTCTCTACATGTTACATGAACATGTTAGACAATGTCAATATAAATAACAAGACTCCTCCATTGAGCTGCACGGTAGCACAGTGGTTAGCACTGCTGCTTCACAGCTCCAGGGACCCGGGTTCGATTCCCGGCTTGTGTCACTGTCTGTGTGGAGTTTGCACATTGTCCTCGTGTCTGCGTGGGTTTTGTCCGCGTACTCCTCCCACAGTCCAAAGATGTGCGGGTTAGGTTGCTTGGCCGTGCTAAAAATTGTCCCTTAGTGTCCTGAGATGCGTAAATTAGAGGGATTAGGCGGGTAAATATTAGGGATGTGGATGGGATTGTGGTTGGTGCAGACACGATGGACCGAATGGCCTCTTTCTGCATTGCAGGGTTCCTATGATTCTAAGATAAAGAGGGCAATTCTTCCAAAAAATGTCTAAGTGCTGAATTGATGGGAAAGGTGGCATAAGTCACGATTGTTTTCTCAGTGGGAGGTCAGCGCGTCGCGATGGAAATATCACGCCCAAAACCTTCACGCTCATGAGGGACCGAGGCTCGCCGTCTGTAACCCAACCCCAGACCGTGACAATACCCCTTTAAGAATGAGTTAACCTTCTCAACAGACTAATTAAGTTAAATAAAGCAGACATAAAATAATCCAGGCAATAAAAGATATCTATTCCAAAGGAAGGTGACCAAGTACTTAGTCTGAAAATACTATCGATAAGACATTCATTTTGACGCTCTATCTATAGCCGACTGGAATGAACAGCTTCCTTGGCAGTCTCTTGACAACTAATTTGTGTTACCATGGTTACAGCAAACTCCGAAGGCTTGTAAATCAATGCTTAATGGTAGGATCATACAGTAACAAACGCTGCAGACGCAATAACTTATAATCTTTCATTTAGGTTATTTTGAGATAGGGGCATCAATAGCAAAGTGTGTATTTATTGTCCATCCCCCCGTTGTCCTTGAGAACTTGGTCCTTCTTCTGGAATCCCTTGGGCCTAGAAGTACGTCCCTCTCTCCCCTCCCTCCCTCCCAAAAAGCCCTTTAACCCACTTCTGTTATTTAGAATTTAAGGCACCTGGCAAACCTAGCTTATGGCAGTCAACATCTAAGTGAATCATAGAATGCCTAGGAAGAGACCATTAGGCCCATCAAGTCTGCATCAACTCTCCCAGGACAACTCCCCACCCTATCCCTGTAAGCCTACACATTTGCCCCATTAATCCTCCTAACTTACACATTTTTGGACACTAAGGGGCAATTTAGCATGGCCAATCCACCTAACCTACAAATCGTAGGACAGTAAGGGGTAAGGATGTTCAAATGGTCAGTGGATAGGCATATGGATAACATTGGAATAGTTTGGGTTAGAGGGTTATTGGATTGGTTCCACTGATTGGCGCAACATGAGGGCCGAAGGGCCTGTACTGCGCTGTAATGTTCTAACTTAGCATGGCCAGTTCATCTAACCTCACATCTTTGGACACTACGGTGCAATTTAGCATGGCTAATCCACCCAACCTGCAAATCATAGGACACTAAGGGACAATTTAGCATGGCCAATCCACCTAACCTGCACATCTTTGGAGTGAGAGGGGAAACTGGAGCACTCAGGGGAAACCCATGCAGACAGACACCCCAAGACCGGAATCGAACCTGGGTTACTGGCGCTGTGAGGCAGCAGTGCTAAAGCCTTGAAAGTAACTATTTTGTGACAAAATTAATTGCATTCTGTCACAGAGTGCACCCATTATTACATCTCTTGCTGCATCAGGATAAATGAGGGTTTTTTTTAACCCCATAAGTGCAACAATATCCTTAAAATAACTCAATATTGTGTTTCGATCAAATATCACTTACAAAGCAAAAAGAAAAAAGCTCTTATAAAACTTGTATTCGCATGGCACCCTTCAAATGCCTCAAAATATTTTGCAGCCAATAAAGTACTTTTGAAGGGCTTTTAATTTTGAAGTGTAAAGTTAAGTCTATTTATTAGTCACAACTAAGGCTTACATTAACACTGCAATGAAGTTACTGTGAAAATCCCCTAGTCACCACAGCCTGTTCAGGGCAATGCATCGGACCTGCATGTCTTTCGGACTGTGGGAGGAAACCGGAGCACCTGGAGGGAACCCACGCAGACACGGGGAGAACATGCAGACTCCACACAGACAGTGACCCAAGCCGGGAATCGAACCCAGGTCCCTGGCGCTGTGAGGCAGCAGTGCTAACCACTGTGCCACCCTACTACCTTACTCATAGTCATCATAGTACTGACCTCACCAGCTACACCCAAGTCCCATGAATAGCTAAGAGATGAACACAACCTAGATCATGTGCTCAAATCGCTGGAGTGGGATTTGAACCCCTAACCTCTTGACGTGAATGCTACCCACCGAGCTCAGCTAGACTTATCCAATGTTATTGGTGTAGACCGCTGAAAAAAACAAAACAAGATTAGAAAGACAATTGGAAACCTCACTGGAGCAAGCAACATAACGAAGAGACAGGATTAATCAATATTTCTTTTATTCTCAGGTTTGTGGCTGGCAGCTATTACTGTTCGTGACCCTAGGAGGATGGTGGCACAGTCATTAGCACTGCTGCCTCACAGTGCCAGGGACCCAGGTTCAACTCCTGGCCTTGAGTGTGGAGTCTGCACATTCTCCCTGTGTCTGCGTGGGTTTCCTCCGGGTGCTCCAGTTTCTTCCCAGAGTCTGAAAGACGTGCTAATTAGGTGCACTGGCCATGCTAAATTCTCCCTCAGTGTACCCAAAGAGGTGCTGGAGTGTTGCAACTAGGAGATTTTCACAATAATTTCATTGCAGTGTTAATGTCAACCTACAGTACTTGTGACACTAATAAATAAACTTTACTTTTCTTTCGGGTGCTCCGATTTCCTCCCACAGTCTGAAAGACGTGCTGGTTAAGTGCATTGGCCCTGCCAAATTCTCCCTCGGTGTACCTGAACAGGCGCCGGGATGTGGCGACTAGGGGAAATTTTCACAGTAACTTCATTGCAGTGTTAATGTAGGCCTAATTGTGACACAAATTTTAAAAAAATTTGACTACCCTCCGAGAGAAGAAATTCCTCCCTGTGATAAGGGAGGAGTCTTAGTAGCATTGAAGAGCAGAAGGATCTCGGGGTCCGGGTCCACAGGACTCTTAAATCGGCCTCGCAGGTGGAGGAGGTGGTCAAGAAGGCGTATGGTGTACTGGCCTTCATTAATCGAGGGATTGAGTTTAGGAGTCGGGAGGTAATGCTGCAACTTTACAGGACCCTCGTCAGACCTCATTTGGAGTACTGTACGCAGTTCTGGTCGCCTCACTATAGGAAAGACGTAGAAGCTATTGAAAGGGTGCAGAGGAGATTTACAAGGATGTTGCCTGGACTGGGAGGCATGCCTTATGAAGATAGGTTGAGGGAGCTGGGACTCTTTTCCCTGGAGAGGCGAAGGTTGAGAGGCGACCTGATAGAGGTTTATAAAATGTTGAGAGGAATAGATAGGGTGGACTCTCAGAGGCTATTTCCCCGGGTTGAAATGGTCGCTACGAGAGGACACAGATTTAAGGTGCGGGGAGGGAAGTACAGAGGTGATGTTAGGGGTAAGTTTTTCACTCAGAGGGTGGTGAGTGAATGGAATCGGCTGCCGTAATCGGTGGTGGAGGCGAACTCGCTGGGGTCTTTTAAAAGACTTCTGGATGAGTATATGGGGTTTAATGGGATTGGGGGTTATAGATAGGTCTATAGATTGGTGGGGTTGATGTGATCGGCGCAACTCGAGGGCCGAAGGGCCTGTTTGTGCTGTAATGTTCTATGTTCTATAACCCCCGAGGACTTTGCCTGACTGACCTCCCCGGAGGATTCAAGTGTCGGAATTTTACTGCCACGCTCACCCCAGAATCGGAGAGGGCGCAGCTCTGTTGTCTTCGGGCGAGATTTTTACGAACCTTGCCCGAGTGAGGTCGTAAAATACCAGCCATGGAATACAAGCCTGCATGTTCTCCCCGTGTCTGCGTGGGTTTCCTGCGGGTGCTCCGGTTTCCTCCCACAGTCCGAAAGACGCGCTGGTCGGGATGCAGCTCCGTCTGCCGGACATTTGCCCACTCACTCAAACTAATGATATGTGTGTGATGGGAGGCAAGGCGCACCAGAGAGACTGCGGTGGATAATAAATTTCCAATTGCACACCAGACAGAATAGCTGCTTGCATTGTGTCTCACTTTCCTTGCGTACTCTAGGAAGAAATTGCCTGTCAGATTATTTTTGCACTAAATGTGAAATTGTTGCTGAATCTCTTCAATTCTGGTGATTCAGTCAGTGATCCAAAGCTTTCGCTGACTTTGCATGCTGAGGCTTAATCCTCTATTTATAGGAGACCAATGTCAGAATTAGTGTGACTCAACGGAGAAGGGGATCTTAATCCGAAGACATCTCCTGCAACTTTAGCCTTTGCCGTACAGATGCGAATCCAACTCCTAGAGTAATTAACATCTGAACATTTGCGTGGAAGGAGGAACTTGCATTTAGACCTTAGCACATCCAAAAGTACCCTGACAGCCAATGAGTTCCTCCTGAAGACAAAGGGAGGCATGGTGGCACAGTGGTTAGTGCTGCTGCCTCACAAGGGCCAAGGGCCTGGGTTCAATTCCAGCCTTGATTGACTATCTGTATGGAGTCTGCACATTCTCCCCGTGTCTGCATGGGTTTCCTCCCACAATCCAAAGGTGTGCGGGTTAGGTGGACTGGCTATGCTAAGTTGCCCCTTAGCGCCAAAGATGTGCAGGTTAGGTGGATTGGCCGTACTAAATTGCCCCTCGTGTCAAGGGGATTAGCAAGGTAAATAGGTGGATTAAGGGTTTGGGGCCTGGCTGGGATGGGCCAAATGGCCTCCTTCTGCACTGTAGGTGTTCTTTGATACTATGAAAACAGAGCAGCCAATAACGTTCCGGAATCTTCAACAAGTAGAAACTGTCTTGGGTGGCTGAAAGGATAAATTTGGCATCCTTCCGGACTATTCTTTGACAATGTGCCGTGGGATCGCACATGCCAGGGTGACACAGTGGTTAGCACTGTTGCCTCACAGCACCAGGGACCCGGGTTCAATTCCCATCTTGGGTCACTGTCTGTGTGGAGTTTGCACATTCTCCCCGTGTCTGCGTGGGTTTCCTCCGGGTGCTCCAGTTTCCTCTCACAGTCTGAAAGATGTGCTGGTTAGGGTGCATCGGCCCTGCTAAACTCTCCTTCAGCATACCCGACAGGCGCTGGAGTGTGGCCATTAGGGGATTTTCACAGTAACTTCATTGCAGTGTTAACGTAAGCCTGCTTGTGACACCAATAAATAATCTTTCCTTGGGATCATTCACATCTGCCGTTCCCAAATGTCTCCAAACAATGCAGCAATCTGCCAATATTGCACCAAGTATCAGCCGCATGGGTGTCATGTCCAGAACAAGCACGTCATCTTAAGAACATACACCCAATACTTTTTAAAAATTGACCGCAAAAGAGTTAAGATGGCTGTCACAAATCATGTGATTCCTGGTATTCGGACGCGACACAGCATCAAGTCTCCAGTGAATATCTAATTATGGATATTTTTACATTTATTTTTACTTAATTATTAGTGTCACGAGTAGGCTTACATTGCTTTTGCAATGAAATTACAATAAAAATCCCCTCGTCGCCACACTCCAGCCCCTGTCTGGGTACACTGTGGAAGAATTTAGCATGGTCACCTAACCCAGCACGTCTTTCAGAGGAAACCAGAGGAAACCCACGCAGACACGGGGAGAACGTGCAGACTCCACACAGACAGTGACCCAAAGCCGGGAATCGAACCCGGATCCCTGGTGCTGTGAGGTAGTGGTGCTAACCACTGTGCCACCATGCTGCTCTGGGCAGCAGAGCAAAACTGTAAGGTTCTGTCAGCTTGACAACACACGTCCTAGTTTCAATAATTGTCCGACAGAAGTATAATTAGGCGGTGACCGTGTATTAACGTGAGCTAATCCTCACTGATGTATTTATGTGACGCTGCCTCTTAATCTTTCCAACCCCTGCTGCTTTCGTAACTGGCTTCTCCCAAAGTCAACTGGGCGGGGCATGGGGGGAGGTGGCTGGATTTGAAGACATCATATTTACATGACCACATGAAAGTGAAGTACTCTGTGCTGACTCACTGGCCTTTTCCAAGGGGAACACTGTTCTTCAGAAAGTGTCTGCGTGGATTTCCTCCGGGTGCTCCGATTTCCTCTCAAAGATGGGTAGATTATGCGGATTGAAACTGAGCTTTCTCCAAGGCTCAGTTTCAGATTTACCACTCCGGCAAAACTGGGTTCTCCCATTCCAACTCCAGGACTCAGAACCAATCTCCATTGGAATGGGCACAGTGAATTTACCAATGGTAGCCAAAGCCAATGAGGCAATGAAACAATGTACCAGTGCATTATTCTGAATGTAACTCCTATAAGATCAAAGCAGAAAACTTGCACAAGCTGCAATTCTCTAAAAAACAAAATAAAGGCAGCTTTTAGATTTTTTTTATTTACTAGTGTCACAAGTAGGCTTACAGTAACACTGTATTGATTTGATTTATTATTGTCACATGGATTAGCATGCAATGAAAAGTTCCTGCGCACTATGCACACAAAACATACCATTCATAGAGAAAGAAAGGAGAGAGTGCAGAATGTTGTGCTACCATCATAGCTAGGGTGTAGAGAAAGATCAACTTAATATAAGGTAGGTCCATTTGAAAGTCTGATAGCAGCAGGGAAGAAGCTGTTCTTGAGTCGGTTGGTACGTGACCTCAGACTTTTGTATCTTTTTCTTGACGGAAGAAGGTGGAAGAGAGAATGTTTGGGGCGCGTGGGATCCTTGGTTATGCTGGCTGCTTTTCTGAGGCAGTGGGAAGTGTAGACGGAGTTAATGGATGGGAGGCTGGTTTGCATGATGTATTGGGCTACATTCACAACCCTTTTGTAGTTTCCTTTTAATTTTATTTGTTTTATTATTGTCAGGTGTCTTGGGATACAGTGAAAAGTATTGTTTCTTGTGCCCTAAACAGACAAAACATACCGTTCATAGAGAAGGAAAGGAGAGGATGCAGAATGTAGTGTTACAGTCAAAGCTAGGGTGTAGAGAAAGATCAACTTAGTGCAAGGTAGGTCCATCCAAAAGTCTGATGGCAGCAGGGAAGAAGCTGTTCTTGAGTCGGTTGGTAAGTGACCTGAAACTTTTGCGTCTTTATCTTGATGGAAGAAGGTGGAAGAGAGTATGTCTGGGGCGCGTGGGGTCCTCGATTATGCTGGCTACTTTTCCGAGGCACTGGGAAATGCAGACAGAGTCAATGAATGGGAGGCTGGTTTGCAATGAGGTTACGGGGAAAATTTCCTAGTTGCCACACTCTGGCGCCTGTTTGGATACACCGAGGGAGAATTTAGCTTGGCCAATCCACCTGCCCAGCAGATCGGGGAGGAAACCGGAACACCCGGCGCAAACACACGGAGATACAGGGAGAACGTGCAGACTCCGCCGTGACAGTGACCCAAGCCAGGAATCAAATCCGGGTCCCTAGCACAGTGCTAACACCACTGTGCCACCATGCCACTCTGGAAACCCCACCCCCACCCCGTCCTCTTCCCATACTCACACCATCCCTTACCAAGGTAACCGGCACTCACTTCACAGCCCTTACACTCGGGCCGATCACATATTAAGCTGATCTTTCTGTACCCAATGTACCAGGAGGGCATCAGAACAGGTGTTTGTGTCGGCCTCGGGGTATCTCCGAGGTCCTGCCACCTTGAAAAAACACGGGCTTTTAAATGAACATCAGCAATACGAGACGGACACAAGTCTCGCCAGGGATGGAAACATGACTTTTCTTCAGTCTAAGTCAGTTGGCCTCAGCAAGCACTAAAAACGAGCAAGTATTGTCAACATGCCAATAATTATAGCGTTACCATTAATTATGTGTGTCATTATCGCTGAGATATGCAAGCATCAAATACTTGACCAGTCCAGTCGATTCATTCTTGCTAAACATCTCAAATTGCAACCCAAGAATTTGCCTATTTTGTAGACAGTAAGATTTCTCTTTGTTTTTGCACATAAATTGCATGCACGACAAGCACCTTCAGCAGTGGGGCGGCATCTGTGGGGCTGTCGGGCCTACTGCTAAATTGGTGCTGCCCTTCAGCGGTAGGGTGGCACTGTGGTTAGCACAGCTGCCTCGCAGCGCCAGGGGCTTGGGCCACTGTCTGTGCAGAGTCTGCATGTTCTTCCTGTGTCTGTGTGGGTTTCCTCTGGGTGCTCTGGTTTCCTCCCACAGTCCAAAGATGTGCAGGTTAGGTGGATTGCTCCTTAGTGTCCAAAGATGTGTTCATAGGTGGATTGGCCATGCTAAATTGCCCCTTAGTGTCCAAAAATGTGCAGGTTAGGGGGATTGGCCATGCTAAATTGCCCCTTAGTGTCCAAAAATGTGCAGGTTAGGTGGATTGGCCATGCTAAATTGCCCCTTAGTGTCCAAAAATGTGCAGGTTAGGGGGATTGGCCATGCTAAATTGCCACTTAGTGTCCAAAGATCTGCAGGTTAGGTGGATTGGCCGCGTTAAATTGCCACTTAGGTTAGCAAGGGTAAACCTGGGTAATAGTTGGTGCAGACCTGGTGAACTGAAGGTCTCCCTCTGCACTGCTGGAATCCTACGATTCCCCTTTCAGGTGCAGTAGCTAATCGGTGTAAAGAATTACACTGAAGGGCCGATGCATATCTCGGTCAGGGATTAGTTGAGCCTGCTGGCTCGGAGATTTTCAAAAGAAAAAGAAAATCCTGTGGACTTGTCCACCGTGGGAGCGATCGGTTGCCATGCCGACAGCACATCCAAAGTATGCACCAACTCACTGGCCTCTGAGCCCGCGGTGAGGGGAAAGCCCTGGGCTTGCTGAGAAAGATGATTCGTGTTGCAGTGAAGAGAAGAAAGTCTCGATTTTCAGACGGTACTATTCACCACCACCAGGTGTCTCAGGCGCTTTTAAGACCGGGAAGTACTTTTTGATGAGTTAGGCCAGAAGATAAAGGGGCAGAATTAGGCCATTCTGCCCATCTTCTCCGCCATTCAATCGGGGCTGATATAATTTTCACCCCCATTCTTCTGCCTTCTCCCCGTAACCCTGAATCCCCTTACCGATCACAAATTTATCCATCTCTGTCTTAAAGACACTCAATGACCTGGCCTCCACAGCCCTCTGTGGCAATGAGTTCCACAGATTCACCACCCTCTGGCTGAAGAAATTCCTCCTCATATCAGATTTAAAGGAGCACCCCTTCGTTCTGAGGCTGTCCTCGGTTGCCCTAAGAGGCGAGAGACCTTCACCATGCTCAAACTGCATGGATTCTGGGATCAACGTTGGCTGCTGCTGTCATACTTCTGACTGGACCCACCTCACGTTAAGCACACAGAAATCATAGAAACCCTATAGTGCAGGAAGAAGCCCTTCAGCCCATCAAATCTGCGCCGACCACAATCCCACCCAGGCTCTACCCATATATCTACTCACTAACCCCTCTAACCTACGCATCTCAGGACACTAAGGGTCAATTTAGCATGGCCAATCGACCTAACCTGCACATCTTTGGAGTGTGGGAGGAAACCGGAGCACCTGGAGGAAACCCACACAGACAGGAGGAGAATGTGCAAACACCATACAAACAGTGACCCGAACTGGGAATTGAACCCAGGTCCCTGGAGCTGTGAAGCATCAATGCTAACCATTGTGCTACTGTGCCGCCCTCTCTCTCTACACCCTAGCTATGACACTACATTCTGCACTCTCTCCTTTCCTTCTCTGTGAACAGTATGTTTTGTCTGTAAAGAAACAATACTTTTTACTGTATGTTAACATGTGACAATAATAAATCAAATCAAATTAACTGTGCCCCCTATAGTTGTAGATTCCCCCACAGGGAGAAAGATCCCTTCAAAGTGTTTCAGTCTGATTGCTGCGCTCAAACTGTTTTGAGAGTGTTTTTTCAGTCTCATATTTACTTAGAAGCTCAAAATAGTGCAGTTATTTTCAGGAAGCCCATTTACATCTCACGCAATATATCTCGATAACAACTTGTCTGTTGAGCGTGCAATTTGCAACACTTATCTCACTGATCTCAAAACTGTTTCTCTTGCTATTTTGATCCTTGTTTCTCACTACTAAAGTCTAGACAACACAGCAAGAGGTGAAATCAAGACCCAAGTACATACAAGAGTGTTTCACTTGTGGGCGGCATGGTGGCACAGTGGTTAGCACTGCTGCCTCGCAGCGCCAGGGACCCGGGTTCGATTCCAGCCTCAGGTCACTGTCTGTGCGGAGTCGACATGTCCTCCCTGTATCTATGTGGGTTTCCTCCAGGTGCTCCAGCTCCCTCCAAAGATGTGTGGGTTGGGTGGATTGGCCATACTACTACCCCTGACACTAAGGGGCAATTTAGCAAGGTAAATACATGGGGTTACGCGATAGAGCCTGGGTGAGATTGTTGTCAGATCTGTCTCTGAGGCAAGACTAAGCTGCTTAGGATTATATTCACTGGAGTTTAGAAGAGTGAGAGGGGATCTCATTAAAAATTGTTAAAATTATAACAGCGTTAGACAGGGTGGATTCAGAAAGAATGTTCCCGATGGTGGGGCAGTTTAGAATGAGGTGTCATAGTTTGAAGATAAGGGGTAAATCTTTTAGGAGTGAGGCAAGGTGAGGCAAGGGATCTTGGGTTCATGTCGCACTATCTGTAACCCCCGTGACTTGCCTGGGTTTGCAAAACCTCACTTACTGTACTGTCTGGAGACAATACACATCTCTTTAAACTGTGATCAGTGCTCCTTCCACTCACATTATCAGCCACTTTAAGACTTGAACAGCAGGTTAGGTGTAAGGATTCGCATTCTAATCAGCAACTGTCTGTGCTTTATATGCTCTGTCTGTCTGAGGTCAGAACTCTCCATTCACCTGACGAAGAGGCAGCCCCCTCGAAAGCTTGCTTGCTTGTGAGAATATTATCAAATAAATCGGTTGGACTAAAACCTGGTGTTGTCAGACTTTTTACGAAATTTCTTCACCCAGAGGGAGTTGAATGCGTGGAATTCATTCCCACAGAAAGTAGTTGAGACCAAAAAGTTGTCTGATTTCAAGAAGAAATTAGATATAGCTCTTGGGGCTAAAGGGATCAAGGGATATGGGAGGAAAAGGGATATCAGGATTTTGAATTTGATGATCAGACAAGATCAAAATGAATGTTGGAGCAGGATCAAAGGGCTAAAAGGCCTCCTCCTGTTTCTAGTTTCTTTCTGCACCTTTGAATAGCTCTCAAGGTAAGTTTATCCAAGTTTATCTACATTACAGACTCACTGATGCCCTGTATCATTGTAACAAGATTTCCCTACTTTTATATTTCATTTGAAATAAAGACCAACATTAATTTTGGTAGGACAAACTTGAATGTGGATTACAAAGTCAACGGCAGGGGTTCTGAGGAATGTGGAGGAACAGAGAGATCTTGGGGTTCATATCCACAGATCTCTGAAGGTTGCCACTCAAGTGGATAGAGCCGTGAAGAAGGCTTATAGTGTGATGGCGTTTATTATGGTTTGAGTTTCAGAGCCGTGGGGTTATGCTGCAACTATACAGGAGTTGTATAGCTGCAGCATAACTATACAATTCCTTGGTCATTTGGAATACTGTGCGCAGTTCTGGTCATAAGGTGGATGTGGAAGCATTGTAGAGAGTGCAGAGGAGATGTACCAGGATGCTGCCGGGTTTGAAGGGTAGGTCTTATGGGGAAAGGTTGAGGGAGCTGGGGCTTTTCTCATTAGAGCGGAGGAGGATGAGAGGTGACTTAGTAGAGGTTTATAAGATGATGAGGGGGATTGATAGAGTGGACGTGCAGAAACTATTTCTTTGGGTGGATATAGCAGTTACTAGGGGGACATAACTTTAAGGTTCGTGGTGGGAGATATAGGAGGGATGTCCGAGGAAGATTCTTCACTCAGAGAGTGGAATGCACTGCCTGCTGTGATAGTGGAGTCGGACACTTTAGGAACTTTCAAGCGGTTATTGGATAGGCACACGGAGCACACCAGAATGATAGGGAGTGGGATAGTTTGATCTTGGGTTTTGACATAGTCGGCACAACATTGAGGGCCAAAGGGCCCGTATTGTGCTGTACAGTTCTATGTTCTATTCCGTTGGTCTTCCTACCCTGCTGAGTAGGAAGGAAACTAACTTTTTGTAATTCTTGCAGAGGACTCCTAGGTCCACCTAAACCACAGTATTCTGCAGCCAATGTTCATTTAAATGATACCCTGTCCTTCTATTCTTCCTGCCACATTTTCCCATGTGATACACCATCTGCCCTATCTGTATCCCTTTGCAGATTCCTGCTCACAACCGGCTTTCCTATCTACCTTGATGATGTCAGCAAAATATCCAGAATAGATTTGATCACTTTATCTGAATCATTAATGGCGATCATAAATAGTTGAGGTCCCAGCAACGATTGCTGCGGCACTGCATATATTACGATTTGCCAACCCGAAACTGATCTGTTTATCCCAAAGATGTGCAGGTTAGGTGGATTGGCCATGCTAAATTGCCCCTTAGTGTCCAAAGATATGAAGGTTAGAGGGTATTAATGGGATAAATGTATGGAATTTTGGATAGAGAGGAGGGGGGGGGGTTGGGACAGACTAGGATGCTCTATTGGAGAGTGGGTGCCGATTGGATGGGCCGAATGGCCTCCTTCTGCACTCCTTCTGCAGATTCCATGATTCTATGACTGTACCCTAGTCCCAGCTACAATGAAAGTGAGATTCTGGAAGCCCCACTATCCATTTTTAAAGAGTTCTTCAGCGGTACAATCAAGAGATTTTTGACTTGGGGCTAGTCCTTGAGTAATGGGGACGTCAGTGCTTCATAAATAGCACTGCCTTCAAAAGAAAAATATCACACTGCGCTCTTCCCATTAAGGAACAACAATATTCTTGTTGCCTGCAGCATCTAATGGAAGAAGGTACACGCTCCTTAGCTACAAGCATCATTAGTCTCAATCAAACTGTGCAGAACTTTCCAGTGAGGGAAATGTGAGAAAATGTTGCTTCGATCCTCAAAGTTGAGGTAAATTTTAACAAGCCCAAGGTGGATCCAACTCTTTTACAATTGGGATTTCGGTCACAGGTCACATGGCGTTGCGATGAACGTTGCTGAGTTTGAAGACTAATTGGTCACACACAAGTTGACGTGTTCCTTCTCCCTTGGTAGGTGTCTGAAGAAGTGTCTGAAGAATTTAGTATGGCCAATTCACCTAACCTGCACAAAGAACAGAATCCCAGAACGAGGCCATTTGGCCCATTGAGTCTGCACCAACCATAAGACCACAAGACATAGGAGCAGAATTAGGCCACTCGGCCCATCGAGTCTGCTCTGCTGTTCAATCATGGCTGATATTTTTCTCATCCTCATTCTCCTGCCTTTTCCCCGCAACCCCTGATCTCCTTATTAATTAGAACCTGTCTTTGTCATAAAGACACTCAATGATCTGGCCTCCACAGCCTTCTGCTGCAAAAAGTTCCACAGATTCACCACTCTGGCTGAAGAAATTCCTCCTCATCTCTGTTTTAAAGGATGGCCCCTTTACCCTGAGGTTGTGTCCTCTGGCTCTAGTTTTTCCTACGAGTGGAAACATCCTCTCCATTTTCATTCTATCCATGTCTCACAGTATCCTGTAAGTTTCAGTAAGATCACCCCTCATCCTTCTAAACTCCAACGAGTGCAGACCCAGAGTCCACAATCCCACTCTGGCCCTAACCCCAGGCATTTTACCCTCACTAATTCCCCTGACAATAAGGCCAATCCACGTAACCGGCACGTCTTTCAGACTGTGGGAGAAAACCAGCACAGACACAGAGAACGTGTCAGCTCCACACAGACAGGGATCCAAGCCGGGAATCAAACCGGGATCCCAGGCACTTTGAGGCAGCAGTGCTAACCACTGTGCTACGCCCAGGGTGCGTGTCTGAAGAAGGTGACGAGGAGGATTTTGACACATGAAACATGAGGTTTTGTTTGGAAAAACACAAGCTCAACACTTTTAGCAGTGTGGCAAACAGCAATATTGGGGAGAAAGAAAAGATATCACAAATTGTTAAAAAGCTGCATTACTTAAACAGACTTCAAATAATCTGAAATTCATATTTTGGGCAAAATATGCCACAGATAAACTGTGATGGGAGCACAGGGTGACTGTTCTGTTACTGATATCAACCATCATTAGAACACAAGCTGGAGAAGGTATTCATGAATATTTTAGCATTTTGACTATGTTGGAATAAATTTTGACCTGCTTTTCTTTTCCCTTCCAAACTGATCTGTGAATGAGCCCTCCTTCACCTTGAGGTGTTAAGCAGAAGGAAGAGGTTTACTGGGGCCGTTAAGGTCATACTAATGTTCTGATCCCAAAGGTAGCCGCTCAGCCAGTAATAAATAAGGCATACTGGTTAGCGCTGCTGCCTCTCAGCGCCAGGGAACCAGGTTCAACTCTGACTCTGGGTGACTGTGTGGAGTTTGTACATTCTCCCCGTGTCTTCGTGGGTTTCCTCTGTGCGCTCCGGTTTCCTTCCACAATCCAAAGATGTGCATGTTAGCTGGATTGGCCACACTAAATTGTCCTATAGCATCCTATAATGTGCAGGTTAGGTGATTTGGCCATGCTAAATTGCCCCTTAGTGTCCAAAGATGTGCAGGCTGGATGGATTGGCCATGCTAAATTGCCCCTTAGTGTCCAAAGATATGCAGGTTAGGTGGATTAGCCATGCTAAACTGCCCTTTAGTATCCAAAGATGTGCAGGTTAGGTGGATTGGCCATGCTAAATTGTCCTTTAGTGTCCTATAATGTGCAGGTTAGGTGGATTGGCATAATGAGTAGCGAATCATTCACCCAACTCCCAGAAGACCAGTTGTCTGGACTGTGTCACCAGCATTTCATAATTCCAGCTACTTACAGAGGAAAGTACATTTGGGGACCCAGGTTTGAATCTCACCACAGCACCTGGAGGAAATCCGACACGGGGAGAACGTGCAAGACTCCCCACAGGCAGAGGCCCAAGCTGGGAATCGAACCCGGGTCCTTGGTACTGTGAGACAGCGGTGCTAACCACTGTTCCGCCCTTGCTGAAGGGAAGGAGGATTGAGAACATAGAACATAGAACATTACAGCGCAGAACAGGCCCTTCGGCCCACAATGTTGCGCCGACCAGTTACAAAACAATGACCCACTAGCCTAAACCAATCCCTTTTCATCCATAAACCTATCCACAGATCTCTTAAACGCTCCCAAACTAGGTGCATTTACAACTGCAGCTGGCAGAGCATTCCAGTCCCTCACCACCCTCTGGGTAAAGAACCTACCCCTGACATCAGTCCTATAACTACCACCCCTTAATTTAAAGTCATGCCCCCTCGTGCTAGCTTTCTCCATCCTAGGAAAAAGGCTATCACTATCTACCCTGTCTAAACCTCTAATCATCTTATATGTTTCAATGAGATCCCCTCTTAGCCGCCTTCTTTCCAGCGAAAACAACCCCAAACCTCTCAGTCTCTCCTCATAGGATCTCCCCTCCATACCAGGCAACATCCTGGTAAACCTCCTCTGCACCCTCTCCAAAGCCTCTACATCCTTCCTGTAATGTGGGGACCAGAAGTGAAAGATGCCTCTGGATCTCGAGATTAATGATTGTGTAATTGGAAACTGGACACACGATTCCTTTTTGGGCATTCTCCATTGCGTCCTGATCAAGCCACTGTGGTCTGCCTCTCCTTACGTGGAGAGGTCTATCCTGTCACTGCTTTAAGAGGTAAAGGGTGCCCTGGGGGCATTATAAAGCAATTCGCTTTCCGTGATGAATAGGTTTTGATTTGCAGAGAATGCACAGCCTGATTATCATTCTTAAATTAGCACAATCATTCAGCCCAAAGTGGTAATGATTTCTCGTGTTTCATTCTCCGAGTCCCAAGCTTCGGGGATCAGCCTTGGTGATGAATGGAACCACGCCAGTAAGTGCTGGGATCTCAGCAAAGCGGTTTGGTCTATTGACGTGCCCTGCTCATCTCTTTAATTAGTCCCAACTCATGTAGCATTGCTGCAGCGAAAATGGATCTGAAAACTGAGGGGAACTTTCATCCTCAGTCGTTCAAATCTCTCACCATCCAGCTATTCATCCTCTGCAGAGGAAATTTTGTCTTTTGATCCTTGGCACAGTGGTTGGCACTGCTGCCTCACAGCGCCAGGGACCTGGTTTCGATTGCCCGCTTGGGTCACTCACTGTCTATCTGGAGTTTGCAAGCTCTCCCCGTGTCTGTGTGGGTCTCCTCCGGGTGCTCCGGTTTCCTCCCACTGTCCGAAAGACATGCTGGTTAGGATTGACCC
This sequence comes from Prionace glauca, assembly GCA_037974335.1. Taxonomy (NCBI): domain Eukaryota; kingdom Metazoa; phylum Chordata; class Chondrichthyes; order Carcharhiniformes; family Carcharhinidae; genus Prionace; species Prionace glauca. The sequence continues at coordinate 10,831,806 of CM075753.1, read as the reverse complement.
AAACAGGCGCTGGACTGTCACAACTAGGGGAATTTCACAGTAATTTCATTGCAGTGTTAATTAAAGCCTTACTTGTAACTAATAAATAAACTTTAAATTGGTTAGCATTGCTGCCTCATAGCGCCAGGTTCGATTCTGGCATTGGCTGACTTTGTGGGGTCTGTATGTTCTCCCCGTGTCTGCATGGGTCTCCTCCGGGTGCTCCGGTTTCCTCCCACAATCCAAAGGTATGCTGGTTAGGTTAATCGGCCAAGCCAAATTGCCCCTTAGTGTCAGGGGGACTAGCAGGTTAAATGCACGGGATAATGGGGATGGGGTCTGGCTGGGATTGTTGGCAGTGCTGGCCCGATGGAGCGAATGGCCTCCTTCTGATTCTCTGAAGCTGTTCTGCAACTTTATTATGGCACCAAGGGCTCTGGCAGCTGGGAAAACATCCTGAAGCTTCTGCTGAGTGAGTCAACCTCTCGTCAAAGCACAAGGCTAAATCCTCCAGCGCTGCATCCTCTTCAAACACTACAACATGCTCACGATACACTGACAAGACACATAACTCTGAATGGATAATTTTACATAGAAATTTATCGAGAACTGATGAATATAATTCTCACCAATTAGACTTCAACCCAACTGAAATGAAGAAAGAGGCACATTGGGCCAGAATCCTGAACATTTCATTATCCTCGTCCCCGCGTCAAGAACACTCAACTATTGCTTTTCTTTGAATAACTATTTATGAGCTACTGATTGGTTTAAGAAGTTTTATAACTTCCATAAATATAAATTAAGGGAGATAAATTGTTTTTTCCACTTATTGATTGAAGGGATGCGGGTAACAATCTCCAGGGCAACGTTTCCCACAAATCCCTAATTTCAGAAGTTAATGGTGAGCTGTGAGGCTGCAGTCCATCTGGTGTAGCCTCTTAATGTACGCAGACTTGTGACACTAATAAGTACACCCAAACTTTAGGTGCACCCGCAGCGCCGTGAGGGAGGGAGTTCCAGGATTTTGACCCAGTAACAGTGAAGGAACGGTAATACATTTCCAAGTCAGGAGGGTAAGTGACTTAGGCATCATAGAATAGAATCCTTACAGCACAGAAGGATGGGCCATTTGGCCCATCGGATTTGCACCGAGTCTCTGTCAGACCATCTTACACCGCATCTTATCCCACTGAACTCCCTAATCTATACATCTTTGGACACTAAGGGGCAATTTAGCATGACCAATCCACCTAACCTGCACATCTTTGGACACTAAGGGGCAATTTAGCATGGCCAATCCACCTAACCTGCACATCTTTGGACACTAAGGGGCAATTTAGCATGGCCAATCCACCCAACCTGCACATTTTTGGACACTAAGGGGCAATTTAGTATGGCCAATCCTCCTAACCTGCACATCTTTGGACACTAAGGGGCAATTTAGCATGGCCAATCCACCTAACCTGCACATCTTTGGACACTAAGGGGCAATTTAGCATGGCCAATCCACCTAACTTGCACATCTTTGGACACTAAGGGGCAATTTAGCACGGCCAATCCATCTAATCTGTATTTAGAATCATTGAATCCCTACAGTGTAGAAGAGGCTATTTGGCCCATCGAGTCTGCATCAACTGTCTGACAGAGTATCGTAACCAGGCCCTCCCCCCTATCTCCCTATCCCAGTAAATTAACACATTAACCATGGTCAATCCACCTAACCTACACATCTTTGGAGCATGGGAGGAAACCAGAGCACCCGGAGGAATCCCACGCAGGCACAGGGAGAACATGCACTTTTCACACACAGTCCCCCTGGAATTGAACCTGGGTCTCTGGCACTGTGAGGCAGCAGTGCTAGCCACTGTGCCAAATTGGGGAGGGTGGAGGGGAACTTCCAGGTGAGATATTCTCATTGAGACGCATAAGATGATGAATGGGATGGATAGGATAGAAGTGGAGAGACTCTTCCCGCTCAAAAAAGACAGTAGGACTAGGGGGCACAGCCTCAAAATAAAGGGGAGGCGGTTTAGAACGAAGTTGAGGAGGAACTTCTTCACTCAAAGGGTGGTGAATCTCTGGAATTCTCTGCCCGTTGAAGTGGTGGAGGCTGCCTCGCTAAATATTTTTAAGACGCGGGTTGATGGGTTTTTGATAAGCGAGGGGATTAAGAGTTATGGGGAGAGGGCGGGAATGTGGAACTGAGACACGACAGATCAGCCATGATCTTATTGAATGGCGGGGCAGGCTCGAAGGGCTAGATGGCCTACTCCTGCTCCTATTTCTTATGTTCTTATCTACTGCGCTTGTCCTTCCACATGGTAACGGCTGTGGGATTGTAATGTGTTGCCAAAGGAGCCTTGGCGAGTTTCTGCAATGCGCTAATATATTTTATGGAAAGGGGTTAAACGTTGACCTATATACACACACATCTCAAATGATCTTAACTTTGATTTTCTGCTGTACATTGCACATGTTCGGACAAGTGAATTCAGTGCTCAAAGCTGACCTGGTTTACTCCAATGTGAATCACTTCATTGAACGCAAACAAACTCCAATCGTAGCAACCAGACCATGACAGCAATTTCACCTCAGTCAGAAGGTTGTGGGTTCAAGTCTCACTCTCGAGTATAAGACTCAGATTATCGCCTGCTTATACTGTTGTTGTTGGCAGGAACTTGCTGACCACACACTGACCGCTGTTCTCTAAGGAAATTTGGCATTTCAGCTATGATTCTCACCAACGTTTACAGATGCACTATAGAAAGCATCCTTTCTGGTTGTATCAAAGCTTGGTTTGGCTCCTGCTCTGCCCAAGACCGCAAGGAACTATAAAAGGTCCTGAATGTAGCCCAATCCATCAAACAAACCAGCCTCCCCATCCATTGATGCTGTCTATACTTCCCACTGCCTCGGAAAAGCAGCCGGCATAATCAAGGACCCCACACATTTGCTCTTCCACCTTCGTCCATCGGGAAAAAGATACAAAAGTCTGAGGTCACGTATCAACCGACTCAAGAACAGCTTCTTCCCTGCTGCCGTCAAACTTTCGAATGGACCTACCTCGCATTGAGTTGATCTGTCTCTACATCCTAGCTATGACTGTAACACCACAGCCTGCACTCTCTCCTTTCCTTCTCTGTGAACAGTATGCTTTGTCTGTAGTGCGCGCAAGAAACAATACTTTTCACTGCGTGCTAATAGATGCGACAATAATAAATCAAAAATCCTAATTTTGAGTACAAAATGCCATTTTGGTATTTGACACAGCTGAGAACAACAAGGTTCTCATTCCTGTCCTGGAAGAATCCTAGGATCTCTACAATGCAGAAGGAGGTTGTTTTGCCCATCCAATCTGCACTGACAACAATCCCACCCAGGCCCAATCCACATCACCCTATGAATTTACCCTGCTCATCCCCCAATCCTAAGGGTGGAATTTTTCCCACCCCACCCGCCAGAGGAATTCTAACAACACACAAAGATACGTTTTCCCACCGTACGTGCCCCAAGACCTGAAAATCCCACCATGAAGGTCAATTTAGCATGGCCGACCCGCCTAACCTGTGGGAGGAAACCGTAGCACCCGGAGGAAACCCACGCAGACACGGGGAGAATGTGCAGGCTCCGCACAGACAGTGACCCGAGGCCGGAATTGAACCCGGGTCCCTGAACTTGTGAGGCAGCAGTGCTCAAGGTGGGCAGAAGAATCGGAAGTCACAAACTCAACAAGAACGTAAGCACAAGTGGGGAGGCACTGGCCTAATGGTATTACCATTAAACTCATCTAATGTTCTGGGGACCCAGGTTCGAATCCAGTCACAGCGGTTGATGGAATTTGAATTCAATAAAAAATATCTGGAATTAAGAATCTACTGATGACCATGAAACCATTGTCATTTGCCCATTAAAGAGAGGACAACCAGTTATCCTTCTGTACTTTCGCTGTTTGTGCATTTAAATCTGTTCCCAAAAGCCACGGACAAGGCTGATTGGCAGGAAGAATAAAATGGACACTAATTATCGGAATGGTGAGAGATTGCAGAGGTGCGGAGGGATCTGGGTGTTCTAGTGAATAGATCACAAAAAGCTCATACACAGGTGCAGCAAGTAAGTATGGAAGTTAATAGGGTGTTATCGCTTATTATGAGGGGTATCGATTACAAACGTAGGAAGGTTAAACTTTAGTTATGAGACATTGGTGAAACCCCACATAGAATCCCTAAGTGCAACAGGAGGCCATTCAGCCCACTGAGAGTGTCCAAAAAGCATCTTACCCAGGCCCAACCCCCTGCTCTATCCACGTAACCTTGTTCCTTTATCATGGCTGATCTCCCTAATCTACACCCATCTGGTTCACTAATGCCCTTGAGGGAAGGAAATCTGCCATCGGGTAACTGCCTGTGTGGAGTTTGCACATTCTCCTCGTGTCTGCGTGGGTTTTCTCCAGGTGCCCCGGTTTCCTCCCACAGTCCAAAGATGTGCGGGTTAGGTTCATTGGCTATGCTAAAATTGCCCCTTAGTATCCTGGGATGTGTAGGTTAGAGGGATTAGCAGGTAAATGTGTAGGGATATGGGGATAGGGTCTGGGTGGGATTGCGTTCGGTGCAGACTCGATGGGCCGAAGGGCCTGTTTCTGCACTGTAGGGTTCTATCCTTAGCTGGTCTGGCCTATATGTGACTCCAAAAGCCACACAGCAATGTGGTTGACTCTCAACTGCCCTCTAAACAAGGGCAGTGAGGGACGGGCAATAAATGCTGGCCAGCCAGCGAATGAATTTAAAAAAATTTAGAGGGAAAGTGGAATTTATTTTCTTTATTGATAGTTGGGACATGGACTTCGCTGGCTGGGCATCTGTGGGGCATCGCAGGCTAGGCCAGCATTTACTGCAGCATCCTGGGGTCCCTGGCACTGTGGGGCAGCAGTGCTCAGATGACAAGACAACTTACGCACCTTTCTCCGACTGCTAAAACTTGAAAAACGGAACATTTGACAATGAGTTACTGGAGGACATTTTAAAATTCAACAACCTGGTCTGAAGCACGTAGAGGGTGAAATTTCTGAAATGGAGGGAGGTGCGAACAGTGGCGCACCGCACCCCAGATAAATGACCCCGACAGACAGCAGCAAGATGAAACCAAATTACACCACGCAAACTACCACCGGCATTTAATTATCTTTACTGGTGCACTACCCAGCTTCACACTTGAAACAAATGAAGATTGTTTATCAGTCCGATTTTAATAAACGATAAAAAGTCTGTCCCGACAGCTCCGGTAATGACTTGCACTGTCTGACACACACCCCTTATCACACAGTGCCACACACTCTTTCACATAACTCTGTCGCTAGTGAGGAACAGAGCAATTGCATTTCCGTGTGTGGCTATTGTCCACCATCAATAATTCTGCTGCCATTTGGCAGCCTAACGGCAGCAATATCCTAATCTCAGAGGAACATCTACCTCAAGTGTCATTCCGGAAACTTCCGCTGCAGTCAACGGGGAACAACTATATCACCGTGATAACGTCCGCCATGGTGTCTGACTGTTCGGCGCGTGTCGCGCAGGGTTGGAACTGATGAAGGTGATGGTCCGGTGGAATTATCACCCACAGTCTTAATCCAGAAGCTCAGCTAATGCTGAGTCCCACTGCCTCAGCAAAGCAACTAGCCTAACTATGGACCTCAGGCATTCTGTCTTCCATAAGAAATAGGAGCAGGAGTAGGCCATCTAGCCCTTCGAGCCTGCCCCGCCATTCAACAAGATCATGGCTGATCGGAAGTGGATTAGTTCCACTTTCCCGCTTTCTCCCCATAACCCTTAATTCTCCTGTCTATCAGAAACCTATCCACCCGTGACTTAAATATATTCAGTGAGGTGGCCTCCACCACTTCAATGGGCAAAGAATTCCAGAGACTCACCACCCTTTGAGTGAAGAAGTTCCTCCTCAACTCCGATCTAAACTGCACCTTCCTCTTTGGCAAAAAGGCCAGCGTTTTCAAGGACCTTGCACACCCCAGACATTATCACTTTCACCTTCTTCCATTTTCCAAAAAAGATACCAAAGTCTAAGTTAACGTACCAACTCAAGAACAGCTTTTTCCCTGCTGCTGTCAAACTTTTGAATGGACCTACCTCCCATTAAGTTGATCTTTCTCTACACCCTAGCGATGACTGCAACATTACATTCTGCACCCTCTCCTTTCTTCTCTACGAATGGTATGCTTTGTCTGTATAGCGCACAAGAAACAATATTTTTCACTGTATGCTAATACATGTGACAATAATAAATCAAATCAAATCAAATGACACCTGGGGGCCCAGATTCAAATACCGTGGTTGGTGGAATTTGAATTCAATGAAAAATATCTGGAATTAGGAATCTACTGATGTCCATGAAACCATTGTCAGAAAAACCCATCCGGTTCACTAATGTCCCTTAGGGAAGGAAATCTGCCGTCCTTACCCAGTCTGGCCTACATGTGACTCCAGAGCCACAGCAATGTGGTTGACTCTCAACTGCCCTCTGAAATGGCCTAGCAAGCCTCTCAGTTTCAAGGGCAACTAGAGGTGGGCAGTAAATGCTGGCCCAGACAGTGATATCCATGTACCACGAATGCATAAACTAAATACTTGCTCAGGTTTCGCCCACAGCTGCCATCGCTGAGGTCTCAGGATATAGAATAGAATAATTACCGTGCAGAAGGAGGCCATTTAGCCCATCAAGTCTGCAATGACCACAATCCCATCCAAGCCCTATCCCCAACTTATTTACCCTGTTCATCCCTCTGACACTAAGGGGCAATTTAGCATGGACAATGCACCTAACCAGCACAGTTTGGACTGTGGGAGGAAACCGGAGCACCCGGAGGAAACCCATGCAGACACGGGGAGAACATGCAAACTCCACATAGACAGCGACCCAAGCCAGGAATCGAACCTGGGTCGCTGGCGCTGTGGGACAGCAGTGCTAACCACTGAGTCACCGTGTTGCCAAGTGAGGAGATGAAAAATAAGAGACCTTTCTTGAAAATGACAACAAAATCGACTGAATATATTTTTCTTACATCTCAGACAGGAGCAGACGCTTCACGTGGAAAACTCATTTGTCAAAGAACCGAAGTCATAAATGCAGAATGATCCTTGGTCAGTGTGCACGCATTCATTCATTGGAATTTAATCCAAGCAAACCCTGTACAAGTTGTTGAATTTCAACACACACTGTTCTGCAATTCGTGGCACAGAAATGAAAATGTGTTGCAAATACGCAAAATATTTCTTTCCAGGAAGCCCCCCCACTGTTTTGGATTTGATTTGATTTATTATTGTCACATGTATTGTGAAAAGCATTATTTCTTATGCGTTATACAGACAAAGCACACCGTTCATAGAGAAGGAAGGGAGAGAGTGCGGAATGTAGTGTTACAGTCACAGCTAGGGTGTAGAGAAAGATCAACTTAATATAAGGTAGGTCCATTCGAAAGTCTGATGCAGCAGGGAAGAAGTTGTTCTTGAGTCAGCTGGTACGTGACCACAGATCTTTGTATCTCTTTCCTGATGGAAGAAGGTGGAAGAGAGAATGTTCGGGGTTGCGTGGGGACTTTTGATTACGCTGGCTGCTTTGCCGAGGCAGCGGGAAGTGTTGACAGAGTCAATGGAATGAGAGGCTGGTTTGCCTGATGGACTGGGCTTCGTTCACAACCCTTTGTAGTTCCTTGCGGTCCTGGTTAAAGCAGGAGCCAAACCAAGCTGTGAAACCACAGAAAGCATCCTTTCCAGATGTAAAAATTGGTGAGAGTCATAAGGGATATGCTGAATTTGCTCGCCTCCTGAGGAAGTTTCGATTTGATTTATCATTATCATATATATTAGCATACAGTGAAAAATATTATTTCTTGCGCACTCTGCAGAAGGGAAGGGAAGGTGAGGGTGCAGAATGTGGTGTTGCAGTCATAGCTAGGGTGTAGAGAAAAATCAACTTAATACGAGGTAGGTCCATTCAAAAGTCTGACGGCAGCAGGGAAGAAGCTGTCCTTGAGTCGGTTGGTACGCGACCTCAGACTTTTGTATCTTCTTCCCGACGGAAGGGGCTGGAAGAGAGAATGTCCAGGGTGCTTGAGGTCCTTGATTATGCTGGCTGCTTTTCCAAGGACAGTGGGAAGTACAGGCGGAGTCAATGGCTGGGAGGCTGGTTTGCGTGATGGATTGGCCTACATTCACGACCGTTTGTATTGTTTTGCGTTGGTGGGCTTTCTTAACTATTGCGCCGCGTGGAGGGACCAGGGCCGGTTGTTGGTGATCTGGACACCTAAAAACTTGAAGCTATCGACCGTGAAGAAAAGGTTAGGGTTGCCACCGACCTCCAGAAATGGAAACACTCCCAACTGAGCCACATTGTCAAGTTCTGCCTTGAAGAACGAGTAAAAGAATGATTGCTGTGCCTGGCACAGGCTTGTGTTTAAAATATTGTCACAATCCACGCATAGAGAAGAGTGAGTCATCCCATGGATCTACACCGCGATTAGCATCAAGTGCCTTCTCCAGTTAGTGAAATTGATGCAGCGTGAATTAGATAAGACAAGAAGAAGCAACACCTGAGATAATAACCTTAATCTAATTTCGCTGGGAAAGGGAAAATAATTACACAGCCCAGACATGTCTAATCTTAAAAGAATGAGCCGTGCCTTTGCCAGTTCCTTTGGAAAACCAAACCATTACAGAGAACAGTGATGGATTAAATGTTAAACAGAGGCCTGGGCTGCCCCATTGGACGGCTAACTAAGATTCTATCACACTATCTGAAGGAGAGCAGGGAGGTTCTCCCCCAGAGTCCTGGCCATTACTTACCCCTCGGCCAGTAACACTAACGAAAACAGCGGGCTATCACACCCTCTGCGTAAATTGCCTGCTGCAATTCCGAGATTACTAGATGCCGAAGGTGCTCATTGTCTGTGACTAAGTGGTTGCAATAGGTGCCACGTCAATGCAAACCTTTGTATTTTTGCTTCAAGACTCAACCAAAGATCGAGTACGATTGGTAGGTTACGACGCGCAACATACTGGGTAAAATTCTCTGGCTGTTCACATCGTATGATTATCCGGTCCCGCCGGCAGGGATTACACAGTCCCGCCGGCAGGGATTACACAGTCCCGCCGGCAGGGATTACACCGTCCCGCCGGCAGGGATTACACAGTCCCGCCGGCAGGGATTACACCGTCCCGCCGGCAGGGATTACACAGTCCCGCCGGCAGGGATTACACAGTCCCGCCGGCAGGGATTACACAGTCCCGCCGGCAGGGATTACACAGTCCCGCCGGCAGGGATTACACAGTCCCGCCGGCAGGGATTACACAGTCCCGCCGGCAGGGATTACACAGTCCCGCCAGCAGGGATTACACAGTCCCGCCGGCAGGGATTACACAGTCCCGCCGGCAGGGATTACACAGTCCCGCCGGCAGGGCACCCCTACCCCGCAGGCTTTCCGCCATTGCAGGGTGACGGCAATGGAAATTCCCAATGACAGCGACGGAACCAGAGAAACCTGCCACGAGCAAACAATGTGCCACCTCCCACTGGCGGGATACACAAGGTTAGGAGGCTGGAAAATCTCGCCAACTGTTTATTTCAGCGATATCTGCCCTTTTCCAGTTCTGGCCTTTAACCCATCACCAATAATGAATTTCCCCATCATTTGCCTTGCCTTCAGCTCCAAACCCCTTTCCTTCCCCGATCCTCTAAAAATCTCCCTCTTTGACCAAGCTTTCGGTCACCTACACATCTCCTTTTGGGGCTTGGTGTTAAATTTTGTTTGGCATTGCTCCAGTAGAGTGCCTTGTGATATTTCAATGTGTTAAAAATGTGATATAAATGCAAGTTATTGTTGCTCCCTTAGTGGGGGGGGGGGGGGGGGGGGGGTGGACTAAATAAATTCTTCCTTCTGATCTCCAGCCTTATTTGAAAGTTGACACGAGTAGAGTTGTAGTTGGCGGGTCCACACTCTGAGTTTACATCTATCAGCCTGATCAGGTGGGCCTCAACTCTGCACAAGGAACAAGGAACAGGTCTCTTAGAAAGAATGAAGAGCGAGCAGAGTAGGATTACATTAACACCGCGATGAAGTTACGGTGAAAATCCCCTAGTCGCCACACTCCCTGTTTGGGTACACCGAGGGGAGAATTTAGCATGGCCCAGTGCATCTAACCAGCACATCTTTGGACTGCGGGAGGAAACCAGAACGCCCGGAGGAAACCCACATAGATATGGGGAGAACGCGCAGACTCCACACAGACCCAAGCCGGGAATCAAACCCGGGTCCCCGGAGCAGTGCGAGCCACTTTGCCACCTTGCCACCCCGTACGCAAAGGCGAACTTGCATTAGGATTAATGACCATTGAAGGTAGTGCCGGAACTCCCAATTCGGCAGCCAGATTGGTGCTGCCGGTGTGTGGTAACCATTTGGCGCGGTGGACGCAGCCACTTGGGCTGAAACCCTATCACTGTGGCGGGGGTGGGCAACAGGGATGAGCACTGCTGCCTCACAACGCCAGGGGCCCAGATTCAATCCCCGGCTTGGGTCAGTGTCTGTGTGGAGTTCGCACATTCTCCCCGTGTCTGCGTGGGTTTCCTCCGGGTGCTCCAACAGCCGCAAAGCTGTGCGAGTTAGGTGGATTGGCCATTGCCCCTTAGTGTCGGGGGGACTAGCTAGGGTAAATGCATGGGATCAACGGAATGGGCCCTGGATGGGATTGTTGTTGGGGCAGACTCGATGGGCCGAATGACCTCCTTCTACACTGCAGGGGAGGGAACTTGCTCTTTCGGGGGGACCACGCATTGAACTCAGGCGGGATTTTCCGGCTTTGGGGCAAGCACAGCCGGAAAATCCCAATTTTTCCACATGACACTACCCTCCGGAATTCTCCCTGCGTGGTTTAAATACCACGCCATGGAGGAGCTCCTTTCACATTGTACTATCCTGTTGAATTTTGGAATGAAACAGAAAGAATAATTTGATAGAAAGTCTTATTGAACCACTGGGAATGAAAAGTAAATTTACAATTCATCCCAGGAATCAGAGTGTATTTATTCTGTGCAACTAAACGCAGATTTAAATTACAGGCTTAACAGGATTGCAGATATAATTACATGTTGAATTACAGAGTCCACAGTGCTTCAAGGGGCAGAGCAGTGCAGAAATATAACCAACCTATCATTAGGACGGAATATATTTTTCCCAACTGGGCAGCGGGGAACCCCTTCTCCAACTCCAGAATCCAGACAACTCGATCAACGTAAAACATCAGACCTGACAATACAGACCACCTGATCAAGTCGTCCAACATCAGACAAGACCAAAGGAAAAGTTTTGCATTTCTATAGCACCTTTTCCAAGCTCAAGGTAGCCTAAAGGCTTCAAGAACATAGAACCCTACAGTGCAGAAACAGGCCCTTCGGCCCATCGAGTCTGCACCGAACACAATCCCACCCAGACCCTATCCCCATATCCCTACACATTTTACCTGCTAATCCATCTAACCTACACATCCCAGGATACTAAGGGGCAATTTTAGCATAGCCAATGAACCTAACCCGCACATCTTTGGACTGTGGGAGGAAACCGGAGCACCCGGAGAAAACCCTCGCAGACACGAGGAGAATGTGCAAACTCCACACAGGCAGTGACCCGCGCCGGGAATCGAACCCAGGACCCTGGAGCTGTGAAGCAGCAGTGCTAACCACTGTGCTACCGTGCCGCTTCAGTATCACTAAAAAAAGAGATTTGTGTCACCAAAACATTTAGTTTTGCACTCACAGATGCAAGAAGACCAGATTTTAAACGCTTGCATCAATTCCTGCCAAGAACTTTGACATTCATGCATCTGATCTGATGAGTGCAAGGTGAAAAACTTTGGTAGCACGTCTCTCTTTCAGCAAGGCTTCTCAAAGAGCTTTGCAAAGTGATTCCGAAGTGTAGCGACCGTCGCGATGTAGCAAGTGGAACAGGGAGGCCAATCAGCGCACAGCAAGCTCTCACAAACGGCCATTAAGATAGTGGCCATGTAATAGGTGATATTCTTAGCCCATGCTCATTGGAAAATCCCACCTGAGGTCAACAGACCTTTGCATGATCCGTGCCCTCTCCCGCTATGATTCCCATGGCAGACGGATGGGGAAATTCCACCCACTAAGTTTTCCCAATGTTGGGTGAGGCATAAAATATTGACCAGTGGAAAATCTGGGCTGCAACTCTGAGCAGTTTATTTATTAGTCACAAGTAAGGCTTACATTAACACTGCAAAGAAGTTACTGTGAAATTCCCCTCATCGAGTATCAGGACATCATAACCTCTCCTTCAACTTCTCTGGCGCCTGTTCGGGTCAATGCACCGAACCAGCACATCTTTCAGACTGTGGGAGGAAACCGGAGCAGACAGAGGAAACCCACACAGACACGGGGAGAACGTGCAGACTCCGCACAGACAGTGACCCAAGCCGGGAATCGAACCCGAGTCCCTGGCGCTGTGAGGCAGCAGTGCTAACACACTGTGTTACCGTGTCACCCACTGCTGGGTGGAAGTTAAATTGTTGAAATTAAAGTTCCATAAATCTCTGTCAAGCAATGGAAAATGTTTATCAGCATATATGGGGGCAGGTACTAGTGAATTTAGCAGGAAGGGCTCATCTTCACCTGCATTAGTCCTGTAAACATTCTGTTTTCCGACCTTCGCCAGAGGATGAGAAAAATGAGAGTTTTCCACAACAGAATTCTGCTGGCAAGGCATGGGGACATGCTATGCAAATGAAGGAGACAGTTGTCCTTGAATAAGAAAGGGCAAAAAGCTCTTATTCAAGAACTGGTTATTATTGTACTAGCGGTTCGACAGAGCTTGCTGTGTGCAAATTGAGTGTTTTTTTAAAATTCATTATTAGGACATGGCCATCACTGGCTGGGCCAGCATTTATTGCCCATCCCTAGTTGCCCCTTGAGAAGGTGGTGGTGAGCTGCCTTCTTGAATCGCTGCAGTCCATGTGCTGTGGGTTGACCCACAATGCCGTTAGGGAGGGAATTCTAGGAACTTGACCCAGTGATTATGAGAGAACGGCCGATATGTTTCCAAGTCAGGATGGTGAGTGACTTGGAGGGGAACTTGCAGGTGGTGGTGTTCCCCATGTATCTGCTGCCCTTATCCTTCTAGATGGAAGTGGTCGTGGGTTTGGAAGGTGCTGTCTAAGGATCTTTGGTGAATTGCTGCAGTGCATCTTGTAGATGGTACACACTGCTGCCACTGAGCGTTGGTGATGGAGGGAGTGGATGTGGTGCCAATTAAGCGGAGCTGCTTTATCCTCAAGCTTTTTGAGTGTTGTTGGAGCTGCACCCATCCAGGCAAGTGGGGAGTATTCCATCACACTCCTGACTTGTGACTTGTAGATGTTGGATTGGCTTTGGGGAGTCAGGAGGTGAGTTACTCGCTGCAGTATTTCTAACCTCTGGCCTGCCCTTGTAGCCACTGTGTTTATGTGGCGAGTCCAGTTGAGTTTCTGGTCAATAGTAACCCCAAGGACATTGCCATTTTTAATCTTTTACGACTGAGGTGAGGAGAAATTTCTTCACCCAGAGGGGGCGAATGTGTGGGATTCACTCCCACAGAAAGTAGATGAGGCCAAAACGTTGTGTGATTTTGTTACAATTTATTCATTAGTGTCACAGGTAGGCACCAGCACGTCTTTCGGACTGCGGGAGGAAACCAGAGCAGCCGGAGGAAACCCACGCAGAAATGGGGAGAACATGGACTCTGCACAGACAGTGACCCAAGCCAGGAATCGAACCCAGGTCCCTGGCGCTGTGAGGCAGCAGTGCTAACCACTGTGTCACCATACATTCCAAATGAGATATAGCTCTTGGGTCTAAAAGGATCATGGGATATGGCAGGAAGGGGGGGGAATCTGGATATTGAATTTGATGATCAGCCATGATCATAATAAATGGTGGAGCAGGCTCGAAGGGCCAAATGGCCTCCTCCTACTTCTAGTTTCTATGTTTGTGTGTTAAGTAGCACAATTGGGGGCAGCCCAATGGCCCAGTGGTTAGCACTGCTGCCTCACAGCGCCAGGGACCTGGGCTCAATACTGACCTCAGGTCGGTGAGTGTGTGGAGTTTGCACATTCTCCCCATGTCTGCGTGGGTTTCCTCTAGGTGCTCCAGTTTCCTCCCACTGTCCAAAAGACGCGTTGGTTAGGGGCATTGGCCGTGCTAAAATGACCCTAGCATCATGGGGATTAGCAGATACAAAAGTCTGAGGTCACATACCCCAATTGACTTAAGAACAGTTTCTTCCCTGCTGCCATCAGACTTTTGAATGGGCCTACCTCGCACTAAGTTGATCTTTCTCTACGCCCTAGCTATGACTGCAACACTACATTCTGCACTCTCTCATCTCCTTCTCTACGAACGGTATGCTTTGTCCGTATAGCCCACAAGAAACAACACTTTTCACTGTATACGAATACATGTGACAATAATAAATCAAATCAAATCAAGGGCAAATATGTGGGGTTGCGGGAATAGGGCCTGAGTGAGATTGTGGACTCGATGGGCAGAATGGCCTCATCCTCTATCAAACAGTAAGAAAATAGCAAATAACTGAACTCTACAGTGGGGAATTGTAATTGCAGCATTTTTATCAGCCATAAATTCAGCAAAGCTAAAGTGCTCCATGAAAAATAACAACCTTATAAAATTACTTAGGGCAGCTCTTTTGTTCCATAAATATGCTCAGTAAATTTTGGAGAGATTCAAGGGGAAGCCAATGCACGTTACATAGTAGACGATCGATCCCAGAGCAGCAGCAAGACCTCCGGTGAAGGAACCAACCCACAGTGGCTCCTGCGCCATTTCCCGATGCAGCGCCAAGCTAGTTCTGCATTTCACAACCTAGCGAACTGCAGTGACTGGAATAGTCACTGCAGTTCGCAAGAAGTCTGAGTTCCAAAATCTCCCACACACTTTAGAAGAATCATAGAATTCCCACAGAGCAGAAAGAAGCCATTTGGCCCATCGAGTCTACACCGGCCTTTGCCCTATCCCTGTAACTCCATGTATTTACCCTAATGAAAGTAATTATTTTACATTTCTCTTAGGTTTTAGACGGCATACAGACACTGGCAGAGTTTGCAGTGAAGATAAATTACATGTAACTGCGATAAGAAAATTAAACAAATAACCATGATTTTAAAACACGTAAACTGATATTCTAACTGTATTTCAAATATTTTATTGTGGTTGTTCACTTAGGCCAATGCAAGTTACCAAAAGGCATGATGGGAAAGGTAAGTAGTTTAGAGCCAAAGGCATGGGAACCCATTAGCTAGCAGAACTCATATCTAGGAGATTCTTATGAGGGAACATATTTTGCAACAATAATGAATAGGTTCAGTCACTGCCGAGACACAGAATAGATATGCTCCTGGATGTAGGAATGTATGTCTACTCAAGCTTGGCAGTGAGCCATTGGGAACACTGACCCTTCAGAGGGTGGTTGAGAGTCAATCACATTGTAGTCAACTACTTGTAGGCCAGACCGGGTAAGGACGGCAGATTTCCTTCCCTGAAGGATATGAGTGAACCAGATGGGTTTTTCTGACAATGGACAATGGTTTTGTGGTCACCAGTAGAATCTTAATTCCAGTTTTTTTTTTATTGAATTCAAATTCAACCTACCATGGTGGGATTCGAACCATTGACCATCCCTGGTTGCCCTTGAACTGAGTGGCTTGCTAGGCCATTTCGGAAGGCAGTTGAGAGTCAACCACATTGCTGTGGCTCTGGAGTCACATGTAGGCCAGACCGGGGTAAGGACAGCAGATTTCCTTTCCTAAAGGATATTAGTGACCCAGATGGGTTTTTCTGACAATCGACAACGGTTTCTTAGTCTCAGTGGGGTGCCGCAGGGCTCGGTACTAGGACCTCTACTATTTGTAGTATACATTAATGACTTGGAAGAGGGGGTAGGTGGTGTGATCAGCAAATTTGCTGATGACACTAAGTTGGTTGGATTGGCGGGTACTGAGGAGCAGTGCCTGGCAATGCAACAGGACATAGATAGGCTGGTAGATTGGGCAGATAGATGGCAAATGGAATTTAATCCGGAGAAATGCGAGGTGATGCACTTTGGCCGGAATAATGTGGAAGGGAGTTATATGATAAAAGGTAGAACTATCCGGAGTATAGATACGCAGAGAGACCTGGGGGTGCAGGTACACAAGTCCCTGAAGGTGTCGGTGCAGGTGCAGAATGTGATGAGGAAAGCGTATGGCATGTTAGCCTTCATAGGAAGGGGTATAGAATATAAGAGTAGGAGTCTGATGTTGCAGTTGTATAGAACGTTGGTTAGGCCTCACCTGGAGTACTGCGTCCAGTTCTGGTCGCCGTACTACCGGAAGGATGTAGAGATCCTGGAGAGAGTGCAGAGGAGATTTACCAGGATGTTGCCCGGTATGGAAGGGCTGTCTTACGAGGAAAGATTGAACGCACTTGGGCTGTTTTCCCTTGAGAGACGTCGGCTGAGGGGGGATTTGATAGAGGTTTATAAGATTATGAAGGGGACAGATAGAGTAGATGGTGATAAGCTTTTTCCGCTATTAGAAATGGATAGAACGAGGGGTCACGGGCTTAGGGTGAGGGGGGCTAGATATAAGACTAATGTTAGAGGGCAGTTTTTCACACAAAGGGTAGTGGGGATGTGGAATGCACTGCCGAGTGAGGTGGTGGAAGCAGGCACGCTAGGGTTGTTCAAGAGTCACTTGGACAGCCACATGAGCAGTTTACATATAGGGGGATATAGCAGGCCTTATTAAGCATTGTAGGCTTGGGGTCAGTTTAGTCTCAGGGGTATAGAGTCTTTAATAATGAAATTTTTATCCACAGGCACTTACCATCTCGAGGGCATCATGGCAGCACAGAGGTTATCTCTGTTGCTGTGCGGACACATGGAGTTGGGCCTGTGTCCGTGGGAGTTTGTGCGTTCTCCCCGTGGTTGCGTGGGTTTCCTCCGGGTGCTCCGGTTTCCTCCCACATCCCAAAAATGTGCTTTTAGGCTGATTGATTGGGTAACAAATTGTCCCTATATTGGACCTCCCTGATCCTCACACAGTAGGCATAGACTAGAGTCATGAATAGGTCACTGACCATGGGACGGCGGCGCGGGCTCGTTGGGCCGAAGGGCCTGTTTCCCGTGCTGTTTTGTTCTTTGTTCTTTGTTCTTTGTTTATCAGTAGATCCCTAATTCCAGATTTATTGAATTCAAGTTCCAGCACATGCCTTGGCGGGATTCGAACCCACGTCCCCAGAACATTAGCCGAGTTATTAGCCAATAGCCCAGCAATAATACTAATGGACCATCACCCCCACTTACAACTTGCTTGCAATGCCTCACTGTATGGGGAGGTGCAGTTGTCTCACACATCATGTCCTTGAGGGAAGAGCGACCGATAGCCTTTGCTTCACAAACTCTTTTTGGCGCAGAAAAGAATTATGGGCGGCACGATGGTTAGCACTACTACCTCCCAGCACCAGGGACCCGGGTTCGATTCCCGGCTTGGGTCACTGTCTGCGTGGGGTTTGCACATTCTCCCCGTGTCTGCGTGGGCTTCCTTCGGGTAATCTGGTTTCCTCCCACACTCCAAAGACGTGCGGGTCAGGTTGATTGGCCATGCTAAATTGCTCCTTAGTGTCGGGGGTTAGTAGGATGGATAAGTAGGGTTATGGGGATAGGTGGAATTGTGGTTGGTGCCAACTTGATGGGCCGAATGGCATCCTTCTGCTCTGTGGAGCTTCTACGTATTCTGTACTCAGCTAGAGAAAGAAGGATTACATTTGGAGTAAGGAGCTTTCATCTTTATGGATGTCATTTTACACTTTGACGGATCACTGACAACAATCTTCAGGCCGTATAAATGTTTTCATTCCTTAGCAGCGACAAGGTTACAGAGATGGTATTATTATCATAAGAACATAAGAACATAAGAACATAAGAAATAGGAGCAGGAGTAGGCCATCTGGCCCTTCGAGCCTGCCCCGCCATTCAATAAGATCATGGCTGATCTGTCGTGACTCAGCTCCACCTTCCCGCCCTCTCCCCATAACCCTTAATCCCTTCTCTTATCAAAAACCCATCAACCCGTTTCTTAAAAATATTTAGCGAGGCAGCCTCCACCACTTCAACAGGCAGAGAATTCCAGAGATTCACCACCCTTTGAGTGAAGAAGTTCCTCCTCAACTCTGTTCTAAACCGCCCCCCCTTTATCTTGAGGCTGTGCCCCCTAGTCCTACTGTCTTTTTTGAGCGGGAACAGTCTCTCCACCTCTATCCTATCCATCCCATTCATCATCTTATACGTCTCAATGAGATCTCCCCTCATTCTTCTAAACTCTAACGAGTACAAGCCTAGTTTATTCAGCCTCTCCTCATAGCTCAATCCCCTCAACTCCGGTATCAGCCGAGTAAACCTCCTCTGCACTCCCTCCAGGGCCAAAACATCCTTGCGCAGGTGCGGCGCCCAAAACTGCACACAGTACTCCAGCTGCGGCCTCACCAATGCCCTATACAGCTGCAGCAAGACCTCCCTACTTTTATATTCAATCCCCTTCGCTATGAAGGCCAGCATCCCATTCGCCTTCCTGACCACCTGCTGCACCTGCAAGCTGGGTTTTTGCGACTCATGCACAAGGACCCCGAGGTCCCTCTGCACCGTCGCCTGCTGCAGTCGCACACCTAAGTGTCGTCAATCGGAGCAGCACGCAAATGCTGTTGCTTTATCAAGACTGCCGATACAAATCAAGCAAAAGGCTGAGGAAAAGTTAATTAACGTCTGATATTTCTCAGGAATGGAGGGTGTACATGTGACTTCATCTCAAGTTCAGGGACATACATTAACCAGCCCAGCGATGGGGAAAGTTATGGATATGGCCCGAAGAGAAACAATGACAGTAACACATCATAAAACCCCAGGCCTCAAGCCTAACATCACAAGAAGAGTTGAGTGGAGTGGAGTTCAGAGTGGAGTCCTGTAGGGGGAATCCGAGTGATAATTCCTCCGTCCTTCATAGAATCCCTACAGTGCAGAAAGAGGCCCTTCGGTCCATCGAGTCTGCACCAAACACAATCCCACCCAGGCCCTACCCCCATATCCCTACATATTAAACCCACTAATCCCTCTAACCTACACATCCCTAGACACTAAGGGGCAATTTCTTAGCATGGCCAATCAACCTAACCCGCACATCTTTGGACTGTGGGAGGAAACCCATGCAGATACGAGGAGAATGTGCAAACTCCACGCAGACCCAAGCCGGGAATCGAGCCCAGGACCCTAGAGCTGTGAAGCAACAATGCTAACCACTGTGTTACCGTGCCGCTGTCCTTGCGTGGAAGAATCCTTGAACAGTTACACGAGGGACACCCAGTTTTAAAATTTATTTATTTGCATCTCAAGTAGGCTTGCATTAACATGCTAAGAAGTCTCACAACACCAGGTTAAAGTCCAACAGTTTATCTGGTAGCACGAGCTTTCGGAGCACTGTCCCTTCATCAAGTGAGACCTCATTTTCTTCTGAATCAACTCTGTCCAACCCTGTGGGAATTTTATAAGTTTTATAGCTTGAAAAGGCACTCACCTGATGAAGGGGCAGTGATCCGAAAGCTCGTGCCACCAAATAAACCTGTTGGACTTTAACCCGAGTGTTGTGAGACTTCTTACTGTGCCCACCCCAGTCCAACATCGGCATCTCCACATCATGACTACCGCCTGTATTAACACTGCAACAAAGTTACTGTGAAAGTCCCCTAGTCACTACACTCCGGCACCTGTTCGGTACACTGAGGGAGAATTTAGCACAGTCAAAGCACCTAAGAACAAAGAACAACATAACACAGCACTGGAAACAGGCCCTTCGGCCCAACGAGCCCACACCGCCATCTTAACAATGTGTTTATCCTCCTCCACCCTTGACCCATGTCTATGCTTATGGTACCCCCATTGGGAACCAGATTCAGGGGAGAATAATTTAGGGACAGTTTGTTACACCAATCAGCCTAAGAGCACATCTTTGGGGTGTGGGAGGAAACCGGAGCGCCCGGAGGAAACCCACGCAAGCACGGGGAGAATGCGCAAACTCCCACAGACACCGGCCCAAATCCATGTGTCTGCACAGCAAACAGTGATAGTCACTGAGCTGCTGTGGTGCCCAGCATCTGGTCCAGTTTTAAGCATACACAAACGATGCAAAGTACTAGGCTACTCTCGAACATTCAAGAGCAGCCCACATACGACCCACTGCGTGTATGCCCCTCATTAAACAACAAGATGGACCAACACACCAGCGGAGTAAAAGAGAAAAACATCAACACATGTAACAGTGGATTTCGAGGAATGTCCCGAGGCTCTGATCCTTATTTAAAACAGTCTCCTATAACCCTCCATCCCTATTTCGCTCATGTGTCTATCTAAGTAAACCTTAAACAAATCCAGCGTGCCTGCCTCCACCACCTTACTTGGCAGTGCATTCCATACCCCCACGACCCTCTGTGTGAAAAACCTCCAGAGTATCTACCCGGACATGTGCTAATAATCTGGATGGGATGGAAATTTATTGTCAACAGTTATGGGGAATGAGCAATTAAATGGCATCACCTCACAGCACCAGGGACCCGGGTTCGATTCCCAGCTCGGGTCACTGTCTGTGTGGAGTTTGCACATTCTCCCCATGTCTGCGTGGGTTTCCTCCGGTTTCCTCCCACAGTCTAAAAGATGTGCTGGTTCGGGTGCATTGGCCGTGCTAAATTCTTCCTCCCGAACAGGTGCCAGAGTGAAGCGACTCAAGGATTTTCACAGTAACTTCATTGCAGTGTTAACGTAAGCTGACTTGTGACACTGACAAATAAACTTTAATATCAGATCGTCCATAGTCTTACTGAACGATAGCGCAGACTCAATGGGCCGAATGGCCTACTTCTGCTCCAACTTCTTATGGTCTGATTCAAGGTGAGAGGGAAATGGGAAAGACCTTCTCTCGAGAGAAATCATCATTGCCTGGTACTTTGGAGGTATGAAATAGCTGTCCCCTGGCTTGAACGCACGGAGCGGTTTAAGATTCAAAGCTGAGAGGTCAAATATTTTCTGAACTTGGTCATCCTTGCTCTGGAATGCTGGTCAGCACCACAGTTTTGTGCTAAACACAGCAGTAATACGCCACATTTGCTTCCGACCGCGGTTTAGATTCATTTATCAATTTGTCAGTTCGCTACTGAGTAAATTTGTTCCTTCGCTGTTGCATTATCATTTGCCAAAAGAAAAAAACAAAATAAAACAAAGGGTTTGCTCTTAAAAAGCATCATTCACAGTCCCAGCATGTCCCAAAGCACTGTGTATCCAATATTAAATACGACTGAAGGTGACTCACAGTCACATAGAAACTAGAAGCTGGAGGAGGCCATTTGGCCCTTCGAGCCTGCTCCGCCATTCATCTTGATCATGGCTGATCATCAAATTCAATATCCTGATCCCCCCTTCCCCCTTGATTCCTTTAGCCCCAAGAGCGAAATCGAATTTCTTCTTGAAATCAGACAACATTTTGGCCTCAACTACTTTCTGTGGGAGTGAATTCCACACATGCACCACCCTCTGGGTGAAGAAATTTCTCCTCACCTCAGTTCTAAAAGGTTTACCCCCTTATCGTCAAACTATGTCCCCTCGGTCTGGATCCCCCACCATCGGCAGCATTCTTTCTGAATCTACCCTGTCTAACCCTGTTAGAATTTTATAAGTTTCTATGAGATCCCCTCTCACTCTTCTAAACTGCAGTGAATATAATCCTAACCGACTTAATCTCTCCTCATGTGACAGACCTGCCGTCCCAGGAATCAGCCTGGTAAACCTTCACTGGACGTCTATAACAAGGACATCCTTCCTCAGATAAGGACACCAAAATGTACACAATACCCCAGCTGTGGCCTCACCAATGCCCTGTACAATTGCAGCAAAACATCCCTATTCCTAAACTCAAATCCTCTTGCTATGAAAGGCCAACATACCATTTGCTTTCTTTGCCTCAATGCGATAGATGATCTGATATATTTTCCATTCTTAAGGTGTTGCTGACAAGAGCATCATTGATTGCCCTTAAGATGATGGTGAGCTACTTTCTTGAATTGCTGCCATCTGTAGGTGGCAGCACGGTGGCACAATGGTTAGCCTCACCATGCCAGGGATCCGGATTCAATTCTGGCCTCGAGTCACTGTCTGTGTGGAGTTTGCTTGTTCTCCCTGTGTCTACATGGGTTTCCTTTGGGTGCTCCGGTTTCCTCCCACACTCCAAAGCTGTATAGGTTAGGGGGATTTGTCACTAAATTTCCCCTTAGTATCCCAAGATGTGCAGTTTAGGTGGATTGGCCATGCCAAATTGCTCCTTAGTGTCCAAAGATGTCCAGGTTAGGCAGATTGGCCATGTTAAATTGCCCCTTAGTGTCCAGAGATGTCCAGGTTAAGTGGATTGGTCATGATAAGTTGCCTGCAAGATTTGCAGGTTAGGTGGATTAACCATGCTAAATTGCCCCTTAGTGCCCAAAGATGTGCAGGTTCGGTGGATTGCCCCTTAGTGCCCAAAGATGTGCAGGTTCGGTGGATTGGCCATGCTAAATTGCCCCTTAGTGCCCAAAGATGTGCAGGTTGGGTGGATTGGCCATGCTAAATTGCCCCTTAGTGCCCAAAGATGTGCAGGTTCGGTGGATTGGCCATGCTAAATTGCCCCTTAGTGCCCAAAGATGTGCAGGTTGGGTGGATTGGCCATGCTAAATTGCCCCTTAATGCCCAAAGATGTGCAGGTTCGGTGGATTGGCCATGCTAAATTGCCCCTTAGTGCCCAAAGATGTGCAGGTTCGGTGGATTGGCCATGCTAAATTGCCCCTTAGTGCCCAAAGATGTGCAGGTTGGGTGGATTGGCCATGCTAAATTGCCCCTTAGTGCCCAAAGATGTGCAGGTTGGGTGGATTGGCCATGCTAAATTGCCCCTTAGTGCCCAAAGATGTGCAGGTTGGGTGGATTGGCCATGCTAAATTGCCCCTTAGTGCCCAAAGATGTGCAGGTTGGGTGGATTGGCCATGCTAAATTGCCCCTTAGTGCCCAAAGATGTGCAGGTTGGGTGGATTGGCCATGCTAAATTGCCCCTGAGTGCCCAAAGATGTGCAGGTTGGGTGGATTGGCCATGCTAAATTGCCCCTTAGTGCCCAAAGATGTGCAGGTTGGGTGGATTGGCCATGCTAAATTGCCCCTTAGTGCCCAAAGATGTGCAGGTTGGGTGGATTGGCCATGCTAAATTGCCCCTTAGTGCCCAAAGATGTGCAGGTTGGGTGGATTGGCCATGCTAAATCGCCTCTGAGTGTCGGGGGACTAGCAGGGTGGATACATCAGGTTACAGGGATAGGACCTGCGTGGCATTGTTGTCAGTGCAGACTCAATGAGTCAAATGGCCTCCTTCTGCACTGTAGGGATTCTAAGATTCTAAACTTCCCAGTATTCTATTTTGGTGATCCAGGAGATTGTACTCGAATAATCTCCAATAACATTTCACTTCCATTTGACATTCCTAAGCTTTTGCTTCGTCCCAAACTTTGCCTCGGTTCTCTGCACCTGAGCACACTGGGTGGACAGGTGAGGCAAGAGACTGCTATCCATATGGAGAAAGTGGAAATTCCACCCAGGAAAATCGTTGTAGAGTGTCTTAAATATAACAGCGGGATTGTCAAACCCCCAGCGGATCAGACTGGATAGCAGTGTCACAAATGCAAAGGTGTGTGGGTTAGGTTGATTGGCCATGCTAAATTGACCCTAGCGTCAAGGGATCATCAGGGTAAAATATGTGGGGTTACGGGGATAGGGGCCTATTGTCGATGCAGACTCAATGGGCCGAATGGCCTCCTTCTGCACTGTAGGGATTTGATGATTCTCTGGTTCTAAATTGATTCAAAAGGCAAGTTCTTAGGATGCTGTCACTTCAACTAATTAGAGCAATTTTCCTCCTCCAGCCTTTCTTTTTCTCTACAGGAGAATTTCATTCTTTTGGATACCTTCATAGTATGTAAAACAGTTCCGAATACTTTAATTTTTCACTCCAGCTGGGGTTGTGCTTTACCTATCAAGCAAATGGCAGTGTACGTATGTTGTCTGAACTTCAGGATGCAAGTTCCTTCTCCCTTCTGCCAGGGTCTGACATTTAACAAGTGCTCAACCCTTAATATAGCTCCCGCTGCTCAAGTTTCCAACACTAGACGTCATGTATAAACTGGCAGGTTAACACCGTGTTACAGCCAACGTCACATTTAACTGGGAAGCAGTATTGGGGCAATAATCCCGAGAACTGGTGCTCCCATTTAACTCGATCAGGACTGATCTGCCACTGAGGTCACGTACCAACTGACTCAAGAACAGTTTCTTCCCTGCCAGCATACTCAAGGTCTCCAAGGGCAGCACGGTGGCACAGTGGTTAGCACTGCTGCCTCATAGCTCCAGGGACCCAGGTTTGATTCTCCCCACTGTCTGTGTGGAGTGTGCACATTCTCCCCGTGTCTGCAAGGGTTTCCTCCGGGTGCTCCTGTTTCCTCCCACAATCTATAGGTGTGCGGGTTAGATGGATTGGCCTTGGTGAGTTG
Organism: Prionace glauca; assembly: GCA_037974335.1. NCBI lineage: Eukaryota > Metazoa > Chordata > Chondrichthyes > Carcharhiniformes > Carcharhinidae > Prionace > Prionace glauca. The sequence goes on along the minus strand of CM075753.1, from coordinate 10,807,125 downwards.
TAGGTTAGCGTGATTAGTAGGGTAAACGTGTGGGGTTAATGCCTCTGGTGGACTTGTCGCTGTAGACTTGATGGGCCGAATGGTCTCCTTCTGCACTGTAAGAATTCCATGACTGGAATTGCTCTATTGAAGTGGGGGGGGGGGGGATGGATGACAGGGGAGCAGTAGAAAGTTCCTCTAAATGCGATAAATCATTTTTACAAGATTGCAGAATTGTACAACAAAGAACAAAGAACAACACAGCACGGGAAACAGGCCCTTCGGCCCAACGAGCCCGCGCCGCCGTCCCAATTGTAATCTAACAGAAGGAGGCCACTCAGCCCATTGTTTCTGTGCTGCCTCGCCGAATGAGCAATTTATCCAGTACCATTCTCCCCACCGTATCACCATATCCTTTCTTTTCACATCATTTCAATTTGTTCTTGGGGCATGAACTTTGATGGCCAGGCTACCGTTTATTGCCCATCCCTCATTGCCCTTGAGGAGGTGCTGGTGAGCTGCCTTCTTGAACTGCTGCACATCCTCGAGGTGTAGGGACACCCGCAAAGCTGTTGGAGAGGAAGTTTCAGGATTTTGTTCGGAGATGTCTCAATTAAGGAGAGGGCAACACTTTCTTCATGCTTGCAAAGGAATTGACCAATTCCTGTAATCCTTACAATCCCAGTAACCCTGAGAGATTAAAGGGAATAGTCTTCCAGTCCAAGCAACAGGGGGGATTTTAGCCCACACTCCTCTGAGCACAGAAGGAGCCCATTGTACCTCCGCCCATTTCCTGAATGTTACACAAAGAATCCACAGAATCATAGACTTCCTACAGTGCAGTAGGAGGCCATTAGCCCATCGAGTCTGCACCGACTCTCCGACAGAGCACCTTACCAGGCCCTATCCGTGCTATCCTTAGAGCGGCACAGTGGCACAATGGTTAGCACGACTATCTCACAGGGCAGGAACTCCGGGTCAATTCATGCTTTGGGTCACTGTCTGCATGTTCTCCTCGTGTCTGCGTGGGTTTCCTCCGGGTGCTCCCGTTTCCTCCCACAGTCCAAAAGTGGTGCCGGTTAGGGTGCATTGGCCGTGCTAAATTCTCCCTCAGTGTAACCCGAACAGGCATCGGAGTGTGGTAACTGAGGGATGTTCACAGTAACTTCATTGCAGCGTTAATGTAAACGTACTTGGGACACTAATAAATAAACTTAACCTTTAAAAAAACATGTATCTACCCCATTAATCCCTCTAACCTACACATCTTTGGATACTAAGGTGCAATTAAGCATGTCCAATCCATCTAACCGATACATCTTTGGACACTAAGGGGCAATTTAGCATGGCCAATCCACCTAGCTTGCTTTGGGCTGTGAGAAGAAATGGAACACCCGGAGGAAACCCATGCAGACATGGGGAGAATGTGCAGACTCCACACAGACAGTCACCCAATTGAATTGAACCCGGATCCCTGGCGCAGTGAGGCAGTAGCGCCAACCACTTGTGCTTTATTCCTTCCCTTCATACGGTACACAGAAAACAGGAGCAACAGTAGGCCATTCGGCCCTTACATGCCCTTAGGAAAACAGAAACAGACTCTGGCCTGTGATACTTCTCATCTCTGGAGCGTAAATTATCTGAAAATAAAATAGGAACGTCAAACTCATTTTGTCCCGTTTCTTGTGCCAAGAAAATAAATATCTTCGCACTAAACTCGCAGAAGTTTCTCTTTAGGACCTTGCACTTTGAAGATTACACAGTGATGGCTATATCCTCAAGTGTTCGCTGTCAAAATCAGTTTTGAAGTGTTAAGTGCCAGTGCACCAGGCAGAACATTACACACTGCATGATTCTCATAAAGATGATTCTTTACCAACACACTGGAAGGGCTCCTTTAGGTGACGTGTCATTAACTGTCACTGCGCTGGAATAAGCCAATTTATCACTCAAATTGCCTTCTCCAAAATTAGCAGCGCATCTCGTATCTAGAACCTGTTCAAAATTTACGACGAAGGCGTTGGGAAGATTAATGAACTGCTTAAACAGTCTGCAAGGGCAAACAAATGCATTAATAATGCTCCCTGCTTTTGGGTTGATATCTGCTGAGATCACAACTTCCTCGCAAGGGAATTAAGATAGCCGCAAGTAAGGACAACATTCGATTGGGCGGCGCAGTGATTAGCTCTGCTGCCTCACAGCGCCAGGGACCCAGGTTCAATTCCTGGCTTGGGTGACTGTCTGTGCGGAGTTTGCACGTTCTCCCCCGTGTCTGCGCGGGTTCCCTCCGGATGCTCCAGTTTCCTCCCACAGTCCAAAGATGGGCGGGTTAGGTGGATTGGCCGTGATAAATTGCCCCTTGGTGGTCAGGAGCACGAGGGAGGGTGGAGTTATGGGGACAGGGTGGGAGTGCAGGCTCGATGGGCTGAATGGCCTCCTTCCGCACTGTCGGGATTCTATGCTTCACAACAGAATTCCACTGTGTCAAGCGTGACAATCGCTTATATTAGTTGTCCCGGAATAAGCTCGATCATTCATCATTAGCTTATAGCAGAAAGGCTCAGACTGACTAAGAACCTGCTAGTGTCCTACAGACAAACGCTCAGATTCACCCTCTCCCCAGGCTGTTCACCACTGAGCCTTGAGGGCGCCACTGAGAAAACAAAATTTTACAGCCCCACCCAAGCGAGAACTGGAATTTTCACCAAAGGTCAGCACACATTTCCACTGCCCACCCCTTGCCCGCTCCGATTCCGTGGCAGGCGGTAGGGGTAGAATTCCGGCAAATGACTTCCAGGGAGTAGGAAAGCAAAAAGCAAATTCAGAAACACATTCAGATAAATGTCCACATTTTTCCCAGTGCCAGCCATAATTGCGGATTCATTCTTACATTTGTGAGAATGTCCCTTCTCGTCACTCTCTTGTTATCGCTATCTGTGATACCACCCTGCACCACTGGGCGGCACGGTAGCACAGTGGTTAGCACTGCTGCTTCACAGCTCCAGGGTCCTGGGTTCGATTCCCGGCTCGGGTCACTGCCTGTGTGGAGTTTGCACATTCTCCTCGTGTCTGCATGGGTTTTCTCCGGGTGCTCCGGTTTCCTCCCACAGTCCAAAGATGTGCGGGTTAGGTTCATTGGCTATGCTAAATAATTGCCCCTTAGTGTAGGTTAGAGGGATTAGCAGGTAAATGTGTAGGGATATGTGTAGGATGTGTAGGTTAGAGGGATTAGCAGGTAAATGTGTAGGGATATGGGGATAGGGTCTGGGTGGGATTGTGTTCGGTGCAGACTCGATGGGCCGAAGGGCCTGTTTCTGCACTGTAGGGTTCTATGGAATTGCCCTGTCCTTTCCCCTCAACTTTCTGAAGTTCCCCTCATTTGATCCCTACCTCACTCCCCAGCCTTTCAGCGTAGAATTAGGAGCTGGACGGAGGATTTTATGATTCGCGGGGACACTGGTCCTCAGGCAGCACAGTGATTAGCGCTGCTGCTTCACAGTGCCTGGGATCAGAGTTCGATTCCAGCCTCGTCTGTGTGGAGTTTGCATGTTCTCCCCGTGTCTGCGTGGGTTCCCTCTGGGCGCTCACAATATTCCAAATGGGGTCTGACCAGAGAACTCCATTGCGCTCCAGCCTTGGGCCCTGTAGACGGTGGAGGGTCTTTGAGGAGTTGGGGGGGGGGGGGGTGAGACACTTGCTGCAGATTATACAACCTCTGACCTGTGCTCAGGACTAGGACAACAATGCGGCTGGTCCATTGAGGTTTGCGACGAGGTAGTGAGCTGCTCAGAGTCCCCGAATCAGGAAGTCTTAATTTTCCTGTTGCTCCCTAACGCCCTTTGTTCTCAGTTTCACAGCAGCAGAGCTGCAGGTGGGGAGGTGGTGGTGAAGGGAATCGTCAAACAAACCACCACGTTTAACAGCCAGGCTGCAAAATGTTGAGTAAGATCTGCACTCTCCTTATCTTTCATAGCTGAAAAGAGTGGAACGGAACAATGACTGCACAGTAGCACAGTGGTTAGCACTGCTGCCTCACTGCGCCAGGGACCCGGGTTCGATTCCCGGCTCAGGTCATTGTCTGTGTGGAATTTGCATATTCTCCCCATGTCTGCCTGGGTTTTCTCTGGGTGCTCCAATTTCCTCCTACACTCCGAAAGACGTGCTGGTTAGGGTGCATTGGCCGCGCTAAATTCTCCCTCCAAACAGGCGGCGGTGTGTGGGCGACTAAGGGATTTTCATAACAACTTCATTGCAGTATTAA